>OY744476.1:214267378-215467378 GCA_963556175.1 Tipula confusa
TTCCTGTCTTTTGTCGCGCGGGGATAACATTAAAAATATATAATATTATGTAGACATAACGAATTTTTGTGTATATTCCTTGAACGCAAAAATCATTTTGTTTAGAAACCATGATTATACAACAATGATTGATTTTCTTATGTTGGTTAATATTCTAGAGTTCTCGGAAGTAAGAAGTCGCTATAAAACAGCGCTTTTGTTATCGAAACAAATTTTTTTTTCATCTTAACCTCCCTGTATGATGTATAACTTTATTGTGTATAGTGTGCCTTTTTTTAAATATAAAAAGAAAATGCAATAAGGAAAATATATAATCATCGACATACACACAAAAAGCTTAATAAAACTCTATCACTCTATATGTACGAAATATAGTCAGTGTCGTGGAAAAACTAAATGCAAAATATTCGTATCGTATGTTAAGTATGAATATATGTATGGTATATTGGGACAAAAAATACATAAACTGCAAGCTATTCTATATATGATTTTTATACTGTTATATTATGTATGGTTGAAAAGATAGTAAATCATATTTTAAAATGTTTCTTGAATTATTTTTTTTTAATTGGAATAGTAATAGACATATCTACATAATTTTATTTTAAATTTACTAACTTATTCAGAAAATGATAAAATTTCAATTATGTCAGCCATTTTGCACATATAAAACATATACCTTTATTACAGAAGAAGCTTGTCAGAGACTAAAATTAATAAAACAGCAGCATATTATGGAGAAATTACAGACATGAGATTAAATTGACTTATTTTGTCAGTTTAACGATTATTTCATTTGATTTTAGTGTTAAATATATTTTTTTTCTAATTTATATACATTTTGATGTTTTGTGGTTTGTTTGGAATGAAATGTATATCAATTAGATTTTCTTGTAATTACAATGCCGTATTTTTTCAGTTTAACGATTGTTTCATTTGATTTTAGTGTTAAATAATTATTTTTAATCTAATTTATATAAATTTTCGACTTTTGTGTGAATTAAAATGTATATCAATTGCATTTTCTTGTAATTACACAATGACGTATTTAATCAATTTACGCGGAAAATTTAGTATAATTGAAATGCCTACAAAGCAATTAGTGGATCAATTTATTTTTCGGTTCTCTAATTAGGCTGTGAATCGCTTGGAAGTACATTTTGTGGGGAGCCGTTAAGACTAAGTGTTACGCTCCCCATCCAGAGACTATCCAAGATTTTAAAAAATAAATCGAAGTTGCCATTGATGAGATAGATGCAAACGGTTTTAAATATTTTAATGCAAAGTCAGCATCTTGAATCGGACGAGTTTCTTATTGAGTGCAAGATTCGCAAGATCAAGGATTAATCCAATATCAAATAAAACCTATTGATGTATGCTTTGAACAGGGATTAGCTGATGTTTCCATCGGACCAAAACGATAAGGCCTTATTTTACCGATTAATGCATATATTTCTGCTCACAACATGTGGGACCTATACTTATTTTAGGTAATAAAATAAAAAACGCGGAATTTCCACTTCACGATCCCATCTCTTTTTTTTTGCAGAGCTAGACGGTGTACAAACGAATCAGAAAATTAATCAATTCCAAATTCCATTTCTGATCGTCAGAATTAACCTCTAGAAGTGGTATCTCCATAGTCAATTTGAGTTAAGGCCTCAAAGATTTCCATCCCAAATTTCCTCAAACACAATTTAAATCAGTTTATGCTTATGTTACATCAAACATTAATTCCTTAACTAGGATACTTCTATCACTTCCAAGCAAAAAGAGGCATAGGCTCAATCTTCAACTGCACGATGTACTTTTTCAACTTCTCCTTTCATGTATATAGAAAAATAAAGGATATAAATGTTATCAACCGATTTCACAACCCTCCAATACACCCAATATGAGTCAACCACGGCTAAATACTCGCTCCCCTTCAGAGCGAGTAAATCGATCAGTTTCAGCTGCCTAGGATGATCACAGGTCATGGGATTCACATTTGGATGGAATAAATGTGGTGCATCCTAGATTTCTAGTACAAAATATTCCCCACATTTTGTAGTTTTTGGGCAACATAAAATACAATATGGTTCCACTTATGAACTGTTCGGGCACCTCCAACTATTAGACGAACATCAGCCACTGGTTGGAAACAGTACAAACCGTTTGTCGGCATCACAAAAGAGTGATCTAAGTTATCCGAAGAAAATTCAAAAACAAAACGCTAACTCTTATAACTTGTGGACCAGGCCAAGAACATTTTGTCCTTGTCAGAAGATATTCGTAAAGCCTAATTGTGTATTCTGCGCTAAAAAATCAGAAAATTGTCATTCAGGAATATGAATTCCTGGGCAGACTCATTTCCATCACTTTGCTCAATAACCACCCAGACCGAATATTGTGGACTCGGCGTCCAATCTGGAGTTTATATTGCCCGACGCCAATAATCCTCCAACCAATAAATATTCAACCGTACAGGTCCGTAAGCTCATTGAACGTCTACTAAGTCGTCTAGATCGCGCCCAGTTCATGTTGAGTTTTGAGTTGAAGTTTGCTTCCTGGTAAATTCCATTAGACCACAAAAGCAAGGAAAAAACCGCCTTCATGGTGCCAGTACGTTCCTTATACCACTGCACTGTTATGCCGGTCGGGCTTGATAATTTGCTTCCAAAACAGTGAAGCAAGTCCTGAGATTCTTAGGAGCTTCTGGTTGAAACTCGAAGATTTTTTAATGGCTATTCTACATTCTGCTCCCTTAGCTAATTTATTAAAGAAAGTCAAAAATTTGGCCCGATGAAGCTCAGAAACCTTTTAACAATTTGAAGATATAGCTCTCATCACCGCTCCTGCACAACTAGAATAGGAGCAGTTTGGTTCCCAAAATCTGTAGCGGGACACGACAGCCTAATATCATATATGTGTGATTGAGTTGGAGTACTTCGCCGCAGCAGCGATAAAGAAATACAGAGCATTTGTAGAGCTTTACTTTGCTAATGCCACAAACAGATTTATCATGTAGATTAGTACAGTGGAGTCTCAAACTTCAGGGATACGACTTTCAAATAGAATATCGTAGACTCTCAGGACAATGTCTCTGACGCCAGGTCTCGTGACTTTATGGCTTTTGAAGCACTGAGACGAATCTGACCCCACCATTCTCGACCTTGATTCAGCTGATTTCTCTAGCTCAAAGAAAGAAAAACTCGTCTCATATATTAGCCATGAGCTCATATATAAAAACCATGAGAAAATCCAACTCTTAAGCTCGTCATACTTGAAACTCTGCGTCAGCGATTAATAATATCTGCTAGGCACGGATGGCCGAGATTTTGTTTCTACTAGCAATATTTGTAAAATTTACAAGGCTATAAACTCCACCAACCGTTTGGTCCGCTGTCCTAGACGTATCGTCCATTTCAACGAATGTACATATATTTCTTGCGCCAGTATTCCCTTTCTCGACTGGTAACACTTACATAATAATCGCAGCAGACCACTTCTCTAAATTTGTTATTACTCGTGCTATTCGTTACGCTACAGTTCAGGAACTCGTTAATATTATGGAGAAAAATTTATTTTTTATTTTTGGGTAACCGGAAACTATAAAATAACAGATAATGTTAAACAATTTGAAACAAAAATTCTCGGCCAGCTACTGACAAAATATGGGGTTCAGCATCGCTCAGATCTCTAATATCATTTATCAAGTGACAGATATGTGAAAATTGCCGTATTTGCCCCAATAAGCCAAGCCACTCGTGACAATTGAGATTCCGAATATTGCAATCACTATAGGATTTACATTTTTATAAGGTCGAATAAACTGGGGTCTACTATAAATTGAAGCCCTCAACTTAACCAGACTTCAAAACAAAAATTTCTAATACTTCTTCGACGCAATGCAAAAGGAAAATGTACATCAATTACATCAATCTTGTAATTACAATACCGTATTTTGTCAGTTTAACGATTATTTCATTTGATTTTAGTGATAAATATTTTTTTTTGAATCTAATTTATATAGATTTTAGAATTTTGTTACTATTGGAACTCGATCTTCCATATTTTTATTTTTATTACTAAAACTACTTAATGACAGTTGCACTTACAGTTAGGCGAACCTTAAATAATAATATTACCGTTAATAATAATATAATAATATACCTTTCTTTTTCTTTATACCTATTGTTTATGTAAAACTACAAGAATAGGCCCAGCGTTATCTGGGATATGGGTCTAGAGTCAAACCAATTAAAGATTATACTTAAACTAAACAAGAAAACATCGACTTATATGCCCTTTATTGCCCTCATATTGACTAGATTCTATAGCTACATTTAAAAAAATGTTCCCCTAGATTTAATGGATTTAATCCAAACTATGTATACACATAAACAAATTTCATACTTTTTTTGGTTAAAAAAAAGCAAACGAAAAACATTCCGCTACCATACACAAAATGCTTTACCATGTACCATGTGATTAATGTTACATTTTCCACATACATAAAAGCTTAAAACTTGCAATTAAATTGAACATCTCGACAGCTTTGTTATGTTGTTATTTTTAACTTATCTCGTTTCATTAAATTTTTTTTTTCGGCGGAAAAATGTAATTTAAACATTTCGTATACAGAACAATATATATGTATATGTACATCGGGAGGAGGCGGGCTCACTCCCATTTACTTAGAGAAAAATAATCATGTAATTACAACCAATAAAATATTTATAGCTTTGAATTCGATAAAACTTAACACGACGAAAAATAAAAACTTAAGTAAATACGTGATTGTTATTTTCCAATATTTTGGTGTGTTGTTGTATATTCGGTGCTGTACTGCTTCGGCTGTTGCCATTTTATACAAGAAATGGCAACATTTGAATGGTAACATTAACACTTATAGATTTTTATTTTTATATATTGATTGTGATAGTATATACGCGTGTTACAACTATATGATCACATTACTATATATTACATAATATTAGAAGAGAAACAGATATCCATATACTTACATAAAAAACTATAAAACTTTATTTTATTAAGATTTTTATGAGTGCTACATACGGTTGTATCATGTGACACAAAAATGGTAGCGTAGGAAAAACGATTTTCACCATACGTTTATATAAAGGTTAAAATAATTTTCTTTGTTTCGACCTTTTCATAATGTTTTTCAACAGTTTTGTTGTTGTTGTTTTTACATATTTAAATAAGTTCATCATATTAGGAGAGGCGAACAAAAAGCTTTTTATTTATATATATATAAATTTTTATTTTTTTGCTAACTTTAATAAAACTTTAAGTTAATTTAATTTTTTTTTTTTTACTTTTTTATCTTCATTAGAAAATTTACATTGTTTTGATGATAACTCATTTTGCCAACAAGGAGAACACCCACACTCACACACACACATATACGAAGAAGAAAATAAGGGAAAAACTATACAAAACAAATTAAAAATTAACATAAAAAAATATTTAATTTTTTGGGGCGATGTGGAAGAACCGAATGGCAAACGGGATAATAAATTCCACGTAAAATACAAAAAAAAAAAAGCCTTCGAAATTTTTATTTTTTGTTTGGGTCAAAGTCTCCGTTTTTTGTTTTCTGGCTGTTACATATAATTATGTCGATTTCCTTTGAGATATTTTTCACATGAAGGTAAATTTTATTATTTTACGACGTACATATATATGATAATAGTACATGTATTTTATCTCGTTTAATTTCAGGTGAGTGATGAATAATTTTTTTCTTGTATTTTAAAATTGAAAAAGAAAATGAGAAAAATCATATTTTCATTTTTAAAGTTAACATGAAATGAAAAAGTTTGTTGTTCATTTTATGTTAAGCAATAATTATTTTATGTATATTTGTTTTGTAACAAAAGTCAGAATTGCATTCTAAAAATAAAAAATTCCTACAGAAAAAACTAAAAAAAAAACTAATTGTCAACAAAAGTTATAAATAATTTGGTATGTGGTACTTTAATGAGGTGTGAAAGTTTTTTCAACACTTTAAATTTATTCGGTCAACTTAGATTTGGCCACTACAGTTTATTCATTGCCATTTTAATAAGCCAATTGTGTATTTTTGTTTTCACACATTATTCAAGCCAACTTAGTGTCGGAATTTTTTGTATGTAGTGCTAATGTGCTAGAGAAAATTGGAAAAACATAAAATTTTGAGAATTATTTTTTAATAATTATCGAATTGACATTTCTCTAAATTCTAGTTAATAATTCAAAATTCAGCTTAATTAGGAGTTCAGAATTTCGAAAATTCAAATTGTTAAATTTGAAAATTCGGGCAATTAAAAATTGTATGCATTAAACATTTTACACTTTGTGATGAAAATTTATAAAATAAAGTTTCAGAATTTTGTTAATCAACTGAAATTATTTTTCCAATTATAATCCTTAGTTAAGTTCCAGTTAAAACTTTCAAAAGTTATAGTAAAATTTAAAAACTCTCAATACGATTTTCATATCAGCACCGTCCGGAAGTTGCCTATTTTTACTGGTCAAAAACTGATTGTAATAATTGTGTAGCTAAAACTAAGCAATACACACAATTGTGTGAGTAAAATATGATTATCATATATATCCAATTATATTTAAATTTAAATCGGCATTGAGTTCTATGTTACACATTTGTGTAATAATTGAGTAGCTAAAAATAACCAATACACACAATTGTGTAGGTTAAATATGTCACATATAATCAATTATTATAAATATGTCACATATAATCAATTATTTTTAAATTTAAATCAGCATTTAAATTTATGTTACACAATTGTATATGTCTAATTTTAAACCTTAAATTAGTAATACACAATTGTGTAATACATTCATTAAGAACAATAGCTAAGCAATCCGTTTTATTGTTTTTCAATTCAACATAGCATTTCCGTACTCATTGAATAATTTAAAAAAAATTCTCAACACCACTAATTCAATTTACACAATTGTGTGGATATAGTGTGGATATATTTTCGAAATAAATTAAGAATATTTCATTAACAGGTCTGCCGTGATTTAAAAAAAAAATTAAAGGGTTTCAGGTCTAATTCAAACTTGACATTTAATTACACAAATGTGCATTTAGTTACCAACTCATGTATTATTTTTTTTAAGTTTGGATGACCAAAATGGTGCTAGTAATTAAAAAAATATTAAGGATATTTAATACTCAGAAAAGTTGAAATCGATGTAGGGGAGATGTTCATTAGTTTAAATTTAACAGGTAAGAACTATTCAGTATCTCTTTAGAAAGATAAATCGACCAAAGAATACAGTTAAAGCTCTGGATAAATTACCACGCAGAAAATATAAAAATATGGATCACAGTTTAGAAATCATTCAGGATGGGACCCTAAGCTAGACGTTATTAGGTACTAAAATAATACATCCTGATTTGACTTGGAAATATTCAAAGGAACAAGAAAACCTTCCAAACGCGACCTATTATAATGAACATGCAGGTCAAAATAATCATATTCCTTTCGTTTCCTGCCTACACAAATGTGTAGATGTTTAAATTTAAACCAACTTACACATTTGTGTATGTATTTCTGAACAAGTTGCTCGAAACCAAAGTAATCATAATTAAAAGCCAACTGACACATTTGTGTAGGAAGTCATTTTTCGTTAGGTTACAAAATTACAAAAAATGTATTATACGAAATTGAAAACAATTTGATTTAAAAAAAAACAATAAAATATTATATCACACTTCCAAAGGGTTACACAATTGTGTAAGTTAGGTTTTTGCTACAATAATATTTTATATAGTAAAACCATTTTTTGACTTTTTTATTTACCAACACATTTGTGTTGACTCACGATAAATGGATCAGGTTGCTCAATTACAGAGGGGCTTGACAAATTCACGCATGGCAAAAACAATAATTGAAGGCTATTTGGTGACTGTCGACAAAGTAAACTAATGGACAGGTTCAGCGACAATCTGGGATGGTTGAATTCAGATATAGTATCCTAGAAGAAATTCACAAAAAAACGGAGATCAAAGATTGGCTACGGGTTTCTTCGGAATTAAATGTAAACTGTGATTCGTTGTGGTTTATAGAACTATTGTATGTTATAGAGAAAGAACCTGAATGGCCATAAGTGGCATTTCAGTTCGGAGAAGCTTTCTGATATAATTGATGTTAAATTTTCCAATAAATAAACTGGGACTTAAATTGAGCAATGGTCACTGTTGAGTTGGAAGGTTATTGATGCAGGAAAACCATTCGGATAACTCAATCAAGAGTTTATATAGGGGCTTCCAATAGGTATACAGGTTTTTTCATGATCTGTCAACATCAAAACGACAGTCAAGGTTTACAATTTTTATGGGTGAATTATTTAAAATTACTTCCGCAAATCTGAGTAGGTGGTCATAACTGTAAGAGTGCTTACTCCAATTTTTCGATCTTAATGATCGTCCCATTAGACATTGTGGCGAATTTTGCATAAAGATCTAGGCTTACACGCTTACAAAATCAAATTAATTCAAGAACTGAAATACCATTCGAAGCGAAAAAATTCTACGATTGGGCTCTGCTAAAGTTTGAATAAAATCTTGAATTTCATTTTTGGCTAATGGCTTTGTAAATAAGCAACATATGCATTATTGGGCAGCAACCAACCTCCATGTGCTTCAAAAGACTACATGACAGACACAAAAAGTGCCCGTCTGGTATGGATTTCATGCCGTAGGGTTGATTGACCCACATTTTTCGTAGATGGAAATGATCGCCATGTTACAATAATTTTGCCTCAACAAGGGAAAGAAACAGAACACAAGTGGGGCTCACTATCGGCATCTGTACTATAACCAAATTAAGTCTGCAAAACTGTTTAAGAAAAATTGAACCTTCGCGAAATGGAGATGCTACTGTTGGCGAGGTTGTCTACTTTCACTAGATCCTTTACTAATGTTAGGGTTGACATGGTTAATCAATTATTGGTGAAGATAGGGAGCAACATCAGGAAAAAAGTCATTAAGGAACAGAAACTGTGGAACCACTTTATGAAAATGCTTGGTCCTTAAAGGCATGGTCCATTACCTGACCCGCTGGTCAGGTAATGGACCATGCCTTTAAGGGGTTCTGATTCTCTGACTTCAAACCATTTTCTTTTGAACTCATCTGTCAAGTTAAACCGATCGGTAAGTATATTGACAAATAATTTCCCAACATTTTTTGAAACGCAAGTTTCTAGTGTTCCAATTTTAACGAGACGAACGAAATGGTTTGGAACGGTAAAAATAACATAGAAGTAGGAGACGTTGTCTTAGTTATCGATGAGAACAGTCAAAAGAATATTTTGATGATTCGGACTTGGTTTTAGAGAATTATACGACGATTCAGTAAATATTATTTTCAGCAAAAAGGATGCTAATGAAAATTGTGACGTAAAAATGTAAATATTGGTTCGGTCAAAAGGATTCCATATTTGGAAGAATTTAAGTCAAAATCGTATCAATTCATGGGTTTTTTAACGTGTTACCTCCTTAGTTTAAAAAAAGCCTACCAAATTTGATCCAAACAAAAATATGTTATAATTAAAAATTAAATCATCAAATTTTCTATCCTTCACATCCTTCCTGTGAATTTGTTTATATAGTATTCCTCACATCAAAAAAAAATTTGCCCCACTGCATAATTACAAAAATTATATTAAATTTCCGTTTAAAATTCGTCCAAACATAAAAGGACAACCGACAATATAAAATAAACAAAATTCAAAAAATTTGTAATCCACTTATTATAAAAATAGACACACACACACACACATCACTCGTTCTATACTAAAAGGAAACAAGGACTACGATTAAAAATAAATCTACTAACTGAACACGCTCGCGAAATGGAATAGTGTTAAAATGGATTCTTGTCGTACGACGAAAAATGTGAGAGTTTTTATTATAGTGCGATGATGTAAGAGATTTTCTTTCACTTTTAAACTGTGCGGGATGTAGATAGACGCACACACAAGGAATCAGGACAACAACAAAAAAATTCATATACACTAAAAAAAATGTACGTGATGTGCACAATATAAAGAAAATAAATTCTTTAATAGTATTACTATACAGTTAACCTTCTTGAAGAATGGAAATGGAACAATGATAAGGCCAAAAAAAAAAGAAATCGGCGACTGTGGTATGAATTAGTCGTTGATTCTTGTTTCCCATCGGAGTAGAGAAGCATTTTTTTGCGTCGTCTTTTCGGTTTGTAGGTTCTTATTTCACGTCATGCGTGTAACTATTAAATTATAATACAATAGACTTATTTTTTTTTTTTTTTATGTGTAAACGATAAGGATTAATTATGATGTAGGTTGGAATGGAACATTGTAAGCATGTTGTACAATTATGTATTTTAAGTTAAAGAACTCAAACTGAGATAATTAAAATTATGAAAATAGTTATAGTTAGTGAGGGATGGTAAAGTTGGTGTTTGATTTTTCATGTAACACACCGTATAAGAACATTCTAGAATTTATGAGTTAGGTTTTAGTTTTAACGTAATTATAATTATGGTCGAGTGACTTTAATTTTTTTTTTTTTTGCGATGATAGTAATTTAATTATGTTAAAATAGGTATGATAACTATAATTTCGCTGTAATCCAAGGATTTAAATTATTAGTAAAAAATCAGTACTACGGGTAAATTAAAGAACTATTTGAGTTTAAGACAAACATTTTTATCAGTTTAACGGTTATTTCATTTGAGTTTTGAGTTAAATAAATTTTTTGTATTTACAATGACGTATTTTGCCAGTTTAACAATTATATAATTTAGTTTCCGTGCTAAATATTTTTTTTGAATCTGAAAATCATATACATTTTAAATTTTTGCCTGTTTTAAGAGTGTTGTTATGTGTTTTAAGAGTGTTGATGGTTTAATGAAAAGGTTTTAACGGTTTTAAAGGTTTAAACAGTCAAAGAGTATGAATACGATGGAGTAGACGAAGATGGAGACCGACAGCTATGAAATATTTTACGGAAAAAGCAACTCTTTCATTTTTCAGTACTTATATTTCAGTAGTTCGGTACATTACATTGTGCAAAATAGTATTTTGATGTTTCTTTCATGTTGGCGATTCGGAGATATTTTTTACACAAAGTTAAATGCTTTTTAATATTTTTGTCTGTTTAACGGTTATTTCATTTATTTTTCGTGCTAAATAATTTTTTTTGTTGAATCTGTAATTCATATACGTTGTGGTGATAGAATCAGTTGAGAGTATGACAAAAATGGAGAAGACAAAGATGAAAACCGATAAAACCGGGAAAAAGAAACTCCTTTATTTTTCAGTACTAATATTTCAGTAGCTCGGTACATTACATCGTAAAAAATAGTATTTCATCGAGCATGGAAAAAGAGGTAGGCGTTTTTCTCATTTAAGCGGTATGATTTGTTGGAAATTGATTATTGTGACATTTTTTGACTGTTACAACGGTTATTTCATTTAATTTCCGTGCTAAATATTTTATTAATTGTAATTCAAATACATTTTAGAATTTTGTGTGGTATTGAGAGAGTGGTGGATCATTAAATGTATATCATTTGGATTTTCTTCTAATAACAATGACGTTTTTGGTCAGTTCAACGGTTATTTCATTAAATTTTCGTGCTAAATATTTTTTAATCCACTGATTGTTCCCGTAGAGATCAGGAAAATCATGCGTGTTGTTTTCAAAAATATTCAATAGTTTTGAATTTAAATACACGATTAATAATCCAACTATTGACAACGTCTACATAAATAATTAAAACTTAGCACATACGCATTTACGCACATTATACAATTTTTCGTTTTTAATTTCCTGTGTGATAATCTCGAAAAATTGATGATCCGCGCGTAATTGCGGTTTTTATCTTTCGTAATAGCTCTATAAAACGAAAAAGCTCATAAAAAAAACCAGATGAAATATTTGATCAACACACAAACATTTTACCAACGATGTGCGGGGTGAAACGCGACGACACACACTATATTGTGGCAATTTTATTATTTCCATCTGCTCCCCTCCTCACCATCGCATACGAAAAAAACCGTTGCGAACAAGCTAGCGTAACAAAATATAAAAGAAAATTCCTCATTGTTTATTGTTTGTTTAATTATCAATTTTCATGTAATAAAGCATTTAATCCATCAAAATAAATTGATTTTAATTTTTCTTGTGTTGTTTGTTGAGGAAAATTTTTATAAAAAAAAAATATATATATATATACATATTCGGATGGGATACATAAATTTCTGTTCCGCAAAGTGCACTTGGCGTAACAATTGAACGCGGAAAATTTACTTAAAATATATAATACAACACAATGAAGTTAGCCGTGTAAAACATATTTCATTGTCGGGTTTTATTACATTTAATATGTGGCCTATATGAACAGACATATATTTTTGGGAATTTTTTTAATTTCGCGGTTTTAACATTGGAATTTCGCATATACGCCCACTCTCACACAATCTTGGGTTTAATAAATTTTCTATATCTATACTTGTTGGCTTTATCTACATTCTACATCGACTTTATAGCACACCACACCATGGTTTATTGAAAAAGAGGTAAATTACATTTTAATTTTTTATTAGACATCTTTTTTGTATATAAAAACCAACCGATAAAAAAAAGGATGGAAAGTAGTCGAATGGAAAAATGGTAAAGCTCATGTAGAATGAAAAAAAAAATGAGAAGATAAAAAAACGATGTACGATGTGTCGTTATTTACTATTCTCAGTGGATGCACACACACGGGTATATACAAAGCATGTGACATGAATGAATCACTAAAAAATTGTGGTTTTTGGTGGTTTGACTCGTTTGCTATTTTCTAACTAAATTACGTAATAATTTTAGGAATAAACCGTGTCCCGTGTACGCCTGGCTGCCATATAAACTACACAATTTTATCTATTTAAATCCGGAGAGTAAAATTAAATGAATTACATTTTCCCCCGCGTTGTACACAATGTTTGTTCGCCTGGTGGCAGAAAATGTTTTTTTTTTGTTGTGTGTGTGTTATATAAATTGGACATATTTGTTTATTTTATTAGTAACATAAATATTATGTTTTATTTGGAGCTATGTGTATAGAAAATGCGCTTGTTTCATCACCTGAAGATATATGTTAAATTAGGATAATTATTTTTTAGGTCAAAAACATATCAGTCTCGAATTTTTCATTCGATTTACACAGTGATTTGTGTGGCCACATAAAAATACCGCTCAAATAATCAATTCATTAAACCTTGTTGAACTTTCGCGCCAGACAACATAAATAAAAAATTTAAAAAAAAATTGTTAGATGAGCTTTAAAATTCTGAAAATTAATTTATACATTTTTAAAACGATATGCTTGCGCTTTATAACACTATATACACCAAACCCATTTATATCATATCATACCACCGCACCATCAATTTATCATGTACAAAAGGTTGCTTTAAATTACGAATTTTCTTTTTCATTTTCCAGAAAACACCAAAATTGCAATAATTAATTTTACTAAAACATTTTTTTTTATTTTTCTAAAAGTAAACGTTTTTGTTGTACTTGTTTACATTTTGCTATGGTGTCAAATTAAACACAAAACAAGTTGGAAAAACTGTAAAATGTAGTGTAAACATAGCTTTTCCATTAAATTTTATGTATGTTTACACTATATATATACAACCAAATATTGATTTTGGTGTTTAGTGCGTAAAAAAAAAGAAAATTTTATGTCATACATGATACCGAGTACATACACTAATGACTCATATGACGATGGTAAATAACTTTAATTAAAAAATTGATTTCCTTGTAAAAAAAAAAAAAAAATCAATTTTCATATGTTTATTGTGCGCCATTAATGACGGAAAGCATCACACAATCATTAAGTTTAGTGAATTTCGATTTGGAAAAAAGTCAATCAACCCTATATATATACACAATATAATGGAAAATAAAATTTGATGATTCATTTCAAATATTATATATTTTTATTGGATTTTCATCATCTCTCCCGAATTTAACAATGTCCGTTCATCGGAAATTGAAAATCAAATTTCAATAAATCGTAAATTTTATGTGCATGTGAGTTTTGGGCTTTTCGGACAAATAAACTCAAATCCATGTATACATCTATGCTCGTTTACAATTTTTATTTTTTTTAGCTTGTATCACTGATAAGAAATAAAATAAAAAATAAAAACTTAAAACCCGGTCATACATCTTCCGAAAGAGTTTTATTGAATTTAGAAAATGTGTACAACATATTTTGATGACGTTTTATTTTGTTAGAAAAAATGTATCGATTTTCTCGAATGTTTTGTTTTATTTGTTTAATTTTAATTAAAACAAATTTTGAATTTAGTAGGCATGCCACAATGTGATTAACGACAAACACACAATGGTCAATTTAAAGCAGTTTCTTTTAATACTAGTGCTACAGACAAGTGCAGGTTTCTCGAACGAAAGGTGCGAATTAATGGAAGTACATAATATTTTTATAGGAACGATTATTTCATTTAATTTTAGTGTTAAATAATTTTTTTCAATCTTTTGATTTTTTGGAAATTACAATAACATATTTTTTCAGTTTAACGGTTATTTCATTTAATTTTCGTGTAATTTATGCACATTTTGAAGTTTTTGTGTTATCTTTTTTTATCGGTCATTATAGCGATACAAAAAAAACTTCAAATTAGAAAATATTAAAATCAAGCCAAAGCAAGATGAATGCAATTGAAGAGAAGACTGGAAAATAATTTGCAATAAAATCCAGAATACCACAACTTCTTTCATAAATATACATATAAGCATCCTCAAACGGTTTCAAGAAATGAAGATGTAACGAAACAATACATAATAAAGCAATATTCATCAGAATTGATAAAAACCTAAACCTTTTTTGCAACTTTGTCAAGCTTCTTGATTGCACGAAAGCTCAAGCTTTAAGATAAGAATTGATGTTGCCAGACAAAATTTTTGTTGAGTTTCGCAGCCAAATGTTATGGAAAAAGCTTAAAAACTTCAGTCCAATTGTAAAATGCATATAAATTTATGTTTAAAAGCAAAAAGCTTCTGATGAGCTTTATCTAAAAAAAAGGTTAAAGCTTATAGATTAGGACATAGCTTTTAATTTAAAAAAAAACTATTGAACCAATCGCTTTAATTTAAAAATTTAAATAATTTTGTGAAAAATTTATAGCATGTCAAATAAAGCAAATAAAGCAATCAAAAAAAGCTTCCGGTTTAAAAATCTTTTATGTTCAATTTTTACAACTCAAACTTGGTGTGAAAACAATTTTAATGGAATATTAAGTTTTTTAAACTATGGACTACGTTTAAAGCATTTTACGAATGGATATTTATAGTTTTTCAAGACTCTAAAAGCTTTTAGAAAGCTGGAAAACCGTTTTTAGAAAATCTTTAATAATTTTGACCTTCGTCATGCTTTAAGTTTTCTTATGGCTTAAAAGTTCTAGATCGATAAAAGTTTCCTAATTTTTTGGAAGCTTTTAACTATTTATATAAACATTTAACGGACGATTTATACGTCATTCTTTATTGAGACCGAAAGTTTAAATTAAAAAAAATAATAAAGATGCTTTCTAGGGAAATATGCTAAATACGATTTTTTAATTAAAAAAAAGCTTACAATTTTAAAAGCTTACGAGTTTTTACATCGCAGTAAAAAATATTTTATGGTCAGCTTTGGAAATATTTTCCACCAATTTATTTAGAAAAGTTTCCTTCCGAATTGAAAATTAATATTTTCTGAAGAAACTTATAGCATCATTTTATGATGAAAGCTCGATACAGAATCGATTCATTTGACATGTTTCATAATTTTAGCTTATTAGCTTTTCATTAATAAACAAAATTTATGATTTTGTAAAAATGTCCTAACGAATTCTTATGAGCTTTTCTTTTATGAAGTTGAACACTTCTAATAGATTTAATTAAGGAAATGTGCATAAGGAAGCTTTGATTTGAGTAAATAAACGAAATAGGCAATGCATATCCAAGCCAAGATAATTTGCCAATGAACAATTTCTTTTATTCTAACTTATCCCATGAAAAAGTTTGTTTTGTTTGAAGACTGACGTTTTTTATTATACTTAAACCAAATGTACGCTTCAAAAGCTCTAATAAACTATATTTAGTTTTAAGGCAAAATGTTCTTTCTGATGAATTGGTAAAACCCTAAAATTTCTCTTGATTGCACCTTTGTCGTGCGAAATTTTAGCAATAAATAAAAAAACTTTGTTTTAAACGGAATTTTTCAGATTAATTCTAATTTCATCCCCACAATGGAAATAAGTAAAATCTAGAGAAAGCTCTGAGGGTTGCTCGGCATAGACTCTTACAAGCTAGGCAATTGCAAATTATGGTTATATGGTCTGGATTAGCTTATAAGTAGTGTAAATCCACCATTTGCAGTATAGTAGCAAAAAAAAAGATTTAGAAAAGAAACAGTTGAATCACGGTCCCGTGACAGATCAAACAAACGAAGTGAAGGTAACTCCAACTCGAAACTGAGAAGTGCTACGACAGAGGTGCGTCTCGGCAGATTAAAAAAAGCGCTTATTGGGTTGGTACGGACCGGTAGGTAACTGTCAGGAAAACGTAGGTTGCCTTCAAGCTCTGGCTTTCCAGGTAAATCGAAAAAGCGCATCTTTAGTAAAAACTTGTATCAAAAACAGAGAGGTGTTATGTGTTGGTCAGTGAAGTATAACGTGGTTCAACACATCGTCACTGAAGGCCATTTGACAGCATCGAAACCACGAAGACTAGATCCTATTCGGCAAAAAGCGGTTTTGTTGGAATTTAAACACATAATAGTGTTATGTAGCAATTTGTCAGCCCTCTTCTTCCAATGTGTCTTGCCCACTTCATTTAGTGAAAAAAAAATTTGTTTGGATACCATGTGGGAAACTAAATGCAGTCGCGATCTTATTATTCTGGTTGCATCGGAAGATGTCTATAAGGCGACAATTACGACCACATTCGGTTTGTTTGGGTTTACCTGAAAACCTTTTGGTTTTGTGGTTTCGTAATGCCGCAGAAACGTTTCAATGTTTTATGAATCAAATTGCTAGAGAGTTGAACTTTTTCGACATTTTAGTGGCATCTAAGTCTGAGGAACAATACAAACACCACTTTGTATTACAAATTAGTAAGAACAGTGATGCAATCATACAATAATAATGGTTGGGAACCTTTGGGGTTCTTTAGCAAAAACTTCCAGAAAGTGAATTACTTAGCATTTAATAGAGAATTATTGGAAATTTATATGGCCATTAAACATTTTCGATATTTTATCGAAGGTCGGAATTTTACTCAACCACAAACCTCTGACAATAGCAATTATTTCGAAAACTAAGCGTAATCCAAGACACTTGGTCTAGACACTTATAATCAAAATGCGATACTTCTGGCTTAGTATGCAGAATGATATTGGACATTAGTCTAATACTTGTGTATCCGGCCAAAAATCTAAGGTAATTTGTGTTCCAAGGGAACACAATTTGCATGCTAATGGCTTAAACTTATACATCAATAATGCAACAATTTTATTTGCAGTAAAAAAATATTTGCAGGCAACCTATCACTATTTGGTAGATATTTTGAATATGCTGTCTTATCATGGGATACAGTGCCACTATAAAAATGACTCAAGAACTTACAACTTTATTATATCAAATCGAGACGTCATTAAATTCTAGACCCCTATGCCCCTTGAAAAATGATTACATTGGACTTGAAAGTTTCCCAGGATTTTTTTCAATTGTCAACTCAATGTTCCAGAAAGTTATTACTTTGAAAAATCAAAACGACAACTCTTGAAAGATCCATCGCAAATATTTTATAATTTTCAAAAGCTGTTATACGACATATAAATATCAAAATATTGAGGTTCATTTTTTGTTGTAAAAATCTACCCAGAAATTTGCCGAAGGTAAGGTAATTTCTATTATAATTTTTCACACTATAACATGTCATATATTCCGAAATAGGGCCAAACTATTATCCTAATCGAATAAAAATCGCCAGTCCACTCCCTATATACACACACTGACAATTTAACTTCAATTTTCATTAAAACGCCAAAGCGCTAGAAAAATAATAGAATTTTCTTTATTATTTTGTATCGTAAATAAAATTAAAACTGAATCAATTTATCTAAGTTTTTACCATTTTTCTGATTTCCACACATTTCCTTATCTCTCCGTCGCCCAATATAACTTTTAATCGCATCTAAAAATACATACACGTATACACATCGTCGAATTGATTTAATCGAATAAAATATGTGGTGGCATCATATAGTGAAACAGGACGAAATAAATAAAACAAAGGTGCAACACACGTTTTGAGGTTAATTTGATGAGATATGTTCACAATATATATAAGTATACAAAATAAGGATGGCAACAAAATAAAAAAAAAATACTATATTAGTTTTTATGTAGTTTTTCACATAAAAATAGAAAATGTGTATATGTATGACCAAGTGTTACATCATCATCCATAACCTTTTTTTTTTTTTTTTTGTTAGCTGCTTTGTATTTTTAATTTATATCCTATGTGGATTAATATATTTGATGTCATATTAAAACCGTAACATCAATTTTTAATTAATATAATTACTTTTAGTTTATATATTGTTGTATGTATAAACTCAAATAGAATTAAACTAAACAAAACTAAACTAAACTAAAAAAAAAAAACTAGATAATTGGCATTAGAGAGCCCCCATAATATCATAAACACTATAAAGAGCTAAAAATGGATGATGATACCATTTTTATGATACCAAGTTTTAGTTTTGTTTAAAATGAAAATGAAAAAAGGTGTGTTTGATGATTACTTTCCTCTACTTTATTGTATTTATTGTGTTTTACACACACACACTAGACCCTGAAAAACTAAGCAAAACTGGAAAATTATATATACATATTCTATATATGTACGATGGGATTTTCATTTAAAATAAAATTTGTTCATTAAATATTTTTCTAAAGTTTTATTTATTTTTCCGAAAGGAGAAATTTATTTGCAATAGACATTGTAAAAAAAAAATGGAAATCTTTATTTATATAGAACACTTTTCTATTCTTTACGATATCATTTTTGATCCAGTTTACGTTAAAAAAATATAAGCCTTTCGAATTGTGTTAAATAACAAATAAAGTTGGTCGAGTGCTTTATGGAAAAGTAAAATATGTTATGGGTTTTCAGAGTATTTATCTGTTAAGGTATTAGAGTATGAACCATAAAAATGTTTTTCCACATTTCACTAGAATATGATAGTTTTTCAACGTATGGATTAATTTAGAAAATAGTACGGTTCAACAGCTAAATAATTATAACACATAATTGAGTAGAATTTCATAAGGTAACGTAAACTATGGTCTAAACTACACTATGCACAATAAAATCCATCCCAAACTCTTTATTCATGGGCTTAGCACCATTTGGAGTCAGATAAAAATCGAAAAAATTCCAAATATGTAAATTTATCCTAATATTTTAAATTAAAAAAGAAATACTGTTATAATACAAGTGGAGATTTTACTATTAGTTTAACAAACAAATCTATTAGTTTTTTATTCTAAAACTTAAATTTATTTTTTATAATAATTAGACTAATTATAATATTGCAATGTAAACGGAATATTCGAAAGTGTATAACAGTTTTGGAAAAATTATTTTAATAATACGTTAACATAAAAAACATAAATATTAACATAAATATCAGAGAAGCTATAGAAATAAGTAAGCTAACCAATAATGTAGATAATAACAAGTATAACAGTTTTGTACAATTAATATAAAATTAAGTTTATAAAAGAACTGTTTGAAAATACATAACCCTTAAGAAAATAACCAGTAGAACGAAGTTTTTAGTTTATTTAATTTTAAAACTTATAAAATATCAAAGAATATGTTAAGAAAAACTTTCTTTTATACTTTAATAATTTTTTTTATAAATTTAAGTTTTAAAAGAATTAAATTGTGGTTTTCCTCGATTTTACAAAATTAAAAAGTTATTTATCTTGAAATTAAGATTAAGCACTATCTATAATAGAATTGTCATAATTAAATTAAAATTTCTCTTTGTTTATATAAATGACTATATTGTAAAACTGTTATAAAATGTATATTTTACTTATCTGCGACAAAAACTTATCCAAATTTTTCATTTATCATAAAGAAGAACTCTGCTTTAATTAAGTGTATTTTTAAAAAATATAACAGTTCTAAAACAGTTCTAAAATAAAACTGTTATAAAATGTATATTTTACTTATCTGCGACAAAAAAATATCCAAATTTTTCATTTATCATAAAGAACAACTCTGCTATAATTAAGTGTATTTTTTTTTAAATATAACAGTTTCATCAAAACTAATTTGACAAAATCTAATTTTGAAAGTGTGGTTTATTTTGAAATTTAAATTTAGCCAAACCTGTTATAAAATGTATATTTCAATATCTTCGATGAAAAAGTATCAAAACTCTTTAATTATTTTAAAGAAAAACTGTGCTATAGTGCTAATGTTGAGAAATTTTAAAAATTATAACAGTTTCATCAAATTATAGAAAATTTAACTTTGCAAGTGTGGTTTACCTTGAAATTTAGATTTGACCACCATCTATAATAGTTAAAACAAAGAAATAAATGACATAATTATATTAAAATCAACTTTTGTTTATATCAATGAAAATATTTTGAAACTGTTATAAAATGTATATTTCAGTTATGCGAGGAACAACTATTCAAATTTTTTTTATTTATTTTAACGTAAAACTGTGCTATATAATGAAATATTTAAAATTTTTACAAATTATAACAGTTTGATCTAATTATAAACAATTTTATTTTTCAAGTGTGGTTTAAAAAAATAAAATAGACTAATATTAATTTTGATCGATGAAGATAATAAAATTAAGTTTTTGCTAAATAATCAATGATTCATTGATAACGGAATACTCGAATGTGTATAACAGTTTTGAAAATAGTGTTAAGAATAATTAGCATAACGCAAATTGTTGGTACAATGTATTTCAAGATTTTAATTATATCTATGCAAAAAAAGTAAAATGGCACCGGCCAATGAAAATAATCACAGCTGTAGTTGGCTAATACTGCCTGATGATTACAATCCTGTTGGAATGATAGTAATAAACACTAACATTACAAGTGAAATGTGTTAAGTATAACGTCGTCTTTACATAAATGAAATTGTGAAATTTTGGGAAATTTTAAAGATTATAACAGTTTTATCAAATTATACAAAATCTAATTTTGCAAGTGTGGTTTAATTTGAAATTAAAATTTAACAAAACTGCTATAAAATGTATATTTCAATATCTTCGATGAAACTGTGCTATAGTGCTAATGTTGAGAAATTTTAAAAATTATAACAGTTTCATCAAATTATAGAAAATCTAACTTTGAAAGTGTGAAAATCTTGAAATTTAGATTTGACCACCATCTATAACAGTTAAAACAAAGAAATAAATGTCATAATTATAATAAAATCTTCCTTTGTTTATATAAATGAAAATATTTTGAAACTGTTCTAAAATTTATTTTTCAGTTATGCGACGAAAAACTATTCAAATTTCTTCTATTTATTTTAAAGAAAACCTGTGCTATAGTGAAATGTTCAGTCAATTGAAAAAATTATAACAGTTTTGTCAAACTATACAAAATCTAATTTTGCAAGTGTGGTTTGTCTCGAAATTTAAATTTGACCACCATCTATAACAGTTAAAACAAGGAAACAATTGTCATAATTAAATCGAATTTTTTCTTTGTTTATATAAATGAAAATATTTTGAAACTGGTATAAAATGTAAATTTCAGTTATCTGCGACGAAAAAGTATCCAAATTTTTTATTTCTTTTAAAGTAAAACGTAGTCATCATGAAATGTTCAGAAATTTTAAAATATATAACAGTTTCATAAGATTATACAAAATCTAATTTTGCAAGTGATTTTCTAGAAATTTAGTTGTGGTCGCCGTCTATAATAGTTAAAACAATAAAACAATTGTCATAATTAAATCAACATTTTTTTTTTGTTTATATAAATAACAATATTTTAAAACTGTTATAAAATATATATTTCAATATCCGCATCGAAAAAGTATCCAAATTTTTGTTTTTTAAATCATATAAATCTAGTATACTTCTTTCAAAAAAAATAACAGTGTTATAATGAAATGTTCAGAAAAGTTATAACAGTTTCATAAAATTATACAAAATCTAATTTTGTAAGCGTGGTTTACCTTGAAGATTACATTTGGTCACGATTATAATAGTTAAAGCAAGGAAAAAATTGTCATAATTTAAATTTAAATTTCCCTTTATAAATATTTTGAAACTGTTATAAAATGTATATTTCAATATATGCGACGAAAAAGTATCGAAATTTATGTTTTTTAGTTCATATCCATCTAGTATACTACTTTTAGAACAATAACTGTGCTATAGTAGAAATGTTCAGAAATTTTTAAAATTATAACAGTTTGAATAAATTATACAAAATATAGCTTTCTAAGCGTGGTTGAAAAACGTTTCCAAACATTAATTTAAATCGACGAAATTAATAAAATAATAAAGAAAAGAAAATCGGTTTCAACTGGAGAAAATTTGGTTTTCCTTCAACATAATGCCAAAAATTGTAAATAAAATTATATTAAATAAGCTCATTAATTCGCATTTTTTTTTGTTAAAACACAATGTTGCCATTATTTTCATGATATATTTCGACAGAGAATTAAAAATATTTTCATCATTACTTCAATATGAAATATAACTGCAATAAAAAGCATCATAACAAAAGTTTAAAAAAAGTACATAAATATTTTCCAAATTTTACACACATTGTAAATACGACGAAGGTCTCTCGACACATATACAATATGTGTTACGTAAACGCTTGGAAAATAACACAGATTTAATGAAATGAGCAACAAAATGTTGTATCAATTTATTTTATCGATTCGAAAGAAATTCAATCCCTTTTCCGATTTTCGTATATCTTGTATACGTCTCTCAAATAAACAATCTCTTGCCTATCATTTTCGTTAGTGGTCAAATCGTTATCGAACACATTTTTTTTTGTTGCCAAACACATCCACCCAAATTTGTTTTGATGTCATTTAATTTTTTTTTTTTTTGTTCATTCGTCCGTTTAAGGATTTTTATTTTTTTTTTTTTAGCTTTTTGCTCGTATTTTCCAAGTCAATCAATCAATCATTTTATGTTTTTGAAATAATGTATCGTTACATATTAGAAAATTATTAAGTTTTTTAATATTCAAAAAAGGATATGGCCATCCATCTACAAAATATATGTACACATATTATGTAATATAGTATGTGATGTTGACAGATTGGGGTAAAGACAATATATATATAAAACATAGTAGACATAAGCAAATTTAATTGTTAACCTACATTGTTAAACACAAACCTTTAGCCAATTTATAGACGTATTAGTAAATTTCTAGACGTACCTGCAAAGAAATGAAAATACAATTTAAATTAGTTCATTTTCCAATTTACAATCAAACTTAAAAAAAAAAAAAAAAAAAAAAATCTCTCAACCATGAAACAAACTCGGCAGTCAATTTAAAATTCTAAAGATGTTATTACTTACTAAGATGGTAATGTACAACATCTTTTATACATTGTACCCTTCATCTTAACCCCCAAAATATTTTGATTTCTCTAGTACTATATATAAATATATATATTTTTTTTAATTTAAATATTAAAATTAGAATTTAAGTAAGAGATATCCACAAAATCCAATGTAAATAACATTTCAACCCTTTTTACTTTCATATACAATTTGTACAAATCAAAAAGATTTTTCTACTAAGCACCATCACCTATATATATTCTTGAAGTTCACGTACGCGAGGTTACCAACCACCATAGTCAGGCTTACCACCTCGTATTCGAAAAAGAATTATGTAATGCACCTTTTATGGTTTTTCATTTCGTTTTTTTTTATCAGGTTTAAAGAGATTTTTTTTTGTGGAATTTTCTACAATTTTTTACACACACAAGCTTATAATTTATAAAGTTATTTAGGGATATTTTTTCATGCTAAGCTTTGTTGTTGGAAAATAGTTTTCATATACTAAAGGAACTTGCAATGACTTTGGGGTAAAAATAACCTTTAGAATTTTTTTTTTTTTTTTGTAATACATATCAAAGTTTTTTTGTGTGTTCTCTTTGCCGCACAGTACACACCCAAACATTTGCTGATAAGGATGATAAAAGAACAGAAAAGTTGAAATTTTTATTGCAATCAATACCAAACCAAGTATATAAAAATGTACGATGCACGATAAGAATTGTAAAGATATATTCTTAATTAACAAGAACGGACAAAATTAAGCAGTTAACGGTTACTGAATGGTGAGATAGTCGTGAAGACGATGTGAATGATTTTATTGATTGGGATGTAGGACTAAAGCTTTAGACATATCTCCAGGATAACGCCGGGTCTGTTCATACAAAATTTTAAAATCTATATGCATTAAATTAAAAAAATTATTTAACACTAAAATCAAATAAAATAATCGTTAAACTGACAAAATACGTCCTCTGTCAATATCTAAGAAGAAACTGGGCAGTGACTTTTATGAAAAAGTTTAAGGAAAGGAGCATGAGATACTCCATTGAAAACTTCTTTTCATTGGGTTTTCCAATTGGGAATACGGAGGTACCTTTGAAAGTTTCTCATAATCTGTCAACGTCAATCAATGTTAACAATGTTACCGTGGTAAAGTTCAAATTCTGAGTCTATGGTCGAAATTTTAAGAGGGGTTTACTTCAATTTTCGGTTGCAATTATAGACCATCCAGATAGACAGTGCCTGCTATAGTGAATAAATTCGAATCAAAATATTCACTATTAGATGTTCCTGTGCCCGTGAGACAACGTACTTACGAAGTAGAAGAAGACTTTATCTGTATTCCTCCCAAGAAAGATGAATGTGAAAACCATTTTTGGAAAACTCAGATATTCCAACGAGCGATACATAGTTGAAATGTTGATCCTCTTGGTTGGCTTTCATCGGCAACCGTATCTCTTAAAATACCACTGTAATCTATGTGTCTAACAAAAATAAAGTAAGATAACCAACTTCCCGATGACATATTCGTTTTGTCAGGTTTTCAAACATCTCCAGAAAGGAAACTGTTTCATCCCAAATCGTACGAGTTTCATAATCGACAAGCTAATCATTGGTAGCATTTCCAACAAATTTCAATCCGGCGGACTGTGTAAGCCGAGGGATTTCACTAACAGATCTGATTACACACTCAATTTTGTAAACTGGAGCGGATTTTCGGCGAAATCCATCTACAAAGTAATCAAACTTCAAAGATATCACAAGTGAACCTACCACCGTCAAAAGGAGAAAAATTACGAAGATAACCAAAATTAAGACTGTTGCTGCAAAATTAACATCTCCAGTGGAATATGCAGTTAAAAAGTTTCCTTGTTTAAAAACACGAGCAAATTAGCAGCTCTGCGTCTATTTATAGACGAAAACTCCATATAACGAGGAGGTAGCCGTTTTCAAAATTCAAATATTTCATATACTCTACGAAGCATCCAGTTATCTTATTAAAGTGCCATCAATTAATTAAGAAAATCGTGAGGTATCTGTTCATTAAGCATTTTCATCCGAATCCATTGACTTTGACCTTCATAATAAAAGCAAAATATTGGATTATCTAATAGGGGCTGTTTCTATTATGTTCGAACTCGCCCGAAGCTAAAAAAACAGATCATGGGTGACTTATCATCCCCGAGAGTAATTTTATCGCGAACATCTTACTTATAATGTGGGGGTAGACTATGCTGGACCTTTTTAAATTAGTTCCAAAATAGGTAGTGGATCCTAACGTCTCAAGGCATGTATACGTTTGTTTATCTGCATGGCGAATAAAACCATTCATGTTGAAGTCTTAAGTGAGTTAACAATCGATGAATTTACAGCCGCACTTAAGTGGTTCAAAGGACGAACCGGACAACCCAAGAACATATATAGTGACAATGCGACAATGCCACTTCTTTCGTGGGTGCTCTTAGAAGGTTTATAGATGCGCAACGATCGGGTATCATCATTTTTTGAGTGGATATGAAATAGAATGGCACACAATACCACCATCATCCCGCATTTTGGTGGTCTATAGAAAGCGAATAAAATCTAACAAAATCCATCTTTGCCGAGTATTATGGGGGATTCAGCACCAACGTTGGAAAAATTGCAAAGTCTGCTTATACAAATTGAAGCTATGGTGAATTCAAGGCCGTTGACTCCAATGGATGATGATCATGATGGTTTAGAAATATTAACTTTGGGCCATTTTCCAATTGGAACATCACTTCTTGCGGTTTCAGATCACGACTTCATTAGCTCCACTTGAGGTTTCTGGAAACGATGGTAGGAAGAACCTCAACCATATTTCCCCGATGTGGATGAATGTGAAGTGGGTGGCGAAATTTTTTAAAACCGAAACCTCTTATCCGGGATCACAATTGATTTCAAAAGAATATTTCAAAATTTAGTTGGAGCTGAAACAATCACTAATTTGTCAAAAAAGCTACACTAACTCATTTTTCCATGTTTGGCTCTTAAGTATCTTAGCTCCAAGAAAAAGGGAGATATCCTAAAAGTGTGTTATGACCAACGTTTACAAACAATGTTAAACACGAAATAAATTTTAAGGATCACAATCTTGTCTTCACGACGAATTATCGATACCCATTTAGCTTCCCTCCTTAGTCGTCTTTTATTTGGGTTGTGACTAAGAAGGCTGATGTAGGAGCGAAGGTCAAGTGGCGATTAGCATTACACTATCGCAAATTAAATAAGACAATTGAAGATTGGTACCCTCTACCAAACATCACCGATATCTTTGGTAAATTACATATTAGGATGCCTTTTGGTTTAAAGAATACTCCTTCAACGATTCAAAGGGTCATGGATAATGTGCTATGTAATAGGGATTTGTTAATCGAGAAAATGACTGTTCCTAAAACAAAGAAACAAATTAAAAGCTTTTTGGGTCTTCTGGGATAATAATAACAAAAAAGCTTTTACAGGGCCATTTTGGGCTCATACCGATTCAGCAGACTCGCTCCATCGGATTCGATCCCGTCTTGTTCTTGTTATTGTTCTAGACAACTCGAAGACAACTAATTGTTCTCTACCCAAGGAGGCATCGTCGCCGGCAGCAACCTCTGCCCCTGCCAAACGGAGGCTCTCTCTGAGATCGCTGAACCATCGCCTAAGGATCGGCTCGCAGAACTTAACCGAGCCAGCGTATTCGCTGTTCTTTTATTATATGAACGGAATTTCTAATCAACTGTCAAGGTCCAACTCCTACACTGTTCTTTTATACCTATGACAACAGGTCTGACAAACACCTTGTACAACTTCAGTCTGTCGGTATTTGCAAGGTATTTTGACGTTAGCAGCGGGCGTAAGGGATGCAAAACCCGGTTACCAGGGACAAGACACACTTTAATATTCCCTCCTACACAATTATCATGAGTGACAAGGGACCCGAGGTATGGGACACTTGTCGATCACTTTACAATCGATCACTACATCGCTGTTTACACGGAGGTTTCAATCCTGGTTATTTTTCCGTTTACAAATTCGCTTGGTGGTTCTCCTAGAAAGGATCATTTTGTTTTCCGTGTGATTGTAAAACCGTATTGGCGCTTCTTTATAGGCTATATTCTATTGCACGACAGCACGACGACATTCCTTATCAAATTAGTCATTTTTGGGTATAATTTTTACCATATCTAGAGTCGCCTGGGCAGCAACGATAACCAAAGTTTGCAATACCTCCCATAGAGCATTCTCATCATCTGATTGGTGGTTGGTTTGCATAATGCTACTGCTAACAAGATTATGATATTGTGCCTTCTCATCTTAGTTTATCAGATCGTCACAATTGAAACGTAATTTTCGTTTTTCTGTGATCTCTGACTTGTACGAAAACTACCATCTTAGCTTAGCAACGACCTATTGATGAACACTACCTACAAATTTGGCAGCCGACCGATAAAGTCTCACATTTTGGATGACCCAAGACCTTCCCTTAGAAATTAACATGGTCGATGACTTCGGGACGTCTTACGAAGGTGTATCCTTCCATGTGGATATTTTTATGAGGGAAGAATGTGTTAGCCACAATGAGATCATGCGCGATCGCATAGTACATCATTCTTTCCCCAATATCGGTCGGTAGATCGTGTCAAAAGTACGAACCTATGTTTTCACATAAGATTTTTGCCAGCTCTATAGCATTAAAGTCACTATTTTGACGTCGTGCTCTGGTATGAAACCCTTAAGATCATCCAAAATGGGACACATTGTCTCCACTTTTTGGCCATCGAGCTTCTTGGAGAGCAACAAGTTCCAAACAGTACTCTTTCATGGCTGATATAGTATTTTATCAGTTTAACGGTTATTTCATTTAATTTTAGTGTTAAATAATTTTTTTTTTGTTTTTATCTGTTATTTACATCACTAAATATCATGTAGCTATACAAAATTTAGACTTACTGAACCAGTTATGAATATTACGTTTATATAATTTCAATATGTTTACAAATCGGGAAGCTTAAAAATTGGGACTGCTACTTAGTCAAAAATTATCAAGATACTATTTATATATTCATCAAGATACTATTTTCTGAATTTATTCGAAATGGCACAAATTTAAAATTAAAGTTCTAAATAGGTTTCAAAATATTAATGTTCGTTGACAGTAAGCCAGAATATAATTTCGTCACACAAAATTTGCGTATTCTAAACATTAATTTAACGAAACCTACAGTATTTTTAGTCCCAAAACCTAAAAATAAAAAAATAAAAATTCCATAACAAAAAAAACTACCCCTAACATTTTAAGGACTACACCACAGATCATTACATCAAAATTAAATTCATAAAAAACATCATAAATTATCCAATAAAACCATCTTGCAAAATAAATGTTGATGATGTGCTGCTGGTTTATCTTATACATCATTAAATTAGAGTCATGATAAATTTATTATGTGCAAATTAATGCTATATGGTTTTGCGCGTGAAATGATTGAAAAATATTAGGAAAATATCTAATGGTGGATGTAATAATCAACATCAGTTCTCTTTGAAAACTTTTAAATAGACTTTTGTCTAGACTGGCGTCTTTGGCTATTCATCTCTCTATATATGCACGTATCTATTTATCTATGCTCGTTATAATGATCAACAAAAAAATGTTTAAACTTTCTAAATTCTATTGAATTTCATACTCGACAAGAGTTCAGTATTCGAAGCAAGAAATTAAATTTTCTTTCAATTTAAAAATAAAAATGTTTTCACAACTTCCAAACACCACACAACAACAAAAACAAAAACATTTAAGAACAAACAAAAAATTGATTTTTATCTTAAACTCCATAATATATCCTTACACAAACGAAAAGAAAAACAAAGAAACGAAAGTGTGCTTTGTACGACGAACAATTTTCCGTACATTTTTTGTTTTGGTATTTTATATGTTGATTGAAAATTTATTTTTCTTTTTTTTCGGTTTTGTGTATAACATGTATGTTTAGCATATTATAATCACTGATTTTAATCTTTAACATTTTTCCAATCTACGTATGTATAAAGTCGTATATGTATATACGGGAATAAAATCCCTAAATATATATACTCTGTATACAAAGGATATTAAAGATAAACATAGAAGAAAATTTAAAAAAAAAAACACAAGATTGTTTCAACGACATTTTCCTGTATCTTTTGAATTTTTTATATTTTGATTTTCTAAAATTTCACTTAAAAATCAAATTTTAATGATTTCGTCGTCCGAGGAAAGTACTTCTGGTGTGGTAATCAATCTTCTTGCATAAAACGATCGTATACCGATTTTTTCTTTTTTTGTTTTTTTTTTTTTTGATAACCTCAAAAGTAAAACCACTAACTCCCCTCCTCCAGAAAGAAAAACATAACCACTAGTTTTGGTTATTTTCGGTGAAAATTTAATAAAAAAATATATAAAACTTGAAAAATGAAAAACCAACCAAAAAAAAAAAAATTTTTTTTTTTTTTTGTTATTTTCCCAAAATGATGAATTGTTTTAATTATAAATAAGAAAAATGGAAAATTTAAAAATCAAATTACATTTTTATTCTTCTAATAATCTTAATCATTAGTCTTCCAACTGTATAGATCTGTATATGTACAAATATACAACAGACTAATGGAAAATGGTTTGTTGGTATTTTGTATATAGGTAGTCAGAAAAATAATATTTCAATTTTCTTTCGTTGTCTTTTGTTTTTGTGATTATATTCCTTTTTTTTTCTAATTTTCGGTCGATTGATTTCCATCATTTTATTATATAAAGAAGCCCAAATTGTCTTATATTAATTTAAAAACGATAATATTTTTTTTATGCTCGCTGTTATCATTCGTCTATTATTTGGTTTACTTTGAATTTGTTGCAAAAAAAAAAATCGAGTTTTCAATGCCTGCAGGATATTAGAAAAGATATGATTATAACAAACACAAAATTCAATAGGGAATATATCAGTCGTATATTTTATGTCAGGTATTACGAAGAAAATCTTTTGCTGATCCACTGTGAAACATTATAGAGTTTTGTGGTACTAATCAATATTTACGTAAATCGATTGTGAAACAAAAATGATAAAGAAAAATGCGAAAAATACTTTGTGGTCGTTAACAGAATGTCAAAATGTTTAGAAATGTTTTAGTGGGGAAAAAGACAAGAGCTTAAATGTCATTCTTATTTCAAAATCTGACCCAGATACAGACGGATGTCCGACCATTAAGAATCTAGTAGCAAATGTAAACAACAATACAGCAAGTAAATCAGCACAGTAACTAGCAAATACAGAGTAACGGTCATTTCATTTAGTTTTTGTGTTAAATGATTTTTTTTTTGGAATCTGTAATTTATATGCATTAATTAACCATTTGGTTAAAGGAGTTGATTCGATCGAATTTAAACGTTTAATTATTTTAATAAATTTTTATTTGTAATATTTTCGGTGTTAAAATGAATATAAATAGGATTTGCATTCGAGTACTTTGTGTAATGGCTATAAAACGGAGTATTCGATCGAATTTAAACGTTTAATTATTTTCATAAATTTTTATTTGTAATATTTTCAGTGTTAAAATGAATATAAATAGGATTTGCATGCGAGTATTTTGTGTAATGGCTATAAAACAGTGAATTCAATCGAATTTAAACGTTTAATTATTTTAATAAAATTATATTTGTAATATTTTCGGTGTTAAAATGAATATAAATAGGATTTGCATTCGAGTACTTTGTGTAATGGCTATAAAACAGTGAATTCGATCGAATTTAAACGTTTAATTATTTTAATAAAATTCTATTTGTAATATTTTCAGTGTTAAAATGAATATAAATAGGATTTGCATGCAACTATTTTGTGTAATGACTATAAAACGATGGATTCGATCGAATTTTAACGTTTAGTTATTTTCAAAAATTACATTTGTAATATTTTCGGTGTTAAAATGAATAGGAATAAATGAATGAATAGGATTTGCATTCGAGTACTTTGTGTAATGGCTATAAACGGTGTATTCCATCGAATTTAAATTTTTAATTATTTTAATAAATTATATTTGTAATATTTTCAGTGTTAAAATGAATATAAATAGGATTTACATGCGAGTACTTTGTGTAATGGCTATAAAACGGTGAATTCGATCGATTTTAAACAAAACGGTGATTTCGATCGAATTTAAACGTTTAATTATTTTAACAAAATTATATTTGTAGTATTTTTGATGTTAAAATGAATATAAATAGGATTTGCATATAAGTAGAATGCAGAGCAGCTGATTATAATTGCGATAGTCTCATGCTAGCAGTTGTTAAATATTGGTTATTGGGAAACCGTACCAATTCTATCATTACTAATCTACCTCTCCTTTCATTATCTATCGATCGCTTGGTGTCAGTATCACGGTCAAGTCTATTGCTTTTGGTCAATGGTGAGAATCGAACTTGCTAGGACCACAGCGTGGTAAGCAAGTATCTTTACCATCGCTATACGACCGGTGACGAGGGTGACTGTAAATTTACACAACTATACAATTTAAATCGATAAAAAATTCATATATCATCGATAGAAAAAATCCCACAAATACCACAATAATCATGATCGCAATATACCAAAATATGTCTGCATATGTCGTTTAAGGCCCAATTAATTTTACAAAATATTTTACAACACTATAATTTCACTATAAAACTTTTTCTCTTTTTTTTTCAATAATATGAGAAAGTTTACTGGAATAATAATGGGAAAATGAATAAAAAGGGAAAACCAATATAGCACAAAAAACACATATTTTAAGAGTCAATTACGACATATACTCGATATCAAGACATTAAAGCAATATATGTATGAAATACGTGATCTTATATGATTCAAATTGCCATACGACACATACACACACACACAATAAAGATGAACATTTTGTGTAAGGGGTGGAAAATACGAATTCTTTAGTACATGTTGAAATATTTTCAATTGTGTTTTATTTTTTGGTAAATTTATATTGGAAAATTATTGGTACATTGGAAAAATTATTAAGTTTTATTGTTAATATAGAAGTGAAGCAATGGGTGTGTGTGAGGGTGTGAACATTTTATTAAAACGACGGTTAAGAGGTTTGGCAAAACAAGGTGTTTATTTCAAGTACAGTTTTGTGATAATTTATGGATTAGGTAATGTATAGCAATAACACATTACTAAAATGTGTTAATTAATGTGTTTGTAATGAGCAAACCGTGGTTGCCCTGTGGTGGGTCCAAAGGGAGTGGTCTCTGTCGACACTCCTATGCTTCGTAAAAGACTTCTAAACGACCATGACATCCTTAAAATTCCACCACAGCATCTTTGGCTTGTTGCAGGAGGCGAATAAACAAACGTTGGATCGTTGGGCTGAATACCCACATCCGTAAAAAATGTACTGTAAAATATATCAGCAAAAGGAAATATGGATACCGCCAAAACTCAAACCGACCCAGATTATGTGTTCGGAGTTTAGGATCAGTACGTGGAATGTGCAGTCGCTAAGAAAACCATGCGCCCTAAATGGCACCGTATTAGCCATAAAAAAGTATCGCTGAGAACTCGTTGCTCTCCGAGAAACTCGATGTCCAAAAAGTGGAGTCCATTTATCCCAAGGCTATACATTGCTTTGTAATGGAGATGATCTCGGAAATGTTGGTGTTGGTTCTCTTCTTTAGCTCCAGGTAAAAAAGGCTGCTTTGGATTTTAAAGCAGTTGATAATCGTATATGTGAGCTTAGTTTACACATGCGACTGGTTAACTTGTCAATCATTTGTGATAAAGCCCACTAAAGTAAGCCAACTCAAAGATATAAAGACTCCTGATTTACCCTTCACTTTGTAACCAAAAAGAGTATCATATATTGGTAGATCCTGAATTTTCATGATTTACGGTATTTGATATGAAGGAAGAGCTTCTGATATTTTAGATTTTACAAGAATCTCCATTTATACGAGATAGGACACGATCTCAAAACACTGCTGTGGATAAAATAAGAGGAGGATAATGACGAAGGTATGCTTGAGAAAGCAACACAATTTTTAACAGCACTAGTCTCTGTTTAAAAGAAAAATCTAATTAAAAAAGAAAAATCGCAACTTAGTATCCGTAATCCCGGAGATTGGTATACTTTTGTACGAACCGTTGGATCAAAGAAGCTGCAAGAAGCGGATGACTATTAGAAATCACGCAACATCAGTTTTTCAGTTTCCCAGGCTTTGCAAAGAAACAATAAATCTGGGGGGGAAAATACGGAGTAACACATTTGTTAAAACTTTAATTGTTGGACAACGTGGAGTAAACCATCTTTCGGGAAAATATTTAAAACCGTGTTCTACACGACCCTTAAGTATCAAAGGAGTAAAAAAACATCTGGATTTTGTAAATTTGTGTGGCATCATGAATTTTCTGAATTTTTTAAAATTTTCAATTTGTGGGATATTTTACTGTTTTGATAGTCTAACCGTTATGAATTTTCTGGATTTTGGAAATTTTTATTGTGTTGCATATTTTCACATTTTTGCTAGTACCATCAATAAATTTAACGTTCAAAATTTTTAATTTGTGGAATTTTTTTAGTTTTAATAGGCTCATCAGAATTTTTATAAATTTTGTAAATTTTCAATTTGTGGGATATTTTCAAAGTTTTAATAGGCTAACCATCGTGAATTTTGGAATTTTGGAAATTATTCATCTGTTGCATATTTTCAGTTTTGATAGGTTAACGTGAATTTTCATCAGTTTTCATTTTCTTTCAGTTTTGATAAGGCTGACCATCGTGAATTTTCAGGATTTTGGAAATTTTCTAATTTGTGCGATATTAGTTTTGATAGGCATCATGCAATTTTTAGATTTGTAGCTATTTTCACAGTTTTGATAGACTAACATGAATTTTCTTTAGTTTCCATTTTCTTTCAGTTTTGGTAGACCTAATAAATTTTTGGAATTTTTAAAATTTCTAATTTGTGAAATTTTTTAAAGTTTTGCTTTTTATCAGAATTTTTTGGATTTGGAAAATTTTCAATTTGTGGGATATTTTTAGTTTTATGAGCTAACTATCATGAATTTTCTGTATTTGTTGCATATTTTCGCAGTTTTGATCGGCTAACTATCGTGAATTTTCTGAATGTTAGAAATTTTCAATTCGCGAGATATTTTTATAGTTTTATAGGCTCACCATCATGAATTTTCTAGATTTTGGAAATTATCAATTTGTGGTATATTTTCACAGTTTTTATAGGCTAACCATCATGAATTTCTGGGGTTGTGGCAGATATTCATAATTCTGATAGTTTTCACCATCAATTTTCTGAATTTTGGAAATTTTTAATTTGTGGCTAATTTTTATAGTTTGGATAGGGCTAACCATCGTGAATTTTCTGAATTTTGGAAATTTTCAATTTTGTGGCATATTTTCAAAGTTTTGATAGGCAACATGAATTTTCTTCAGTGTTCATTTTATTTCAATTTCTGTAGACATAATGAATTTTCTGGATTTTGAAAATTTCCAATTTGTGAAATATTTTCACAGTTTTCAGTTTTCTTTCAGTTTTAATAGAACCATCATGAATTTTCTAGATTTCGGAAACTTTTAATTTGTGGCATATTTTGACAGATTTGATAGGGCCAACCATCGTGAATTTCCTGAATTTTGGATATTTTCAATTTGTGGAATATTTTTACAGTTTTATAGGCTAACCATCATGAATTTTCTGGATTTGTTGCCTATTGTCACATTTTTGATCGACTAATCATTGTGAATTTTCTGAATTTTGGAAATTTTCTATTTGTGAAATATTTCCAGTTTTGATAGGCTAATAACATGGATTTTCTTCAGTTTTCATTTTCTTTTAGTTTTAATAGACTAACATCTTGATTTTATTGAATTTTCAAAATTTTCAATTTATGTTTCATAGGGCTAATCATAGTGAATTATCAGGATTTTGGAAATTTTCATTTTGTGCGATATTTTTATAATATTGATAGGCTTTTGTTAATTTTTAATTTGTGACATATTTTGAAATTTCTCACTATTATGAATTTTCTGGATTTTGTAAATTTTCAATTTGAGAGATATTTTCGTAGTTTCGATAAACCAGCAATCATGAGTTAAATTTTAAAATTCTGGCATATTTATGACATATCAGAAATTTTCAATTTGTGGCAAGTTTATCATTTATTAACGAATTTTAAAGTACTGGTTTATTTTCAATTATATAACAAAATGTACCTATTAGAAAATATTAATAATTTGAAGAATATTCAAACTATTCATACTCGTTTACGAAATTCTCAATTAAAAAATGCAAAAATGTTGATAGTAAAAAACCAACATAAATTTTCATTTTAATGTTTATACACATTTCGAAACACATCAATCACTGAACCAATCGTAATAAATTAGTTTTCGCGTCAACAATCATACATAATAAATAACCAAACCATTATATACAAATTATGACATTACACTATTCTATATAATGTCCACTACTCGTTGCTATTATATAAAGTATAATATATAAATTATGAATTATTTATATAATAGCCATATTATAATCCAATCCCATTGACACTTTGATTTCATTGATTTTGTCGTTTTGCTTTATATCCAATAACAAAAAAAAACCAATCATCACACAAATCACCAAAACACAGTCACACAAAGTACATTCATATAAATTTATACATATATGGTTGTGGTTCCCGCGCTCGGTCAAAAATTCTATTTAATAATATTTCTCGATATGTCATACCATTTAGGTTTACCATCATACACAATAAAACCATGAACATCAATAGTGTAAATTAAAAATTAAAATTTGATACAATATAGGCACGAAGGTGTGCATATATATGTAAAATAATTAAATATTTATCTAATTAACACTTTTTTGTAAAAAATTATTATTCGTTTTCCATGAAAAACAAAAATGGAAATTTATATTTACATTTGTATATGAACGCAAATTTTTAATTAAATTTATTATTTGCATGTACAAATTATAAAAAAAAAAAAAAAAAAAATCACGACTGATACTAATTTAAGATGCATATCCACAACGCTCTTCAATGCGATGTGTGAAACGTGGTTCAAAAATTAATTGCAAAATAACCAAAAATTAATTACCCAAATTGACAGTAGTAATAATACAAGCAATTGTTATAATCATAATAATAACATTTAAAATTATGCTTGATAAACAATTTTATATCGACGTATATTATTGTTGTTGTTGTTTTACATACATGCTTTTTAATTAAAAATTATTATTATTTTTATTAATGAAATTTTAATTGATTTTATTTTTGGATACGTGAAACTATTTCTATTGTGTATGTGTGAATTTGTGTGTGTGTGTGTGTGTGTGTACGCGAATTTATTATATTTACATTTCATTTAATTAATTAGTATTTAAACTTCATCGATATAAAGGACTATCAAATCAAGTGAATTAATTTATATATGTATATAAAGAGTGCCCCATTTAATTCAATCCAACCAAATATATCGAAAATTTCCAAAACAAATATTCTAAATGTATTAAGGAGAGCAACCAAATTTTTTTGATTACCTTGAATTAGCTGTCACAATTAATTCAAGGTCGTTTTTTTATTAATTTTCTCTACACAGTGTCAAGGTATTAAGTGAAAGAATATCGACTGATAATGAAGCAGCAAATTAATAACTTGCCGAATTACAAAAAATATCGACAAAGGCTCTAATTGCAGATCAAATTGTTATTGTGGATGAGACTGGCATATTTTGCAAAAAACGGTTTAAAGCTGCCAAAGAGCATTATTTCTGTACAGTAATGCATCAGTGAATCTTGTAACTAAACCATTAACAATTCACCGTGCTTTTAAAAGCATCGTCAAAAAATCAACTTCCTATATATTAAAGGTCATAACATTGGCAAAAAAAAATATTATTTGTGCACAAAAAAATTATTATGTACAAGACATAATAATTATTAAACGATAACAAATAAAAGTGTTTACTGTAAAGAAAAAATAATTTGTACATAAAAATAATGAATCAGGCACAAAAGTTTACAACCATTTAAAAAATGAAAATTGTTGATGCTTAAAGCTTTGATAACTTTAGGGGCTCGTAGGATTTTGTATTCTAGGATTTTTATTCCGTGATCTAGGATTTTTTTTTTTATAAAAAAGGTTTTACCCTAGGATTTTTATTCTGGATTTTTTACCCTAGGATTTGTATCCCGGATTTTTTATCCTACGATTTTGATTGCGATTTTTATGCCTTGATTTTTATCCCAGGATTTTTCCTAGGATTTATTATCAAGTATTTTTTTCCTTGATTTTTATCTACAAGTTTTTATTCCGTTACTTTTTATCCCAAGATTTTTCATCCTATAGGAGATTTATTCAAGCATTTTTTATTCTAGGATTTTTTATCTTAGGATTTTTATCTGAGAATTTTTTATCAAAGGATTTTTTAACCCGGCTTTTTTATCCCGGCTTTTTGATCCTAGGATTTTGATACCGGATTTTTCCTCGCAATCCTCCGAAGGGCTTTAGATTAGAAGATTTTTGGATAAACTCCGGTGAGCGTAGAAGCCAAGATGAGCAAACATATATCATTGCGTGCCGAACATATAGGATCGGCTTATTTAAATTAAATAATTCGTTACGGGTCGCTACAAGTTGATAAAATTGTATGCAAGATTTTTTATTTTTATGTGCAAAGTATTTTTCCGCTGAACTGATCTTTTAGGTCTGGGTTTCGACTTTGTTCTGAATAAAATCGACTCATCTTTCTTTGTTAATTAATTCTGGAAAAATACACAACTCTTCAATGCAACACTTTTATTGGATAAACGATTAAAGAACTAGAAATGTCCTCCACTCAGAATTCATGGAAAACACTATGGTCTGAATTAATCGATTCACAATGCAAAGTCACAAATTTTGAGATGAAATTCTTGCTGTCGCATATTTTGAACGAGATCGCAGAACGACTGACTTCACTTCAATTGAGTTGATGTGATAAGCTTTTCGGTTAAAAACGATGCTACCTTGAACTGATGGGAGTTGCATTATGCCGTTAGAATGCAAAATGTTTATGCTTCCAACAATGTCCTTGGTAGCTGTTGGAAACGGCAGTTTAAATGTTACAGAATCTCGAATGGTACCATCGAAAAATTGTCGACAATATAAAACTCGATGTTCTCGAGCTCCGGGAAGATTTGGCTATCTCAGCAACTTTTCATTGCGTTTTGATGGCTTTTCTCGACGACATCTCTGTCGAATCGTTCTCACATTTTCGGATCGTTGGCCGTTTAGATATTATGATTTCGTCAATTTAGGCAATTTTTGCCGGTGATTTTCAGTATATGAAACTTTCACGATGTTTTTAGTCCTCGTTATTGAGGTTTGAAGAAAGTCACATTGTTCGCCATATAGCTTGGAAGTTTACCCAGTCTAACCAATCTAAAATCCAAACAATATTTATAGTCATTGCAACGGCATTAAATTGGTTCATAAGAAGAGCTGAAATTTCATTACCACTCTGCTCTAACAAAAATCGATCTGTCTCGTAAAGTCGATCTGATTCGATCAAATTACCATTGATAGTGTTGAAATACCACTGTGAAGGTAAGAGAATGGTTGAAGAATTGCTTTAATTCCAAGGCGCAGCGCCGTTTGTCAGTGTTGTTCTAAAACATCCCATTTCCTTGATTCCACTGACCTCGAGTGATCGTCGAGTATTTATTGATTGAAATTCAGCCTGGGAAGATGTGCAATAGAGGCGGTATAAATCGTAAAATTGTATTACATTGTAATTGTCTAGCGCAACTTGTCAAGCATCTATATTCTAGCGCCCACTGATGATAGCCGACCCAAAGATAAAAAAACCTATACCTGAGCAATCTATACCTGAGCATGACGTCTATACCTGAGGAATCTATACCTGAGCATGACGTCAGAATAATGATTGGTGTCTTTAACGTTAGAACTGGCAAAAAACAGACTGAATTATTTTAAAATATTGGTCGGTAAACGATCTAGCGACCGAAAGTAAAGAAAATTTGTAGAATGTGTAAAATTTTCTTGTAATTAAAATAACGTTTTTTGCCAGTGTAACGATTTTCTCATTTGGTTTAAAAAAGGAAAAAGGATGTTGAAGGAGTTTTTTTGCAATGTTAAATTTGGCAAAATTTTAGTTTCCGTTTACAGTAAAGATTGATGTGCAGATAACTGGATAATACTGCGTACTTTATGTCCTGCCTTAAGGTTATTTTAGGGTTCCGATCCAACGACAGGACATTAGGATTACAAGCAGCCACAGCTAACATAGAAATGTCGTTATTTTTTCGGCCACTGTACATTTTGCTCGTTGCATTTTCTTCTCAACATTACTATATTGTAAGATTGGTTTACCGCAAAATTACACAGGGGTGATATTAATAATTTTAGACCAGGTATCAAAACAAGGACTCATTAGAAAAATTGACTTTATTGGTTTGCATATTTCAAACCGATTAGCGAAACTTTTTGCCCACCTGGATGCTAATAGTTTCAATAGTTTGTCGTTAATTCTGGCGGCCAAAAATAAGCTATCGGAGACTACAAATCGGATTGCCCAGAAAATCGTCCAAACTTCAGTGCACAAATAGCCGGTTGATGCTAAATAATTTTACGATTTGCATTGATGTTACTTATTTTAGAAAGGCTACTTATAGTCAACGTGTAAGATTTTAGAGTCAAGATAGCTAAATGCACCATTTTCAAAATAAACAGGCCTTCATTTTCTTCGGCACGCTTTAAATTAAAGTCTATACAGTAAAATATTGGCTTCAACGTTTTCGGTCCGGAGCTTGCTCTTCGTATTGTTCCAGAGTTCTAGAGAACCCCCTAAGAAGAAAAGTCGTTCTGTATACCGAAGAGCCACAAACCTTTTAGGACCAACTCGCAAATCTCGACCGAGCCAGCGTACTTGCTGTCACACTTTAAGTTTTTGAACGGAATTTTTTGAACGGTTGAAGAGGACTCGGTAAGAGTCTTCATTATTGCGTTTGGGGTTATATATCAAGCGCATGATATTTCACCCAAATGCCATCAGCTATGTTTCATGCTCCTCTGTCAGGATTCAAATATTATATGGCAACGGACCTGATCAACACATTGTACAACATCAGCTGCTCTGCATTTTACTAACGTAAGATGAAATGGGATTTTAAAATGATTTTTTGGGAAAGTTATGGATATGGCCAGTTAGGAAGGAACTCGGTAAGTTCTTAACCGATTATGATGAAATTCGATATGTAGGATGAAAAAGGGATTTTAAAATGATTTGTTGGGAAAGTTCTGAAATAAGGACAGTAAAGTTCCATACTTGAATATTTTTAAGGACAGAAATAGAATTTTCCTTCACTTAATGTTTTTAAAGTTTAAATCACATGTCGAAATATCTTGTTTTGAAATATCCAGTGTTGTACCATATCTCGTTTTGTACCTTATCTTGTTTTGAATTATCCAATTTTGAAATATCAGGTTTTGTAACATATCTCGTTTTGAACCTTATCTCGTATTGAAATATCCAATTGTGAAATATCCAGTTTTCTATCTTATCTCGTTTTGTCAAACCCTATTTTGAAATATCCAGTTTTAAAATGTCCAGTTCTGAGCGGTTCCCCTGCGTTTTAATCGAAGTTCAATAAGTGATACTGGACAGATACAAATTGTTCAATACATCTATAAAAGTATCGGCCTACTAGAAATTTATTCAGTTATGGTTTGCCCTGTGTACTAGGGATAATTCTGATACTTAGAATTCCACCTCAGCATCCTTAGCTTTTCGTAGGGGGCGACTAAACACAGGTCCACTAAGACAACCATGCGCGTTTGATGGTACTATATCAGCCATGAATTCCTTGAAACTCGTTGCTCTTCAAAAATTAAATGGGCAAAAAGTGGAGACCATGACCATGCATGTGTCACAAGGCTATACGTACCTTTATAGAGGATATGACCACGACAATCTTGGTGTTTATTTTGTCTCGGGCCACAGGTAAAAAAGACTATTTTGGATTTAAAATAATTTGATAATTGTAAGTTAAGCTACGTTTATGCACGCGACTCATTTTACAAGAATTTGAATGAATTGTTGGGAGTTAGTAAGAATTCCGACACGATCTAGCGACCGATAACCGGCAAAGACGATGACGACACTTACCAAGTTCTCTTAACCACGATATCAGGAATTTGATGAAAATTCATCAAATCGTTCATGAAGTAAAAGGACAGCGAGTACACTGGCTCGGTCCGGAGCAAGCTAGGGATCGAAATTCATCGAGCCAAATTGTTAATACGATGCGATCAAGCAGTGGCGTGCAAAAAGCGTGTATTATTATTTACAGGTAATGCAGAACCAAAATAGGGATGAGCTAAATGATTTCATTATTTTGAGGCTTTTCGATAGAATTTTTGAAAACTGATAGTGGTATTTGTCGTAAAACGGTTAATTTAATTGATTTGTAATGTTTAATCAATTTTTTTTTAAATCTAATTTTTATTCATTTTAAAGTTGTGTCAAATCAATAGTACACTTAATAAATTTTAGCAGCATGAAGGTGAAATAATAAATTTGTAATTTACATGTGAAAACTAATGCCTTCTGTTACAGCCTATGGCTTGGAGAAATTAGTTCATTAATAGTGGTACACTAGAGTTGCTGTTAAGAGACGTCAGAGCGCAGAGCAATTCAGTAAAATTGTGATTGTCTTGTGCTATTAATAGTTATACATTCTAATCAATCAATTATGATAAAACCGATAGTGAAAAAATTAGTTTCGATACATTTAGTTGTATCAACTTAATTGTTTCACCCAAAAATATAAGCGAGACTAAATATAAAATTTAAATAATAATTTTACCATCCCAAATTATACAAAAACAAAAAAAAAAGTTGGGTAAATTCAATTTTTTTAATCCACTATTGAACAAAACTTTTTATTTGCTAATTCCCGAGTATCAATGTTGTCAGGGCGGGTAGAAACCGAAAAATTTTCGATGTTGCTATAATTGTTATTGTTATCTTTGTGTAATACGAATAATAATTAGAAATTCCATAAGGAAATATTATATGTGGTATGATATTAGAGACAGACAAAATTTTATGTGAAAATTAATACAATTTTTTCATTTGTTTTATTGAAACGGGAGGAGGATTAGTATCGATTTTAAAACCTGTAGCATTACGAGAATATTTCGTGTTATTTTTTTTATGAAAATGTTAAACTAGGTTACTGTCTAAATAATGTGGCATATGTAAATGTGATACGAACAAATAATTCATATTATATCCATAACTATCAACGCTCCTATTTTTTTTTTTTTTTTTTTTTTTTAATTTATCTAACTTTGGAATTTCAACAGATATAATAATCCATGCAACAGCGAAAACATCGAAAACTGCTTGTAATTACAATAAAGTATTTTGTCACTTTAACGATTATTTCATTTAATTTTAGTGTTAAAGAATTCTTTTGAATCTGCAATTTATATAAATTTTAGAATTTTTGTGTGTATTGAAATGAACGTAAATTAGATTTTTTTGTAATTACAATGACGTATTTTATCAGTCCAGAAAACACATAAAGATGATTAGATCATGATGATTAACAGATCCAAAAAACTAAAAAATTTTGCTACAAAAAACTACCAAGTTGATTTATTATCCCAACTAGAACTTAGCTTACAATTTCCAAATTCGTATATTTTTACCCAACATTCCGATTATGTCCATCGTCTAGATATTTAAAAAAAATTAAACAACTTACATTTTAGAATTAATCAAAAACTATTGATGGAAACTATTGCGTTAGAACTGGGTTCTAACGCCAGTCCAAATGTCATCAATATTGTACAGTATACAAAATAATATTTAATTTATAAATATATCCACATAAACTCGTTCCACGCCATAAAACATTTTTGAAAATAAAAAAAAATGAAAATTTTTAAATACTTAAATGTGTGAAAATTTTAATTTTAACATGCCTCTTAATTATAACTTCACAGCTTGCTATTTATTATTTTATTTGGACGGGAAACACAAACTCGACACAAAAAGAAAATTAATCATCAAAGAGTATATTACGAGTGAGTATATATAGTCGAAAAAATAATAACAACAACAACGTCATTCACATAAAAAGTTGAAAATATACATTAAACATATAGCATTTTTCTATTTCGTATATATGTATCTATCGTAATGAAAAATATTAACTCATCGAAATATGAAAATATAAATACGATACGTTGGATTTATATAGGAAACATTAAAATTAAATGTCTGGCATTTAATTAAGAGAATATGGCAAGGAATCAATTAAGCTGCTTTAAAAGTGTAATCGATATTTAAACGCACAAAACAACAGAAGAAAAAATTGAATTTTAATGGTACATTGTAGATCTATAGTATTTTAGCTCTAGATCTAGTCAAAAACGAATTAATTTAGTCATAAAATTAAAGTATGGTAATTTAAAATCATTATCTCGATGATTTTATATAAATAAATACAACAACAAGTACATCACACAATATGTATGGACACCAGCTTCTCTAGAAAGCGAAAAAAACACGCAAAGTGGGGCTTTTTATAGAGTTTGGGTAATTTGTGTATTTTCCTTCCTATATATATATTTCAATCAACAAAGTTTATATGTATTGTAAAAAACAACAACAAACTTGGCTTGTAGGTACAAAGTAATTAAATTTTCCTTTTCGATTGAATGTGCGCTATTTTCGAGTAGCACAATTGTATTAACTCAACAAAAAAAAAGCTGTCACCATCGTATTTTTCTCGATTCGTTATTCTTTAGATTAAATATCCAACACCCAACACGGGATTGATTTTAAAATTGAATTAAAATAATTTAACTTTATTGTTAAGTTATATGGAGTGTAATGTTATATTATTGGTATTTAAAATTAAGAGGGAGGGAAGGGGTCAATTTGGTTAGCCTATATTAATAAACAACGACGCTGATGATGACGAATTCAACATAAATATTCCAATATTTCTATTATGTATCATAACAAATAAATAAGTCCATATTGATAACATATATAGACGTCAACACGACGTTAAATAACAGGGTGAGTAATACAATTTCCAAGTAGACAAAAACATACCAAAATCACGGTGCTACTAGCACACCGGCCGTATTTTGTAAGTTTAACGGTTATTTCATTTAATTTTAGTGTTAAATCAATTTTTTAAATTTAAATATTAAAATGTTAGTTTTGTATAGATTAAAATGTATATCAATTAGATTTTCGTGTAATTTCAATGATGTATTTTGTTAGTTTAATAAGGCAACAAACAACGTCTTTGTAAGCTATAGAGTATAAGGGCTAAATATTCGAAAAATAATTTTAAAGCTACAAAAGATTCGGCTTTCAAAGCAGATATCAGGAGGGATAGAAAAGAAATAAGAAAAGCATAAAAAGTTATATGTAATCTAGCCCCTAAAGTTTTAAGACCAACAGAAACATCGTGGAATTATCATTCGACAACACAGTATAATCCACATACTAGCCCGACCGATTGTATTTACAACAAAAGTCACTCTATAAAAATGCCAAAGAACACAACCATACAGATATTCTTATACAGAAGAATTTGCTTACAAAAAAAATAAATATTATATGACTTACAAGAAGCCTAAGGTACACATATATATTAAATATAAAAGTTTTGTTGACAAAAAAAACTTGACAAACTTTTTTCAAATATAAAATATTACAAAATGTTCTTTAAAAATTTTCTAAATTATTCAAATAAAACTTTGATGAAATCATGGAGTTGGAAAACTCATATGTTGGTGTTGGAATTTAAATTTATATTTGAAAACCATTATTGGTGAAATTGATTTATGTTACAAATTAAATTACAATTTGAAAGTTATTTGAAACTTCTAAATCAATCAAACTATTTTCAAGATTAAATTCAATTAAAGTTATTTAAATTCAAAATGTATTGGTCATAAAACGGTTAATTCAATTGATTTGTAATATTGAACCAATTTTTTTTAAAATCTAATCTAAATTAATTTTAAAGTTTTGTGTCAAATAAAGTGTGTATAAATTAGATTTTCGGCGATTATATGACGTTTTGGTCATAAAACGGTTAATTCAATTGATTTGTAATGCTTAACTAATTTTTTAAAATCTAATTTATATTAATTTTAAAGTTTTGTGTCAAATAAAGTGTATATAAATTAGATTTTCGGCGATTACATGACGTATTGGTCATAAAACGGTTAATTCAATTGATTTGTAATGTTGAACCAATTTTTTTTAAAATCTAATCTAAATTAATTTTAAAGTTTTGTGTCAAATAAAGTGTGTATAAATTAGATTTTCGGCGATTATATGACGTATTGATCATAAAACGGTTAATTTAATTAATTTGTAATGTTTAATCAATTTTTTTAAAATCTAATTTATATTAATTTTAAAGTTTTGTGTCAAATAAAGTGTTTATAAATTAGATTTTCGGCGATTAAATGACGTTTTGGTCATAAAACGATTAATTTAATTGATTTGTAATGTTTAACCAATTTTTTAAAATCTAATTTATATTAATTTTAAAGTTTTGTGTCAAATAAAGTGTATATAAATTAGATTTTCGGCGATTACATGACGTTTTGGTCATAAAACGGTTAATTCAATTGATTTGTAATGTTTAAACCATTTTTTTAATTGTAATTTATATTAATTTTAAAGTTTTGTGTGAAATAAAGTGTATATAAATTAGATTTTCGACGATTATATGACGTATTGATCATAAAACGGTTAATTTAATTGAAGATCGTGCAAAAAAATCAAAAATAGTTGCTCATTTGTTCACTAAATTTTAAAAGATTGTAAGGCCACCCTGTAATTGTTTTTACTCAGACTCTATCTACGACTAAAATTTCGGAAACTTCTTTATTTGTCGATCGACTTCATCACAACATCAAAAAACATGAAAATACTCCTCGATCTGCAAACGGCCAATTGAAACGAAGACCCCCAGAAACACTTACAAAACACAATTTTCACTTTAAATTGAAAATAATACATTTTTTAACAACATTTTGAGGTTTTGTAAAATAAAGGCTAAAATCGATGTTGCGGCCAGTAGAGGAATCAGTTCATCGTATAATTCAGTGCTCCATATTTAAAAATTTTAAATTTAAGAGGACACATGACCTAAAAAAAGGTTATTATTTTTAGCAAAAGGCTCAGTAAAGTATTGGGTATTGGTTCGGAGAACAGTGTCTTTTTTGGAAAAATTAATTTATATTTTAAGACAGTAAAAATGACAGCATATTCTTATAAAACCGTAATTTTTAATGGGCTGTGATGAAGTTTTCAGTAGGAAAACCCTCTGATTTATACACCAGAATATTAAAAGCGTGGATTCAGGAGCAAAATGCAGTACTATTGCCTTGACCACCTTAGTCACCCGATTTAAACATAATGGAAAACGTTAGGGGATGGCTATAACGGAAAGTTTACGAAGAAAGAAGGCAGTTCGAGAATAAGGACGAATTGATTGAACTCATAAAATCAGCCTGGGCCGAAATTTCTCTTTGCATTTTGGGATCATTGCAGATTAATACACGCGAGACTTTGTTACAAAATCTTTTTGTCAGGGGCTGACTTTAAAGTCAAACATACCCAATGGGGTTTAGATTAATATCTCTGATAGGTATGCAAGATGGACACCTGGATCACGTATGTGGTGGTAGCCAACATTTTGGTCAGTAGCTGGCATCGGCGTTATAAATGTTATCGCTAGATCTTACGTACTGGCTGAAACGTGCTTCGATCTATTTTCTGATCACTCTTCGAGCACCTAGATTCTAAAACTACATTCACCCAGATTTCTGACGACCCAACTTATTAGTTGTTCTGACTTGATTCAAAACCATAATAGTAGGAGTGTTCTTGAAATGTTCCGCTAAACACTTCTAGCTTTATTAAAAGAACGTGATGAAGATCTGCAATACTACCTCAGACGTCTTAAAGCAATGGGAGACACATATTACACCAAATTCAATTGATTTGTAATGTTTAAACCATTTTTTTAATTGTAATTTATATTAATTTTAAAGTTTTGTGTGAAATAAAGTGTATATAAATTAGATTTTCGACGATTATATGACGTATTGATCATAAAACGGTTAATTTAATTGAAGATCGTGCAAAAAAATCAAAAATAGTTGCTCATTTGTTCACTAAATTTTAAAAGATTGTAAGGCCACCCTGTAATTGTTTTTACTCAGACTCTATCTACGACTAAAATTTCGGAAACTTCTTTATTTGTCGATCGACTTCATCACAACATCAAAAAACATGAAAATACTCCTCGATCTGCAAACGGCCAATTGAAACGAAGACCCCCAGAAACACTTACAAAACACAATTTTCACTTTAAATTGAAAATAATACATTTTTTAACAACATTTTGAGGTTTTGTAAAATAAAGGCTAAAATCGATGTTGCGGCCAGTAGAGGAATCAGTTCATCGTATAATTCAGTGCTCCATATTTAAAAATTTTAAATTTAAGAGGACACATGACCTAAAAAAAGGTTATTATTTTTAGCAAAAGGCTCAGTAAAGTATTGGGTATTGGTTCGGAGAACAGTGTCTTTTTTGGAAAAATTAATTTATATTTTAAGACAGTAAAAATGACAGCATATTCTTATAAAACCGTAATTTTTAATGGGCTGTGATGAAGTTTTCAGTAGGAAAACCCTCTGATTTATACACCAGAATATTAAAAGCGTGGATTCAGGAGCAAAATGCAGTACTATTGCCTTGACCACCTTAGTCACCCGATTTAAACATAATGGAAAACGTTAGGGGATGGCTATAACGGAAAGTTTACGAAGAAAGAAGGCAGTTCGAAAATAAGGACGAATTGATTGAACTCATAAAATCAGCCTGAGCCGAAATTTCTCTTTGCATTTTGGGATCATTGCAGATTAATACACGCGAGACTTTGTTACAAAATCTTTTTGTCAGGGGCTGACTTTAAAGTCAAACATACCCAATGGGATTTAGATTAATATCTCTGATAGGTATGCAAGATGGACACCTGGATCACGTATGTGGTGGTAGCCAACATTTTGGTCAGTAGCTGGCATCGGCGTTATAAATGTTATCGCTAGATCTTACGTACTGGCTGAAACGTGCTTCGATCTATTTTCTGATCACTCTTCGAGCACCTAGATTCTAAAACTACATTCACCCAGATTTCTGACGACCCAACTTATTAGTTGTTCTGACTTGATTCAGAACCATAATAGTAGGAGTGTTCTTGAAATGTTCCGCTAAACACTTTTAGCTTTATTAAAAGAACGTGATGAAGATGTGCAATGCTACCTCAGACGTCTCAGAGCAATGGGAGACACAGATTATACCAAACGAACAATTTGGAACCCAAGAATTACTAAATGATGGAGAAAATATTTCAGAAGACAAAAAAATAAAAAATTATTAAGGAAAGCATTGACCCAAAAAAAGCCCCTGGGCATGATCTGGCAAGTGGAGAAATATTTTAACAGCTTCCTGATACCGACCCTTCTAGGGCACAAAAAATTAATACTAGATCAACATGGAACAAAAAAGTCAAGCATAAAAAATTAAGGACAGTGACCTAACTTTTATTTTATCTCCTCCTATGACAAGCAAATTACTATGTAGTGGCATTCTAAGGACATCATAGTCGTGTAAAAATGCTTTACGAAATATGCCGGTGGCCCTTACCATAGAAACAATTTATGAATCAGAATGTTCGTTGGCCTAGCCAACTCTATCAAAAAATATTTCCCGCAATCAAACTAAATTTAATTAAGGACATCAAGTGCCACGCATTAACTAATGATAACGTTATTAACGCCCAATTGTAAAAATTCCATCGTGCAAATTAAAAAATAAATGTAATAAAAATGTTCAACACCTTGGGTACCCTTCAAGCATTATTTTAAAATGAAATATTCCACATAAATCATAAATATGTAAATAAAAATTCGATTCGATCAATTTCCTATTTTATTTTATCAATATTATATATATATATATATATATATATATATATATATATATATATATATATATATATATATATATATAAATATATATATATATATATATATATATATATATATATATATATATATATATATATATATATATATATATATATATATATAAATAGTGTTCGGCAATAAATTACCAATTTCCATTTTCATTATTTTTCCAAAAAAAAAAACTACATATAACTATATAACGATAAAAAACGACATTGACAATCAAAATATTAATTAAATAACTGTATGTATTTGTATAAAAAATCACATAAACTATATATATGATTTTCCAATCATTTGGGTAGCAAGTACTTGTAATCGACAAAAAAAATAATAATAAATGAAAAATCAACAATCAATTTCCAAATGTAATTCAATACAATTCAAATTATGTATATATTGCAAAACATAAATTTTTCAACAAGAACCACACTTTGTATGTAGGAAAAACTATACTTGGAAGGAAAATATATAAAAAAAATTAATCTATTACTCTCTATATAACTGTATTAAAATCATCATAAAACTATTTTGTCTGTAGATACAAACAATATTCGTAGCAGATCTCTTCAGACCAAAACAACACATGATAACTATAAAACTATGTGTTGCTGTTGTTGGCTGCTGTTGCTGCTCCATTTTTTTTTTTTGGTTCTTCGTCTCATCACACTCCATATCAATTTTCATTGTGTTTATAAAATATTTTTATTATTACGATTTTTTTGTTTTGTTTTTCATGAAAAACTGAAAATGAAAATTCTATTTGAGTTTTATCACAATTTATGTACGTATTCATATTATCGAAAAGAAGAGAATCAATCGATATTTTAATAAATCAGGGGGTGTTATGAACACATATATATGTACAATATATATTAAAGTACATGCTATATAGGGATGAAGTCAGTCATTTGTGGATTAATCCAGATTTTTTTTTTTTATATATATATTTTATGTTCGTTCGAAAAGTCTCTCTTTGTTTTATTATCTCAAATGTTTTCCATATGTATAGATATATTGTAATACGATCGGAAAAATTATGATACGTTGTATTTTGTAAATATATACAATATATTTATAAATATATATATGTAATCATATATAATAAACACTCGTCAAAGTGTCGTCTATCAATTTATAAATCTCTTTAATATAAAATTAAATAAAGATGAGAGATAAAAAAAAAATATAGAAATTTAATTTAATTCGTAAATTGATTTGATCAATGTGAAAATGCTATTATGGTATGCAAACAAAGGAAGATTATAAATTGTCACGCAACATCCTTGAATTAATAATATAAATTAAGGCACAAACTAGAATTTAATTACTCCCATGTGCAAAAATATTTGGAATTTTCAGGTTTCATGCAAACAACTATGAGTACTAAAGAAAATGACCAATTATGATATTTTCTCTGTTTAACGATTATTTCATTTAATTTTTGTGCTAAATATTTTTTTTTATCTCTAATTTATATAGAATTTTAAAATGTCTATACATTTTAGAATTTTGTGTGTAGTTAACGAAAGTAGTATAAAATGACATCTATAGAGGATGGAATGTGCTGCATTACGAAAATATCAAAAGGAAATGGTTTTATATTTAATGGTTTTTCCACATAAGGCACGAGATATTTACTTCATGTTCGAAAATTACAATTACATATAGAAAACAGAGAGAACGATAAGATAATTAAGAAAATCCGTGCCCAAGTTGGATCAATAATAAAACTGATTGGAAACATTTACAGAATGCAATTAGTGAAAAGGTCGATCTTGAAGTGTCGAAATGATCATTTAAAAAGTTGTTTAAAGAAATGAGAAAAATAGTTTTAACTATAGATAATTTCCAGTACATCCGAAGATCCAGCTAGAAAGTATAAAATTATATTTTCTGCCTCCAAATACTGTAACCACGCATATTAGAAAATCTTGCTTTCCAAAATCCTACATATCAATTTGCATGTTTACGACGAATGTTTTTAATGTAAGGAAACAAGACGATCAACACAAATAATTTATTTTTATGTAAAATAAAACTTAAGCATAGTTTATTAAAAAACAAAAGTTAAGCCAAACCTGAAATTAAGGATTTATATTCCATACACGTAAACCATAAATGTATCATTTAAGCAAAATATGACTTAAGCCTGTTGTATTTTACTGTTAGTATATCTTAAAAATAATAGGTGAAGGACGTTGAGCTGAAATTATTCTAAAAAATTACTGACTTAAGCCTACATATAAAACTTAAGTTAAGTCATAAGTCTTAATCTGTAAACTTTACTAAGGACTAAGTGGCTTTCGTCTAGGCAAATGGCTTAAGCAAGAATTTTACCATTTGTTTAATAGTTAAGCCGTATATAGTGGCAGTTACTGCCAGTGACAGTAGATTAATTTAAATTATGCGATCTGAGATTTCAATAAGCTAAATTAAATATGACTTAAGTTTAATTTAAATAAAGTTAGCTTAAGCTAAGTACACGATTAAAATATATAAAACTTAAGTACATACTTTTTTTTGTTAAATAGTTTTGATTTTTATTTAATATAGAAATTAAATTAAATTAGACTTAAGTATACTAATTTTTGGTTTAAGTCATTTGGAACAAAACTTATAAAAATTATCTAACCACACTCTTTGAACTATAATCTTAAAGAGAATAATAATATTAAGAAAAAATTTAAATGTTTCTAAAATATTAGAGATAATTTGGTACTGGCTCAGAGAAAGTAAATTTTATAAATATTGAGTATTGACATATAAATTAAACAAAACATAAAAGAGAACAGTGTCAGAAGAGATTATAATTTATAGAAGAGAAAATTATTAGCATAATAATGTTTAAGGAAGAGTATGAAAAATGTAAACTATCGGGTTGATCCTTAAACATGTTTCGACATTTTAGATAAGTTTATCTCGTAAGTCCTGCGAACTGCGAAATCACAGATCTAAAGATAATTGAGCAGAATTGTTTTTTTTTTGCAAGTGCAAGTAGTTTTAACTCAGGTGGCGGGCATGGTGTTTCTTTAACACTTTTGTACAACTTCAATTTTGCCATCAAAATATGATTACAAGATCAAAAGAAACCAGAAATATAAGTTAAGAGCGAAAAAACATGTTTTTTGCTTGAAAAATTTATGTGAATTAATATAGATTTCAGTAGCCGATAGGGTCATAAAAGTTCACTATGTTGATTGTAATGCAGATGGATTATTAGAATAAACCTGTTTTTTTTTTTTTTTTTTGTAATTCAGATTAGTAATGATCAGGTTCAGTTTGTAACCGATCTTCGAAATGTTGTGCTAGAATTTAAGATTCTTTGAGATAGAGAGAGAGAGAGAGAGAGAGAGAGAGAGAGAGAGAGAATGAGAATGAGAATGAGAAAGAAAAAGAGAGAAAAAGACAGAGAAAGAGCGAGAGTGAGAGCGAGATCAAAATAAAGAGAGAAAGAGAGAGAATAAGAGGGACAGAGTTGCATTGGCAAGATATTTTATTTTAGGTTGCAGTCTTATGGTTTGGTTAAAGGAAATTTATATGCTGGTGATATTAGTTTCAGCAAATCTTTTAGTGTTTGTGAAGTTTTAACAAAAATTTTCAAATTATGATTGGATGGAAATGTGATAAAAGCACCATGTAAAGCAAAATGAATATATATGTTCGGAACTCGTTTAGACAGTTAATAAAACTTAGTTTTTTTTATAAAAATCAGTCATAATATGGTGTATATACCCGTCGATTTTTATCCTACTACCAAACCTTTTTAAATCGTCTTAATGTTATGAGTAAAAGATAATTATGTTATCTTATCCACGATAACACAAGACGCATTCAATTATTACTGATCAATATGCAATATGCATTCAACTTTTTAAAGTTTACTGAACCAGAAGGATATCAACTAACTTGATATTAATAATGAACCAGGAAAGATCGTTTTTCAAAAACATCTATGAAAGATTGTGCTGAGAGTACAGCCCTTCATTGATTTTAATCATTACTTTTAAATACATAAGTTTAACTAATGTTGCTTTAACTAATGTTGCTTTTATTTTTGGAATACGTAAACTATTCAAAATCGTACAGTGAAAACTGTCCGAACATTCACGGTTTCATACAAATTGGTTAACTTATAGAGGTGAGGTGACCAACTTCAAATGGTTTTTAAAATAATCGAACATTTTATGATTGAATTAGATGTTCCAAGCTTCTTTGCTGAAACAAAATATTTCTAGTTTTGTAAATCTACCTAAGAAGCCCATACTAGGTGTAAAGCTTTTCTGCAATGCCCATCTTCTAACAAATCAGTAACGCGGGCGTGATTAAAGTAAAGAGTCCCATTCATTTTGACTATGTATTATTATTAGGAACCATAGTACAACCATTGCGTTATTAAACGTTTCTGACGACATTAGGCGTAATATGAGTAATAGGGATTTGACCTCTTTAACTTTGTTAGATTTTTCCAAGACCTTCGATTCTAAAAATCACGGTGTTTTATTCAATAAGCTTATTTCTCAATTTAGATTTTCGTTTTCCGCCGCCAAATTAGTTTTCAATTACCTTTCTAATCGTTATCAGGCAGTTTATTTCGGTGATAGCTTATCTGATTTCCTTCCAGTTACTTCCGGCTTATCTCAGGGTTCAGTGCTGGGTCCCTTATTGTTTTGTATGTACATTAACGACATAGAATTCTTTACTCATCATTGCTCTCTACATATATTTGCTGATGATGTCCAAATATATAGAAACAGTCGCTTAGAGCAAGACTCTGTAGTTCTCTGATAAATGAAGATTTATGTAGTATAGTAATTGGTCTGTTTCGAACGGGCTTAGATTAAATGCGAGTAAATCTCAGTTTATTATAATTTATAAGAAACCTTTAGATACCTTATCTTTTCCTAGAATTTACCTTGGCGATTCTCTTATTCCGTTGTCAAATACTGTTAAAGATTTAGGGTTAGATTTTAATAAATTTCTTACTTGGGCTGACCACTTAGTTAATATTAGTAGAAGGGTGTTTGGTATGCTCAGTTGTTTGTACAAAGTAGTAGGGTTTACGGATAGTCAATTTAAGAAAAGAATGCTCTGTCTTATCTTCTCCCACATTTTATTTATGGTGAGGTAGTTTTGTTTGGATTACTTTAAGAAAATATGAGTATTCTCCAAAGATGTTTCAATGCTTGTACTAGGTTTATTTTTGGTATTAGAAAATTTGATCATACTTCTCCTTATTCTAATGTTGTTTTAGTATGTAGTTTATCTACCTTTTTTGAACTTCGCGTTTGTCTTTTTATATTTAACCTTCTTAAAACTAAGCAGCCAATTTATTTGTATAGGAAGTTGGTAATTGGTAGGTTTCATTCAAAAAAAATTTTCACACCAAAAAATTTGTGTAGATCGTTAAATAAATCCTTTTTCGTTATGGGAATTTCATTATAAATGAGCTCTAGCTCAAAAAGAGGTTTGCTGTATGAGGTGAATTTGTTTTGAATAAATTTAAGAGGTTTTTGTGCCTAATGGAAGCAAATTTCGGTTTTAATGTTATTATAATTGCTTCCATATGTGCTTTTTCTACTAAATTCTAAATGTATGCAACGTATACATACAAATAAATAAATAAATTATTATTGAAAAGAGTCGACTCAAACCTTGAAATGAATTAAAGGATATTCCTGTTTAATTAATATTAGATGGTAAAAAGAATAAAGAGTCTGGATCCTTAATAAATGTAGTACACTTAAGTCGATTTAGTTGAGTAATTAATTCATTAATTCATTATTTGAGCGATTAGCTAAAATAGCGGCTTAATAGGCCGATATAAACAATCGCCTAAAGGAGCTTAGGATAGGTTTTATATCCCAATTTATATTTGGTATGTGCTGATAGTCATTGGGATGTTTTATACTTTAGGAATGGGTACTTTTTTAGTATCGACCTACTCGAATTAAGCGCATCAAGTATGTTTAAATTTAATGGGTACTCTATCAACTCCGAGACAAATTTAATAGGTACTCTATTCGGGAGCAGTTCCGGAGTGAATATATTTGATGGTAAAATGAATTGATTCCCTAGTTGCAGGAGGTTCAAATGGAAGGTAATGATTTCCATTGAATATAGCAGACCAGTAACCTTTAGATTAGCAGAGTTCACTAGTTCAAGAAGAAATGTGGATGACCACGTCCAGCATTTTTACTGCTAATTCGCTGAAACTAGATAACTTTTACGCTCGTTTGGATGCATAACAGCTAGCTACGAAAATTTTTGTAGTTTTTGGTTCTGCATGCTAATCATATTGCTACTGCTGTAAAGTTCTTAAGTCAAAATATTCGACTTGGTTCTGGGTCAAAAAAAATTATTCGAAGGGGAAGGCTCGAATTGAACGAATAAAACAAAGGGATTGCTTCGTTTCACGCAAATGTTCTATTGCGAAATATCGTCTTCTCTGTGAGACTCGATTCCATAAATGAGTAGCATGTAAAAAACACACAAAATTACGAAAAGTCATTCAAAAATGTACATCTTTCGAATGACCATTTAAAAGCAGACATCAGGAAGTGATGGTTTAGACCACAATTACTGCCGATGGACGCACTTCACGAAGTTTTTGTGCTTAAGCATTAAGCACCCAATTTTTTCGGCTGCAGACCCTGGACATTCCAACAAGATTCTGCACCGTTTCATAAAGCACGAAGTTATTTTAAAAATATTGTAACAAAATATCATAAGTTAGAAACAGTACAAATTTCCGAAATTCCGAACCAATTACAAAATATACTAAAATTTTAAGAAATAAATTTTTTACTTTGTTCTATTTGTGCAATAAAGTATCTACACAATTTAGAATCGATTATGCTTGTAGCCCGGGTACTAAGAAAAATACTTTAGAATTTAACGTTGTCTGTACATGAGTAATGAGAAAAACTTATAGTTTATCATCATAAAATTTAAATGCCTTGTAATATTTATAATAATATGTATTAGCATATATTTTATGAGTTTTGGCAATTTGACAATATATAATTTCTAAAATCTCGTAAAACTCACATGAAAATCAACAATTAAAGTCAAACTATTTTTTTAATCCAAAAAGTTAATTTATTTAATTATTAATTAAAAAAAATATTAATTTGTCTGCCACAATATGACAAATTGAGGTTTTTGAGTTGAAAAATTATATTTCAGACAAAATATCACAATTCGGCGGTAATTGGATGAGAAGCCTGATTGGATATTAACTAACTGTTTAAGCTTTAGTCGTCGACTCCAAAATATTTAATAGCTCACACAAGCTTTTGATGAATTATATAAAATTATAAAATTCACCCACCGAAAAACTGTGTCATATGCACGCTACTATACTCAACAAAATTCAATGACTTTTCAATTACACACATATGAATCACACAAAACACACAGTATATATTAACTAATTATATTTGATCATCCAATTACTATAATTACTTTATATAAAATGTACATATAAATTGACAACATTACTGTTGGTAAACTACCTTTATACTCTCTCGACGTGTATATGTACTATAAAACATTTGCTGTTTACTAACAATTAATAACGCGCGTACATCAGAGGATTGGTTCGTGAGCGCGAGGTGTGTATCCATACCCAAATGGATTATAAACCGTATATTTAAAGTATTACGTGTGTGGACTAACGTAATTAGGTTAAAATAATAACAAAAATTCGAGTTTTGCTAATACTCGAACATGATATTGTCGAACTTTTTATGATATTAATAAATAGTTTTACGATATTTAGGATTAATCGAATCGAAAATTAAAAAAAAAAATGTTAATTAATAATTTCAATGTACATTCTATTAGCTTGTAAAGCATACAACAATTAACCAGCTAATAACAAAATTTGAATAATTATAACCCGCGGATAAAAAATTAATTTGTCAATTTGTCACGCGGTGATTTAATCGCGTATATATAAAAAAATGTATATAGTACAATAAAAAACAATTTCCCTTCCCTGTATATAACAAAAATTTATTACTATTAACTAATTAAATTTTATATACAATTTAATTAAAATTTTAGAGAGATTTCATTTTAAATTTAATGGGCGGAATAAATTAATTAAAAATTAGTTTAAAATAAAATAAAATAAAAAAAACTCACCTGAACATCAAAATTGTGCTGTTGCTGCAGTAAATTAGCTGACGAATCGACCTGATTTAAACCTTGTTGTTGATTAACCATTTGATTTTGTTGCTGTATTGCTGGATGCATATTACCATTTAATACGGGTGCTTGTAATTGATTCATTTGCAATTGATGATGATACGATCCTAAGTGACAGGATTGTAAATCGTTTGCCGATGTGGCTACACCACTAAGCATATGTTGTAAATTATGTTGTTGAAATGATCCGCCACCACCACCCATTTGACCACCAATTTGGCCACCACCATCGAGTATATTATTATTTGGCCGTTGGAGTCCTTCTTCGGCTGGTGATGGCTGCCGCGAGCCTGGGGTTCGACTGTACAACCAAAATAAGCAAAAAAAAAAAATATCATACAAAATTATATATATATAAAAAATTTATGAATAATTAAAGTATTCATTTTTAATTTATATAAATTATTATTTTTAATTTTAACAGCTTGTGTGTGGATGAATAAATTATCAATCTCATCTCTCTACGAGTAAATTTATTTGTGTACATATGAAGTTTGAGAATAAAGCATGAATACATATATATGAAACGACTGGATACCAGTAGCATATAACCCTTAAATTTCATTTCTGTTTTATCTATGAAACATATGATTAAATTATGAAATAATATCCAAAGCATAAATTATACATATCGTACATAAAGTATACGATAACACTGTATACATAAAATAACAACAACAAACCCTAGAATTTTTTTTTTTTTTTAATTTCAAGTAAATTAACATGACACAATATATTTTTTTGTGTATAAAGTCCGAATGTGGTGTGGGAGTTGGTTTGTTTATAACATATATGATTATATAGTAAGAGGGTGACTTGGTATGTACTCCCGAAAATAATTTGTTGCATATTTAAATAACAGAACTGGTTTTATAATTATATCATTAGCCTAGATATTATTTTTTTACAAAATTGCAGCATTACTGTGGAAGTTCCATTTTGGCCTGAGTCCTGGATCTTTACTACATTTTAAAAAAATTAAATAAAAACTATTTAAAATTCAAATAGATTTTAACAAGGTTTAAATACATTTTTGCAGTAACCTTTACTTGTCGTAGGGGATGACTAAATGGTTGGATCGCTGAGCTAACAACCCGCATTAACATAAACAGATCCCTTCTATCGGATAGAAATCGTCGCTTTCAAAGATCCTACTATGGCAAGTTCACTTTTCCTCTTATGACTGTCAACTTAAGAACATTGCACATCTGAGTAAAACGTCTAAAAGTCTGACTGAATTTTCAAATGACGGTTACGGATGAGTTCCAAGATTTGAGTTCATATCGGTTTGCTACTAAATTTGAAAGCAGTGATCAATAATTGGTCACTGGCTAATATCACCGGTTTCATACAAAGCAGGAATTACAGCAAATGAACGTTCTATGGGAATTCCGGTTATCAATGTTACCGTTATTTGATATAAAAAAAGAACCGAAAAATCGTTACATAATTTATTGCAATTCGGGAACAGAATAGAAACTTTCGTGTTAACACTCGACACCTGGAAGGAATATTTACAGACTTTCCGACATTTTCAAAATTGGTCGCGTTATAGTTCTTCTTTGCAAGCCATTCAAATTACAGTCTTCTAGAAGGGACCTTTTCCAATGGAGGAAGAAAATGTTAATAAATACCAATGAAGGTTTTGCCCGAATTGGTCAGTCACTGATAAAGTATTTTCGGATACTTTTTAAATATTACGAGATATTTCGTGTTGTGCATTAATCATTACAGGATCTCTAGCAAGCGTATCACTCGATTAATTGGGAGATTTTATGGTTTGATCCGAGATATCGGAAATAGTTCAAAAATGTGTGCATTTATCTAAACTGACAGTAGTGACAATGTAAAGTTCAAGTTAGATCGGTAGTCTTGATTTAGTTAGTCTTGACGAAAACTGACATGGACTGGGACTCCTATAAGGAGGTCCTCAAAGCGTATAAATATGATCTAAGAAGTGCCAAAAGCAATTCCTGGAGACTCTTATGATAAAATACAAAAGCCCTCTGAGGCAGTTTGACTACGTATATTATCCAATTGTCCTATCATTCCAAGTTATCTCCAACGACCAGATGGCCAATGGACTACAACGGGTATGGAATGTTTGGAGCTTCTTCCTGGAAATTCGTTTTCCGGGTTGCTCCAATTCTCCTCCTGTTTTGCCAAAGGCTAATGAGGCTATTGGCCTCGCAAGGGAAATTGTCAACAGAAGAACTTTCTTGTTGGCAGTAAACAGTTTCAAGCCTTTCAAGTCTGCAGGTCTAGATGGCATTATCTCTGCCGATATTCAAAAAACCACTGACTTTACTGTCCTTTGGCTTGAGGTTATTTTCAAAAGTACCCTCGAACTATGTCATCTTCCAAAGAAATGGACTGAAGTAAATGTAATTGTTATACCTAAGGCAAGAAAACGGTCTAATTGCAATCCCAAAGAACATAGGCCTATTAGCTTATCTTCTATCTTGAAAATTCAAGAAAGACGGATAGAGGCTAACCTCAAAGGCTCAAGCGACCATGTAAAACTGTCAACGTCTCAGCATGTATATTGCAAGAGGAATCGGTGGAAACTGTTCTCCTTGTTCTCTTATGTCCTTTAGAGTCTCTCGAATATAATGAATTCTCTTTGGTAACTTGTTGTGATATTGAGGGTACCTATAATGTCCAACCAGAGCGGATCACAAAAGCACTTTCAAATTTGGGGATGGATCTAGCACTTGGAAGCTGGATTGATCAAAAGCTCAAAGGCAAGGTCATTACGGTGAATCTATAACGGCGTGGTGTATTATCCCCCATCATTGGAACTTGGTCATATAAAATAACTAAACCTGAAAGAGGCTGACTTTAAAGTGATGGCTTATGCTTATGATGTTGCTATTGGCGCTTTCGGTAAATATCCTTGTATCTTTAGAGATGTTATGCAAAATGAACTTGGCATCTTAACTTATTAGACCAATAGTTGTGGTCTTAGTGTTAATCTACTAAAGACTGACTTGGTTCTCTTTTCCAGGAAGTACAAGCTTCCTTGTCTTGACTCTCCAACTCTCAATGGAGTTGTTCTGAATATCGCAGACAAAGTGAAACTCGTCGGTCTTATTTTGGACAGCAAACTAAACTGGAGCCAAATCTCATCCCTCTGGGTGTCCTAGCCAAGCAAGTGGCTGCAAGTACAGCTATAAAGCATAAATCAATTTCTCTGTGGTCCTGTAACATTATGGGACACTCGTCTATTCTAACGAACAAAGAAATACCCAAATATATCGACTGTACCATCTCAACATCATCTCTCGCAGTTAAATTTCTAACTGATTTTCCTTCCAGAGAGAACTGGGCGAGTGGAACAGTTTTATAGTCAGATTTTATAAAATGTAAATCTTTTTCCGCCTCCCTGATCACTACAATATTTTTCAGGCAGAGCTTATAACAATCAAGCAAGCCATCGACCTGATAAAGTATTATGTAATATCTGTAAGAGATATTGGCATTTTTACGGACAGTAAGGCTGCTATTAAAGGTCTACAATCAGGCTATATCACGACAAAAGTATGCCGGAGCTGTCTTTCATCTCTTAACGAGATGACTGAACAGTTCAACATCCATCTTATGTGGGTGCCAGGGCATTTTAATATTTAGGGTAATATGAAAGCCGATGGAGTCGCGCGACAAGATATCACATCTTACCATGCAAGGTGTGGGCATTGAAGTTCCACTTAATATGTGCAAAAACTGCTCCTTAAAGAAAAAGCTTATAAAATTACAAACAATAGATGGCCAAATTGCACCTCACGTGTAATTACTAGGCAGATTTGGCCTAATCTGGACTTAAAAAGGTCTAACTAGTTAATATCGATGCAACGGCGTAATATTAACAGTTGTGGGTGTCATTACTGGACACTGTCTTATTGATTTGTTATGCACCTGACCTAATCTATCTCAAAACAGACTCAAGTTTTTGGGAGCTCACCTCCTGTGCGATCTAACGGATCTCAGTAAATTGCGCGTTAGAGATATCTACTGCTTCGTGAGAAGCTCAAATTGGTTTCAGTACGGTTGTGCGGAGAAGCAATTTCTGTGGTAAGGCTATGGACTCGTCCTTTTGGACGGCCACCTCAACCTAACCTAAACTAACCTAGTTTCCTTTATGCGCTTACTTATTTCCTCGATGGCGTATTTGATTAAAAGTCCCTAGGAACATTATCATTTCTTGCGTACCACGGTGCATTTACAATACCACGGACATGTTTATTTAGGAACGATTGTATTTCCACATTGGTCTTTTGTTGCATCCCCAAAGCTATTATTATGTAATGAGAGCTCAGAATTCCCAACTTTAAGCCAGTAATTTTTCAGTAAATCATCTTTCTACTTAAGCTTAACGTCAAGTGTTATGCCTAAATATGTGCCTGCATTTGCGTGTGGAACTTGTTGTGAGTTGATTTCCACTGTTATCTAGTTAACTTTTTTGTTGGTGAAGTTAACATGAATTGATTTGGTTTCATTTAGCTGGATTCGCCATTTTTTCAGTTACTCAATATGTTAGAGGCTCTTTATACTTTGCTAGTTGCTTCTTCTTTATTGTTACCAATTGCTAAGATTGCAGTGTCATCAGCAGAGGTGCTGTTCGTTTCATCTATATTTGGTAAATTTTTCGTATGAAGGATATACATAAATGACTCAGAACACTACCTTGTGGTACTCTTGCTGATATTTTCGCCAATATAGTCGTCATCTTCATATTTTACCCGAAAATGGCAGTCAGAAAACGTCGAAAATGTCTCTGTGCCATACTTTATCAAAGGTTTGTGCTACATCCAAGAAGATACTTGAACATATTTTTGTGGTTTCCATAAAAATGTGGACCTGTTCTAAAGTCCAGTATTTTCTCTGAACCCAAATTGGCGGGAAGGACTAAAATCTCTTCGCTCTTTGATTAAGTATCTTAAGCAGCAATTGCAATGGTTTTGGTATCATTATCACTTCTGCCAGTTTTTATTGGTGTGCGACATTATTAAGTCTGAACGCTACATTAATCATTTGAAGTAACTTTCGTAATACTTTTTCGGGTCTTATGCTTTGACTGTGGCTTTTTTTAACTAGCTTTATGTTTTTGGGATACGTCGGAATTTGTCTCCAAAATAAGATGCACATAAATCAAATTTTTCCTATGCGCTTCTAGCCTAAGTTCCATCATCACATTTTATTGCAGGTACTTGCATTTTAGGTCTTTTCAGACTTTTTGTAGCGTTTCAGAATCACGTAGTTTTCTGATATTCCTTTTGATAAATCAAAATCTTTGAGATGTGGTATTTTATTTGGATCCATCGGCCTTTGTGTTGGTTTGAAATGTCTTTCAGATGTTAGGCATATATCTATTTTTTGCATGTAAAAATAATTCTAGTTTTAGAATATGTTGCATTAGCCGATTTGCAATCCAGGTGACTATTTAAAGTTTTTGATGCACTCAAGGCTTGTTTCTAGTTTTACAAGCTGAATGTAAAAGGCTTCTATGCTTCGTAGAATCTTTATAAAAATGAGGATATCGTTACCATCTTTATGCCACACTGAACATTGTTGTTTTACAATCCATGATTATGTTTTTCTACATTTTATCCGTATTTGCCTGAGATTCAATTTTCTCTAAACATAGACTTCAAACAGGTATTCTAGGAATCTTTTGTAGTGCTTTGTTTTTTTATTTTTTTGTATGTGTTTAGCTAATTCACATTCTCTATAATTTGCTGGATGTCTCTCTTTACAGTTTATGCATTTTGCTGGAGTGTTTTTACGTAAAGAACATGATGGGCAATGTGTTTCGTTTTTGTCCACAATATCTCTGCATTGACATTTTTTTCATTGTGGCATTAGGTTAGTTTCTTTTCTCAGCAGTTCTATTCTAGCTCTCATGTTAAGGATGGTCTTTATGTTGTATATATTTTCTACATTTTCTTTGTTCAAATCTTTGTTTTCTTTGTTGGATGAAGGCCTCTAGCCATAACTATGATTGGAAATCCGTCTTAAGTAAATTCTTACCTTCATAAGTAAACCACTTATTTCCAACACTATTTAGCTTCATAGCCTTACGTTGTCCAGCTAGTTCGTCAATGTTTAGACGGACGTTCTGTAGAGTATATTTTTAAAGACCCAGTCTATTTCTCTAACTTGTTTTTCTTCATCAGTATAGTACTTTTCAATTGTGTCTACCTAATTGCTAGTCCGAAAAGGTGTCTCAGATTCCTTAGTTTTTTTTTTATTGTTTTATTACAACTAAATTACAATTCATCTAGTAATTGGTCTATAATGTCTGGTGATATAACCCATTGGTTAATCCCGAATTAGTTTATCTTATTAGCTGTCCTAGTTCTAGAGGTCTCATTTTTAGGAGACGTCCAACTAGATTTGTTTTATCCATCATACGGAGAATCTCGACATTTTCATATTGATAAAGACGAAGTATGTGTTTCCTCGCGCGCTTCCCTAAGTCCCTAGAATCCCTAAGGAGATTATCTTTTCTTACGTACCCTGATGCATTTACAATATCGCATAAAAATTTGTTTTGGAATGATTGTATTATTTTCACATTGGTCTTTTTGGAGCATCCCCAAAGCTGAATACCGTAGGTTTATATTGGTTTTAGAATTTGCCTATATATCAGCAGTTTATTATGTAGTGATAGCCCGGAATTCCTACCTATACGCCAGTACATTTTTTTGTATTTGATTTTAAGCTCTTCTTTTCTATTTTTGACATTTTCTTCCCACTTAGCTTGTATAGCCTTTTATTTATTTTCATTATCTTTTTTTACCAAAGCAACTTCATTGCTTAGTTGAAAGGTTAGCATCTCAATTTCACTGATTCTTCATTTTCGTTAACCTGTTTAAAAATATTTTTAGTTGAAGATGTTGGTGATCTTGTAAGCTTCCTGAAAATGAATTATTATTAAAAAATAGTAAACCCATCCCAAATTTGTTTGCGCCGACCTCCGAAGAGGGTGGGTTTGTCAGCATCTCTGCTGATGTACCACCTGTGGTATACGTTCCTGTTTTTGTTATATTCATTGCATTAGTTTACTGATAATAATACATCTATCAATCGTTACCAGTACCAGATGGTTGAGGGTCGTACGTGAGAACTTAATTTACTAGTTTCTCATTCATTGGATAGTTAGGCAAGGCTTTGAAGCAAATAAAGGTTTACTGGGATTCTATATTAACAACGACTAAAGGTACAAAACTATTTTAAAATAACAGGAAATGCGGCAGCGACTACGATCATTTGTGGAATAAACTCTTTGCAAATGTAGTGCCTCCACTTGGATTAAGTCAGTATTTTAGTTAAAACAAAACGAAGTAGTGAGTCGGGGGTGGCATATCTTGGAAGTTATTTACTAAATGTGAAAAGCTTTAACAAAATAGTTTAAACTTCTGATAAAATGTAGAAAAGAACACAGCAAGAAGAACCAAACAAACCCGAAAACCAAATCAAAGTTCAAATCAAAATCAAAGTTGGATGGAAAAATGACGGAAGATATACACAAAATACAGATATATGTTGTTGGAATCGTTCCATGATCACTATATTTTGGATTTAACCACATTTGCTGTTATTTTTAATTTGACGGTTTTCTGCTAATATCTCTTTACAAATTTTATACATACGATATTCCAAAACAATTTCGTGTCTTATCGATTAGCTCGATTCCAAACACGCAGAAAAACCAATATATTAATTGATTTTTGCCCTAAAAGTCTGCAACAATTAATTACGAAAAAAGACAAAGCCAAAATAATTTTCAAACAATAATTACATAAAAATAGACTTTCTTAACATTTATAATTCATACTAGTATCCTAATCGTGGTGGTAAAATGAAATTCATAAAATTATTGATTTTGATCGAACTCCAATTCCATTATGTATGTTTAGGGATGTAGGTAACTAGACAAATATTATTTATTATAGCCCAATGAAATCGACATTTTAACAAAAAGTACTAAAAACACGTTTCAACCATCACGCATAGCCAACTTTTATTGCCCTTATATTTCACATACCATCATAGCAAATATCACATATCATATTTTATTGAAATGAAAATCTTTGCGTACGATGTATACATACTCCCAAGTCGTCAACCCCAATTATGTTTGATATACATGCATATATATATACTACACAATACAGCATAATAATATAAATTTATGATCAATTTCACAGAACCATTATGAAAATATATATGAACTTTTCTTTTCTTTTTGTTTGCTATAAAACGCGACAAGTCCAATAAAAATCATTAAATTTAATGTTTACTCATTTCTAGACTATCGTTGTATGCAAATCATGATATAGTTGAAAGCACAATTTGGATATATATGCTACACTTAGTCAGCACACGTGGCCATATATAATATAGCTATAAACGTACAGATATGCAACAGACTGGAACACAAATTGTATGTATGATTATGTTAAATTGATATATGGGAAAAATTCAAGGGCGAAAAGATGCATGATATGTTTCAATCGTCTACTTGAACGTATTATGTAAATGAATTTCCAAATTATAAAAGAAAAGTGAAGTGAATTTTATTTGGTTTTACATTAATAATTTTACATATAAGCATAGACTAAACATAACTTGACGATTTAAGTTTGAAAACAACACCGGCCGTGATAACATAAAACAAAATCGATTTTACATATGTGCCCAAATAAATTTCAGACAAATCAGGCAAAACAATCAAGTTCCAAATTTCCAACCGAAAAACCTTTACTATATTTCTATCTCGTACACAAACCATTATGCTATAAAATATTACAAAAATTTACCGTAGATGGCAGAACTTGTATCAAATGAAAATCAATTTCATAAAAAATTTCCCCTTCATAGCAAAACAGACTACCCACTTTATACAAAAAAAAAACGTGCTTTTACCATAATTATAGAATAAAATATATAGATTCACTTATGTTTTCATTTCGCTACCACGCGAGACTTAAAATTTTTTGTATAAAAAGAGACAGACATATTCATGCAAAGAAACCATAAATAAACAATGAAAACGAAAACAATAAACAAAACAAAAACATAAATTTACTCTCACTACTTTTCATTTCTTTTCTCTTTCAGTTTCTACATTATCTCACAACTACATAGCCACGCGAATATAAAGACTCGTGAGTAGATAAAATGAAAAAGGTAAATACTGTATTCTCATACGTTAGACGGAGATTAGTATATATACATCTATAATTTATTATTATTTATGTTTTTTTTTTTGTTATTTTGTGGCATTGACATTAAATATGGCGTAACTGGTTTTTGTTTTAAATAGAAAAAAAAATCCAAGGCCCCGGACTCGGTCAATGCATGGCAATTATTAGTATTTTACACTAATTGCTATTATCTATGGATGTTTGTGTGTGTATTATAAACATTGAAGTTAGAATAAAAACTTACTTAAAACCCTTGTCATCATCAATCCCATTCATTACAACCCCATTTGTTGTACCGTCCTCTTTTTTCAGGCCATTCGAGTCGAATGGTGAGTTCGATTTTTCTTTATCGTCAATCGACTAAAATATTTAAAAAAAAAAATTTGGTTAGTCGCGAACATTAAACTACTAGTTACGATGCCTCCTCAACTTACCTTATCGTTATCATCAAATTTTAAATTACGAAGCCGTGGCTCAAGGCTAGCTAGTGGACTTTCTTTATTTGTTGGCGAACCGCCTAATACATATTCGACCATTTTAACACCCAATCCCCCAGTTGAATCTCGTGGACTGTTAAAATTTAAATTTTACATTAATACAATTTAGGATTGTACCAATCAAAAAGATTTTACCTTAAAATACCAGCACTCCCAGTTGGATTTACATCAACGGGCTGTTGTTGATAAGCACTACGACGTGGTGCTAAAATAGTTTCACCCTGTGTCGACCATGTTGAATCACGCCAAACTTGATGTTCAGGGCCACCATGTAATTGTAATGGTGTAAGTCCTCCACTACCATGGCTTGGAACTTTAACATCACCGCCACCTTTCTCCCATAATTTTTTTGCAGCAGATGTCGTTATCTATAAATTAAAGAAGGAAAAAAAATTAAATTAATGATCTGGCCTTCCTCTACATTTCATAATATTATAATTCAAGACGTCAGGTTTGTAAAATTGTATTGCGTATATTTATGTGTCTGTGTGTGTGTGTGTATACAGTTATTAGTAATCGCAATGTTTAATGTCTGGCAATTTTATTTTTCTCGTGGTCAAAGTTGTGAAATATTGAGTTCCCAAGGTACGTGACTCGATTGCTTAATCTGGAATGTGTAAAAGACATGATTTTGATGTGGACGATAGTTGTAACGATTTAGAAATGCCACCGTGCGAGACATAAGAATATATGTGAATCTCGTAACTTTAATAAAGTTCATACTAAGCCAAATTTAAAGTTTATTTGCTCAAATTCTCAATTTACAATGAAGATAATAAAAGGTAAATTGCTCAAAATGAATTTTTCTGTTTTCAATAATCAATATACAAATATTTCAACTTTAAATGTGCTTTATTTTCATTGTGATGATTTTTTGCTCAAATTGTAATTGGGCGAAAAATTAATTTGTTGCTGAAATTAATTTTCATAAATATTAAATTCATTTAAATTTCATAACAACGTTAATTAAAACTGAATTAATTATACGGAATGGAATTTCATATTAGTAAGTTTGAATAAAATTATAATTAATTATCGAATAAAGGTTAATGGCTCAAATTGAATTTTTCATTTTTTATTAAACAAAATAGAAATATTTTAGTTTTGAATGTTCTTTGTTTTTATTATACGATTTTTTGTTGCTCAAATTGCCATCTTAACTTCAAATTGGGCATCATCATGAATGTTGTTTATTTGCCCAATTTAGTTTATTCAAATTACGTTAATTGACAATGCTTCAATTAACGTATTAAATTTGCAATACTGGAATACTTTAATGCACAAATAAAATTGAATTGCTCAAATTAATTTACTAAATTTACATTATTCAAGTTCTATAACAAGGTTAATTGATGCTCAATTAATTAAATCGTATTGATTTTTCATTATTGAAACTTATAAATTAAATGAAGTTTAAAATGCTCAAAATGTGTGACAAATGATAACAAAATATAAATATATAAATTTTGTCTGTGCTTTGTTTTTATTGAAACTAATTTGTATAAACTAATCATTATACAAATTGACATCTTCACTTCAAATCTGAGCAACATATCAAATTTGGTTCAGTTGCTCAAATTAATCATTAAATTATTATATGGAAATTTAGGAAATATTAGAAAAAACAAATCAGAACACTAGAAAACTAAAGTTCTGATACAAATATTTTAGTTGCTCAATTTTTTTACTCAAACGGGTAATTTTGTCGAATTAATAATGGAATACTATTAAAGATTGCCATTCCGAATTCTATAATGCTATTTACAATATTATCTGTGTGCTTCAATTAAATCAAATCAAATCAAGTTGCTCAATTTTATTTTCGTTTCGCAAAAATAATTTGAAAAGACTGTTAGTTTAAATCAAAATCGTCAAGCTTGCAGATTAGCTAATAAGATTATGATGAAAACAATATGTTTGGAAGAATAAAGGATATTTGTAGATATTAATATAGTAATTTATTCAAACTACATAGCAACATTAATTGATATTGAATCAATTAACGTACTAAATTTGCATTATTATAAAATAAAATTGAATAGCTCAAATTAATTTTCTAAATTAAAATAATAGTTTATTCAAATTATATAACAAGGTTAATTAATGCTTAATTAGTTAAATTGTATTGATTTTTCATTGTTAATACAATTGTATACTAATAAATTCAATAAAGTTGAATTGCTCAAAATGAATATTTAATTTATTATTTAACAAAATATAAATATTTAAATTTTAACTGAGCTTTTGTTTACTTTAACTAATTATTAGAAATGAAACACTGTGCAAATTGAAATTTACACTTGAACCTGAGCAAAATATCGAATTTGGTTTAGTTGCTCAATTTTTAAATTGCTCAATTTTTTTACTTAACTTAAATCATGTGTGTTGTAAATTACATACGATTTTTAATATATAATCAATTAACATACTAAATTTGCATTTTTTTTAAAACATAGAATTCTGATAAATCAAATAAAGTTGATTTGCTCAAATTAATTTGCTAAATTAACACGATATGGTTTGTTAAAATTTTTTTAACAAGATTAATTGATGCCCAATTAATAAAATCGTATTAAATTTTCTTTATTGATACGATTAAATAATAATAAATTAACTGAACTTTAATTGCTCAAAATGAATATTTAATTTATTATTTAACAAAATATAAATATTCAAATCTTGACTGAGCTTTTGTTTACTGCAACTAATTATTATAAACGAATCACTTCAAATTGAAATTTTCACTTCAACATGAGCAACATATCGAATTTGGTTTAGTTGCTCAAATTAATTATCTATTTTTTTTATGGAAATCATTAATTCAGTTAATTTTTGGTAAAAAACAGAACACTAGAGAACTAGTAGTTCCGGTACTTTCAGTTGCTCAATCTTTTAACTTAACTTAAGTCATGTATGTTGTAAATTACATACGATAATTAATGTATAATCAATTAACGTAATAAATTTGCATTACTGAAACATTGGATTCTAATAAATCAAATAAAGTTGAATTGCTCAAATTAATTTGCTAAATTAACAGGATATGGTTTATTCAAATTTTTTAACTAGGTTAATTGATGCCCAATTAATAAAATCGGATTTATTTTTTTTATTAATACGGTTGAATAATAATAAATTATGTGAACTTTATTTGCTCAAAATGAATATTTAATTTATTATTTAACAAAACGAAATTTTTTTTATCGAATTTGGTTTAGTTGCTCAAATTAATTATTTAATTTTTTTATTAAAATTTACTAATGAAATCATTAATTCAGTAAATTTTTGGTAAAAAACAGAACACTAGAGAACTCGTGTTCTGTTAATCAAATAAAGTTGAATTGCTCAAAAAATAATTTGCTAAATTAACTCGATATGGTTTATTCAAATTTTTTAACCAGGTTAATTGATGCCCAATTAATAAAATCGTATTTATTTTTCTTTACTGGTACGATTGAATAATAATAAATTAAATGAACTTTAATTGCTCAAAATGAATATTTAATTTATTATTTAACAAAATATAAATATTTACATTTTGACTGAGCTTCTTTTACTGCAACTAATTATTATAAACGAATCACATTGCAAATTGAAATTTTCACTTCAACCTGAGCAACAAATCGAATTTTGTTTAGTTGCTCAAATTAATCATCTTATTTTTTTATGGAAATTTACTAATGAAATTATGAAAAATACTTAACACGAAAAAACTAGTAGTTCGGATACAAATATTTCTGTTGCTCAATTTTTTAACTGATGTCATGTGTTGTAAACGAACTCATTATTTATTTACTTAATCTCGATATTACAATCAAACGCGTTTTTACTGAGTTTAAACTTGCAAAATCCAATGTTTTTACTTTAATTCTAAGATATGAGTTGCTCAAACAGATAATTTTATTGAATCATTAATGAGATATTATTTAAGTTTGATCTTCCGAATTCTACAATAGTATTAGTTATTATAATATCGCAATATTATCCGTGTTCTTCAATTAAAAATCAAATCAAATCAAGTTGCTCAATTTTATTTTCGTTTAAATAGTTTAAATCAAAAATTTAATTATGATACGCCTTTGAGCTAGTGCAGAGAAATTATTTTACAAACCGTAATGGGTATACGAAGAGCTATCTCAGGACCAAATCCAATTGAGCCGCAAAGACCGATCCTTATATATTGCAACTATTCATCTTATCTGAAGACCTAAAAAACCGGTATCTAAATTTTTCTCATATATTATTTGATTTTATAACCGCATATGTCATCAAAATTACCAAATCTAATTTATAAACGTTATACAAACGTACAAATCGATCGGAACACACCATATTGAGCCACACACAAAATAAGTAATTTCTACATAAGTTTATGCGATTGGAGTACAAATAAAATTCATACCGCAATAACTTTCAATGCTTTTTTGTATATTCAGCAACAAACAAAAAAATAAATCCGTAAATGGTTTGATTGCTCGTTTGCGCGCAATATGTTATTATTTCAAGGTAAAACATCAAAAACAAAAGTAAGTTTGTGTTTAAATAAAATTGTGTATGTGTATACTTACACCTATACATACACATTATTATTAATTAGTTTTGCAAACGTTGATTGATTATTAATAAAAAAAAACTGCACAACATCGTCATTCAAAATTACAACAATCAATCAAACAACATAGCGCTTATTTTCACCATGTTTTTGCTAACTAAAGTAACATCTGCCCAAAATGTATCGATGACGGATATGTGTATCGAAAAATAGTGTGATGTTAAAGTCATATGTTTACTTCCGGTCAATGATCCGGACTGAACATTTATTTCCATCTCATCGTTTTCCCCATCCATCGAACAAATGCAGTATATGTATATATGTATTAACACTGATCGAAATTTTGGGTGTAGCCCAATATATAAAATAAACATCGAACAAACTAATTCAAAATAAAATTTCTGGTTGAATAATTTTCAATTCAAGAAAATCGTTGGTATTATTATTGATCCGCTTGATTTACCGGAACTCATATGGTTAGAGGATGTTAAAAAACAATAAATATATAAATTAGGATATGGGCTTGGGGACTTTTCGATATTAGAGAACCAAACGATACAAAAATACATAAATTATCAAAATTATGCATATTTTTATTTAACTGACATTTGCAGAATAACAATACCGGTTCAATGCAACAGAGGAAGTAAATTATAATTTATTTGGTTGAGTGACTATTTCATAAAAATGTAACAACAAAAATAAAAATAAATCGATGCCAGACAAGAACACTAAAGCCTTGATAATGAAAATTGTGTTCAGTTTCAATTTCAATAAATTACAACGATGGGAATTTAGATTTTTTTTTTTTTTTGTGGAATTTAATAATTTTTTTTTTTTTTTGTAATTTACACAGGATACGATGGCTGGTTGTGTGCAACCGCACAATTTATTTTATTATAATTTCGATGATTAACATTAAAACATAAATGTGTAATACTTGCTTCATAAAAATATTTAGCGATTCTTGTTTAAAGTTAAAGAGTTATGACTGCTTATGACGGCAACACCTTTCTGGCATAAATTTTACCGTTTAAATAGGCTTCAAACATGCACTACCAGAATTTTGGATATTTTGAATTTTTGTTTTAATGATTATGTATTTTCTACATGAAAATATAGAAATTACATATTACATGAAATTCTACTTAAAAATATAAGGGGCGCGGGGTAAAGGACCAGGGGTAAAATAGGTCTAATACCAGTTCTAATGTGAATCACCTGCACGCGGTGCTCCCTGCTTTAACTAACGAAGCTCTGGCGACCGAGTCTCGGTGGGATATCCGACCACCGTTAACTAATAAATTAAGTTCCCATCTTTGACCCCCTAGGCCTCTACCAACTTGTACTGGTAACGGTTGGTAGATGTATTATTATCAGTGAACTAATGCAATGACTACAATAAATAAAGGAATTTATACCCCAGATGGTAAATCAGAAAAAATGCTGGTAAATCAACCCTCTTCAGTGGTCGGCCCAAAGGATTCTGGGGTGTGCGGTATTCAGCTTAATTCGGTTTTCAGCACCAAGAAGGCCAATGTAAAAATAATACAATCATTCCAAAACAAAATTTGTGGTACTGTAAATGCACCATGGTACGTCAGAAATAATAATCTCCATACGGACTTAGAGATGGAATACGTCAAAGAAGAAAGAAGATATAAGGAAGCACGTGAGGAAACACACACTTCGCCTTTATCAACATGAAAATGCCAAGATTCGCCCTTTGATAAATAAAACAAATTTAGTTAGACGTCTCCTAAGAACGATACTTCTAGAACTAGGGCAACCAGAATAAAATAAACTAATTCGGGACTAACTTCTTGTAGTTAGAAACCTTATTTAATGTGTTTGTTAGATTATACCTCTAAAGCAATGAAAAATAAGTTATGTTGCTTAAATTAATTTACTAAAAATAAAAAGTTCAATAAATAAAGGAAACATACGACTCCATTTAATAAGAACTGAGTTTGTTTCGAATTTTCTTGTAATTGGCCAGTTTAACTGTTATTTCATTTAATTTTAGTGTTAAATATTTTTTTTAATCTGATTTGTATACATTTTAGAGTTTTTTGTGTATTGAAATGTAATTTAATTGAATTTTCTTGTAATAACAACGGTGTATGTTGTAAGTTTAACGGTTATTTGATTTAATTTTACAAATATTTAATATTCCTTTATCTCCTTTATATACATTTTAGAATTTTGTGAGTATTCAAATGTTTATAAATTTGATTTTGTTGTATTTACAATGAAGTATTTTGTCATATTAACAGTTATTTAATTTAATTTTTGTGTTAAATTATTTTTTTGAATCTATAAGTTTTGTATGTTTTGGAATTTTGTGTGTTGGTTGTTAATTTTACTGTTATTTTTATGTTTTTTTTTTGTTTTGCAGTTCAATTAATCAATCAGTCAAATATGTAGATTTTGCTTGTCATTTAAGGCGAATAAACGGTATTTTTTCCAAAATCAAAAATTTAAAAAGATTGGATACCGCCAAAATTTTATCATAGCCCCTTATATGCCGCAATTTGTCGCAATAAACATTCAAGCCGACGCAACCACTTTTGCCTTGTTCGGTGCACATGAACCAACTTCAATCCATTGTTTCGATGGTTGTTTTGTTTTAAGAGTGTAGTGGTAAATTCACGGCTATAAGTCATTAACATTGCGTTGACCTGGCAAAACTAATGACTGCCTTGTTTAGACTTTTGTGTCTGCCATCGATTGTCAACAAATGGGCCACCCATCTTGCTGACAGATTTTTTGAAAGCAAATGTCATGGATTATTTCGATCTTTTCTGGGGTTTGTCGTTTCTTTTAGTCGATCTGAACTATGTCCATCAATTATGCTTGTACGACTATGTTTAAATTCTGCAAACAGACAACCATGACCTAATATCTATCAAAAAATGCGTTGGATTTAGCAAAACTACATTAGAGAAAGACCCTCACAACACAGTTGATACGTTTAAACTATGCCTTGTTTTATTAGACCAGAAAGACCACGTAAGTACGGAAAATAGCAGAGGAAGATCAAAGAAAATACACAGAAGGCATTCTTAAAGCTGCTGAGGTAGCACCAGAGTTTCAAAAATATGCTATACCAGCGTGTAACAAAGGTCACCGGAAAAATTATCAACATCACACTTTTAAGGGATGTATCTGGTCAAGTCTAACACATGAAGTACAGTTTTTGGTTCTAATTAGTTTTGAACGCTCCATACCATTTAAACTTGTTAGGTGCGGACGTTCACGCAGCGACTTTTATTTATTTACAGTTAAAGATTGAAAAAATATTTTTAAAAAAACGTCAGCGTCAACAGCAGCAAAAACCTCTGGATGTCAATTGGTACCAATAATGAAACTAGCAACACTTATACACTAACGAAATGGGAATTTAAAAATGTCATAGATTAGCAAAATAACAATAAAGCTGCTGTAACAGACAACCGAACCGCTTAAATATTCAAAAGTGATACATCTACTATCCACCCACCAGCGGAATGGGAAGTTATGGGTGTCTGAAGTAAAATAAAGCTGCTTGAACATACAACGATAAAATATTCAAAAGCAATGCATCAGCAATTGCAAGCGCACTAAAATCATTTTTTTTGTTTCTAAACCCTGCAATCTTTTCTGGGGCCGAAGCTCTCCCAACTTTTTCGCACTTAATTTTTAACGTCCTACCTTACGCCGTCACCAGCCAAATCGAGGACGCACGAATACAGGTTCGATTTAAATCCATCTGCACATTGCATTGCTCCAGCCAGCTTGTACTAGCATGGACGATGGTTCGGCCCATGGATTCTGCACTCCAACAGGGGGTCATAGTTGTGTTCATCGTCATCACCGATCGTAATCAGGTGATGAAAAATCGCTTTTGCAACCCTTCCCTGTTGGGATTCGAACCCGGTACCTCCCGTCCCAAACACCGCAGCTTTAACCACTGCGCCAATTGCTTGGTCACTAAAATCATTAATTCAAGGAATGTGGAAGTTTCACGGAATACAACAAAAATGGTAAGATTGCTTGACCATTACGACCAAAAAAAGTGCCCTAAGAACTAAATACGGATTATTGACGGATCTTGTTCGAGTTCCGTTTTAAGTTCCGGATCTGGAACTAAATCCGGATTATTGACGGATCTCGTTCGAATTCCGTATTGAGTTCCGGATTAGGAACTAAATTCGGATCAGTGCGGGATCTTGTTCGAATTCCGTTTAGAGTTCTGGATTTGGAACTAAATCCACATCATTGATGGATCTTGTTCGAGTTCTGTTTTGAGTTCCAAGTTTGGAATTAAATCCGGATCATTGATGGATCTTGTTCGAGTTCCGTTTTAAATTTCGGATTTGGAACTAAATTTGGATCATTGACGGATCTTGTTCGAGTCCCGTTTTGAGGTGTTCGTAAATAAGTGCATCTCGAATATAGAAGTGTTTCTGGCCGAACGCCGAAGCAAACCACAAACTGGACAGAAACAAGAAGCAGTTAGATATTAAGACCAAAATAAGGAAACGGAAATGGAGATGAATTGGATATTCACTAATGAATTCATACTCATCCGTCAGGGTCCAACTGTCATAACTATAACCTGATAACGGGCCTAACCAACATCTTGATCAAGGGACCCGAGGTATTGGAAACTTGTCACTCCATCAAATGTGTCGTAAATTGCGTCTTAGTCTCTAAAACCAGTCAACTACAATTTCGTCCGCCTGGAGAGTGATTCTCTCCAATATTATGTAAGACAGTAATTTGTAAGCTATGCATTTTGAGCATTACGGATAGGGCACCAAGAGCGCGGATTAATGCAATCAACCCGCAGTGGAACGGTTTCATTTAGTGTGTATGACCAATGTGAATTTCTTGTAGGATAGGTCCTTTTTCATGTTGAACATTAAGTATATCAGAGAAATGCTCTTTTCACGTGTCGAACACAAGTTGCTCAATATATGACCTTTTTTATTTATTTAACATAATTAAAGTTTTGCAAATAAATTTTTCGTCAGATTTAGTAGCTTAATAATTTCATTTTAAAATATCATCTAATAAAATAAAATTCAATTTATATTCCGAAATTTAAAGGAAGGATACAATTATCTCTCCTCTACACGCAGCTACACAAAAAACATAAAATTAAGTATTAATTCTTTCAGCCCATTTCCCTAATCTTTATTTAATTTTCTATGTAGAAAATCAAAATCAATAATTTTATCGTAATATTTTCACAAACATCTAAACATAAATGGAAAATAAAATTATCTGCCAACAGCCTTTATAATACTGATTGAATGTTTCGAACAATGCTCGCCTAAGCGATCCAAGACATTCGCGATAAATAATAGGATAACCACATACATACATTATCATCATAAAACATTGTTGCTGATCTATTATAACCTTGATTGAAACCACGATTTATTTACGCGAACAATTTATTTCAATCTGAGCTGATGTTTTGCGATGCGAGTCACTGTACTCGAGTGGTAAATAGCAAAATATAAATAAAAAAAAGCAACAACGAGCGCGAATCCACGATAAAAGTCACTGACTCGTAAGCAACAATATACTTTATAATTTTATCTCTTTATTCACTTTAATTCGCTATATGTATTCCCATCGCGGATTTATTGCAAATTACATCAAATTATTCAAACAAAACAATTTTTTTTTTTTTTTTGCGCGATTTATCTTTTTTGCTTAGTTTGCATAATAATGGTGATGTTCGCTTTTCGTACTGCGGATTTACAATACGTAGAAGCGTTTCGTTTCTAACCGGGTGTTTATTAATGACTATAATTGTGGCAACCCTAATGTAGTCGAATTCGGAAATAATGTTTTTCAATCGAAAATATCATTAATCGAACAACAATTTTCATATTAATGTGATGAGTATTCAAAATTTGTATATATATATATATATATATATATATATATATATATATATATATATATATATATATATATATATATATATATATATAAAAATACATATATATATATATATATATATATATATATATATATATATATATATATATATATATATATATATATATATATATATATATATATGTATGTAATATGGACTTGTGTGTGAATAGACACTTAAGAAAGTTGAAATCCATTTATCGTATATTTTTTGTTGTTATTGTAGTTTTAGGTCATTGCACGTTTTCTTTCAAGGACTAATATTGTAATTCTTCTTAAATAAATTATTTTACAAACAAACAACAATGTCTTTATGGTTTTGTTCGATTCTATGTACTATATAAGATGTAACCAAGTATCGAATATAGAGGAAAGAAAATCCATATAGAAAAATTAACATAATCAATGCCAATGTTGGTCGATGGTGTGTGCGTGTGTGTGTGCGCCCAGGTGACAAATATATAGGAAATTCCATTCCTAAAATCTACATAATGACGATTCCAAATTGGTATTTTAAATGATGGACATAATTCTGTCGAAATTTGTCCCCTATAACACAAAAATCGTGTATACGAAGTAGATACACGGAATATATAAGTATACGATTTGATGATCTTATATAGTACATAACGATGTAAATAAACTATTATATATAAGATCATTATTATTCTATTCTCTTTTCTATATTATACACACACAACAACAATGACTTAATAGTAAGACGAAATAATAATAAGAAGTTGTTTCGAGTTGAGTTAACTGACCTATAAGAAATATTATATTGTTGCTATAAATATATACAAACAACTAAAATGAATAGTTTTGTGTGATTATCCCCTCATCATACATATATAAAGTTGATTTGTGTAACATACATTTTGATGATTTTGATACATTATGGTTAATCATTAGGAAACTATTATAAAATAGTTTTGTTATAGTGTACATCATCAACAACATACACACTGACTTTACTCACTATTTAATATATTTTGAATTTTAGAATCTGTCTCGATATGAATCATCACAAAGTTTACGTTAGTTTCTGTTTTGTTTTATTCGTTTTATTTTAATTACCGGAAGTTTATAAAAAAAACATATGTGCATTAAAATACTTGAGTATGTAGTATATAAGACGTTTTAATATTATTATACTCAACCCGAAACATATGATCATTTTTGTATTATTATAATTGATTTTGTATTTTTTGTATACAAATAACTTTTACCAAACCACGAAATTTAATTAAATTGAGCAACACTAAACAAATTTGAAAACTAAAATCATTTTTAATTCATGTCACTGTCTAACCTTGTATGGTAGTAAAAAATTAAAAATAAGTTTTTAAGATTTGCAATCTATTTTGGGGCCGACGCTTTCCATACTCTATAGTGGTTAAATTTTAACGTTCTACATAAAGCCTAATTGAAATCGTCATTTATACTATAAACAAAATTTACCAAATATTAAAAAATTTCATGCCAGAAACTCGAAATTTTCAAAATCCAAAAAATTTACGATAGTAAGCCTATCAAAACTGTGAAATGTTTCCAAACATGAAAGTTTCAAAATTCAGAAAATATGCCCCTATCAAAACTGTGAAATTTATTCAATGAACGGAAAATTTTCAAAATCTATAAAATCCACGATCAAAACTGCAAAATGTATGACACAACTGAAAATTTCTAAAACCCAGAAAATACACGATTATGGGTCAATCAACACTGTAAATTGTATGCCAAAAAATGAAAATTTCTAAAATCTGGCAAATACACGAGGGTTAGCCTATACAACTCTAAAATGTGTGACAAAAAACCAAAAGTTTCCAAAACCCAGATATAACAAACTAAAAAATTTGAATTTTAAAAAAAATCCACAATGACAAAACATGGCTTGTCAAAACTGAAAAGATTATACCAGAAACTGAAAACTTCCAAAATCTAGTAAATACACTATAATTAGAGCTTATCAAAACAGTGAAATTTATCACAGAACTGAAAATTTGAAAGCAGATATAAGATTTTCGGCAGATATAAGATGGTTAGTCTACCTTAACTCTGAAATTTATGGCACATACTGAAAATTTTTAAAATTCAAAAAATATGTTATGGTTTGCCTATCAAAATTTCCACAAGACACTAAAAAAAGTTCAAATTTCAAAAAATTTTCAGTTGTGAAAACTTGTTTTGTTTGTTTGTTTGTTTGTCAAATTTCACTGAAATATTTGAACTGAAAATTTTTAAGTTTCGAAAAATACACGATGGTTAGCTATAAAAACTGTAAAGTTTATGACAACTAAAAATTTCAAAAATTCAAGAAATTCACGATGGTTATTCTATTAAAACTGTAAAATGTACACAAAAAACTGAAAATTTCCAAAATTCAGAAAATGAACGCTGGTAAGCCTATAAGAACTGTAAAATTTATGGCAACTATAAATTTCTAAAAATCCAGAAAATATTCGATTTTTAGTCTATCAAAACAGTGAATTTTATGGCAAAACTAAATATTTTAAAAATTGAGACGATACATCACGGTTAGCCAGCCTACCAAAACTGAAGCATATGCACAAACTGAATATGTATTTCCAAATTTTGGAAAATAAACGATGGTAAGTCTAGCCTATCAAAACTTTGAAATATATACCACAAACTGCAAATTTCCAAAATCCAAAAAATATATAATAATTAGCTTATAAATTTTAAGCCACAAGCCGAAAGTTTTCTAATTTTCTGAAATACGCGAACGATTGCCTAACAAAACTAAAATGTATGCCAGAAACTTGAAACTTTCAAAATCCAAAAATACTCGATGGTTATGGTAATTAATTAAAACTGTAAAATTGTTTGCCAAAAACTGAAAATTTTCAAATTTCAGAAAATAAACGATGGTTGACCAAAATTTTAAAATTTACGCAACTGAAAATTTTCAAATTTCAAAAAATAACAATGGCTTGACAAAACTGTAAAATATATGCCAGAAACTAAAAATTTACAAAATCTAGGAAATAACAATCAAAAATGTGAAATTTTCAAATGTCACAAACGATGGTAAAATGCACTATGGTAAGCCAATAAAACTATGAAATTCATGCCAAAAACTCAAAATTTTTAAAAATTTGAATATTAGTATTCGCGTAAATGAGTAATATATGTCAAGAAACCGAAATTTTTAAAATTAATGCCACATATGGAAAACCGCCAGACGTAGCCTGTCAAAACTGTAAAATGTATTCCAAAAACTGAAAATTTCCAAAAGCCAGAAAATTTATGATGGTTAACAATCCTGAATAACTACGATAATTACCCTATTGAACTTGCCAAATTTATGCCACAAGTTGAAAATTTTCAAAATTCAGAAACCCGTGATATATTGCTTACCATAATTAAAATATATTCCAGAAGCTTGAAATTTCCAAAAATCAAAAAATACATGATCAAAACTGTAAAATTTATGGCACAGACTGAAAATTTACAAAATTCAGAAAATACACGATGGTTGTAATTTGATTGTATGCTAAAAACTGAAAATTCGCAAAATCCAAAAACTATGAAATTAATGCCATAAATGGAAAATTGACAACTTCTAATACATTGGGTTATCTACCTATTAAAACTGTAAAATTTATGATAAAAATGAAAAATATCCAAATTTCAGAAAATTCACAATGCGGTTAGCCTGTCGAAAATATCAGAAAATATCAAAACTGTAAAATTAATGCCAGAAACTGAAAATTGCAAAATCTAAAAGATACGTTATGGTTAGCCAGTAAAAACTGTGAAATTTTTGTCTTAAATTGAAAACTTTCAAATTTCAGCAACACGCTATACCTACAAAACTGAAATGTATGCACAAACTGTAAATTATCTTCGGAAAATAAACGATAGTAAGACTACCTTAACTCAGAAATTTTATGCCAGAATCTCGAAATTTCCAAAAATACACGATGGACCTCAAATCTGTCAAATCTGTAAAATTTTGGCCAAAAATTGAAAATTTTCAAAAATTTTAAATATGCACGGTTATTTGCCTATCAAAACTGTAACAATTATGCCAGAAACTGAAAAATTAGCCTATCAAAACTGTAAAATTTGTAGCAACTGAATATTTTCATAAAAATACGCGATGGTTCTATCAAAACAGTGAAATTTATAAGAAAACTGAAAATTTCCAAAATCGAGAAGATACTTGATGGTTAGCCTATAAAAATTGTTAAATTTATGTCAAAAAATTAAAAGTTTTCAAATTTTAGAAGCACGATAGTTTGCCTATCAAAAGTGTAAAATTTATGCCACCTACTAAAAATGTACAAATTTTCAGAAAAAGAAATGTGAAATGAACGCCACAAATTGAAAAATTCGAGAATCCAGAAAATTCATGATGATTTTATTCCAGAACCGGAAAATTCCCAAAATTTCAGAAATTATATAATTGAAATTTTAAAATTGACAGATTAAACATATTTTATAACTCAATTTATGTAGTTTCGTGTTTAGCTTAATTTAACTTGAATAATTTACTTAAAGCTTATTTCCGCTAAATATAAGCAACTTTACCCTGGAGAGAAATAACTCAATATTATTTTATTTGGTCAACTAGTTTACATCTTGAAATTATCAATCTGAATTATTTAGTGGACAATTCGAAGGGATAACGAAACAACGAGTTCAATTTTAATAGTAGCTCAATATTTTAAATAATACTGTTAAGAAATTAAATCTATTTTCCGATTGGTAAACACATTTCCAGTTCGGCAATGTAATATATTAGAGTTCGAGTCAAGCCAACTAATTTAATAGAAGTATTTATTCAGATAATTAAATTAGTAAGAAATATTTTAACTGAGCTACTCAATTTAATAAGCTTTATATTAGTTCTATTCAGATTTATGTCAAATTACATTATTGTCGCTCTTCGGCAGGAAATGATTTAAAGCTCAAGTAATGTAGAATATAAGAGAAATAGTTAGTTTCTAAAGAAAGTTGTTTTTACATTAGGAGCTCCACATAATGGAGGATGTAAAGCGCTAAGGTATACTTTTTTAAACAAGTGTTTATTTAGTCAATGAACCAATATATTATAGAAGTACGATTCATATATAACAATCCTTAATGTGAAAGAAGATAACCGTTACATAAACTGAACAAGTTACCTAAGTATGCTAGTACAAAAATTTCTAAATAACACATTACAACATTATGATTATTGAAAAAGTTTGCCTTTTAGTAGCTCAATTCGTAACAAGTGGATGAAAATGTATCATTAAAGACTCGGTAAGAGCCATTTACTGCCTCTAAACCATATTGTAGTTTTAAGTTGATCCACCTGAATAGAACCCAGCTTCTCTATTGAATAGTCATTTTAAATAAACCAAAACTATCTTTTAGCTCAATATTTCATTAATGTTTCGATTATAACCTGAGTACTTAATCAATTTGGTATGATTAATGCCACAATTTTATTTTTATGTAGAAGCTTATATTTGTAAATAATAGTTGTAATTAACAAAGTCGAGCTTAAAAAATTGAGCTACTTTTTAACATTTTTATAATTCGGTTTAAAACAGTAAAAAACGAAATTCGTACTTTCATTTATGTTAACCATCGAATTTATTCAAACCATACTTTTATGAAAAATTGAGCTACTTTCCAAAAACAACAAAAGTACGAACTTAAATGATAAATAGTAAATACTTAAATTTAACATTTCAATCACAAAGAGTGTTCTGACTGACATTCATATTTATTAACGTATTTACACAAACACTTTCAATTTACCATACATCCCGCGCAAATACCATTCAAATGTATTTTACAATGCCACCAATTACATTACAATTATTATTTCGTAAATATATATAATTAATTATACTTAAATAAAATAAAAATAAAAACTATTTATCTAAATAAAACTATCAAATAGTAATTTGTTATACATATTGTGTACGAAAAAATTAGATCAATGCAAAGTAATTTATACTAAGATATGTCAACCGTAACTATATAATACCAACAACAGTATTATAAAACAATAGTTTCTACTTTTTTGTATAAGAAATCAAGATTTTTGTCGCGGTGGTTACACAATCTGATCGAAGACAAAAAAAACTAGCTTACTAATTCTCAGTGCTCGTATTTATATAACTTTTTAAATAGGAGAATAGGATAAATGGTGTTTTATCGATTTTTTGTACTCATTCTGAATATTTTTTGATAAGGTTGGTTGTTGTGTCTAGAAATTGTGGAACTTTGCTATCTACTATATACAGGATGATTTAGTATTATAGTTATTTTAAATTACTAAAGCCAACCGTAAATAAATTAAATTGTGGTAACTCATATAGTCTATCGATAAACATAAATGAACGCAAGGCAGAAATAGTTGGTTTGCGGCCAATTTGATTAACATTTGTACATTTCGAATGATTTTTATAACGAGATTTATTTATTTAACAACAGGTATGGAAGAAATGTTTTTATTTAAATCGTTAAATAGTCACGTATTAATAATAACCTCCCTATATTTCTTAATAATATTTAATCTAAGATTAAATAAATAGTTCGCGTTTAGTGTTAATTTTACAAATTTTAGAACAATTATTTAGTTGCTCAATTTTTTTGATAAAAGAAAATTTAACGGTGCGATAGTTCCAAATATTGCTTAATCCAATTAAAAACTATTAACTAATTTTATAAATGTCGTATTAATAAATAGTTGCTCAAATACAAAAATTCAAGTTAAACTATAATCAAGAGCAATATTTTCAAATTAAAATAAATAGAAAATAATCACTTTTTATTTTCTTATTGAATCCACGAAAACTATATTTTGATTAGACCAATATTTTAAAAGTTGCTCAATTTAAGAAATTAGTTATTATTAATTTCTATGCATAATTTACAAAGTTTTTCTAAATTGTTGAGGTTGTTGGCCTAGGTAAAAATTTCGAATATAATTTCCTCATTTAAAAAAGTAGCTCAATTTAATCCATTGAATTAGATTGCAAAGAATGATAGAAATTCGACCAAAATCAGGTTTTAATTTAATAAATATGTTGCCGTACTTATATATCTTGCAACATAAATATGTTGCCGTACTTATATATCTTGCACAAGGCCCTCTCTGTCATTTATTTTTTTTTTTTTTTCATAAAGATTCTACGAAAAAATGTATCCTATTTTTTATGCCCAAATTTACCGAACAACATGTAATTAAATTAGACAAGCGAATCATACATTCGTTGGATAATTGTAGGAGTTGTTAAAATATACGTATTATGGAGTTAAAAATAAACTGATGTTGCTTAGTTTAGTCTACAAATAGCCATTTTGTAATTTCTAATTAATTTCTACACTTCACAATTCGAGCTGTTAATTATTTAATCACTTATCCTGAATTTCAAGAAATTTTGATGTACATAACGTGTTCAAGAAAAATGAATTTCCTTTTTTATTTCCACTAATCAATCGCCTTTCTCTCTGTATATACATAAATGTTAAAACAAGTTAAATAATTACCCAAAAAGTATGTTTTGTTTGCGTGTTCAATAAACTCGTACAATTACATAATTCTATAAAGAGGATGAAAAAAAGGAAATTTTTCTTTTTTTGTATATTTAGATTTTATCATCCGTTCACCCAAAATGTGTTGTCCTCTTTATTAAAAACCCGGTAATTTTTGTTTTAATGTTAAAATCAAAATGTCTAATCGGAATGAGCGCGGTACAAAAAAAGAAAATATTTTGGAGGGAGTTACGTTGTTGATTTTTCATTTCGGTATCTACATATTTAATTATGGAAATTTAAATAGTTGAAAATTTTGTGCGGTATAAGCTTAAGAAAATCGATTGAAAATTTTAGGAGATCCTTTATATAAAAAAAAATTCTTTTTATCTTATTTGGTTTAATATTTTTCGGTTGACATCACACCGCAATATATACATGTTAGGGTTTCATTAAGGCCACTTGAACTAATTGAAATAAAACTGAAAATGATTGAAAATTCAAAGCAACAAACGAACGGGATAATTATATTTTTTGGGGGATCCCCTGAACATGTGGGAACTTATTTGAAACAATCTATAAGGATAAATACAATCAAACCCTAGATAATTTCAACAAAACTGCGGAATGATTTCTATTTACAATATGACAGGTTTATCGACGTGTTTCAGTTTAACGGTTATTTCATTTAATTTTGGTGTTAAATAATTTTTTGAATCTAATTTATAAACATTTTAAATTTTTGTGTGAATTCAAATTGTAACGTATAAATTTGATTGTTTTGTAATCATTATGATGTATTTTGTCAGTTTAACGGTTATTTCATTTAATTTTCGTGTTAAATAATTTTTTTAAATCTTTAATTTATTTATTTTGGAGTTTTGTATGTATTGAGGGTGTTGGTTGGTTAGTTTACTGTTATTTTTCTTAATTAAGCTACTAAATGTATATCGATGGACTTTCATGAATTTTACAATGACGTATTTCGTCATTTAACAGTTATTTCATTTTTTTTAATCTGTAATTAATATTTATTTTAAAATTGTGAGTGTGTTTTGGTCTTGGTGTACTTTTATTTAAGATATTGGTCATGTTTTGTTCGTCCGATTGCAAAAGTGCTGATAAACGGATCGTTCTATCTCTAAAGATAAATGTGTGTCGGCATCAGTTGATTTGTTTTCGTAAAATTTTTCCAAAAGCATAATAAAACCAAATTGTATACCGCTGAATAACGTTTTATATAAAATTCTTTGAAGAGATCAGTAAAATAAATCGATGGCTGATTTATTGCAATAAATCAGTTAATAAGAAGTTATCAGTTAATAAGAACGGTCAAATAATTTTTATCGAGTTCGACTCTGTCACACGGCAATACTTATAAGAAATTACGCGTGGCTCTTGTAAAAGAATTTCGATGATTTACGAGCGGACTGAGGACTTGTAGTAATATTGATGATGAGCTTTAAAAATCGACGAACATCGAAAGTTTGGGTTCCTTTGTCCTAACTATAGTAGAACTTATAATCAATAAGTTACAGTATAGTTTGTCATGTTGTTTCGATGTCGGTGATGGCAATAATGATGATTCTGGAAGATAATATTTTAGGAGATGTAATTTTAATTATAGTACGAGGTGTTTCACACTTATTAGACTGATCGATTCAAACTCGTCAATTTGATCGATAAATATAAACCGGAGAAAACCGTTAAATCCGAAGTCGAGGTGAGAAGAATTTTAGAGGATGATAAGTTTGTTTATTATAGATATCAATCTTAGAGCAGAAAGTGATCGATGACCAGGTGAAAGAGTGGTTGAAAAAGATGGAGTTCTGAAGCCAAGTATTTCAAATTATTCAAATCCAGTGTTGCTGATTAATAAGAAAGATGTAAATAAAAGACTGCGTTGACCTCAAAGCATTAAATAAAAAATGTGGGCAAAGACAGGTATCCATTACCCCTGATAGAGCAAAAACTAGATAAACTAGCGAATGTGAGATGGTTTGGATTTGATAAATGGGTTTTTCCTCGTGTCTGTTTTTTGGGGGAGAGTCGAATATATTCGAACATCGTGAGGTATGACGGGTTTTAATTTCAGAAAGCTCCTTTTGGATTCTGTAGCTCCCGGCCATTTATCAATTAATTAATCAATTATCATTTAAACCAGGAGAAGAAAGTAATAGCATACTTTGATAACATTGTTGTGCTTGGTATTGAAGAGAATGAAGCAGTACGAAATTTTGAGGAGAAACTTCTGTCGCTAGAACCTCAGGTTTATATTATATATCAGGATATATATATATATATATATATATATATATATATATATATATATATATATATAAATATTAGTTAACGTTAATTAATTTGTTGATGGATAATTTTCCAATTTTTTTAAATGGGAAGCAGTTAATGAGGAAAATCCAAAATTTATGATAATTTGGAAAAAACATGTGGACAACATTTAAAAATAAAAAAACATAATATTTTGCTACAAAATTATTTTAGTGCGCAAAATCGCACCCAACATAAAATGCTAGTGTATTTTATACACACAGAGCCAAGTAGAAAAAAGGAAAATATGTACTTGCGTTTCATTATATACATACATACACATAATATACATAATGGAAAATGTATATAGAAATATTTTCTTTATTTATATTAAAGAATAATAATAATAATGAGATATGGTATATTCATCTCTTCAAACATATTTTTGTTCCATTTGGTTGGATAGTCATAGCAACCAACCTTAAAAGTGTATACAAGAATAGTATTCCTTTTTGACTAAAAAGCATATAGATTCGACAACATAATTTTGTTTAAAAAAAATTTTATAGAACATGTATACCCCTGTGCATGATATCTTATATAAACATAATATAGTATAAACATAAATATGTACCGGTAGTGTACATATGAAAAAAAAATACATAATATAGTCGTTAATTCGTTTTGAGATTAAATACATTATACATATGTGAAGATGCTCTTTTCATGTATGTACCACATTTTATTCGTATAGTCATTGAAATAAATTGAAACTTTCGAAACAGAATCATTATTCAATAAATAATAATGCATATTTCTTATATATTCCTAGAAATTCTTCCTTAAAGATGAATGGAATATGATATTAAATCGATTGTTATTATGTATAACATGATTTTATGTAATTATCCAGTCTAGAGAGTATATTATGGCAATTGAATATGTTTGGAGATGGGTAGTTATATTGTATAGTTGATTTTAATTTGATTTGAAAGGTTATATTATGCAAGTTTTGAATGATATTTGATATTTGTTTGATTTGTATATTCCGGCTTGATATATAAATCTAAAATAGTACAAGATGTTTTTAATAATTTGAAAATAAATAATCTATAGAAGCCAGTAGTCAGTAGCAAAGTTCTTGTTGGTGTCTACTCCTTTAAACATGTAATTATCTCTGCCAAAACCCATACCAAAACTGCCAGAATCCTGATCCGGAACTTATGATGTAGGGATCAAAAAAATATTAATATTTGAAAGACGTAGAGTTTGTTCAGAAAAGTGGACGTAGCTTCCAGAAAAATTATCATCTAAATGAAGCCAAACGAGTACAAAGGGGAGGCCTTTTTCAAGATCCAAACGCAGAACGTGTCCGAGACAGAATACTCAATGTCTTTATAACATTAACAATTTCATGTTCCTAATTTCTAATTAATTTAAGCAGTGGTTAAAGCTGAAATGTTTGGGTCGGGAGGTACCGGGCTCGAATCCCAACGGGGGAGGGTTGAAAAAGGGATTTGTCATCATTAGATTTCGATCAGTGATAACGGTATTTGTCATTAAACGGTTAATTCAATTGATTTGCAATTTTAATCAATTTTTTTTAAATCTAAGTTGTATTAGTTTTAAAGTTTTGTGTCAAAAAAAATGTAAATAAGTTAGTTTTCCGCGATTACATGACGTATATGTCATAAAACGGTTAATTCAATTGATTTGTAATGTTAATAGATTTTTTTAAATCTAATTTGTATTTTTTTAAAGTTTTGTGTCAAATAAAGTGTATATAAATTAGATTTTCGGCGATTACATGACGTATTGGCTATAAAACGGTTAATTCAAATAATTTGTAATTTCAATCAATTTTTTTTTAAATCTAATTTATATTATAATTTTTATAATTTTATAATTTTATATTTTGAATGATGTAATAAATTAATTAATCGTAAATTAATTGTAAATAATAATAAACCAATTTATTACAGCATACGGCTTGTAGAAATTAGCCCATTAATAAATTGTATTTTAAGGGAACAGTAGTTTGAATATTGACTACCTGGAAACCGGTCCTATACTGTCATTACTGACATACCTTTCCGTTTTCTACACCACAAAAATATTCGTGCGTTCTCGATTTGGCTGGTGACGGCGTAAGGTAGGACGTTAAAAACTAACCGCGAAAGTGCTGGGAGAGCTTCGGCCCCAGAAAAAGATTGCAGGGTTAAAAAAATACAAAACAAAAAGAATATAATGATGAATATAAAGATGTTAAAACCAGCGATGGCTGTTTACAAGTAAACACGCATTGTATACAATTTGATCGTAAACAATTGTAAACAATGTAAACAATTGAAAACAATTGGAAACAATGTAAACATTTGGAAACATGATTAAAAATTCATTAAACAAATAGGATAACCAGTGGACAAGAAAGATTAAACGATATTTCCTTGCCTACGTACATATAAAATAATCTATAATATAATATTCAATAGCCCTACAATTACGAGGAGCCATGGTTAAAAAAATGTCAAATTATATTGATACGGTCGCCGTAGATGAAGAGTTAAATTTTAACAATGCGTTAGGCAAATTTTTTTGTTGGATGTAACATTCCTTTTGCGGTCGTAGAATCAAATCATTTTAAAAAATTTGTTCGCCTCATAAGACCTGCTTACGCAAATAAACTACCATCAAGGAAAGTTCTATCGACCAAAATTTTGGATCGTCTGCATGAAAATTGTAATATTACAATATTGAAGGGGATAGGACCAGAATCTGTATTGTTGATCGATGGGTTAAACAATGTTTCAAACAACACCAAAACTGTAGTTAACATACTACACACAACAAATGGAGAGCGAAAATTTTTAAATGCTTGAGATATGATCGGAACACCCGAAACAGGTTAATCATTGGCCAATATAGTTGCCGAGTCAGAAACAATGGTTTTGGACTGTTTCAATACGACGCTCGTAGCAGTTGTATCTGACAATGCTTCTGCGAAGGTAAATATGGGTCGGTGAACGGCACTACATCATTCAAGCTGCAATAGCCATAAAGGCAATCTTCTTGCGAAAGACATTTTTAAACCATATAGTAAGCTGTTATCGTCGGCTAAACTAATTATTACAATGTTTAAGCACCCAGACCTAGAATTCCTTATTCGACAAAAAAGGGGCCCGAAAATTACGCACAGTCTGCGACGTACGATGGTGTGCAATATAAAGTATGCAGACTTTAGCTATGATTTAAGAAAATGGAAGAAAGTGGCACTCAACATATATGCACTTTCTGCTTATTTTCTGCATCCTGCGTTGGATTATAAACTTCTAGAAGAGGATTAAAAAAACTGCAGCAGTCGAATTTATCATTGCGAGTTTACCTTTACAAGGAATTTCCGAGTTTGACCAATTTACTACCAAAACTAGATTTTTTAATATATTATTTGGCAAACAAATTGACGATGCCGATCTTCTGGAATATGGCAGCATTCACATATCCAAATTTGTCACAGATGGCAAAGAATTTGTTACAAATACCTGCATTATCCAGTGAGATTGAACGACTATTTTCATCCTTTGTTTATTCTCTAAATAGAAACCGACTAGGATTTGAAAAATCAAAGAAACTTTTGGAAGTTTATTATAGTCTTAAAATTTCAGACTCACTTAACTCAAATGAGTTTTAATTTTAAAAATTTATTTGTAATTTTTATTTCTAATGTTATTGTTAATTACGTAATTAAATATTAAATATAATATTAAGTTTTATTTAAATTATATGGTGTTTACATTGTTTACATGTTTACGACGTTTACAAAAAAATCATAATGTAAACATGAAATTGTTTACTTAGTAAACAATATAGCAAACAATTATTTGTAAACAATCGACACAACGCTGGTTAAAACCCACCCAAGTTGATCAAATAATTTCGGTAGAAATGACTTTTTAATATCACTTATCTTTGCAAAGATCCGTTTGCAAAGATCAGGCATGGCTGCCACTTTGTTAGATGGTGGGCAAATGGCACATTCAGCACTCAAACTGCCATTAGACGTTCATAACAAACCGAAAGTAAAGTGTAGCTTTGAAAAAAAATCGAATTGGCTGCAGTATTGCAAAATAGGTTCTATCAATATCTGGGATGAATTTACATGGCTCATAAAGAACTTTGCAAAATTTAAACAGAAACATCAAACTATTCGATGGTGTTATCTTATTACTAAAGACAGTTCGATTGACCATCAACCTGCGAGTACAATTACAAAATTATCCGTTGGCACTTTTTTTTCTGAACAATTGCTGGATATTGTCAACAATAATATCGATCTGCATCTAAACACGCAATACATCAAATTTCCAGACAATCTCTAATACATAAATTAATTGAGAATGTCTCCCGAACTGGATAATTACTTGAACCATAATTGGCTCAGTAAACGTGCTATTTTGGCAGCGGAAAATGTTAATGTTGATGAAATTTGCTATCAGCTACAAGATTCGAATGCCATGCGAACTGATGTCTCTCAAATCAATCAACACTGTTATTGATGAAAACTCACTAGGTATGTTAGGAATGCCACTATACAATATTAGATTGAAAATTGGTTCGCCGATAGTTTTTGTTTCGTAATTTAAATCTATCCGGACGGCACTAAAGGCAATGACCCCTATTTTCAATTTAAATGTTGTGCGAGTTTGATTAAGCGATTTTTTCCATAAAATTACCAAGTTATATTTGCCAGTTTAACGGTTTTTTATTTAATATTATAATATTATAAGATTAATATCGTTGAAGATTACACGATAGCGTATGAGAATAATCGGAGCTTCTGAAGAAATTGCCATTGTCCTAATGAGGCTAGTAAAACGGTGATGCGTCGATACCTAAAAGAAGGGGCCTATAGGGTAGAAAGTCAGCTGTCTATTTGTGGTCTGATTAAATAGTAAACCTCAGAAAGCGGTGATTGCACCTGAAACACAGAGCCACTAAAGCAAAAAGAAGAGACGCGTATATGTTTGAAATGATCATCCTCGATCACATGATTAAAATGATGCACTAAACCCCGGGGTTTAGGCTATACAATTTAGATGCACAAACAAAGAACACTGGCACCAAGCCCTTTAATGGAGCAAAGCCAAACATGGCACATTGTAAAACTTCCTATTTCCGGACCAATCAAATCACGGCCGGCTACCTTGCTTCTCAGTAGAAGAGATCTAACAAAATGAAGAATGCATTTAATTCAGCGAGATGGGCGGATATGTTGTCGGCGTTGACAAACGATGTCCACCTGCCAGACTACCTTTTATGGATAATGCCTTTACGACCGAAGGCTGATATGTGAGACCACAAAAGGCTAATGCATCAAAGAAATCAAAGAAGATGTCACCAAAGGGTCAGTACTAGGACCTGACCTATTGAACGCATCATACGATGGTATCTTGCGTGTGGAAATGTTAGCAGACACCTTCATGGTAGGATATGCAGTCGATATTGTGACAGTAATAACCGCCCAGGATACTAGACTTTTGCTAACTAGACGACACATTGCGACAGACTTGCTGTTCGAAGTGGGAAACTGACGAATAAAGTTCAGCATGGCCGTCAAATATATTAGGGTGCACCTGGACACAAAGTTAAATTTTGGAAAACCGATCAAGCGTTCTTCGGAAAAAGCTGATGACGAATATCGGAAGCCCAGCGGAAAGAAAATTACTAATGTCGGTAACAAATTTGTTCCTTCTGAAGTGCTAGGAAATATGGGTAGATAACCTTAACATGGAAAATAACCAAAACAAAATGCAGCGATACGACGCTGTGCGCTCAGAATATGTAGCTCATACAGAACTGCATCTGAATCTACTGTTCTGGGCATCGCAGGGATCACGCCAATCAATCTAATGATCGAGAAAAATAAAACAAAATATAACACCAAGGACGAACTTGGCGTCATAGAAGCAAAGAAATCGACTAAGGAACTTGGTATGTTGTGTTGATAGAGGATTTGACAAGACGAGGCGTGGGAGAAGGCCAGAAAGGTTGATTAAAAACATCTCTAAGTGGGTCGATAGAAAACTAGTTCGTGACCCAATTCCTTTACGAGTCATGGGTATTTTTGAAAATATTTGCACACGATTGGGAAGCTCGAAGATCAGTCCTGTATTTATGGCGAAATTTGCAAAATGGAAACAAGAATGGTTCCTAAAAAATTATCGCATGGATAAACAATCGATGGATAAATACTCCACAACTAGACAAGTAAATACATAACTCAAATCTGGAAAACTTCAAAAAAATATCCAAAATCAAAACTATCTCTAACAAAGCATAATACTTTTGATGTTTAGATGATTTTAAATTAATAACATTACGCCAATGGCGTTACAAAAATATAATCCAAACATAAATAAACCTGTCTCATTAAAAATATACACATGCCAAACTCTTTTGATCTAGCCACCATTACTAAAGTATCGTACTTAACATGTTGACAGATATGTTGAGCTGTACATACGATAATTATTTCGATACGTATTTCATTCACCGCATATTTATACACACATCGTTGTAGACACCCGTAACTATGTCATTATGACAGTAATAAAAATAAAATTGTTTATAGGGTGCCTAATAATGGGCTCAATTAGGTTATGTTTGACGTTCGAATTTATTCCTCATAACTTTTAACGAATCGATTTTCATTTTGCTTTAATATTTAATCGCAATTTTTGTGTAAAAGACACACATATGTCGCTATAAATAGAATTCCTCATTATAAATCGGTTTGATCGTTATGAGTGAATAGTTTCAATAATTAAGACAGTAAATAATTTATTTATACGGTTAAGTTGTGTAACAAAATCATTTGCCATTTTGATATGGCATAAATAAAAAAAAAAAGTAATTAGAAAAACAAAACAATAGAACTGGAAAATTCCTGTATATTTTGTATTTTTATCGTAAAAACTGTTTATTTTAATTAATATATTAAAGTAAATGTTAAATATTGTGTGTGCTGTATAATTTAATTAAGACATGGCATTAGGCGAAATGTAAATGTTTACACGTTTTCGTGTTCTCGCGTTCCTCTCTTTCTCGCGTTATTTATGCGAAAATCTCACACCTTAAATCGCATGGTTGATATATGAGTTCTTGTAAGACGAACTCATGTATGATAATACATATATGTAGTTTTAATACAGTTAAACGTTAAAATAATTAAAAATGAAAGGTGGCTGACGCCGCTTTTATATGTATACAATATGTAAAGCATATCGCGCAACAATAGACATTAAATCACATAAAAACAAAACTTTTATTTTGCAAATCACAAAAACTATTTTTTGTTTTTATGCAACCACACATATATTCGTTATGCAAGCACAACACAAACAAAGTCGAAAAGATCGCGCGAATTTTGCGATTTTAGTATATATATATGTGTATATATATATATATATATATATATATATATATATATATATATATATATATATATATATATATATATATATATATATATATATATATATATATATATATATATATATATGCGGTGACAAGTATTTATTGTATTGTATATACGAGTGTAATATACATCCACACCGCGAACACAAATTATAGCGATAAATAGTTTTTTCATTTTTTTTTTTTTTTTTTTTAATAAACTAAAAAATTTCAAACCACGTTTTGTACGCAAATCGTACACAAAACATCGGTATATATAATTGAAAATCGCAAACTCAACATAAAAACTATAAAATTATATATTCAGTAAAGTTTTTTTTTTTTTTATAGTAATAATAATAATAACAATACATAATTTTTTTGTATAATAACAAAATAATAATAAATATAAAGATAAATTATTTCTTTTATGTATATACTTTCTTAAGAACTATACTCGTATAGTATATAAATGCATTATGTGCTCTTATGTACCCACAATAATAAAGTCAAGACGAAGAAAAATTAACCCAAGAAAGAAAATAACAAATACAAGTTCAAAAGTTGTTGTTTTCTTTAAAGAAAATTTTATTAAATTAAAACCGATTTTATTGAGTCTGTGGGGTTGGGATTGTGTGTACTTAGTTTAGACAGGTTCTGTAATTTTTTTGGATTGGTAAAAACTTTATTACCATTGGTTCTTTATCGAAACAGGCACTATCGATTCTGAGGAGGACCTTCTATTGCATAATGAGGAAACTTCTAATACTTTTTAAAGAAATCAAATATTTTGAGATCACCTCCAAAAGAAAAAAGAAACAACTTCAGAAGATAATTGTCGAAAAAATCAAAGAGAAAAAGCAAATTCGGAAGCCAACTGAGTCATTAAGGCAAACAAAAATAAGAAGGATAGTTTATGTTAAGAAGAACCGGAACAAAAAACAGCACAAATATTGCAGATACTACCAAAAGAGAAACCATTCCACCGGTAAATACCATGGGATTTACTAACTTCTCAGAAATCCAACCGATGATTAATATTGTAAAGGGCCAGAAGTATAAAATTACGGCGTTGAACAATAACGGCACACATACGAGGATAAAAATGTTCGCCCTATCATAGTTATGGCTAGAGGACTACACCCAACCTGGTTAAGTAAAGACATAACCGACGACCTTAAAAATTTTGTACTTTCTACGACCTTTTCATTTTGTGGCATGCTCAGAGTTTTGATAACCAGGTCTACCACCGTGATCTTTCTGAAATTCGAAAATTTCAATTGTGTCTTTAAATTTCACCGTTTTGATAGGCTAACCACCATACATGTTCTGAAATTAGGAAATTTTCATTTTGTGACATGCTCGCAGGTTTGATAGGCTAATCATCGAGTTCTTTCCGAAAAATGAAAATTTGAAGTTTGTGGCTAAAATTTCACATTTTCCATAGGCTTCATACACTTTTCTGAATTTTGTAAAATTTCGTTTTTTGGCATAAATTTCACAGTTTTGATAGGCAACCGGTGAATTTTCTGGAATTTAGAAATTTAGAAATTTCTTTTTGAGGCATTCTCATAGTTTTAATAGGTTTACATCGTGAATTTTCTAGATTTTGAAATTTATGGCATAAATCACACAGTTTTGATAGCCTTGCCATAGTATTCTTTCTGGAATTTGAAAATTTGAAATTTGTGGCTAAAATTTCAGTTTTCATAGGCTTTTATACATGTGTTTTCTGAATTTTGCTAAATTTCCTAAATTTTTTTTTTTGTTCATAAACCTCGCAGTTTTGATAGGCAACCGGTGTATTTTCTGAAATTTACAAATTTCTTCTTTAGGCATTCTCATAGTTTTAGTATGTTAACTAACAATCGTGAATTTTCTAGATTTTGAAATTTTTGGCATAAATTTAACAGTATTGATAGGCTAACCAACCATCGTGTATTTCCTGAATATTTAAAATTTAAGTTTTAATAGGCTAAACATCGTGCAATTTTTTGATTTTGGTAATTATCAGTTTGTGCCAAAAGTTTCACAGTTTTGATAGGCTTACTATCCTGAATTGCTGGATTTAGTAAAAATTTCGGTTTTGGCACAAATTTCAGTTTTAATAGGAACCATCGTGTACTTTTTTAAATTTAGAAATTTTCAATTTTTGGCAAAACCACACAGTTTTGATATAGGCTTACCATCGTGTTCTTTCTAAAATTTGAAAATTTGAAATTAGGCTTGCTTCGTAGATTTTCAGAATTATGTAAAATTTCGTTTTTTGGCATACATTTCACAGTTTTTGATAACTATCGTGTTTTTTCTAAATTTTGGAAATTTTCAATTTTTAGCATCAATTTCAAAGTTTTGATAGGCTAACTATCGCGCATTTTTTGATTTTAAAAATGTACAATTTATGGCAAAAATTCACAGTTTTGATAGGCTAGCTAACCATCACATATTTCCTGAATGTTGGAATGGTCAATTTGCGGCATTAATTTAACAGTTCATCGTGCTTTTTCTGAATTTTGGAAATTTTCTATTTATGGCACAAATAACCGTCGTTTATTTTCTGAATTTTGAAAATTTACAATTTATGACACAAATTTCACAGTTTTGTTAGACAAACCGTCGTTTATTTTCTGATACAATTTATGGCACAAATTTCACAGTTTTGATAGGCTAACCATCGTCTATTTCCTGAATTTTGGAAATTTTCAATTTGTGACACAAATTTTAAAGGTTTGATAGGCCAAAGTACATTTTCTGAATATTAGAAATGTTTATTTTGTGGTATAAATTTCTCAGCTAGATAGACGAACCATCGTGTATTTTAGAAATTAATTTGCGACATAAATTTCACTTTCGATATGCATAATTTATTTGCTAGATTGTGAAAATTTACAAATTATGGCACAAATTTTAAAGTTTTGATAGGTAAACTATGGTTTTTTTGGATTTTGATTTTTTTTTTTAATTTTGGACACAAATTTCACTGTTTTTATAGGCTTACTTACCATCGTCCATTTTCTGGATCTTGGAAATTTGAATGTGGCATAAATTTCACAGTTTTTTTGGATTTTGTAAATTTTCAGTTTGTTGGATAAATTTTACAGTTTTGATTGGCTATAACCTTCGTGTTCTTTCTGAATTTTGTAAATTTTTGTTTTTTGGGTTAAATTTGATAGTTTCTGGATTATAAAAGATGGAGTATTCTTCTTACATAAATTGGAATAATTTTTGTTTTATATTTCTAAGCATATAATAACTATATAGTTGTTATCTCCGTTTACTTATAATCCTATGTATTTCATATCAGAGTCCAACGATAGACTGATAAAGAATCGACCGTAACCATACAAATTTATATGAAGACCTAGATTCGTAATTTCCACAGTAACTAGTCAGGTTATAGTTGAAAAAAATGGTATAACTTACGATCAAACATGATCTTTTCTTAAAATGATTATTGAAGACGATTCAAAGACGGTCTGGTTTACAAATTTCTAGCTTAGCCTAAATTTAAACATTACAGAGAGTCTGTGAATCAAAGCAGTTTGATTGGCACCTATAGAATGGCAACCAAACCGTGGGAGGCTTATACTAGGACAGATCGAACAAAAGCTGCATACAAGGTTTTTAGAGTAAACGGATCTCAACAATCAGTACAGTTCCGTTTATTGAGGCCTACATAGTATAAGTTCTTGTAATATTAGAATTAAAGTATCTGGTGAAATTTACCTGGTGAATATTGTAAATAAACTAACTTGCACTTTCGTACATTCAAAAATAGCTTGTTCATAATTGACCAGTCATAAAATCTATCCAACTCATTCTGTAACTTCTGGCAATCGTATAAACTTTCAAACTTGAAGCAGTCAATTGCATCGGTTATAAATATTATAAATATATGAGGTACTCCAGAAGTCACCCTAAATAACTGAAAGGATGACTCAACCAACTTAACGAATTGCCAACAATTAGAAACATAATACAACTTGGAAGGAACAATTTTGAAACTTAATTTCGCCAGCGTATCAATAAGTATTGAATAATCAATTTCATCGAAGGCCTTAGCAAATTCGGTTTACGTCAAGTTGAGGTCTAGAATTTGTACTTTTAAATAGGTAGTCACAAAATGACATAAGATTTGTAACTTTTGACCTACCAGAGTAAAACTAATGCTACACAGGGATAATAAACGGCAACAAATGGAAGCATACGATTTTGTGGACCATGGGGTCGAACAAATTAATGTGTCGTATCGACGATCTAGTGCAGAAAAAAAGCAAAGCATGGTAAAAATGACAAAAAAGTCGTGCCGCGCAAGACATAATTATCCTAAACGGATTGTGAAACAAACTTAAGGCACTCATTAATGATTAATAATAGGAAAATTCCTTTGTACTCTTAATGCAACAAAGGATGCGAAATACTCGCTCTGGAAGGCAGCAAAGGGAATAAAATAACCAAAACTTCCAATTCTCCCGATCAAGTTCAATGATAGGAGATGGGCTAGCAGTGTAAAGGAAAAATCTGATTTGAGGATGTGCTGATGGTGAGGATCATCATAATTTTCACCTGAGTTTTCTTTCTAGAACTTTTGACGCTGTCGAATATATTCGACAACACCGCTCAAAGTCTACCATAAAGTTTTTTACTCTTGGTGCAGTGCCAAATCGAAAATTCCTTCATGAGAAACTTAAAACTTCTAATAAATCTGAGAGAAATGTTCGACTTACCTACATACAACAAAAAAAAGGTATATCCGAGGTTAGCGAGAAAGTTTATTTCACAAGAAAATTTAAAAAGATAACGATTACACTTCACAAACACATAATCTTAGCCTCCGGCAAAACTTGTATAAGAATTAACACTTCTTCGTAATTTTGGTTTGTTTTCTTTTTTAATAAACAAAAAGCAGATCTGAAAAAATCAAATTCCGAGAAATCAGCTACCCACAAAAACGGTTTTTGTTTTTTCTTTTATTTTTGATTGCCATTTAAAATTATCTTTAAATTTAGAATAAGAGCTTGTTTGATAAATCTGAACTTTGAAACTGAAAACTATATTTATACACTACATTCGGCCTTAATAGCTTTTGCTTTACTTCATAGTTTGGTTTATCCCGCTTTAATTGACTTAAATTGTATTTATTTGCCCAAGATGACATTCGAAATCATTTGACAAGATGTTTTTCAACTAAATTTAGAAAGACTATTTTGTGAAATAAGTTCGGCAATGAAAATGTAACTTACATAAATCATGTCGAGCATTTTATAAACTTTACATGACAGTATAAATTTTCTTTTATATACGCGTTGATATGTCGTAGATTTTCGCAATTAGCTTAAATATTTTATGAATTTCCATTTTTATTTCCAAGAACAACAATTTTCACTCTTTTTTTTTTTTTTGACAAGAGTTGAAATTTTTTTATTAATCTTGACTTGAAAATCTCCAATGAAAATCTTCATGTTTTTCATTTGTTGTATTATTATTTTATTGTTGTTGTTTATACTTGGGTATAAATAAAAGGCATAAATTTTTTTTCTCTCGCATATCCATATTATATATTTATATAATATTGCGTTGCTGCTGTTGTCTGCTTTTGGCTTTGAAAAGGTTTTTGGCTTTTATTGTACATAAAAGTTCTCTTTCTTATGTTATATACTTAAACTAGATAAGTATAAGTGTTCACGTTTTGTATTTTATACTTTGCTTATATACATAAAAAAAATTTCCCAGTCAAGGTCGGTCGGACATATTTTTATATAATATTATTTATTATATATATATATATATATATATATATATATATATATATATATATATATATATATATATATATATATATATATATATAAATTTAAATATAGTATATAGAAAATAATGATAAGAGTGCTAATGCAATAGAAAAAACTCAAATATAAACCACAGGAGTAAACACAACTTGGCATCGATTATCGTCAAAAATTTAAGTACAGAATAAGATTGGAATTTTATTAGAATATGCTTAAAACACGCTTGACTCCAATAAACTTCTCTTCCTATATACTTATAAACATATTTGGTTGGACTCCCACACAGGTCTTTCCTCAGCATAACACCAAATTCACACCAAAAATGCCAATAAAAAAATCGATGAAACTTCCGCATTACTCTTAGTTTTATAGTTTCTGATAAATAATTCAATTAAATTTTCATATTTTTGTTGTTGTGCTTCAACCAATTTAGACGTAATAAAATACGTTCTGGGGTTCATTCACTCGTTGGTTCTTCGCACATTTATGTTCTTTTTTTGTGTTTTCATTTTTTAATGTTTTGGTTGCGTCTTTGCTTTTACGACGAACATCATAAAAATTTTGTATTTTGGTGTGTACAGTAGAATGATTGTATTGTTTGTGAATAGGAAGGGAGAATGTTGGTCTGAATAATAGCCAAACTAAATACTTAACAAGAATAGATATTTCGAGTAATTTAAGTAGAGGTTAAAGCTATATACACTCCTACAAGAAATTGGTAAATTTGTTTTTGTAATACCAAGAAAGATTTTCACTTGGGCATTTATTAATGGCGTCGGTGACAGTTTATTCTATCAGCCTACTCAGCAGATGCGTATGTTAGATGTGCCACTATAAAGCCTTAGTATATATAAACCTAGTTCCCAGTTTCTTGAGCCGTACATTTCGGAGTTGAAGAAATTGGTAAACAATTGTCTGCAACTCCGTTGACATGATTATATTATTATATTATTATATTATTATATTATTATATTATTATATTATTATATTATTATATTATTATATTATTATATTATTATATTATTATATTATTATATTATTATATTATTATATTATTATATTATTATATTATTATATTATTATATTATTATATTATTATATTATTATATTATTATATTATTATATTATTATATTATTATATTATTATATTATTATATTATTATATTATTATATTATTATATTATTATATTATTATATTATTATATTATTATATTATTATATTATTATATTATTATATTATTATATTATTATATTATTATATTATTATATTATTATATTATTATATTATTATATTATTATATTATTATATTATTATATTATTATATTATTATATTATTATATTATTATATTATTATATTATTATATTATTATATTATTATATTATTATATTATTATATTATTATATTATTATATTATTATATTATTATATTATTATATTATTATATTATTATATTATTATATTATTATATTATTATATTATTATATTATTATATTATTATATTATTATATTATTATATTATTATATTATTATATTATTATATTATTATATTATTATATTATTATATTATTATATTATTATATTATTATATTATTATATTATTATATTATTATATTATTATATTATTATATTATTATATTATTATATTATTATATTATTATATTATTATATTATTATATTATTATATTATTATATTATTATATTATTATATTATTATATTATTATATTATTATATTATTATATTATTATATTATTATATTATTATATTATTATATTATTATATTATTATATTATTATATTATTATATTATTATATTATTATATTATTATATTATTATATTATTATATTATTATATTATTATATTATTATATTATTATATTATTATATTATTATATTATTATATTATTATATTATTATATTATTATATTATTATATTATTATATTATTATATTATTATATTATTATATTATTATATTATTATATTATTATATTATTATATTATTATATTATTATATTATTATATTATTATATTATTATATTATTATATTATTATATTATTATATTATTATATTATTATATTATTATATTATTATATTATTATATTATTATATTATTATATTATTATATTATTATATTATTATATTATTATATTATTATATTATTATATTATTATATTATTATATTATTATATTATTATATTATTATATTATTATATTATTATATTATTATATTATTATATTATTATATTATTATATTATTATATTATTATATTATTATATTATTATATTATTATATTATTATATTATTATATTATTATATTATTATATTATTATATTATTATATTATTATATTATTATAGTATTATATTATTATATAATTATCTTATTATATTATTATATTATTATATATAATAATAATAATGGCTTGGAGAAAGTATTTTTTTTATTACAATGACATATTTTGTCTGTTTAACGATTATTTCATTTAAATTTCGTGCAAAATATTTTTTTTTAATCTGTAATTTATATGCATGTTAGAATTTTGTATGAATTTTTTGTGTTGGTGGGTCATTCTGCTGTTGCTTTCTTTATTAAAGGCAACTGTTCGAGCGTAAATTTTTGTGAGAATTTTTGATTCATACACTTTGTATTTAAAAAACATATTTGGTTAACTTATGGCAGATAGTCCCAGTTTTTTCGGTTATTAACTTTGTTGTTTGCAAATTTCTTTTTTGCTTTAAATTAAAAATATTTTACCTTCCATTTAGTCGAAATGTGTGAATCAAAAATTCGCACCACAATTCACACTCGAACGCCGTCTAAAAAATGTATAGCAATTTAAGTTTCTTTTAATTACAATGACGTAATTTGTCTGTTAACGATAAAAAGGCTTGTTGAATTCGATAAGATCTTTTAACGATGGGTCGGTGCTGTCATACCCACCGCAATCATAAATTTCTCTGGGGAACCTAAATGGTAAACTTTACAAGAAACTTTGAGTCATCGACCCTTGGTATTTTCGGAACTTCCGGAATGGAAGCCGTGGAAAGACTTAAATTAAACAAATGAAGCAATTTGATGCAATTGGGCAATATAAATGAAGTGATGCCGTCGAAACCAGCACCTTTATCAGTTTTTAGACATTCTGAGCCGTCAAGTACTTCAGAAAATGTGAACTGAATCAAGATAGAAGATTGAAAATCTAATGAGCTTAAATTTATATTAGTGATGTCATCATCGAAAAGGCACGAAAAAAATTAGCAAAGATGCCACAAATTTCTTGAAAACCAGTGACCGACGAATTATAGTAGGTCATTAAAGTAGGAAAAAGTCAGTGATCACAGAAAATGGATCTTACGTTTTAACTGTTAATGTCTGATATACGGAAAACATAGTATGAAAAACTTGTTAGCTTTATGGGAGCTATGGATTCCCAGATTGTTAGGAGAACCTCTAATGGGATTTTAAAAAGGAAAAAGCGCGAGTGATGGAAGACTGAAGTCTTCAATTAACAGAGTATAACAATTCAGCAATGGGCGCAGTTGACGTAACTTCTTAGGAGTCACGGGACTATACCATACCTTTAGGCCTAGGTTTATTGGAATGATGCAAATTTTCGTGGTACGCCACACTTGGAAGGAGCATTTCGTTGATTTATTTAAAGTTCAATATGTGTGAAATCCTGTAGATGAATGTTGTCAAATACAAATTGCGATGATCTGGGTAGAGAGCCCGCCCTATGAGGATTTCGCACTGGACCTTAAGAAAGGATATCGCTTAAAATGTGAGAACTATCGCGATAGAAGCGTTTACATTTTTTTCAAACTTAATGCACATTCGGCAAGTCTATGACTCCTCGGGTAGAGAATAACTTGGCTTTTTCTAGTTATCTTATTCAATACGAACAGCAAACTAAGGGATTAAAACCGATGAAGCTAAATTATTGATACGATATGGGCCAGCAATGACTTTTAAAAACAAAAAGTGGAGCTGAGATTTTCGGACCATTCGTGCCAAGTTGTTATAAATTGGTCATTGAACTCCTCCCAATCAGCATGTTTAAGTGCAGTTTTTGAGTGTATTAAGTTTAACAATATCGGGTCACCAGTCTTAAGAAATAACAAAGTGTGCTTTATCGCACTACAATTCCGAGTTTGATATGTACCGAGTTTTTAAATGAGGCGTAATTAGGGCAAACTTTGGTCTTTATAATACAATTTAGTATTTTAATTTTTTTAATTTTCAAAACTAAATCATACTATGAAATTTACATAAGCAATTCCAAAATCTAAATATCTAATTTTAATGTTCTTTATCATGTATATTCACAAAAAACAGATAAAGGTTAACCTATTTGAAATGTTAATTTATAATTTTGCGATTTCTCATACAAATTCTTAGTGCAAGTCTACGTAAGAATTTACAAAAAGTACATAATGTAACAGTTCATTTGATATACAATTCCAAATTTTGAAACATAAATTAATTAACACTGGCCGTCACACCGCTTGGAACAGTATAATTTTATTCCATTTTCGTTTTGACTGACTGTTAGTTTTCTCATGGCACATGGCTTTTATTATCATTATATATATTCAACTTTGTCGCATGCTCTAAAATAATAACTCTTAAATAATTTTATCGTACTTCTACTGTATTCTGACCGTCCTTTCCACCTACAGACAACACTTTGATATCACTTCTTTATTATTCTGCTGCCTTTTAATGACAACATATTTTCAATGTAAATTGCCACTATTAAATATATAAAAAAATATACTTAACCCTGAATGTGATGGTTTTAACTAAAAGTACGAAATTTTGTGTGCAAGAACTACACTAAATATGTTACATTACATCATCGTGTACTCATATTTTGTAACTTAAAAATAGTTATGTCGTTTTACCAATATTGAAGGTCGATCAGTTTTTTTTTTAATTTTCTTTTTTGCCCAATTGAAGAACACATAAATTATGCAAAACTATACTAGTACATAGTTTAAGTATGTTTTTGGATATCTAACATCGTTTTTATTATCTGTTCATTAAATATTTATGTTGCGAAAATAATGTATGTATTTATGCCAATCATGTACATATTTGGTTACCTGATTTACATAAGATATTAAAGCATTTTTAAAACTTGATTCAGTCGACCTCTAAAGATTATTAGCCTAACATTTATATCCTTAGATAAAACGAAAAAAAAATACGAGATGTTAATATGGCTACTTTTACAACTAATGATTATAGATAGTATCTATGGTAAAACTAAAGCGATCATAAATCACAAATTCTTGGAAAATAAAATGTTTACTCCTACTTTTTTTTGTCAACCATCACGTTAACATCGTTGATGGTCATCTTTAACCTTTTGATTATGGAATGCACGCAACACATGTGGATTATAAATTAGGCACGAAATAGACAAACGACATACATCACCTAATCATTGTTGGAGGTTATAAAATAACGCACATCGCTTGTATGACTTGCATGAAGTTTGTAAACTTTTTTTGTAACTATTGCCAGTTGCTTTATTCTTGAATCTTTCTTTATTCGAAACTAACAAGAGTGCAATTCTTAAAAACTATAAATACACAACCACAATCGAGTACATTTACTTCTGCCACGATCATTCCATCAACTCCTTAAGCTTCTCAGCCAAATGTTTCGATAAATAACTAATACGTGGACCTATCTACTGCATTGGTTAAAGTTTACGATAAAAATGATGTATCCGTCAGCGGCAGAGCTTTACTAGATTCAGCCAATCAGGCTCACACTATTACTGAATCCTTGCAGCAAAACTTGGCTTAACTCGGAAACAAATATCGTCGTCAATCAGAGGCATCAACGATAAATCAACATCAACTAACTTTGCCGTTAATTTGAGGACCCGCTCATGAATATCTGATTTCAAAACCACCGTTGCAGCTCAAATTTTGCCGAGTTTCATAGGTCCGCAACCCGCAATCCCGATTAACGTCCGAATGGAAAATACCTAAAAATATTCATTTAGCAGATCCAAAATTTGCTTTACCTCAAAGAATTCATTTACTTATCAGAACTGAGCTCTATTAAACGGAATCCGAAATTGCAGCCATTCACTATTTCATTCCGCATCATTACGTGTTTTAATGTGGCAGCTCCACAACAAAAATCCTGTAGTGTTTGATGCGTCAGCCAGGACCGACACGCAGGAAAATTGTTAAACGACATAATGATGGTCGGCCCAGTCATTCAGAGTGACCTTTACTCAGTCATGCTTCGGTTTCGTACTTATCGATATGTAATCAGTGCAGACGTTACCAAAATGTACCGCCAAATTCGAGTGAATGAATCTGATAATCATCTGCAGTATCTAGTACTGCACAACTCGACAGCGGGTTCTTTACGTGTTTTTCGTCTAACTACTGTAACATACGGTGTGTCAGCTTCTTCATACTTAGCCACTAAATGTGCTGAAATTATCAGCTGTAAATATCCAGAAGCTTCAGCTGCGATTCTTCACGATATATACGTGGATGACTTCACGATATATACGTGGAGGAGACACAATGCAAGAAGTAAAAAGAGTCAAGGAACACATTGTTCAAATTTTACAAGAAGCTGGAATGGGATAGTAACGACAATGCCTTAATTGCAGACATTAACGGCATTGATCGTGAGCCTTATTTATGCATCGCTGACTCTGACTACGTTAAAATACTGGGCTTATATTGGCTTCCACAAAGGGAACAGTTTCGATTTAAAGCAGCAGAGCGAACCTTTCTCTCCTAAGTAGCACGAATTTTTGATCCATTGGGACATACAGGACCTATGGAAGTTAAAATTAAATTGGGACAGTGCTTTACCTCAAAATTTGTATTCAAAGTGGCAAAACTTCAGATCTCAATTGCTTGAGCTTAACAAAATACTTCTACCTAGATTTCTGCAATACGATTTAGATTCTGCAGTTCAAATTCATGGGTTTTCTGACGCTAGTGAAGCAGCTTACGGGGCAGCAATATATATCCACAGCAGTTGTTGTGATGGTATATTTTTGAGCTACCTGTTATGCCCCAAATCACGTGTCGCACCTACAAAGAAAGAATCACTTCCTCGTCTTGAACTTTGCGCTGCTGAACTATTGGTAAATGTAATGAAGCGCGTAATTCCAGCACTGCGACTATACATGCTCCCAAAATTTTTAATTGGACGGATTTTACGATCGTACTTAATTGGACTTTTAGATTGCAACAAGTTATTCAGATATTTAAAATTACCAAAATATAGTGCCTGACCCTTAGTTAATGAAAATCGAAAATCGACCTGATATGACTTTTCCTAGGCTTGCTTATATTTTGCAAAAATAATCTAATAGGTCAGTCACATTCTGGGTTGATATTTTTTTTATCTTTATGAATTTCATTCATTTTAGAGTTTCGTGTGGATTAAAATGCATACCAATTAAATGTTCGTGTAATTCAATGTCATTTTTTGTCAGTTTAACGGTTTTTTCATTTAATTTTAGTGTTAAATCAATTTTTGTTTTTATCTAATTTATATACATTTTAGAGTTTTGTGCGGATTAAAATGTATCAGTTAGATTTTCTTGAATTCGCTAGAACATTTAGAATCAACCAAACTGTTGGCTCAAAATTAAAGTGAACACGATGAAATTAATTTTTATAAATAGTTATATACTAAAGCTCGGTTAAAACTACTAAAATGCTAAATACTTGGATCATACTCGAAATAATTTAACATAAGTTAAAAAGCGTAAAAGTCAAGTACTCCAATCTCAACTGAAAGATCTTATGATTTCAAACACTTTGTAAATATTATCTAAAGATCAAGAGGTATCAATTGCAAATTTCGCTTATTGTTTATGCCTAAAGCATATTTAATTACACATAAACTCATTTGGTAGCCAAACTTAACATAAATTTAAAATTATAAGAAAAAACCGGTATTCAACAGAAACGAATTAAAATTATATCTTCCACTAAAATAGTTTTTTGGAATAAATTTACATCCACCTACATTTTTAAAAATATGTAGAACGACGAAAACCAAACTCTATTCTAATAGATAAATGTCTTAAACCCAGTTTAAGAAGGCATAACCACCATTCATTTAAAAATGTTGTACATATATATATTTCGACAAATTACTTTACGTATATGTATATCAATATACATATACTTTTGTTGTTGTACATGAATCATTAATCCCTTCAGATCTCTTGTGTACTTATTATGTAAAATGTAAAATACAAAATTTAGTTATGGTATTTCTATATGTATAAGCATGACTTGCATAATACACACATACACGTTATATACAAATTTACTAATTTCCTGTACATGTGTGATAAGGGTATACTGATAAACAATATATATATCCAATTCAGAGATTTTCAACCATATGATCCGAGGAGACAAAACCTAGTGTTTTGCAAATTGTGATTTTTTCTAAGTGGTTTTATTTTCATGTTAACTGCATCTTATACTGTCAGTCAAACAAGGTTCTGGCATATGCAGATGATATACTTTTTTAAATGCCAACAATCTGAAGAACAAGTTGTTGATCAAACCTCTTATCATATATTGTTATGAGAGTTGGTTCCTGACGGATAAGTATTAAAAGTGGCTGATGACATTTGATAGAAGACACTTACCGAGTTCTTTTTAACCATGAAAGGAGTTTAATGAAAATTTCTGGTATCGGGACCGAAACCGTTGGCACCGGATTGTTGATTCGGTACAGACCAACAATGGCCTGTATAAACCGATTATTATTAAAAATATAAGATTATAATAAATAATACAACTTTCAATAATGTATAACCATAAAAATGTGGAAACCTCATCAAATTTAGGAAGAAACCAGTTAAGAAAGATAAAGATTGACTCAATGTACATACATTGACTCAATAAAATTTATATGAGTATTTTATAGTTTAATTTTATAAAAAATATTTGAGTGTAATTCAACCACATATTATTTGCATATAATTAAAACGAGAATAACGATTATGGGCCAATATCGAAAAAAATTTAAATATTTAATTTTAAACTTATTTGGCAATCACGAAAATTATCAAATTTTATAACTAATTCTTTCCAATACTCGTTTAACTTATTTTTGTAGCACAATACTACAAAGAATTTCTTGGGTATGGAAAATTTTCGATTTGTGACATAAATTTCCCAATTTTAATTCCAATTTATTATTACTAACCATCATGATTTTCTAGGTTAGAGGAATTTTTGATTTGTGACATAAATTTGCCAATAGGCTAACCATCATGATTGTCTGGGGTAGGCAAATTTTCGTTTAGTGACATAAATTTTCTAATTTTGATGGGCTAACCATCATGATTTTCTAGGGTAGGGAAATTTCCGATTTGTGACATAAACTTCTCAATTTTTATGGGCTAACCAACATATTTTGTGGAGTAGGGAAATTTTCGATTTGTGGCAAAATTTCCAAAATTTGATGAGTTAACCATCATGATTTTATGAGGTAGGGAAATTTTCAATTTGCTGCATAAATTTCCAATTTTGATGGGCTAAAAATCATGATTTTAGGATAAGAGAATTTTCGGGTTGTGACATAAACTTCCCAATTTTATTGGACTAACCATCTTGATTATCTGGAGTAGGGAAATTTTTGATTTGTGACCAAAATTTGCCAATTTTGATATTTTCATCATGATTTTATGGGGTAGGGAAATTTTCGATTTGTGGCAAAATTTCCTAATTTTAATGGATTAACCATCATGATTTTATGATAAAGGGAAATTCTCGATTTGCTGCATAAATTTACCAATTTTGATGGGCTAAAGTCATGAATTTCTAGGTTAACCATCATGATTTTCTGGGGTAGGGAAATTTTTGATTTGTCATATAAACTTCCCAATTTTAATGGGCTAACCATCTTGACTTTCTATAATAGGAAAATTTTCGATTTATAGCAAAATTTCCCAATTTTGATGGGTTAACCATCATGATTTTATGGGGTAGGAATATTTTCGATTTGTTGCTTAAATTTCCAGTTTTTGTTGCTTAAATTTTCAGTTTCCAGATTTGTGACATAAACTTCCCAATTTTGATGGGCTTCCATCATGATTTTCTGGGAAATTTTCGATTTGTGACATAAATTTCCCAATTTTAACAGGCTTAACAGGTTAACCATCATGATTTTATGAGGTAGGGAAATTTGCGATTTGCTGCATAAATTTCCAATTTTGATGGGTTAACCATCATGATTTTATGAGGTAGGGAAATTTTCAATTTCCTGCATAAATTTCCAATTTTGATGAGCTAAAAATCATGAATTTTTAGGTTAAGAGAATTTTCGATTTGTGACATAACTTCCCAATTTTAATGCGCTAACCATCTTGATTTTCTGGAGTAGGGAAATTTCCGGTTTGTGACATAAATTTACCAATTTTTATAGGCTAGCCATCATGATTTTATGGGGTAGGGAAATTTTCAATTTGTGATATGAATTTCTTAATTTTGATGGGCTACTTAACCATCATGATTTTCTAGGTTAGAGGAATTTTCGATTTGTGGCATATATTTCCCAATTTTAACAGGCTAACCATCATGATTTTAGTAGGGAAATTTTCGATTTGTAACATAAACTTCCCAATTTTGATGACCATCATGATTTTCTTGGGTAGGGAAATTTTCGATTTGTAACATAAACTTCTCAATTTTGATGGGCTAACCATCATGATTTTCTGGGGTAAGGAAATTTTCGATTTGTCACCATCATGACTTTCTGGAGTAGGGAAATTTTCGATTTATGCCAAAATTTCCTAATTTTGATGGTTAACCATCATGATTTTATGAGGTAGGAAAATTTTCGATTTTTTGCATAAATTTCCAATTTTGATGGGCTAAAAATCATGAATTTCTAGGTTAAAAGAATTTTCAATTTGTGACATAAATTTTCCAATCTTGGCAGGCTTGCCATCATGATTTTCTATGTTACAGTAATTTTTGATTTGTGACATAAACTTCCCAATTTTGAAGGGCTTACCATCATGGTTTTAAGGGGTAGGGTAATTTTCGATTAGACATAAATTTCCCAATTTTGATGGGCATCATGTTTATCTGGAGTAGGGGAATTTTCGATTTGTGACATAAATTTTCTAATTTTGATAGACTATTTTTATGCATAGCCGTATTCAAAAAATCGATAAAGCACACAGCCAAGTCGAAAAGGTGCTTTCAAAAAACAATTATTTTTTTTTTACTAATCGCCCAAATGAATATAATAAAAACCATCGACCGCAAACTGTATTTTTAAATTCTGCACATGATGCCATGCACCTTACAAAATGAATTATAAAATGTCACAGTTTAGTGCCTTAAAATGCTGTAATCGACAGCGGTGCATCGATAAGAACAACAACGAAACTACTACGATTATTAGGCACGAACAAGATCAAGTTCGAAAATTAGAAGTTTTTGAATAAGTAAAAAATTCTAATGTCTATTAATCCGAAACCCAAGTTAAAAAAGAATATCTAATAAAAAGATAAATTAATTTGAAATGTTACAGCATCAAGGCAAAACCTGATGCGGGTTTGTCCGTAAACCACCGATTTAAAACCTCTGATATTGATCGTCCATATAATTATCGAATAACGATTACCGATCAGTCATCTATATACACAACTATAATACCAAACAAGTCAATCTTCTCTATAATATATCCTATTCGTCTATTTTATCGATTCCAATATAAAGTCCAACAACAATAATTTAACAAACATATTTTGTTTTAAAAGAAAGGATATGATATACATATTTTAAATAATATACAAACAGATAGAGCGAGATAAAATAAAAACTTTTGTTTACCATTTCTGATGTGGCAACAATATCCCCAACATCTGGCGATGAAAAAAACTCCTGAAGGAGTTTCATCTCGTAGGCCGTGTGATGAATAATTTTAAATTTTTTTTAACAAAACAAAAAATTTTCACTTTTATATATACACACACGCACACACACACACGGACACACTAACAAATTATGTATATACACAGATTTTTCTATTTATTTTTAATAAACTTTATATACACATATTATATAAAACCACACATTTATGTAAAAAAAAACAACTTTATATTATGCCACTGTAACGAACACAAAACGTGTTTTTAAAACTGAGAGCACACTGTTATAGAAAAAAATTTCTCAACTTTAAAAAAATAAACTATAAATTATTAAACACACAATCGATTCATTTATAATTAATGAAGTATTTATAGTTAATTAATTAATGTTTTTTAACAACAGAAAACACTTTAAAATAACAAAAACAAAATTTTTTAAAGTAACATAAAATACTAACTCCTCATCTTACCACGGCAAATAACAATTGAAACGCAATCATCACAATAAACAAAAAAGATGTGAAACGAACGAAAAGAACAACAAAGAAACACACAAGTATATAATTCACACGTTTTACGTAAGTAAAAAAAAAGAGATGAATATAATGATGAATAAACAAAATTAAACCGGTAGGTAAATTAAAAAAGAGATGAAAATATTATTTGTTATATAGACAAGGATAGCTAATAAATCAGCTGAGCCTGAGATTTATTTTCATACGCGATAATTTTATAATAAACCATGTATGTATGTGTTATTTAATCTTTGGTCTTAACGAAAAAACGAGACAAGTGAATTTATATACATATTAAATGTATATAACTTTGTTTCATTTCAATTAAAATTTAATAAATTGATGTATATATTTTTTTTTATTGTTATGGCAGTGCATGCAATAAAACTTTGTTTGAAGGGTGATTATAAAGTTGGATTATTTACTCATTGTCGTGCGCCTAGACATGTTATTTTAATTGTCAATGGTTTAATTTCCGGTTGGTTTCAAATATATAAGGGGAGATGTCTATGGATATTTTTAAAATGTTTACGATGTATGGCTATTAGGAAAGGATTAAGAGGGTAAACGATTGTTTGTCTACATTGAGTAATATGTAAAATTTGTGTGGGGCTTTAGTTCATTTAAATATTTTTGTACTATTAAATTAAGAGTCCCAGTTGAGTGAATTTTCAAAATTATGATGGCGACCATCGATTGAAAGGTTGTATCGAATTACTGTTCAACAAAATTGTCAGTGTTTGTGGCAATTAAATGAACCCACTGACAGCTACAAGAATTTTGTAAAGTTTCAAACGCAGTTTGAGGAGATAAGTGAATCCAAGAAATACGATATGACACTAAGGAATGAGATAAAAAAGGTAATGTGCATTACTGTTGATCAAGACATCGAACAGAGAGTCGACGATTTAAAGGTGCCGAAGATAAAACCAAACCTTCAAGGTTCAGTAGACTTCCTGAAATTGTTCTGAAGATCTTTACTGGTGATTTAATGAAATGGACTGATTTCATAAATTCATTTCATGATATAGTTCGCAACAAAAATTTGGCTGACATATCTAAGTTCCAGTATCTACGCAGTTCACTCTCAGGACAGCCAAAACAATCCTAAAAAAATTGGATTTTGTAGGTGAAATTGTGGCAGAAGATGACGAGCAATCGAAATTATTGTTTTAATTGCCTACAAAGTTCAAATATGGCCAGCAACACATGTTATGTGGGCCATAACACGAAAAACAACCGTTCCTGGGATTTCAACTGCCCTCAAGATTTTTGAGTTCTCAAATCTAAAACTAAGCCATTTTTCAGCAAACATAAATTGTTGGCTTTTGCCTAAAATAACTGATGGTCAGCTAAGGGTGCCAAGCAGTAGATCTAATATGAACATTTCTGCAAATCTTCAGTTGGCTGATCCGGATTTCGAGATTCCCACCTGCTCATTGGCACTTCAATATTCTTTGAGTTATTATCAGAAGATCAAATCAAATTACCTAATTCTCCCAGTCCTATAAAATGCGCATCATGGCTGGAAAAACGCCTAATGAGACGCTTACGTGAATTATATCGTAAATTTACGGACGAATATTGAACTTTCAACCATCATTTGCCGCATCACTGTGTGTTAAAACCAGACAGTTCTACTACCAAGTTGCGCGTGGTTTTCGTGGGGTTGGCAAAATCTTCAAATGGCAATTTGCTCAACGAATTACTATTAGTAGGGTCTGCAGTGTAAACCAATATAGAGTCTGAATGTAAAAAGGTCTCAATGGCGATAACAATTTCTTCGTCGAAGCCTTTGAAACGTATAACAAAAAGTATTGTGCTTCCGGAATTAGCACGCATCTTCGATCCAATCAGCATTTGGTCTCCGATAGCTGCCCTTGAAAAACAGTTTCATTCGGCTACAAAACGATTGGAATCCTATGAATTTCCATACCGAATGGCAAATATTTCGGTCTGAGGTACAATATTTACGGAGATAAGCCGTTTCTCAAAAAGCAAAATCAAGCGCATGAAGCCGATATAAAATGTCACGGAATTAAAATTTCATCAATATTAACGACACCCGTAACAGGACGTATTTTGTCAGTTACACGGCTGTTTCATTTGATTTTAGAAATTTATAAACATCTATCAATTTTAGAATATTGTAGCGGAGAAAACCTAAACCAGCCACTCTGCCAAAGCAAATAATATATAAGCCTATTTAATAATTTAAGCCACGTTCAAATGCTCTATCATGTCTTGAATATTAACGATCCAAAATCGTGGTTCGACATAATCAACTCAGAGACACAGTATGTATTAGAATTATAAAGTTAAAATTCGTAGTCACCTTGCATAAAGTTTAAAAAAAAAACGACATCTGGCCTCTTTTATAAAAGTAAAAAAACATAGACACCAATACATAGGTAACCGATTTTTATTTATTTATTTAGTCGAGCAAACAAAATGTTAAATGTTTCTAATGCAGTAAATAATGTTTTTTGTTGCTCATTTTTTTACCTTCTTTTGTCTTAATTTGTTAAGTATTCTATATATTTTTTCTTGTTTACAACAAAAAACATGTTACTTACACAAATGAAAACCTGTTTTTTTTTTTTTAAATACCGAGCCAGAGGAAAACACGAAAAAACAACAATAGTTTTCTATTTTATTTTTCGCCTACATTATGATGAAAATTTAAATGAGACAATATTATATATTCATACGTTTATCTCTTTTATTTACGATTAAATTGATTTTGTATTTAACAAAAACAAATACATTTACAAAATTCGTGATTATTTATTTATACAAGTTCTTTGTGTGTGTGTGTTTTGTTGTCTTTCTAGATTTTTTTTCTCACACGTGTTTCCTTAGCAACTTCAATTAATTTTTTTTTTGTGCATGCAGGGTGATTATAAAATTAATAGTAGCTTAATCAATTCTGTATTTATTTTGACATTAGCTGCATATATGGGACTGGCAGGTTCATACCAAATGTCACAATAATGCGGTCGTTTTAAATTTTTATTTTAGTTAAGCGAATTTTCTTATAATTTTTTTTTGTGCTGAAACGGATAAAATTGTCCGAGCAATATTCAAATCGTTTGATGTTACAAAATAATTACCATAAGATTAAGTGTCTAATTAAAATCAAATATATTATCTATGGTTTACGATATTCTGAAGTAGATGTGTTGAACTATTTTGCGATTGAAGTATTTTTTGTTGAAATTTTTTTTATTGGAGCAAAACAATTTGTTTATTGGAGCGATTCAGTAATTAAGCTCTTAAGAACAAAAGCTAAGATAACCCCAATTAATGCGAGTCTTTTGCTCGTTTAGCGCTCTCTGGAGCATTATTATTAACCAGGCTCTTTTTAACTATCAATGAGGCTTTAAAAGTTGATATAGCCGAAACTGTCGCTTGGACAGATTCTACGATCGTTTTAGATTGGTTGTCATTGCATACCACCAAATGGAACACAGTGGAAATACGTCGAACCCCAAGATAATTCGGCTGAGATTGCTGCAAAAGCAGCTGTTCCAACAAAACTACAAGACCTTAGTTTATGGTGAAACGATCCAACATGATTAATAAATTCTGAAAATTGACCAGAAAGTATTAAATGTCAATCTAGGACATCAGGCGAAATGTGCAGTCAAACATTCACTATACAAGTTGTTCAACCAAAATTAATTGATGAGTTAATCGAGAACATATCCAGTTATAGCAAAATCGTCCGAGTTCTGGCATAGGAATTTTGATCTATCAATCTTAAACTTAAGCGAATTTAAGCAAACATGACACCGAACTTTCTCTTTTAGAAATGGAAAAATTTGGGCGACTTATATTTTCTCATATACAGTCCAAACAATTTAAACCAGAGATCAACCAAATAAAATCTAAAAATGAGTTACCAACATGGATTAGACTAGGCCTACTTAAAGTATGACCTAAAACATCCATTAATATTAGCAGCAAAAGATAAAAAACAGACTATGCCGGTCCGTTCCAAATTTATTTAACCAGAGGAACAAGCAAAAGATAAAAAACAAACTATGCCGGCCTGTTCCAAATCTATTTAACCAGAGGAACAAGTCAGAAAAAGAGCAAAGCATTTCTATTTGATTATCCACCAAAGCTGCACCAATTCAGTTCGTTTCCGACCTAACAACCGACGCATACCTTGATGTTTTTCGAAGACTTATAGCATGTAGAAGAATACGTAGAGAAATAATAATCCGATAAATTTCGATGTCCACTAATAAAAATAAGCATGTTTATGTAAGAATTTAAATAAAAACAAACGCGCGACGTTGCCGTTTTTGTGAAATAACTAATACAATAATATGTCTATACGGATAATCCCTCTTCCTACCAAACAAGTTTTTGTGTAAATTAGAAGCAAAAAAAATCAAATTATCTATAATTTTTTTTGATTTTTTTATAAAGGAAAACTATCAAGGCAACGCCGTATAAAAATTATTTACAATTTTGAAGAACCAATTCTAATTTAAAGAGTTTTTGTCTATATACACAATGTAGTGTCCAAATATACTTTATAGTGTAGTGTGATATTTTCAATGAATAAAATGCAATGTTGCCGGTTTCCTTATGGTACCAATACTACCTAATTGTGGCAGACATGTATGTATACGAAAAATGATTTGGTCGTTCTATATAGGAGTTGTTGCTTGTAATATAGGAGGTTTTGATTTAAAAGTACAAACCGACTACTGATATTAGTGTAAGTTATGTACACATACGACATATTTTAAAATAAAATCAACACTCATATAGTTTTTGATTTTTTTACTATGAATTACGAATTTTTTAAAAAAGTAATAATAAAAAATAGCAAACAACAAAAAAATCAATTACGGCAACGTCGTAATAAAAACATACAAAAATATAATAACCAACACTATGAAAATGTATTTGGTTTTGTTTAAGGGTCCTCCGCCATTAATTGGTTTTGGATATATAGACGTATTTGGACATACTCTTAGCAAGCAGAGATAACAAGCTGTTTGATGATGCCGAAAAGACAATAAAAGCGAAATATAACATAGAATAATTGGTCCAGTAAAGTTGGATATCACTGTCAAACATTGACTATTCAAAAGAGATTAAACATATAAATTTGCTAGTGCAAGAGTGAAACAAAACACTATAAACTACACTAAGGAAACTACAATAATTTGCATCGTGTACCGAAGTATCTTAAAGGATCACATCTTTCGACATTTTCAATAACTAAAATATTCAATACCAGCAGCCAGGGTGGATATATCATTATGGCGGTAATCGTTAATTGATGAATTTATTTTGATTCAACTAAAATTATTAATTAATTACTTTTTCAAACAACAAATTAAGGAAGGGGATAAAACACACATACATCTATCCTTGATACTAAAATGGATGTTATAAAAATATAGAGTGGGTAAGAGGTTTTTTTTTATTATGTAACATTTTATTTTAACTGTAGGTACAATATTATATTTCAAATATGAGGGGATGGGCTAATATCACGATATTAAACACGATTATATGAATCAACATGTTGTTGTTTTTGGATTTATTGATTTTCTATATTTTAGATGACTTGCAGCATTCTAAAGGGATTGTAAAATTATGGGGAATGTCTGGATTAAACCGAAACAACTTAATCTACTACGACACTATTTTGCATGACGTCATAGGATGTGTGGTCGTCATATCTGTGTCAATATTCCATAAATGTAACCAAAACCAAAATCGTAACTTGTTCAAGGACTTAGTTGTATTGTGTTATAAATGGTTCGCCATTACTTTTATTATAAAGCATGGTCAATATATTATATAAGTAGTCTAACGAATGTTTACAAATGACGCTTATTTTTAGTAGGAAGTTAAGAATTCATTTTTTTTCTACTATACGAAAAGTGGTTAACCTATCTACATAAAAAAAAACTACAAAAATGTGTTTTACTAAGAGCGACAAGTAACTAGTTTTATTGTTATTATGACGTATGAGACGTCACTTCGAATGACAACATTAAGCTAAATTTGACCTTAGCTCATAACTATAATTTACTCTATGTAGGCATTAGAGATGACTGCTGTATTTCAAAATGATATTGATCTAGTACTTCTTTGTTTTATATGTACATGTATGCATGGATATGCAATTTGTTGTTGGTGGTATATTTTTGTGTAATCACGAACAACAACACCAACAACATACTGAAAACGACGACGACAAAAAAAAAGCAAAAACAAAAAGTGAGAAAATATAAAACTTTTCCTTTTCATTGCGTTCAAGAGGAAAAAGTTGAAATGGAATAAAATAAATTTCCTTGAAACTTTTTTTTTTATTTTTTTTTTACCATATTTGCTATAGCGATAAAGATGTATATATGTATATGTGTTATTTAATTTAAAATTAAATTAAACACACACAGTGGAGGAAAAAATTGTCATAATGTGTATAAAATGAATAATATAAAGCAGTATATGTATATATCTTCATCTCAGTTCCGCATGCGCGATGTTGAACACAGTTCGTCAGCCTTTTTAGACTTTAGGTGTTGTTGTTTTGCAACCTTTTTTTAGTGTTTCCGTAGTAGTGACGATGAAGTTGTGCAAGGTGACCAGACTTTTTTTTTTATAAAAACTTTAGAAATTTAGTAGTTAAATTTATAGTACAGTACTTTGTTTGGCAGAGCAAAATTATAGTACACAAGATGTTGAGGAGTAATTGTCTAGTCTTATATAAAACTATGATAGTAAATAAATAAATAAAAATTGGTACTTACAGCAGCATTTCTTGCCGCAGTCATATATTGATTTTGCGGTGCAAGTACACTCATCGGTGGTTGTCCACCCAAATAAACTAATTGCTGTTGCTCTTTAGGAACACCACCATTTAAATTAACACTATGCATATGATCGTACATACCACCCTGTGACATTTGTGGTGGCATTTGCATTTGTGGTGGTGGTAGGCCACCGCCACTATTATTAAGCGCATGATTTAACATTTGCTGTGTATTCATATGGTTTTGTTGTAAACCCATGCTATTATGGTTTTGTTGCTGATGCATTTGATGGTGTTGCTGTTGCTGCTGCTGCTGCTGTTGTTGTTGTTGTTGCTGCTGCTGAGATTGCATTTGCATTGGTTTAATTAGATTCGTTGAATTTGTTGTTGTTTGCAATTGTACACCACCACCGCATGTTTGTGTTGTATTTATTAATGATGGATTATATTTCCATTTGTCTTGATTCTGAAAACATAACAAAAAAAAAATTATGAATTAATATTAGTGATTTATCGATTCACATACATTTGAATTTCCGAAAAAAAAGCGCAAAGAAAATAGCGCAATTTAAATATGTAGAGAAACAAAACGCTTCACTTGTCTATCATCACCAAATGCCGAATTATTTTTTCAGGCATAGTTTCGTGACGAGCTTTTATGCGTACGTGAGGTGAGGTGTTTTATCGGTTTAACTGTTATTTCATTTAATTTTAGTGTTTAATAATTTTTTTTTATTTTTATTTATATAAATTTTAGAATTTTTTGTTTATTGAAATGGATATCAATTTGATTTTCTTGTTATTACAATAATTAAGTATTTTGTCAGTTTAACGGTTATTTCATTTATTTTTCGTGTTAAATTATTATTTTTAGAACGTTAAATTTGTGAACCATTTTTAAAGTTTTGTGTGTGTTGAGAGTTGGTTGGTTATATAATTTGGATTTACTTGTAAATACAATGACATATTTTGTCAGTTTAACGGTTGTTTCATTTTATTTTTTTTGAATTCGTAATTTATATATATTATCGTGTTCTGTGTAAAGCGTTGTATATGTGAGCCATTGCACAACAAGTATTTGGAGTAATAACTCCGCTTTATTTGGATTGTCGTTTGGGTGTGAGAATAAGGTTCTGCATGGCGTGTTGCAGTTGGTCGATAACTGTATTGCTGGATGGAACAAGTGGAAGAGGATGTTCGATTAAGAAATGCGCTGGAAGCTCAATGGTTTGTCAATAAACTTTTTTAGTTGGTTATCACTTCAGATCTTCTTTCGTAATCTTGATCAGTATGCTTCGGGCCAACGAAAGTGTGGTTATTGCGGGAACATTTTCGAGAGCGACTGGAATAAGATGGCAAGCTCCGACGAGATCAATTTTAGAAAATATTTTGGATCCACGCAAGGGCATGAAGAAATTTTGAATGTAGGGCATCGGTTAGAGATCTGGTGTTGTGACCGTGTTTAATCTACGATAATCGTTGTTAATCATGGTCTTTTTTGTACCATGTGTAAAGGACAAGAGACGGGTTTATATGTAAAAGCTTTATGTCAGTCTGGATCAACTGCCAAAAAACATAGTATCAACTGCCAAAAAATCTAAATTACAAAACACATCAAAAAACCTGGCGGTAATAACAAAGTTGCTAGAAATTGATTTTCTGAAATGCACGTCGATAAAGTCAGTGTTAGAGCCATCCAAAAATCAACAATCAGATGATTATTATCATCTCACGCGGTCATTTCACACGGAGGCCTGATATGAGCCTGAAATATACTATTAAAAACATACATTAGTCGGTTTGGCGTTCGGTCCGACATAGTCTCCCCAGAGAATCCCAGTTTGAATCCAAATTGCTTGCCACATCTGCTAAAGTCGTCACTATTATCGACCCAAAACCAGATCGTCTCACAAAATCAAAAGTACTTTAAGCAAGTCCCACCAACACTGCCAACAATAACAAATCAGTAATATTTGTCTTTAAAGTTCTCGAAACTTTCTTCCAAATAGAATTACCCGCCCCAATATCGCGAGTGTATGTTATATTATATAAAAACGTATCTTATCTAAGATTCTATTTTTCTTTTTTTTTTACATTTGAAAAAATATTTGAACCGGAAAATTATTTTATATACACGACACAAAATATATTTAAATCTCATTAGCATACACATATTTAGTCAATTTTCGTAAAATCGTCTAAACGATATATGAAAACAGACAATCACAAAAAAATATTTCCAAATTAATCCATACGTCGCAATTTATTTAATCCAAAAAAGAATTTCAAAGAATTTGTTTCATCAGATGGTATCCAAATCGTACATAACCTTAAATGTAGAAAAAAATATATTTTTGTTTAAATTTAATAGTAGTTTTGGTATTTGAATTTGATTTGAACTATAAAAAGTCGTCTATGGACACACATAGGCGATTTCATAATCAAAAAGTTATTAGTTTTTAATATACGGAATAATAAACTATAATTTTTCTTAGATATGACAGAATTTTATTAGGAAACTATAATTTATATAACTAATACGTAAAAACTAATAAAAATACTGGATGTGTTCGAGAACTTATATATTATGTATCTAATAATTTATGTGTCAGATCGATCAATAAATTCTTAAAACCAATGATTATAAAATATGTTGACACTCAACAAATACAAATTCTAAGTAACCCCTTATTGTTTAATAACTTCTTGTTAAAATTAGATTTGAACAAGTAAAGCGGCTGATATGCGCCGCGCACGAGCCGCATACGTGCAGCCGCCTTTAAAATTTTCATTATTTTATAATATAATTACAACAAAAAAAAAGGAAATAATTTGTACAACAGATGCAATATAAATGTTTTCTTTTCTTTATTGCATACAGACAGACAAATTAACATGATTTATCCTGTCTATAAAATGTAAAACAAAAAAAAAATCAAGTTTACCGTTCCATCATAAATTATATAAAAGGGTTGGTTTATTGTAATTTTTATCGCATTATAAATTCGAATATTGCTACGCACGTAACGAATGACAACACCTGAGCTGCACTTTATATCGTTTACACGAAAAGAAGTTCTAAAAAGAGAACATCGTAGCTAATTCGGAAGATCGAGCAAAAATCAAATATTTACTCACAAAAAAGGAGGACTGGAATAAAATAAAAAAGGAAATATAGATTAAATAAGAAACACTTATTTAAGCCAGCCGAATACGTCAATCTGTGAAAAACAACATCCGGCCAACTACAACAAGTGCCAGGTTAGTAAAAAAAATTCATTAATATTACTAACCGAAAGACTAACCTAGAAAAATCATATCGAGTGCAACCAAATAAAAATAACTTTTTCGAAAATGTACTGGCTAATAGGAAGAAAATCAAAATTATCTTTATGCAATAAAGTGTTACTATACAAAGTGATAATTATGGACCTATGGAATTTAGTTGTGGGGATCTACCAGCGCATCAAATAGAGAACTCCTGCAACGAACACAAGCTTAAATACTTCGAAGTATTCCAAACGCCTCATGGTATGTTCGAACAAGCAACCTTGGTATTAAAACCATTAAAGAAACTATCACAGAGGTCAGTACGAAATATTACTTAAAACTACAAATGCATCCCAACGAATTGGCCAGAGGTATACTAAAACAACCAAGGTATCAACGACTTAAAAGGGTACATCCACTTGCACTTACGGATCTTTCATTTAAATAATTTGAATAATCAAGATTAATGCAAATAAACAAATTGTGAACTTTGCAATTTAAATCAATTAAACCAATTTAATTGCAAATGAATTTGCAATTTAAAAGTTCTACTTAGGGTTTCTTTGAAATCTTCTAAATAAAACAATTTTACCAATCTAGCTAACAGCTACCTTATTATTTCTTGCAGCAATTTCGATTATCGTATCTATATTAACAAATGATTCTCGGAACTCGCTTTTGGAAAACTAAACAAAGAAGAGAATATCTTTAGTTGCTTAGCAACTTGCGTCCTTTTCTTAAGGACACCCTTAAGAAAAGAGAACTTGCGTCCTTTTCTTAAGGGTGTATGTCATTGGCCTAATTTTTATAAACTCAAGAAATTTTATATTTATGTATGTTGTTGTGAGATAAAATATGTACACTATATGTACACAATAAAAATTCCTTAAACATTGTTTCAAAACAAAAATCACTTATATCTGCCGTATAAAGCTTTTAACTTAAGACTTTTTCTAAAAATAAATTAGTTTAATTGAAAAAGTTTTAGTTTTACATTTGTTGTTGTTTTTTATAAATGAACATACAAAAAAAAAAAAAAATTTCCAAGAATTAAAAAAATAGATAAACAAAGAAAACTGGGATAGTATTGTGAAAGCCAATTACTATTATGGCAAAATGAATACTTTTTTCGACCGAAAACCTTGTTTGATAGTGCTGCCCAGTAAACTCTTTTTATGGTGAGAAACAAGAAGAGTGAGTTTTGAAACCAAAAAGCAATTTGTTCATAAAAACTTAATCTTTGATCTTTTAAGAGTTTAAAAATGTGAAACCAGCCATCGTTAAACACATAAGGACTTAAGTGAAAGTTATAAATTCAGTAGACTAAAGCTTTTGATGGAACTAATAAAATTGCAACTAAACTTAAAATAAATAAATGACTTAATGTAATTTTTTTATCTCATTTTCATATTTTTCATTTAAGTCAAGTTAGTAAAATAATAATAACCGCTTATCTGACTGAAGTCCGATTTCTTAAGTTGCAAATGATTTTTGTATTAAAATAAGTTATATACTTAATTTTTATCTTTAACGGGACTCTTAACATGTTTAATGAACACTTAAATAAACTAGTTACTTCTTAAGTAAAGAACTACCAAATTCTTAAGTCTTAACTCGATAGTGGTAAGTGAGTATTAAAATAAAGTTGTGTTGGAAAATTTAATATTTTTAAATCTTTAAGATGTAGATAAGACTTATTTTGAAGTAACATTTAAGACATGACTTAAGTTCGTAATTTATAAAAAAAAAACAATTATTACAACCGATGATGTCGCAATAACTGACCTTTAGTTACTATGTTATGTACGGGTACCGGTCGAAACTGGATATTTTACAACTGGATTTGACGAAACAGGATAATTCAAAACTGGATATTTTAAAGCGAGATAAGGTACAAAACGAAATATGGAACACAAAACTGGATATTTCGAAATTGGATTTTTCAATACGAGATAAGGTACAAAACGAGATATGGTACAAAACTGGATATTTCAAAACGAGATAAGGTACAAATGAGATATGGTACAAAACTGGATATTTCGACATGTGATTTAAACTTAAAATGATTTTTTAGGAAAGTTCTGGAATATGGCCAATTAGGGAGGAACTAGGTGAGTTCTTAACCAAGGAACTTGGTGAGTTACATATCTCGTTTTGTACCTTATCTCGTATTGAAATATCCAGTTTTGTACCTTATCTCGTTTTGTAAAATCCTATTTTAAAATATCCAGTTTTAAAATATCCAGATTTGAGCGGTTCCCGTTATGTATATTTGTTTAAGTCAGTTATACACAAGAAAAGTGCATTTCATAATTTTACATAAGTCGAATCGTAACTTCTTAATTAGTTTAACCACTACTTAAGTAACTTAGTATTTAGTACTTATACAATAGAAACGAAGCTTTTTTTCTCATTATTGTAAATCGAATGACTTAAGTTTGTCGTAAAACTGGCGGAAGCGACTTAAGTACAAAACTTATACAGAAATTTAAAACTAAAGACCAAGAGAATAATGTAGTTTGAATTTTATGTAAATTGTTATTGTTAATCCTACCTTCCGTTTAAGGTATAAACTCACTTATTTTTTCTTTAAGTCAAGAACACACACAAACGCGTAATTCAGTTTCATTATGTGTGATTTGAAATTTATTTTTTTAAAAGTGTTTAGTATATCTCGCAATACTTTAAACTTAAGTCAGATTAATTCTTCTTAAGTAATAAAAAATTAAATTATGTTTTTTTATATTAACTTAGGCAGAATAATAGTTTCTGAATTATTTTAACTAAAACTAAGTCGAAGATTATGATGGCGTCTTGTTAGGTTTTTGAAGATTTCCTTCTCCATCGATAAAAAATACTCAAGATTGCAGCTGCTTATAATAATTTTGTTTAACTATAAATATCCCGCTATACTATTATCTATAATTTGGGCAATATTTTTAAGATTCCACATGTGAAAGACCTATTATTTTTTAACAATATTTTTTTAAGGATGCAGACAATCAGCTCATTTATCTAACCTTCCTTTAGTTGCCTTCTATACGACAAGCAAAAGACATTGTGGTGATATTCTAAAATGCGTATGCACCCCATCTTCAGGGACCATTTAAAAATAAACCATTCATTATTCATAAAACATTTACGAGTTCCAAATATTACAATGAACTGATACAATGTTTTTCGCAAAACATTGATTGCTTACCTTTTTCCAACTCACATTTTACTGTACCGAATATATGTATGAAAAAAAACAACAACACAGCAGCCATTTAAATTTAAAATTGAATAAATTTTCTTGATGTTGCGGTAAAAAATAAATTTGTTTGTGCCTCCTAGGAAAATTTAAATATTTTCTTTGTGCAGAAAATTCGATAAAAATTGGAAAAGTTTTAAATCGGATCAATACAGCGCCAGACATAAATAAATTTTAAGTACATATGTATATATATATATATATATATATATATATATATATATATATATATATATATATATATACAGATATATATACATATATCGACATCTAGCCTTTCGTAAACCAGTTATCCCATCTGACCGCACTAATAAAATATTCAACAAGTTAATTTTACCTTCCTCTAGAGAGATATACCATCACACACTCTATTATCAAATAACCTTCATTTGTTCTCAATTTAATCAGAAAAGTACAAAAAGAAAAACCAAGAATATAATTTTCTTTATATAAACAATATTTGGACATACACACAAACATACAACATGACTAAAGAAAAAAAAAATTGAAAGTAATGTACATTGATCGATAAACAACCAAACAACTTAAAAAAAAGGACAAAATTTGAAAATTCTGGAAAATGTATTTTTATTTATCCACTCGACGATTACGATGATGCTGTATATACGATGTATATACATATACATATATAATTTTTATGGTATTGTTGTTGAAATAAAATGATGACACACACCATAGGTTATCGAAACACAGTGTTTCTGATCTACTCGTATAACATACAAATATACGTGTACATATATAGATATTGTTTAACGGGAAAATGTTATTAAATTTTTCCTTAATAACGACGAAAAATGTATCATGAAAGACCAATACTAAATTACCATAATCGGATCATATTAAATGAATAGAAATACAACAAAAAATAAATAAACTAAATAAGATATAGAATTTTCTTGGTAAAAATAAATATAAGATGACTTCAAGGATATCCTATCCAATCCTATCTACTTATTTATATTAAAACGGATGCTTGTATGAGTGTTTGTTTAAGTACTTATCAAGAAATGATCAAAATTCAATAAGTATTTTATCTAAATAAATAAAAATCGAATTAGATTTTGAAATAAAAGTATTAGGAAAACAAACCTATTATTATTTTGTTAGATGGAATTTTGAGAAAAATTTTCATTTTACATCAACATGCCAGTTAATATTTTTAAACGAGTTTTTCCCATCAATTATTAATTGACATTTTGGACATTTGACCTTGCCCCTAAAATACTTTTTTTAGTAAAAAAATAATGTAGCTAAGTTACAAATCATTCTGTAGATCAACTTTCATTTAAAAATAAAATATTGAGCAAAATGTTCGATTCGGTTTTTATGGAATGGTAACATAGACGACATATTATATTAATGTTATAAGACATAAGTATTATAGAAGTTAAATAAATAAACAAACAAAATGATCTGACGAGAAGTGGCAATGGATTATAATTATCTCAAAATGTTAAGTTCAATTTAAAATAAATTTTAGCAACATAACTCTATCTATTTTTTATAAATATCCATAGCACTTAGGATAAATATATATCCCTAATATGAATGTTCTAACAACAAACACGCAGTATAAGGTAAGAGAGGAACAAAAGGAATAAAGGGTTTCAGTCTTCCAGTTGTTTACTTTTGATTTTAAGTTTGAATTTCTGTAAATTGTAGACCAAGAGGAACCTATCGTGGTTCAGTTAATTCCACATTCGCGTACTCAAGATTAGATAATAATTTTACGTCCTTAATCATTCGGAATGCTCGGTTTGGACCCAATCGAGTGCAGTCAAATAAGTTTTCCGTGCTCCAGCCCAAATATGAGAATTATAATCCAACCTGATTCTTATGTAGGTCTTGTGCATTGGAAGCCTTTCAGATGTAGTGAAGTAAAGCTTACATTGTCGTAAAAATCCAAGACATCTATCTATGAGTACCGGTCGAAACTGGATATTTTACAACTGGAATTGACGAAACAGGATAATTCAAAACTGGATATTTTAAAACGAGATAAAGTACAAAACGAGATATGGTACAACACTAGATATTTCGACATGTGATTTAAACTTAAAATGATATTTTTGGAAAGTTCTGGAATATGGCCAATTAGGAAGGAACTCGGCGAGTTCTTAACCGATTATGATGAAATTCGATATATAGGATGAAAATGTTGATGAAAATTAATTTTTCTCACATAGATTTCTAAAGTGAAGAAAAATTATATTAAGTAGAGGAATAAAAAATAGCTGAAGATAAATTTTACTGACAGTAAACTCGATCAAGTCAATGATTATTTTAATAAGATGAGAAAAGCAGCAATTAAAAAAAAAACAGTAAGCGAAGAAAATTCTATCTCTCTGCTTAAAATTATTCAAGTATGAAAATCTTATTGGCCATATTCCAGAGGTTTTCCCAGAAAAGTATTTAAAATCAAATTTAATTATACAATTAAAGAAAAAAACATTAAGTAAAGGAAAAATCTATTTCTCTCCTTAGAAATATTCAAGTATGGAATCTTACTGGCCTTATTCCAGAACTTTCCCAAAAAATCATTTTTAAACCACATTTTCATCGTACATATCGAATTTCATCAATCGGTTAAGGACTCGCCGAGTTCCTCCGTAATTGGCCATATTCCAGAACTTTCCTAAAAAATCATTTTAAGTTTAAATCACATGTCGAAATATCTAGTGTTGTACCATATCTCGTTTTGTACTTTATCTCGTTTTGAATTATTCAATTTTGAAATATCCAGTTTTGCACCATATCTCGTTTTGTACCTTATCTCGTATTGAAATATCCAATTTTGAAATATCCAGTTTTGTACCTTATCTCGTTTTGTCAAATCCTATTTTGAAATATCCAGTTTTAAAATGTCCAGTTCTGAGCGGTTCCCCTATCTATAGCTGCACTAATTGCTGCTTTGTTTATTTCTTCAGTCCAAGATATTTTTTTTGGTGTAAATAAACCGAGAATCTCAAATGTGTCAGACGTAGCCAAACAAGATTCACCAATCAGAACAGACGGCGAATAGCCATCAGATCGGTCAGAAAAAATGCAGGATTTAAATTTGGTGGGATCAAATTAAACCATGTTGGCTTCATTCAAGAATAGAATTGAGATCTAGTCTAAGACGATCCTTCATATCCATTCTTTATGCGATAACAACGTTTCGCGAGCAAGAAGGTAAACAGTAAGAGGTGAAAAGTAACCTGTCTACGGCATAAGAGTATATTGGATTGTGAGTTTCTGATAGTTTCTGATTTAAAAAATATGTAACGGAAGTCATGCCATCCACCACTACTTGGATTTTGCGAAGAAAGTTCTCAATCCATAAAATTAACGAATCGTGAAGGCCAACGACCCTCAATTTGCACAGCAAACTCTTGTGCCATATGCGGAAATTAGATGATCATCTTCCAAATATTTCATCAGCTGGAAATTGATTATGGTCTCAAGTACTTTAGAAAGGACTGAGACTTTAGCGATTGAACGATAATTTGAAGGGTTCGATTTGCTACTCTTTTTTACACAGTATGTATGTTAGCAGTTTTCCAGATAGAGGTAAACGCCAGAAGAAATAGATCGGTGGAACAAACATGATAGTGGTCTTGACAATGATTTACAACAATATTTGAGAACAATTGAGGGAATACCATCCGGACCGATTGACTTGTTTGTGTTAATGTTTGCAAGAACTTTAACGACAACTCTAGATCTGAATCTAGTGCGACGCATCGATGAGCTAGCAAGAGATAATCGGGAGTGTTACATCAGCTCATTTAAGTTTGCAGCAATTTTTCGGGTGAAGAGATTAGCTTTTTCTAGGACAGTAGAAAAAATATTATCTACATTTTTCAGAGGTGGTATTGATGATTTCCTAATATTCAAGAAGTTATCCTCGACTTTGCGAGCAAAGAACCTTCTTTTCGTAATCCTTATCGTAATCCGTATTGCTTGCGATACCGTTTGCGTTGCCAGGTTTCTAGCCGCGTTAAATTCAGGTAAATTTTAATTTGAAAGGTTTTACAAATTTACGATGAGAGACTTCTTATTGGCGGTTGCTGTTATACAGTCGTGATTATATCATGGATTGCCTGATTTTTTGGCTTAGAGAGACTGGAAGGATTGAACTGTTCCATTCCCGAGAGAATGATAGTCGAAACCAGAATGGCTGCACTATCAATATTACCAAAAGCAAAACCAAAGTGGCATTAGAACTCTTGAAAGAATTTGTAAATTTCTACCCAGTCTGCAGATTTATAGTGCCATAGTTGAAGTAGAGGAGAAACATTCTCTTGACAAGACCACGACATTGGAAATTCGTAGGCAGATCTACAAGCTATGTTAGTCGGTTTAAAGCTGCAAACATTTCAGCCGCCTCACCAGCCAGTGTAACGGACTTAGAATAAGGAAGTCACTTGTCTTTTTGGACATCGAAATCACCTTCACTCAATGGAGTCAATGGAGTCTGGGTGTTTTGAGACATGCATTTCAACCCCAAATGAAGCTGAGATCATTATTCGTACTTTGGCCTAAAAAACTATGAATGGAAAAAGGTATAGCGTTGCGTATATACATGGCCAGCCCTCTATGGTGAATAAGCCATTTTTCCAGCTATCCAATAGCTTTGATACTCTGTTTATAGTGAGAATCGTCGAACGTCTCAAAATAGTCACTAACCGTAGCGTCCACCTCTTCATTGTTGGCAAATCTTTAAATGTTTACAAATTCACTGAGAGCGTTCTTCATCTAGATCTTTAATACCGAAGATAACTGTTTATTTTGAGGGAACTCTTTTGCACGACACGCAAACACTGTGTTATATAATATTGGAGACAATCATTTCACTGGCGGATATACTTGTAAGTGACTACCAGATTTCGTCCGAATCGGTTAGTCACTGATCAAGCTTTTTCATTTCATGACGTAGATCAGGTGCTCCGGGGTTCCCAGCAAGCATCTAAAAATTATGTAAGCTTATAAAGGTAAGGACATCAATTGATTCGTTTTTAAATCATAGGCTATGGCCACACTTTTACTAGGGCAACACCGCTTGAAATTTTGACATTCACTTAGTCAGTTGTTTCGTTTGAAGAGCGTTTCGAAATATAGAAAACTTATATTGTTGCGTAGCCTAAACCGCGCGCAAAGGAAAAGAAATATGGGTCGTAAAAGACCGCTAAGCGGAACCTCTGTAACGAAATTGGTTAAGAAAGTTTATGAAGTGGGTTTTGAACTCAAAAAGGAGACATACCCGAGAATATTGGGACTGTGGTCCATAGTGCAGGACAGAATTTACCGACATCAACTCGACGGTGATCGCAGCAACTGGCCATTAGTCGCAACAGTTTAAGGAGAATTATGCAATATGACCTCGGATTATTCGCCTACAATGTCCAAATGACTAAAGTGTTGAAAGCAAATCAATAAAGTTGTTTCTAAATATTACGAAATATTTCTGACGTAGATAAGGTGTTCCTGGGCTCATAGGAAGAATGACTCAATCCCAAGGAATAGCTTATGTTTTGCTTTAAAATATCTCTTAGATAGATGTTATGCGGATATTCCAGAAACATTTCCAGCTTTAAAACATAACATTCCAACTATTGCGAGATAGGCGCCGAAATCATCGATAAAGTTCTTGAAAACTGGTCTCACAGGATGAAATTGTTTTTCATTCTTAAATCGGAGACGGAATTTTACAGTTTCATCTGCGTTCCATACCTAATCCGAAGTGCCACAAATTATTTTAGTCAGTTTGACGACTAAATTGCTAATCCGGTGGCTCACCAGTTGATATAACCTATAATTTTAATGTTATGAAGCTTCTTTGTAGAAAGCGTGTCACATCGAATCTGTACTGCCAGAAAATTAAAAATTCTTTTCTTCTTTTTGGCTTGAAGTTTGCAGGTACGTTTCTTTCATCTGTTTATAAAATCTTAATGCATCTGCTCTATATCTCTTTCGAAATTATTTCAAAATTAAATGTTTCCCTACAGATGTGGCACGTTCTGTAGTAGCTAGACGTTTCAAAATTTTTCATTTATTGTTCTTAAGAAACGCAGCTTTTCTTTTAGTCTATTTGTAGTTGTTTATGACGTCAACCCAAAAAATTAATGATGAACCGATGCATCCAGTTTCCAGGGCTCCTGGATTAGGTATCATATAAAGGTCATTTCTAAACGAAGTGTCAAATATCAACAACAAAAGTGACTCTGATGTTCACCTGCCACGAGTTAATGCTTCAACTTTTCTGGGTTATATGCTGAATAATAACGCCAAGGCCCATAGGCATGATAATTGGAGCTGATAGATTTTTTTGCTGTATTGCGAGAAAGCTCAATTGATAATTTGGAAGACAATCTAGTTGCGCAAAGTTCAATGTTCGGTTGGATTTTATCGGGCAAAGCCATTAAACATAAAAAAGGATCTGATCTAGTTACTCTTAATTTTTACATTGCCCTGAACATTTGGGAAATGGAAGATTTTCAAACGTGGAATCCATTTTCCCAAGAAGATTGCGAAGTTTTACAAAAAAAAATTCAACGGCACAATACTGGACAGTATATATTGAACCTGCCCTTTAAGATTTTTGAAACTGCCCTTCATCTCTAGGGGGTTCTTTGAACATCGCCCGAAAAAGAAGGTCAAGATCGGGAATTTGGTATTCAAAGATGACAACTTACCATCTTGTAAATGGTACGGGTCGTTACCATTGAAACAACAGCAAACACCCTTACACTGCCTATCTCCAAATTTTGCAAATTTCCACTCCATTCACAATAGTTTGCGATATAAGATAATTACCGTTGACGGTGAGGACTATGTTTATGATGTCAACCCAAAAAATTGATGATGTTTCCAGCATTCAGTTTGCTGCTGCATTCAGTTTCCAGGGCTGGAACGCACATTGTTTGTGCATCTCGGTTCTCATTTTTTTTTTTTTTAATAAATTGTTCTCGCATATGAAGTCTGTCATCTACCGAAACTATACATAAACTAAAAACATTTCATCTGGCTATACAAGTTGTTCTAAAAATATTTTTTTTTCGTAATATTTTTGTACAAATCTCGGACATGTCGCTTCCTATGTATTGTACTTTCTACTGCCAGTAAAAATAAAAACAAAAAGAGAAAATTACGGTTAGGGACTTGCATAAAGTGTTTTACTTATTTAACCATTTTCCATTGCATAAAATCAAATTCGCGTAAAAACAGAATTAGGAACATTGCAAATACCGACAATAGGTTAAGTTGTACAAGAGGATCAGACCCGTCGTCATATATGGGGATGAGAATTTAACATGACGGATGAGTAAGAAAAATTGCTGCCGATATTTAAGAGAAGAGTCATGCACATGATATATGGCCCTAAATACGACGTTGATGACATGTATTAACTTTCTCTTAACTACAAGTTTAGGAAGTTTTTGAATATTCCCGATGTTGTTCGCGAAATAAAATGACAGCGTATACGCCGGCGGTTTTCGGGTCGATGAGGAATTAGGTTCGAATGCCAAGGGGTAGGGATGTAAAAGGGATTTTTATCACTTTATATGGTGCCTTCGATTGCTGGTGACAGAGCGAAGTAAGACGCTTAACCGCGAAACAGTGAGAACTGGGAGAGCTTCGGCTCCAGAAAATATTGCGAGATTAAAAATTAAACAAGTTTTTATCTGTAATTGATCAAAATAACTAATAAAAATATTTATCTTCATTTACTGTGGAAAATGTGCTATGCAAATGTGGTTGGAAAATTCAGATAATTTATACTTTTATAAATAGACAAATATTATCTTTGTATAATAAGAAAAAACATTGGCTACCTTAAATCATAAAATCCTACATAATTCTATAGAAACTTCCATAAAGTTGTTATCTTAGTTGTAAAAACTTTGATATCATTATGCTAATTCACCTTATAGAAAAAAAAACAAATCAAAACGTCAATTATGTAACATGACCAAAGATATAAAAACAAAAAAAGTTTCCAAGTCTACAGTGTTTCGCAAGAATTACTATGGAAAACCGAAGCATAAATTTAATTAGCATTTTTTTTTCAGCTGGTTAGCGATGTATAGTATATAAACCTACACACACATATAAACGGGATACACAACAAAATCTTATTTTCACATGCATCATTTGTGTAATGTGATATGACGAATATGGAGACATGCGCGCAAAAATTATTCTGCCTCTGCCGTATTTCCATATTATGTATACAAAAACACATAACTTGTAGATTTCTCAAGTGAAATATACATATTGTACATATTGAGGGCAAATTTACGGTCAATGTTTCATTTTTCGTTTTGTGTGTGTATGTGTCACGAACGCGGTGTGCTTCAAATTCAAACACATAGAACGTACATTATATAACCTTAATAAGGATGAGTCAGTAAGGAAATTTTTATATAATAAAATCGATCCATTTTCCAAAATGAGTAATCGGCACACGATATAAGAGATGCACATTGGTTGATCATAATTTTTAATACAAATCTGTGTACATAAATATTTATGGAGGGAATCGCGATGCATATATTTTTTTTTTCGAAACAACAGACAATTTTTTTTGCTGTCAATAGTATAAAGATATAAACTGTGCAAATATTGATTGATCCACTTTGAAACGAATGTATAATATTTTGATGTTATAATTAACGACAATATATGTTTGTGTATGCTGCTATCTAGTATTCTGACCAAAAATAAACAAAAAATTTGTCATTTTTCGCATAATCTATATACAATGTTCGACTTATGTTTATTATTTTAATAATAAAATATTTTGATAGTTTCTCGATTCTTTGAAATTAAATCCACTCGCTTTTGTTCATTTATTATGTGTTTATAGACGACCATACAGTTAATTTATTAAAAATTCGTGCAATATCAGCATATTTTAATCAAACGTCTCATAACATAAGGCAACAATAAATATTATTATTGTACGTTCTTTAAGAAAATCAAAGCAACAAACTAAAGAAGAAATAGAATTGCATAGCCTTCAGAGTCAGACATATCGTTACACTTCTTAATATGATGCAATTATCGTAAACTATTAATATGAATTTGCTTGTTATGGGTTTGCGAAATTCGAATTTTAAAATAAAACAAACAATTCTTCTCCATAACACGCCATTACTGGCTCATAATGTATCAACGGCTCCAACATAATTTAAAGTCACAAGAAACCGTTGTTTCATTTAATTCTGGTGCTAAGTAATTTTTTTATTTTAAATCTGTAATTTGAATACATTCTGGAGTTTTCTATATTACAATGACGTATTTTGTCAGTTGTAACGATTATTTCATTTAATTTTCGTGCTAAATTTTTAATTTTTTTTAATCTGTAATTTATATACATTTTATAGTGTTGATATTATGTTTGTTTTACATAAAGGTTTGATTTTTGCTCATTATTACTTTATAGTGGCTAACAAGGGCGAACAGAATGGTTTTCGTGAATTTTAAGAATTGAGAGATGGTCATTTTTATGGTAAACGACAATATTTTAATTTAATTTTGGTCTTTGAAACAGGAAGCACTTCATGTTTTGGAGTCACTAGCGACTATTGTACCAGGCCCAATTGAATTTATTTATTTATTGAAGTAAGGTCTACAAATATGACCTGTACCACTATATTTCGGCTAGGTCACGCCTGTTTTCCAGTGTATTATCATTTTATAAGTTTTACAAAAAGTTGATTATGGGAGTAGTTGTTTTACATTAGGGTAAATTATTACCTTCATGCAGTATACGATTATAAAGATGGAATACCTACAACGTACAAGAATATTGTATTTTTGTTGATTGTTGCTTTTACACATCCTTGTTCATTGGACAAGTCGGGCAGATTAATCCATTCCTTTGATATTGATTTATTAATGGCTATGAGTACTCCACCGCCAGTTTGTTTTTGCTAGTTAGAGGTGAGCGATCATTCGACATTCTTTTAACATTTTGGAACTAAATAATGAGATTTTTATCGTTATCAAGTTGATCGCCGCTTGGTTTTATCGAGGTAGATGGTTTAACCGATGTTTTTGAAAAAAGAACTTCTTTCATTAAAATACCTTTACTAACAGACCGACAGAGGCCACAGTTTTGATTTTACTCAAAACTTTTAATTTTGACAGTGACCTCGGCTTGTTCAATTATTTTCACAGTTTTAGAAGAATTTGTAAAGGCTTGGATTGCACTCATCATAGTAACTTCAGTTTGTTCCAACCTTTTTATTACACTGTCAATTGTAGAACGCGAACACTTATCCATAGGTTTTTGAAAATAAATCGAACAATTAATAAATTTTCCTCGCACTAACAGTGAATTATTTGCAGCTTTGGGGCTTTCAAAGTAGAGAAGATGTTTTTCTTTATCAATGTGCACGGAGCCAAAGCTATCTATAAAATAGTTTTTGAGATTCAATAAATCATATTTGAATGACTTGTACCTGTTATAATCTTCAAATTTTTCAGTAGCATATTGCTTCTGATATACAGGAATGTGATTAAAGTTTTCAAACTCTTTCACTCTATTTGATAGTTTAATTGTTTTGGGTCCTTTAAATATTTTTTTGGATTTCCTGCAAGAGATTTACATACATGTATCCTGAATACGAATCCAATGGGCCGTACAACTTCACAAAGCCAGGTACGTATAGTTTGATATGAATATAATAGTTTACATGCTTAAATTCATATATTTGAGAGTAATTAAGGAGTATTTTATAAGGAGTAAAACATGGTCAATCTGATAAAAACCGAAAGCCGACAACTAATACATGATAATCAAAAATCATTTTAACGTTGGCATAACGCCGTATAGAGTGGGAAATCTGAATTTAGTTCCATCCAGGGGTTTCATTAAGGTATTTTGGCTTTAGAGGTAATTTCAGAGGAATAGATTTTGCAGGGAGAGAATTATAAGAGGATTTTAATAAAAATTCCATCATGGTTGAATGAAACTCGTTAAGTGTCGTCATCGTCACTTTTGGGACTATATATCTTCCGTATGATTCTTCTCTCGAATGTCATTAAGCATCTCTCATACTCATCTTTCAGAGTCCAACTCTCACAACCATACATGAAAACGGGTCAAGATCCATATCCTGATGTGTCTCACTTTTACGAAAGATAAATTCTAACATGAGATTAAAAAGTAAAGGGGACAGAGCATCTCATTGCCGTACACAAGAGCTAATTGCAAAAATTCCTGATAAATTGTTCCATCTTTAACACAGCATTGTGACTGCTTAACTGTAATTTTACATAAACCCACATTTGTCAGATATTTCCAAACATCGAAAAGCAAACCATAAGCTATCCCGACAAATTGAGATATATGCTTGTTCGAAATCCAAGAACACTCGATGCACGTCACGAGATGTTTCGTAATATTTCAAAATAATCTTCCCCAGCGAAAAAATTTAATCAGCGACTGACCGATTCGGATATACAGGATATATACGAGCCCAACGAGCCGTACTCACTTAATTAAACAAGATGGGCTGTGGACAACGTCTAGTGGGGAACCATTGGCGCTCCTGTTGGAAACCCATTTCCCAGGTAGTGTGGATGTGTCGACGGAGCTTAGTAGGAATAGGGAAAAATTATCGTCGGGGTGCCCGGAAGAAATCATGTACAGAAACCGGATCATATGGGCACTAAGTGACTTTAGACCCTATAAATCGGCAGGCCCGGAAGGTATCATACCAGTACGATTGCAAAAACACTCGTCCAGCATTCTCCCATGGCTAGAGGTGATCTTCAGAGGGTGTTTAAAGCTGAATTATATTCCTAGGAAATGGACGGAGGTTAGGGTGATTTATATTCCGAAAACGGGGAAGAATTCACAGGCCTACCCAAAGGACCTAAGACCTATAACTCTATCATCCTTTCTGTTAAAAACATTGGAAAGACTGATTGACGTGTACATACGTGCCAAAATAAAACCCAGCAATTGGGCGGCTTCTCGGCATGCGTACTGGAATCTGTGGACACGGCTCTGCATTCCCTGGTGCGAACAATTGGAAAATCAATCCACTCGAAAGAGTACTGTATGGTAGCCTTACTCGATATAGAGGGCACCCTTAACAATGTCAGGATGGAGGCAGTTCAGGAAGGACTGTCTTTCTTAGATGTGGACTACCCTTTAAGAAGGTTGATAAATCAAACGCTAGAATGCAGGATTGTTAACGCTGAGATAGGGGAATCCACCATTAGGAGGCGAGTAGTTAGAGGAACTCCGCAAGGTGGTAGCTTATCACCTCTTCTCTGGAACATAGTAAGAGATAGGGGAATCCACCATTAGGAGGCGAGTAGTTAGAGGAACTCCGCAAGGTGGTAGTTTATCACCTCTTCTCTGGAACATAGTAATTCAGAGTAATTCAGTCAGAGTTCAGAGTAATTCTTCAACATAGTAATTCATAGATTACTTTTGGAACTGGAGAGGGAGGGAATAGGGGTAATAGCGTATACAGATGACGTAGCGATCGCGATCTTGGGTAGGTACCTAAGCACTATTAGGGAAGTCATGCAACACGCGCTGTTGATCATTACAAAGTGGGCCAGCCAATGTGGGCTGGGTATAAATCCATCCAAAACAGAACTTGTACTCTTCACCAAGAAATATAAAATTAACAGTAGGCTAAATTGGAAGCCCAATATTTTAGAGAGAGTAAAGGAGTCTGCCATGGCTCTATACTCATGTATGAACGCCGTCGGTAGGAGATGGGGTCTAAAACCAGAGCTGGTACACTAGCTCTTCACCGCTGTAGTCAGACCGACTCTGATGTATGGGGTGAGTGTGTGGTGGCCAGCACTAGACAATAAAACTTATAAAAATATGATAGAGAAGGTAGAAAGAACTGCCTGCTTGCTTATAAGCGGGGCACTGAGGTCAACCCCTACACGTACTGTGGAGCTATGCTCTACCTTCTTCCTGTCGACAGCTTTGGTAAGCAGAGTGCGGCAACTAGGGCTGCATGACTCTCTGCCGTGTTTAAGTGGAAATGTCTACAGACGGGCCACTCGACAATTGGCAGTTCATGGACTCGACGATTGGCAATTCGCTTAAGGAAGACTTGACGAATAGTGACTACACAATACAGATTGTATGCTTTGAAAAAGGTTTCCAGACCCTTATCCGCTCAAAGGAATCCTGGGGGAACAGGTCAACAACAGAAACTGGAAGTATACAATTCTACACTGACGGCTCAGTCAATTCTCACTAGACGGCAAAGTCGGAGCTGGAGTCTATTGTGACAAATTAAATGTGAATATATCCGTTCGTCTTCCTGGTCACTGCAGTGTGTACCAGGCAGAGGTGGTACTGATTGAGGAAGCGCTGACTTGGTTGATTCAAAATGTCATATCCACAAGGGATATAACAATATGTGTGGACAGTCAGGCGGCAATATAGGCCAGGTCCCCGGTCACTCGGGCGTTCTGGGGAACTGCGCTAGCTTACAGGAGGTGCACACATCTGGGCAATTATCACCGGCCTTATGGATCTCGAGAACTGCAATGTGCGAGATATCTTACGCTACATAAGTAGCTCTGAGTGGTTCCAATGAAGGTGAAAGGGGAGTAGGATCCGTTGGTATCACAATTGACCGTCACCGGTCTAAGTGTGCGTTAGCAGCCAATCTAACCTAACCTAACCGATTCGGACGAAATCCTCATTGGTAGTCACCTACAATTTCCTCCGCCAGGGGAGCTAATAGCTGTACAATCATTTTTAGGTTTGGATAAATTTTAATAATATTTTAGATAATTTTGATACAGAAATGTGACAACATCATGGATATTCCTTATAAAATTTCAGTTAACCTATAGCTATGTTTATGGTATAGTAAAATTAAGTGTTTCAAAGTATTAGAATTTCTATTTTTAAAAATCTAAGAAAATCATAATTTAGAAATGATTATAAAGTTTTAATTATGTAAAATAGACTTAGATGAAAGGTTGTTAAGTACATAATAATATGATATACCATTTTTTATACATTAAAAAAAGAGATTTCTCTTTAATAAAAAAGAGAATTTTTTTTACAAAAATATTTAAAAATGCCAAGATTGTTTTTAATTAAATCGGACTTTTTTTTAAACAGATAGTCACTAATCGAATAACCAAATTTATCCCGAGGCTTCGTAAGCATTTCGATTATTAAGTAAGCATTAGGACTACAAGTAGTATGCATATAACCGCGTCATTACGATGGTTGAGCTCATATATCATGAACATGACTTTTCTCTCAAATATCATAAGCTAATTTTCACATCTCTAAATGACAACGGACCTGAATGCCAGTTTTTCGGCATTTGCAAGATATTTAGACTTTAGAAGTAAGCTTAGGGTAAACACAAAGCGTGGTTACTTGCGGTTAGTTTAATTGAAGAATAATATTGTTATTCGTTCCGAAAGTATTAGGTATTCCAATATTGTACCGTCCTGAGCAAAGAAGCAGCTGTAATGCAAAGGTTTTCTTATAATCGTGCGATACATTTAACTGTTTTTAAAACACTTTATATGCCGTAAAAACCGATAAGTCGATAATTGACAGGAGTTAGATGATGGCACCAATGAAAACCTAGAAAAACTGAATGTTATTGCCATAATTTGAAAATTCCGAAAACACAGAAAGTACGTGATAAGTAGAAAATTTGTGATCGTTAAAAAAACCCATAAAAAATAGTCATGATTTTAAAGTGTCCAAAATACAAAAAAAAAATTAAGAAGAAACCGGTACAAATGTGGTCATAATTCGAAAATTCAATTAACTCATACATATGAAACGTATGATGATTACACCTTAATTTGAAATTTTGAAAATGTAGAAAATAAAAAATTTCATCAGCTTATGAAAATTGTCAAAATTTGGTCATAATTTTAAAATTTTCAAATGCAGAAAATACTTGATGGTATCATCATGAAAACTGTGATCAAAAATTTTCAAAATTCGTGATGGTTGGCTAATAAAAACCGAGAACATTTAATTCAAAATATGGACATTCATATAACATGGTTGGCATATAAAAAATACGAAAATTTGACCTTGGTTTGGAAGTTTCAAACACACAAAAAATTATCATCTCATGAAAATTTTCTATATTTCGTTAAAATTTTAAAATTTCTACTATTAAAATATTAAAAATTTTAAATTTCAAAATTTGAACTTAAATCGATATTTCAAAATTTCCTATATTACATGATAGTTCTGTAATTTAGTCCATGAAAACTACGACAGTTCAAAAAATTTTAAAATCTACTAAATACGTAAAATTCGAAATTTAAAAATTGAGTAATATTCGAAATTTCGAAATTTTAGGAATTAAGTGATGTTTTTTGGCAGATAAAACCTCTAAAATTTTTTACCAAAATTTGGGAATTAGAAAGAACATGATACGATGCGGTTAGCTCATGAATTGATCGTAAAAATTGGGTCATAAATCGAAAATTTCTAATATGCAGAAAATTCGTGATGCATATTAAAACGAAACATTTATTCAAATTTCAAAATTTGAACATAATTATTTTAAAATTTCGAAAAATCAAAACTTACGTGATGTTAGACTACAAAAAACTGTGAAGATTTTCGGAAACTACGAGATGCGATGCGATTAGCACATGAAAATTGTAAAAATTTGATCAAAAAAATTATAGAATTATAAAATTGCATCGAGCATTTTAATTTGTTAATTTTTGGTTAAACTGGAAAACTTAAAATAAAATCATAAAAATGTCTCGAGAATTTTCGGGAAGACATGGGGCACCCCATGCCTCGTAAAAGACGTCTAAACGAGCATGTTTTCATTTAGAATTTCACCACAGCATCCTTGACTTGTCGTAGGAGGCGACTAAACATAGGTTGGATCCTTAAAAAATTTAATTGTTAAAAAGTTCAACTAAACCAAATATGGATACCACCAAAATTGAAAGCTATCCCCGCTTATATTAATGGAAACGCAGTTAAGGATTGGCACGTAGAACGTGGAGTCGCTAAGAAACAAAATTTGAGAACATGCTATCAGGAATTTTTGCAATTAGCTCTAGTGTACTCTGTCCACTAGACACTCTTTAATCTCATGTTAGAAATAATATTTCGTAAAAGTTAATCAGAACAACATCTTGTACCGTCAGTCCAATCAGGTTCTGGCATATACAAATGAAATCTGTTTAATTATACTGAATGGCATCGGTGTCAAAGAACCACTTGCACCATTCTCAGCTTGGGTTGGTCTCAAACTCAATAAATTTGAAACAAAATATTTTATCCCTGGTTTAAGAGACCAAGACCCAATGAATTTTGTGTAAGAAGGAATATGCGCGTTTTGTCGCCATCACCCGTGCTTTGTGGCATACGTCAAAATATCGTAGTCATACTTGATTATCAGTCCACTATGAAGTATCTATTAGGAACAAATTAATTTAATGACGTCAAAACCCATCTTCAATTAGCATCAATTACTGACGTCATGCTCAACTTTTTAAGACTTATAGCCTTAGGTAAATTACACCTGTTTCTAATACCAGTAAGAGTTAAATCATTTTACTTGACGAATGGAACAATTCTTTAATTTCAAGAATCCCTAATGAAACAAGCATATTTATTCGAAAAACCAGTTTGCTAGATCACAGTAAAACGGCAACATTGGCAAAAAATTTCATAGGATTTAATTTGCCATACTAATCAATTTTCGAGCATGATATTTTTAAATTAACATAAACAAAACTAATTTTCGATTTAAACCAATTAACATTTTAAAATGTAGATACCAAAATCAAAATGGCAACATTGCAAATATAATTGAAAATAAATAAAATAATAGAATTGTTTAACTATTCTCCTAGTTCAACAAACCTATACTAATTTGTCTCATTATCAAGGCTAATAGTTTCGAATTTATATAGTACATACACAGATACAGATCGCAATCGCATCAAACAAACGGAAGAACAACATTTAGCACAAAAAAAATCATTTTTCTTTGTAACTATAGCTAGGCAAATACTACACAAGAAACGTATAATACCTTGATATTTTCGACGAAAAATTCAGCCGTTCCGAAATTGCTGTACAGTAGTAAAAAAAATGTATAAAAAAATACATAAAAAAATGTTAACTGACTCATCTGTACTTAATTTAACTAAATAATCCATAGTTAAAAACAAAAACAAAAAAAAAATAAACAAAGAGTTTGTGTTGTGTTTCAATTTTGACTTTTTTTTTATAGTTTTTCGTTTTAACGATTATTTTGATTAGTCGTGGAAATTTTTGATTGGAACAAACGATATTGCTTTAAAAGTACTTTACATAGGATTTTATTTCGATATTTGTCTAAATCCAAAAAATTTATAAAATTATCAATGCAATTTAAAGTTTTTACCCGGTAAATTGTAGATCATTTACAACTTTACGAATAATCATATGCTTTTATAATTGTAATATATAACGTGACCTATAAGAAAAAAATGTATGTGAATATTAATTTGCAAGAAAATATATATATTTTTTTTTTCATAAGAAAATGGCTATAAATAAAATAATTTTATTTTTCACCTTTGGGCCCTGAGGACTAGTTTGTTAGTTAAGCACGATTAGTTTAACTACTTCATTAAAATAGCGAGGTCATGGGAATTTAATAGTCTGCAATAAAATTGTTACTAGAATTTTGCAGTATACGAAACTGAAGTACTTACTTCCCTCTATAATCTAATCTAAATAATTATCTTAATACCATTTTGAAGTGGATTAAATTTTTTAATTTATAAAAAATAAACATAATCAAAAGTATTGTCTTAAGATTTTAAAAATAAATAACTTCACGTCACACTTGAGATATCGTTAAACATTTTACGCATTATAAATATTTTTTTAATATCAATACTAAATTTTAGTGAGGTACAACATTAGTGGGATTGTATAAGCTCCTCGCGCTGCATCCTGGGTAATGCCAAAAGTATAACCATTCATCAGTAGGCACTGATTGGCTAATTCCTAACAGAATAACCCAGGCGTCGTAACTGGAAATAATCAGCGCATGACGTAACTGGAAATGATCAGCGCACGGGCAAATTTGTTTTGTCATCAGTATATAGGTGGAAACCCAGATCAAAAAAATCCATCATGGAGAAAATAGATAAGGAAGAAACATACAGTGGATGGAACGGTGACCCAGTGCCGGTGGCTGGAGAAATGGTGTCAAAGCTAAATAACGAAGTTATTTTATTAAGGAAGAAAATGAAGACCTCATTCAAGCTGGTCGATATGTAAAAAATACGGAAAGAAATACGAGAAAAAAGATGTTTGGGCATTGAAAAAAAGCAAGCCCACAAAGAAAAGAAAAGCAGAATCATCGCCAGAATACATTGGACAAACAGCACCCAAAACTATTTAATGATAACTCAGCATAATGAAAACCAAAAGCAACCAGAAAATATTGAGCAAGCAACACGGACAACTCTACCGAGTAATGCAAAGACTCAGTGCAATAAAGTTCCTTAAGCAGGTCTAAAAGGTAAATGTACCAGACTAAGATATATCATACAAAAATCATAAAGCTTAACGCTGACCAGTTTCAATGGTGTCCTAATGAAGATAAGCAAGCTAGACCAATTATGGTTTAGGTTAGAGGGTTAGAGACGCTATAACTTAAAAAAAGAATACGAAGATTTTTTCCACTCCTCAGGACGATGGTTCATTACTGGATGTGACTTCAACGCAAAAAACATTTTTTGGAGCTCCTAAAAATACAACACTAAAAAGAAGAGAACTATTTAAAGCAGCCAACCAATTAAAATGCGAGTTTCAAACTGGTGGCGCATCTACTTACCAACAGATTAAAACAAAACTCCTGATCTAGATTTCTATGTAACAAAAGGAATATCAGACAACTCATACGAATGGAAAACAATGAAGAGCTTACCATCAGATCAATCTCCTGTTATCATGACATTAAGTGAAACTATTATTAAAAAAGAAATATCGTCAAGATTTTAATGAATGAAAATATCAATATTCAAGTGCCAATAAGAAAATCCATGCACGTTGAAGAGGAAGTTGACAAACTAATAGAAAATATACAAAAAGCAGCGTGGCAGAGCACTCCATTCGAATCTGCAAACAACATCAGAGGTAAAAATTATCCACTTGAAGTAAGAGAACTGGCGGGTAAAAAACGTAAAGGATGTAAGTTCTGGTGAATAAACCGAGGTTAATAACCGATTAAGGTTCATATTTATCGACACTTACTGGACTAAAAGATACTGAATACCCTTTATAGAAAACAACAAAATCGATCAAGAGACCAAAAAATTCGACAGCCCCTATAAAAAATGATAACGGTAGTGATAACTGGGCTCGTAGCAGTAAGCAAAAAGCGGATCTGTTTGCGAGACACCTCGAAGAAACGTTTCAACCACTACCCAGACAATCTGGAAATGAAAATGTTAATTTTGTACACAGATTAAATAAGCTAAAAATGTAAAATGTAACGCTCAGTGCCTCCGTGAGTTAAAAAAGGGAATTAAAAAATTTAAATCAAAAAAAAGCTCCGGGATATGATTTAATAACTGGGCAAATTATAAAAGAACTACTAGACAATGCAATATGCAAACTTCTACACATAATCAATGCTGTGTTTAGATTAAGATGCGTTCCAAGGCAGTGGAAGGTAGCAGAAGTGATTATGATTTTAATATCACACAAAAACAGTAACGATAAAACGACCACGACCAATATATTGGTAGTAATAGCATTGAGTTTTTAATCCTCTCGTATTTGTCCTCGATAAGAGAATCGTTAAGAGAATTTTCAGATGGAAGCTTCAGTGATGGAAGGCTGAAGTCTTTAGAATACAAAAACTAGCCAATAAGCGCAATTCACAAAATATCTTAAAAGAAGTCTATTGTTTTAGGAGGCCAAAATGAGAATCCCCCCTCCCCCTTAAAATCAATGATGTAGTTTGCACTTAAAAACACTGCTTTTATGATTTTCAGAAACTAAAAAAATCGTTCTAAGGATAAATGTATTAATTCAGCGCCCTTGAGTTCGAAGAAAATACTTAGTGAAAAGAATCACTCTTCTAGCGATGGGAATTGTGGATGAATATCAAGCAGGATTGCAGCCGGGTCGGTTAATCACTGATCACCTAGCTACTAAACGTAGCTAAAACGATCATTAGGTGCAATAATCGGTAGTTGGGTCTTTATTTTTTCAAATGGATCGTAATATAACTAGACTTAATAAGATAGCTTTGATGCTATCAAAAAGGCTGTCGAGGAAGTAAAGAAGGTGCCTAGTGTTAAGGCAACAAGCGTAAAATATAATGTGCCACGCACTACATTAATTTTTAAGCTCAGCTGTAAGTATGAGCCAAGAGCTAAGCCATGACTTCCTACTGTTTTAAGTGCTGATGAAGAGGCATTTTTAGTGAAATGGATTTAAAAATTGGCAAGGTTGGGTTTTCCTATCACAAAACTCCAGTTGCAGATCTTACGAGGTCAGCCAAATCCGTTTACTGGTGGAAGAATTAGACGAAAATAGTTGATCGGTTTCTTAAAAAGGTACCCAGAATTATTCTACGAATGCGATGGTCACATTAAAAAAAGGCAATGTTAGAAATTAGTTTGCTGCATTGAAAAATATTTATCATGGGTTACGCAACTAATATTTAGCAACCCTTCGACGTTATTTAGCAACCCTGGACTGTTTTATCCAATGAAAGCTGAATGGTAGAATATAATGCATAATTACAGGTGGAAAAAATGGTGCAAAACTGGCGAAAGTAAATTGTATCTCTCTTTTGTCAACTTGCTTAAAAATGTGCAAAACCGGCAACCATTAAAGATCGCTTCAGAACAACAGAACTTTTTCCATTCAATGTTGATAGTATAGATTAAGGAAAATTAGTTGAGCAACTTGCGCGTGAGTAGTAGTAGAGGAACTCGTAAACGCGCTGTGCCTGCAAATAAAATTGAAAGTTCAGGGACTTTCTTAAATATTTTAGAAAGTAATATACCTCAACGGGTACTTGAAACGGTGACCTTCAGCATAAAAGCCTATTTAAACTATTTTATAAAACGATAAGGGATGAAGAACCGGCTTTAAATTTACAAACCAAAAAAAAAGAGACGGCCAAGAATACCATCATAGCACCGACGAATCCTCTTCGTGGATGTTCGAATTCGAATAATACGAACTATCGAAAAAAATGGCTACAGGACAATTGAGAAAAGAAAAGTCAAAATTAACGAGAAAGAAGCGCGGAAAGAAGTGAATGTTATAAAAGACAATGTGGCAAGTTTTTATGAAGGTGAATTGTTTCCTGGACTTGTCGTCGAAAATGCAGAAGTTTTCTATGAGGGAAGAGTTAAAACCATTGCTATGGCAGGATCGAATTGGGATTGGGCGGAATTCTCGAATTACGTTACTGTCATGTTAAATTGTCAACTGTTTTAAAGTTCAAACTGTCAATTTTAAAGTATCAAGGCGCAATGATTTTACTTAACAGACAAAACCAATAAGAGTACAAGTCAAAGGTGGTCCGGCTTTCAAAATTGACTTTGCTTAGGAAAATGTGATCTAAAGAATATTTAACCAATCTACAATAACAGGACAGTGCTTCACGCAGCTTAGACAATGTAACTCACTATTTTGTACTTATTCCGGCGACAACCTTGCAAATTTTAGTTTCACTAAAATATCGAGACGAAATATATGTGGGTTAATAGAACTACCGTTTCAGCAAACGTTACAAGCAATGGAGAACAACAAAATTCTCAATGCATATGCTCTTTGAATCCCACAGCTGTATTTTGTAAAACAAAAGACAAAGAATGCAATGGAAGTTACCATAAACTGATTCTTACAAATATATCGCCAATTAATCTTTAACGAAGCAGTACAACGAATAAGACGATGCAGACTTATTGAATGCCACTTTTAGGCATTATCATGATTGTCTTGAAGAGATGTGCTTTTACAGTTGCTAGTTGAACCCGGCTCACAAACTTCATTTTTATAAATACAGTAGCAAAATAACAGGCAGACAAGTCGCCGAAAGAGTAAACACCTATTTAAGTACTTATTTACAACCTAGATATTCATCAACATTAACGGAGATAGATAAAAATCTCTCAGAGGAGCCATTTGATTTTAAAAAATGAAGCCATTTAATCAAAGTGCTACTGGCCTATCTAAACTACAATATTCCAGCACCGAGTGACACACTTTTAGGTGCAGACTATTACAGATAAATATTTAAACTGAACTTAATCAAAGGAAACAAAAACGAACCAGCAGCGGACAAAATATGTTTCACAATGGAATACGGGCTGAACTTACTGTCGATTTTTTTTTTGTTTTTAAACCCTGCAATCTTTTCTGGTGCTGAAGCTGTCCCAACTCTTTCGCGGTTAATTTTTAACGTCCTACCATACGCCGTCACCAGCCAAATCGAGGACGCACGAATACAGGTTCGATTTTAAATACATCTGCACATTGCATTGCTCCAGTCAGTTCATGGACAATAGTTCGGCCCATGAATTCTGCACTCCAACAGTAGGTCATAGTTGTGTTCTACGTCATCACCAATCGTAATTAGGTGATGAAAAATCCCTTTTGCAACCCTCCTCCGTTGGGATTCGAACTCGGTACATTCCGTCCCAAACACCGCAGCTGTAACCACTGCGCCAATTGCTCGGTAATTTTTTTTTTGGAATTTTCTTGCAAAGAGCAAATTAAAAATTTAGCCAGTAAGAATTTTGCTTCCTTTTCAATGGATTTATTTTCAGTTATTTGGGCATGTTAGTAAACAATTGAATGTGGGGGCAAGACGAAAGGTCATCGTTTTTTTGACCCAGCCGATCTCATAAAATGTGATACTAGACAGGAAAAAATTTGCGATAATTATTTTGATCCTGTTATTATAGACATTCAAAGGTTAATTTACTCATTTAGTAGTACAAAATTACAAGAAAACTGCCTAATTAGAAGGGAAAATAATAAATACAAAAAAAGCTCATACGACATGTTAAATATTTTTTATCGTACTTATCGCATAAGTACATTTAAAATTTAAAAATCACCGAAAGCACTTATGATTAATTTTAGAATTGTTTGGCTAATAATAACAATATGACGATCGTTTTCATCCACTTGAATTGTTCATTAAGTTTATGATGAATATAATACATATATAGCGTCTCACTTAAAAGGTGACATTGTTAAAAAAACGAGTTTTGGTCAAAACACAATTGTTTCCTTCTATGAACTTCATGAACTGTGGCCCTTGTATATGTTAAAACCAATTTAACATATTAACGATTTCATTTTTAAAAAATTAGAAACACTAATAATAAATATAGTTTACATTGAACAACAATGTTGCACCCTCAACAAATCAAGTACACAAGACAAAAATATATACTTCCGGGATTAAAACAACAACAACAATTCAATGTCTATCAATTTAAATTATTTTTCTAATCGACTAAATTTTCAATCGACAGACTAGTTTTGCAACGTGTATCCATATGTGCATTGCATGTATAAAAAAATAGATCACTATCTTATAAAACTATAGATCATTGTACCGGAAATTGAATAGGACATGGTTAAAACTATTTGTTTGACTAATTTTTTTTTCCATAAAACATAAATAAAAAATAAAAGTTAGAAACAAAGAATTTAGACACAATATACTGATCTACCATACACTTGTATATAAGAATAGTGTCTCAAGTTTACAAATCTCTTGAGGGAATCAACAAAATTTTTGTTTTTATTGCGGAATGATTTTGGATTTTATTTATTTATTATTTCTTGTAGTCTGTCGGGTTCTGGTTACACATTTGTGTAGTTAAAATATGATTAAAACAAACACAAAATATTTTAAGCATGTATTTAAACCCAACCTATACACGTTTGTGTAAAAAACATAATCGTAAGTTACGATAGTGTCGGTAACGTAAATTAAACCGACACAATCGAGTTAGTTGAGTTATATAGTTACGATTCGTGACTACAACTTAATTAACTCGATTTTGTAGGTTTAGGTCATGTTACCGTTTAGTTTGGAAAATTAATTTCCGTATTGTGCTGGTTGAACTTGAATTCCGTTTAAGTTGTAATGTAACCAATTACCTACACGTTTGTGTATATCGAATCACAGCAATAAAGCCGAGTTTTTTTTGCGTCGATTTAAACATGGATAAGTAGTGATGAATCACACCTAAAACCCAGGAACAATCAAAACAATGAACAAAGAAGGTGAAAACAATTCCATCTGCAGACAAACTCATTTACGAGTCAGTCTGTTTTTTCGATAATTTTCAGAAAGGAAAAAGAATCGGCGGTGAGTACTATGCAAACTTATTACAGCGTTTAAGTGATGAAATCAAGAAAAAAACGGCCGCATTTGGCGGAGAAGAAAGTCTTGTTGCATCAAGACAATGCACCAGTTCATATTTCCATTATTGTGATGACCAAAACCAATGAGCTAAAGTTTGAATTAATCCCTCGGATTATTTTATGTTTCCAAACTTGCAAAAATGGCTCGGTGGTTAAAGAAACGCCAATAATGAAGAGGTGGAATCTACGGTTTGTGCATTTTTGGAGGATCTCGACGATTTTTTTTATAAACAGGCTATCGAAGCTATTTTGCTAAAAGGAGACTATTCCTTTGTCAGATAGGGTACTTCTGGGACCCCTAGTATATGGCCAAAACTTAATGCAGATACAAAAATAAAAAATAGTTTTTTTTACTGTGTGACAAACGACTAAAGGAATCCCTAAAACTTGAGGCTGAAATAGGCAAAGATTTATTTTCAGTTAAAAGAATGTACTATAAGCTTTTTACACCTAGTTTCAATTTATTTTTCGCAAATACTCATTGTTTGTAATCAAAGAACATCAACCACAAACTGCCAGTATTTGAACCGAAAGTTAACGCAAAGAAAGTGGTCGTAAACGAACAGAAAAATCAAAAGAAATTATTCGAAAGGTAATTTCGAATAATTTCTTTATTATTCGAAATTACCTTTCGAATAATTTCTTTTGATTTTTGATTGGACGGAATCCCCTTCGCAATGGTAATAATTGGCTGCTGAGCTAAACATATCTAGAGAAAGAATACAACAATTTCTGAAAAATGACCTTGGATTAGAGCCATTGAAGTTCCAAAAGACCATTGAATTTCTTTGTTTCCACGCAAGTGGCCAGTTGCCGGATATCATCATCTATGATAAAGCTACGTTCCACATTGAGCAATACGTAAACAATCGCGTTTATTTGCCAGAAAGATCATACGAAACTTCACAATTCTGAATGGCCCCCAGAGAACAAGCACAATGGATGCTTCTGTCAATGGACGCTCTCATATCGTTTTTTTGCACCGTGGCGTGAAAATAAACGAAACTGTTTATTTCGAAACTATTTTGGAAGCAGTGATTTTTGAGCTGCAGAGTATGGACATTCCAACAGGATTCTACACCGTCTCTTTAAGCGCGCTTCAATCAAGAATCGTTAAAAAACAACGATCGGTACTTTATTTGAACATAATGGCTGACAAATTTTTCAGATGCACTTTCGATGGACTTCTCGATCTGGGGCATTTTAAAGAGCAAGGTTTTCACTAAAAAATACCAAAGTGTTGATATTCTGAAAAAATGCTACTTCTTTTATATGGTTCGAAAAGGAGTGCCACTTTGATGTAGAGCAATTTCAGAGTTAGACCTAATTTTGGCATTATATGAATACAAACGACCAATGGATCCTTGTTGAAGAGTTTAGTGCAAGAAACGACTTCTTTGTTATAAATAAAGAAGGTCACCAAGCACATATTGCCACAATAGTGCATCAACTATTAATCTTACATTTGGAAGTAGTAGGTTGTTGCTGAAAGAAATCAATTGAGCAGTAAAAGAAGACTGGAAGTCGAGTGATCAAAGGGCGACAGGCTTTGAAATCTACAAGCTCGTTATGATAACAATAAAGATTTCCGATATTCACTCGCAAATTTGAAAATTTCGATGAATTTTGGAATCAATTTGGCAGGGATGGTCAGAAAACATGAGAATGCCATAATGAGAATACCATAATGAATACTGGAATTACGTGAATAAAACAAACTGGAAAAGAGCATTATAGAGCATGGTAATACAGAATCAAGGTGCTTTGTGCATAAATTTAGCTCGGAAAGGTTTAAACTACGGAAATACAACCAATATCACTTAACTGATGAAACTAACAAAAATATCACTTAACTACAGTTAAGTGATATTTTTGTTAGTTTCATTTAAAATTTTCTTAAGTTAAGTCTTAAGCGATATTTTTATGTTGATTATTTAGAATAGTGAACTCTTTTCAAAAAAACTTTTGCCAAGTATTTGCGGTGTATTGGAACCTATTCTAGTTAATGCGCATTTAAACCACTGTGTCCCTCTATCTAAAAAAGAGTTTTATCGATTTTCAAAAATTGTTAGTTATGAGTTAAAAGTTGTTAATTATGAGTCTCCAGGAAATAAGGGAGAAAAAGAAACAAGCACTTCGAGTTAATAAATTAAAAAAACGCTTAACTTCTTTTATTGTATTGTTTAGTTAAGACAAAAAATTTGGAAAAATCCCTTATGTGAGATAAGAAATTTTTATTTTAAAAAGAATAAATCGCTTAAAATCGTTCTTTCTAAATATTTTATAAATTAAGGCCAATTTTACAATTTTGATTATGTGCAAAACACATTTAGGCCCGAAATGGTATAACGCTTCTCCTGAAAAGTAGTATGTTGTACTTAAGGGATTTTCCCTTTTTGACATAGAAATAGAGATGAACATAAACTAAGTCTTAGAAGGATACCACAATCTATTTGTTGGGTGCACTACTTCCTGATGACAATTAAAAAAAGGAAAGCACTCTGCGTAGGTATTATTGACGGTATGCTTATTGACTATTATTGATTTACGATAAGCTGTGGTGGTCTAGTCTTAAGAAGGACTTAAAAACATAAGCTGTTTATAACCCTTTACTCTATCAAAAACAAATAATTGCAAGATTCGCAACTGCAGTCACTAATTATGGCACACTTCAAAAGAGTGTGATCAAACTGTTCCGTCAAGGAGCCATATATGGCGCACACATCTAGAACATTGGCTTTAGCAATAATATGGGCCTTAAACAAAGAACCTCTAAGACTATTAACGAAAGCTTAGTGGTTGCACTATTTACATATGATCATGCCGGGTGAGCTGATCGGATGAACTGTCTCCACCGTAAGACTTTAATAAGAGTACAAGGAAAGAATCCTTCTTTTTCAAAACTTCACTGTAAAAAGATCAACAAATTAAAATGTGGATACCGCCAAAAATTAAACCTACTCCAACTTATGTTAACGAACACGCGGTTTAGGATTGGTACGTGGAACGTGCTAAGAAAACCAGGCCCGTTTTATGGCACTATATAAGCCATGAAACAGTATAGCTTGGATCATGTTGTTCTTTAAGAAACTCGAGGCCAGAAATTAGAAACCATGTGTCCCAAGGGGGAACCGCTCAGGACTGGATATTTTAAAACTGGATATTTCAAAATAGGATGACAAAACGAGATAAGGTACAAAACTGGATATTTCAAAATTGGATATTTCATTACGAGATAAGGTATAAGAAGATATGGTACAAAACTGGATATTTCAAAATTGGATAATTCAAAACGAGATAAGGTACAAAACGATATATGGTACAACACTGGATATTTCAAAACAGGATATTTCGACATGTGATTTAAACTTAAAATGATTTTTTAGGAAAGTTCTGGCATATGGCCAATTAGGAAGGAACTCGAGTTCCGGCGAGTTCTTAACCGATTTTGATGAAATTCGATATCTAGGATGAAAATGGGATTTAAAAATGATTTTTTGGGAAAGTTCTGGAATATGGCCAGTTAGGAAGGAACTCGGCGAGTTCTTAACCGATTATGATGAAATTCCATATGTCGGATGAAAATGGGATTTTAAAATGATTTGTTGGGAAAGTTCTGGAATAAGGTCAGTAACGTTCCATACTTAAATATTTCTAAGGAGAGAAATAGAATTTTCCTTCACTTAATGTTTTTTGCTTTAATTGTATAATTTATTTGATTTTAAAACCCTTTTTGGAAAAACCCTTGGAATATGGCCAATAAGGTATCATACTTGAATAATAAGCAGAGATAGAATTTTCCTTCACTTAATGTTTTTTTTTAATTGCTGCTTTTCTCATTTTATTAAAATAATCATTGACTTGAAAAAATCATTTTAAAATCACATTTTCATCCTACATATAGAATTTTATCATAATCGGTTAAGAACCCACCGAGTTCTTCCCTAATTGGCTATATTTCAGAACTTTCTTAAAAATCATTTTAAGTTAAATCACATGTCGAAATATCCTGTTTTGAAATATCCAGTTTTGTACCATATCTCGTTTTGTACTTTATCTCGTTTTAAAATATCCAGTTTTGAATTATCCTGTTTCGTCAAATCCAGTTGTAAAATATCCAGTTTCGAACGATACCCGTCCCAAGGCTTTACGTTACTTTACAGAAGAGATAACGTCGGCAATCTTGGTGTTGGTTTTTTTCTTGGGCCAGCTAAAAAAGGGAGTTTTGCATTTGAAAGCTGTCCGTATGTGTAAGCTACTTTTCCGCAAGCGGCTAGCCAACCTCCTAATTATTTGTATTCATGATCAAACCTAAGATAAAGGCTCATTTTACAATAATTTAGATGATCTGATGGATTCCATTCCGGAGCATGACGTCAAAATAGTAATCTGTGACTTTAATGTTACAGCTGGTAAAAATCAAACTGACTTATGTGAAAATATAGGTCTGTTCTTTAACGATGTAATGACCCATAATGGTGAAATAATGATTTACTTTACCATCGCACACGACCTCCCCATGGCTAGCACATTCTTTCCTCATAAAAATATCCACTTGGAAGCATGGACACACTCCCAAAGACGACCCGAACTCAAATTGACTATTTCTAAGTAAGGTCACAATTCCGTGTCAAAGTTAATAACAAGCTATTAGACATTTTTGCAAATAGCTCTGGTATACGGCAAGGAACTGCTCTGTCCCCGATACTCTGTAATCTCATATTGGGATTTATCTTGCTTAAAAGAGAAACACCTCAGGACCACAACCCGTATCGTCAGTCCAACCAAGTTCTGGCATATGCAGATGATATCTGTATAATTGAACTGAATGAGTGTGAGAGATGGACCCTGCCGTATAAGTATGAGAGATGGTTAATGACATTCGAGAGAAGAATCATGCGCATGATATATTGGCACGAGATGAAATAAAAGGAAGACGCTGGTTCGAATCACGTTCTGCGAACCGATCCTAAATGAATGTATAAGCGCTCTCTGAGAGGTGAGCCACCATTTGGCGAAGAATTCGCAAAATAAAGTTCGGGATTGAATTCCATGGAGACGGTTTGTTCAAACGGCAGTAAATAAATGGCCTGAAAATGTATTTTTAGCACATTTCCTACCTGGCAGTATTTTTTGCAATTGAAAATATCATTCGATCAACACACCGGAAATTGCAACCTCAACTTTATAAAGCAAATGTCCTTGATACTACGATTTACTTTCGAAATTATACCATGCATATAGGTACATACATTAATATCCGCACTGGCGTGAAATGAGGAGGAACGAAACAAAAAAAAATCGGGAATATATTTTTTTATATATGTATACGTATAAGTATGTATATCTGTCACACTGTGTTAAATTTAAATATAATAATTAATTTCATATATACAATAAGTATATAGCTAACTCTGTATATAATTTGTATGTAACAAAATAAACCAACAACAACAACAACACATCCCCAGACAGTTGCGCAGGGGATGTTTTCATATATAGGAGTATGTATATACATTAATGAAAATATACCGGCATTTTTACTTCATGCACACATTTTTCTCATTTTTTATGTTCACATTCGTTTGTCGTATATGCTATAATAATAATATGTAACACATATGAAAATTGTAATGTATCTAAATAAAGAAAATTAATAAATAAAATATTTACATCAATAATGGCGTCATCTCCAGATGCCCATCTTGGTTGTTTTTGAGCAAATTGTGGAAATTCCTGATCGTGCGGATGACGCTGAAATACATATCCAACAGCAGCATCGTCTTGAGTACGAATTGGTGGGCCACGGCCACCACCATCATCGTTACTTCCTAATAGTTTCATTGTATTTATGGGAAAAATTTGGGCAATTGAAAATTTATTCGCGGAAATTTATCTGTAAATTAAAAAGAAATGAAAATTTATAATTAATTACTGCTGTAGTATTATGAGCAATTCCATGGAAACCAAAAATCCTCCATTTTCAAAATTTTGCGGTCTATGCTCGGGGTGGATGACATCCTGGTTTTCGAACTTTTTTTTCGATAAACCACACACACACACACACATAGCCTCGTACAAAATTCGAAATTAAAGTTTACCTTGAATTCGGTATACAATTGGTGAACGTACTCAGACAATTTATGGAATTGCACATAATAGAGGCACATACAAAGGAAAAAAGGGATAGAGGATATTATATATAAACGATCCGGTCGGCTCTCAAGGAGAATCGATACGGCATTTTAGAAAATCTTATATTTACCTGGATTATTTATTTAATAGATCTATATATCCAAATAATATATATTTATACGATTAACAATAATTTAACTTGATTAATTAATTATTAATAAAAAAAAACTATTTATAATTATTTATAATGAGAGAGAGAGATAGGATAGATATTATATTTTTTTGTATATAATAATTAGATGAGTGAGAGAGAGAGACAGTTAAAAGAGACTTAATTTTATTAATTATTAGAAAAATTTTCTATACAATGAAAATAATAAAACAAATCGGTGGCGTCGGATGCTGCGAAATTTTCACTTTTATTTTCTTTAATTAAAATCTATCACAAAACACTAATTTTCTTTTTTAATATATATATATATAATTATATATATATATTCACAAAGCACCTTTTTCTCTTTATTATAAATTAGGATTTTTCACGAGAGAAAGAGAAGCACACACAAATTTTTTTTTTTATTTTTTATTAGGAAATTAACTAAATTACACGAATAATCGATTATATTTTTTATCACTAGCTGTACACAAGAAAACGTAATTAAATTAATATTTTATACAAAATCGCGCACTATATACACAAATTAAAACGGAAAACAAAATTGAACAAAAGTCTTTAATTTTTTTTTTAATATATAAAAATTTTCTTGATTGCGGAAAATGATTTACAAAATTACGCCATTTGTGAGAATATTTTTTTTTTTTTGTGTATGGGAAAATTTTTTTTTTTTTTAAACTTTTTTATACACAGATTACTAAATTATATTATTTAATATACACAAAAACGGAAAAAAACTATTTATATTATATATTCACACAAACTAATTATTTATAAAGTAAGTTTTTTAATTAAATTTTAATAAAATTCTTTCAGTTTTGTTTTATTTACAAGACGCCCGACATTACCTTTCTCAATATACATACGACGGCCATATTGAAATAAAAACAAAAAACATACAATTTTTTTTTGTTATCTTTATATGTAGTGGTGTATCGTGTTTGTATTGTGTTTCATTTCGTATATATATATACGAAATTTTGTATGCGCGCGCACACCTGTCAAAAATAATAAAAATAAAATAACAAAGCGAACGTAAAATTATTATAAAATGTACTAGTCATTTTCATATATATCGATCTCTGTTTTTCTTATGACACCGGTATTTGATTCTAAATATCGTGCTATTTCAAAATCATGCGGTTTTTTCTATTTTGTTGATTTCATGCTGAGCAATGAGTTTGTTTTATGTTTACGAGGTTTTCGTCTAGTACAATATTTTTTTAGGTGTTTTGATAATTCAAATAACGTTTGTTAGTTTTAAAAAATTTATTAAGTTCGAAAGTTAGCCGGATCGACCATCCGGTTTCAACGATTTCGATCACGAGCTTGTTGATAACAGCCATCTCTCATATTTATCCGTACTCACACCTAGTTATGTGTGTATACCTCAACACCCAGTCTGATGACCACTTTTTCCTCGTGACCAAGCATCTTATACGAGACATTTGCTCTCCGAGCCAAAAATGAGTTCTTCACGTTTTGGAACCACTTTGTAGCCAGAAATAATTTGCCATTGTCTGGAGAAATTTATAGTTTTAAACAAGTTTGTAGACTTTATTATTGGACTTGGAAAACGTATTTTGCCACTTGAAGAGTAAGCATAAAATGGTTTAGTCAGTGCTTCCCTTTCCTCTGGATCGATTGGAATAACAATGAGCGATCTCATTAAGCAAAAAATGTCCAATACATTTGCGGATCTCACGACAATCATAGCAATTGGTAACAATGTAAAATAACACAATGAGTAACTGGACAAAATGATCGCGACTCCAAATCCAATTACGGCTAGCCTTTCAAAATTAGGCTACCTTAAGGAAAATTAAAATGTTCTCAAAATTCTTAAAAACCAATGATGGTTAAATTGTAAAATTCCCAAAATTCTAAGTGTTAGCCTATCAAAATTGTGCACTACCTCTTCTGCTTCAACGCAAAAACCTTCTTTATCGAACCCAGCGACAAACTTGATTCAAAGACCTTTGTCTTCTCGTAGCTCAAATTCACAACAAACAATTTCAAAACTTTTAAACGACTATTAATTTCACTCTAGTGGCCAGTGCGTGGGAGGTTTTCATACTTATTTTCATATTTTGAATTAGCGTTCTTTTGAAGCTTCCATGCTTATTTTTTCATGAAGGTCCATGATTTGCGCCATCATCCACTCCATGTTTTTTAATTTAAGGTTTAGAGCTGGTCTGTTTTTAATTATTGCCAGTTTATCATCAGCCAATCGGATTTCTCGATATAAACTTCTAATTCGGACGTCTTGTTGCTTCAGCTTTTGCCTGGATTTTGGTAACGATATATACATGGGCGTCCGTTTTGAATAATAGCTGCTCCCACTCCTTTTCCACTTGCATTGACTGATAACCTGGCGTTTTTATCTTTATCTGCCTGCAATCCGTCTTTCCATAAAATATGACCCAGAAATACCATGCCTGCTTCTTTAGTACGTTTCATTAGTATATTTGTCATTTGATCTAATTTCTCCATTGTTGCCGCATATATTAAAATGACATCCATTGAAGATTCAAAATTTGAAACTCCTTTCAGTATCTTTGACATAACCTGCTTGTAGATTTCAGGCGCTGATGATAATCCAAACGAATGACTTGTAAATGTATATTTACAAGTGCTGTAAATATACATTAATATACATTTATACTGCACAAGCATAGAAATATTTTGCAAGTGCTAAATATTTCTATGCTTGTGCAGAACCCTTTATAGGAATCCAGTTTGGTAAAAAATTTGGCATGTTTTGTTTTAGCTGCTATGTATTCCAGGGTCTTCAGTGGATAATGTCTTCATTTCAGATTCTTATTTTGGCAACAGGAGTTGGTTCGAGTATTTTTCTGATGACCCCCACTTTTTCCATTTCGTGTAACTCCTCTATTACATGCGATATTTCCGAGCCGGATTTATTTCGAACTTTCGATTTTCTTTTATGTCGATGTCGATTTCAATGTTTTTCAGTTCTCCGAAATCTTTAAGGAACCCTAAGGTTACAAAGGTAGCGTTTTTTATATGCATCGTGTTACGTGACTTTTTTTTTGTTTATCTCCAATTAAGAAGCATAGAGCGTCTACTAGACGGGACCACCTAACCTTGTTAGGTGCTATTGGTTTAATTTCCTGTCATGATCTTCCGTGTTGTTTCACTTCTGCTAGCATCGTTCTTTTCCAGGTTACAGGTGGTCGTCCAACTTTCCTCTTTCCTAACGGATTCCATTCCAGAGCTCTTCTTGTGACATCATTCACTAACTTCCTTAGCGTGTGGCCAATCCATCTCCATTTGCGTTTTAAAATTTCGGTCTCAATGGGTGTGTGATTTGTTTGCCTTGAGAGCTCAATATTTGTAACTTTGTTGGACCAAAAGCACCTCAGTATTCTCCTAAGACATTTGCTTACAAACACACAGCCATAGAGCAACACTGATTTCACTCATAAATTGAACATAGCTTGGTGTTGCGGGATAGGATAGATGAGTTCCAGACTTTGTGAAGTGTTGTAGATAGTTCTGGCATTGGTGATCTGTTTATTGATGTCTTCATCTGTTCCACCCGTTTTTGTTAGTGTGGTACCATACATCGGTGATGATATTGGTGTGTTTAGCCTCATAATCTTGGTTTTCTTGATATTTATTTTGAGGTCGATCTCTTTCGCTAGATCTTATAGCTTCTACACTTTTTGTTTCATGTCGGCGTGTTTATATGTTAGCAGGCATTTGTCATCTGCGTAATCCAGATTAAGTTTCTTCATTAATCCCTTTGGGATACCCATTTCACAAAGTGCCTTCCATATTTCGTTCCTGTGTATACATGCTTGAAGGCCACGAAGAGTAGGTACAGTGGTGAATATCAGTCATTAGATTGTTCTATGATGATGCGTGTTGTATTGATATGATCAGTGCAACTTCGTCCTGCTCTGAAGCCAGCTTGCTCTTTCCTAAGTTTCGAGGTAATTGTCAGAAAACATCTGTATATCTTTATACTTGTGTTGTGGAGCGATATACTCCGCCAATTTTTGCATTGTCTCAGGTCACCTTTCTTGTAGCTCTTGGTCAAGCCTTTCCATTTTTGCGGTATTTTACCGGAATCCCAAACTTATGTTATTACACTTGCAGTAGTGTATATGTCCCCTTTGAATATTTCAGCTGACATGTTTTCTGTTCCAGAGGCGTTAATGGCGCCAATTGTTAATTCGAAGATTTGTGTATTGTTGGTGGTGTTCTCTCCGAAATATTCCTTTAACAACAGATTCAACCCTTATTGGTTGTATATTACTGAATTTTCCAGGGGCCCGACGTGTTACTGCAGCCTTGAGAATTTTGTCAATGTTTTGTCTACGATCATTCCTTGCCATTTTTTGATTTCACTTCCCGTATCCTTGTATTGACGGTTTAGTTCTGACGTGTTTTGTTGGCACAGTTTCAACTTGAGTTGTCGGCTTTCGCCATTATTATTACGCACAGAATATAATGCTTGTTTACCCATTATGGTTGTTAAGTCGGTGTTATCTGATTTTGCATTGAAATCTTCTTGTATTATCTTGACATCATTTCTGTGTCCTTGTTATTGTGGCTTGTAGTTGTTCATCATTGGTTACTCCATCTGCGCCTTCTGTTAGGAAGACATAGACATATCATTTAATGATATAATGTATGTAAGGAAGACATATCATTTAATTATGATTGTTTCGGGTTTGTGAATGGAATCTGCTACGACTATTCTATTAATTTCTTTTCAATTAGTACCCTCTTGGCGTTGGACGTTATTAATATGAACACGCCTTGTTCATGTGTTGATATATATATATATATATATATATATATATATATATATATATATATATATATATATATATATATATATATATATATATATATATATAAAATGATTAAAAAGGTAGTTATATAAAATATGTTTTGCACGGCGGAATACAATACACTTTTGGCGGGAACGTCATAAAATAATTAGTATTGCCAAATGAGGCAAAATTTCTTTCTCTATAAAACGATGTCAAAATTTCCAAAATGGACTTGCACGCTCGGCCAGCCTTACCGACGATAGAAAAATTTTCATTAAAATAATTCATTCAAGAAAATTCATTTTTCATCCTGCTTCTAAAATGAGTGCGTTTAATTTATTTCATCAAGTATTTAAAAAAAAAACACTTGTCATTTTTAATATTTCAATTTTGTATTTGAACGTTGATATGTTCAATTTTTTTTTTATTATTATTTATTTGTAATCTGGTTTTTTGTAGTGATAGTTAATAATAATATTTTACATAGTTAATTAATTAATTTATTTTTATTTTTTTTTTTATAAAATATTACACGCAAGTGATAAAATTTAGAAAATGTACAATGAGATTTAATAATTTCGACACAGTACATTTCGACACAGTCAGAATTTCGACACAGTACGGGACATTTTTAAATAAACCACGTGTACATTTTATGTTTTATCACCACATGTTCTATATACAAAAAAAAAAAAGGAAGAGCAACATAAAATTTATAATTTTATTAATTAATTCCTTATCATTTAAATAAGTAATAATTGGTAAGTAATATAGTAGTATTTTGTAATTATATATTTATTTATGACATAAGGTAAAAAATAAAATAATTCGTTACACGGTGTGGTGTCCATTTTTATTTTATTTTTAAATTATTATTTAATTTATTCAGTTGTTCAAATTGAAAAAATAATCTATACAATTTTTTTTTTAAATTAATTATTATTTTGTTATTTATTATTTCATTTTTCATTTTCATAAGGCCTCTATATAGCAAAATAATAATAAATCGAAATTATATATTATTATGTAACTAACTCCATTATTTATACAAATTAAACAAAAAAAAAATGCTTAGATTAATTAAAAACAAATAAAAACATTATTTAACCAAATTAGAGATAAATTAACTAAAAAATATTAATTATTCAGATTGCACAGTATACAAACCGTTTCGTTTCTGTGTTTATCCTCATATAGATGATGTCACGGTTCTTTACCTCTAATATTGGACTATGTTGTGTGTTTTGTGTCCTTGGATACCTTCCAGGATTTTATTTTTAATTATTCTTAAAAAGCTTATATTTACTCTTTATCTATCTTATAATTTATATTAATTTAATTAATATTTTGAACTCAATAAAAATTATAAAAAAAAAAAAAAAAAAAAAAAATTATGGCAGTCTGGGAATATAATAAAATAGAGGCTTCTTCTGTGTGTGTAGCATTTTGTGTATTTTAGATGGCAAATTTCGACCGACCATAAAAAAATGTTTTTTTTTTCTTTTTCAATAATTTTTATATAATTTACAATTATAATTAATAGTTTAGATAGTATGTATAGTAATAGTAGTAGTTAGTTAAAGGTACACAGTTTGTAATTATTTATTAAGTTTATATATATATTTATAATTTTAGTTTATTTTTTATTAATTTTTCGCGTTAAGTTGAAAAATTAATTAACACAACATAAAAAAAAAAAAAACCGATCACTGAACGAGGGGATGCCTAAAAAATTCGCGCACGGAAAATTACGATTAATTTTCAAATTTAAACATAAAATAAATGAAAAACTCATGTATTTTTTTTTGTGTGTCAAAAATTCAATTTTGAATATATTTAATTTATTATTTTTTAATTAATTTGTTTAGAATTAAAAAAAATGGATTAAACAATTTTGTATTTTATTTTTTTATTCTTTAAGCGTAATCATTAATTAATTTATTTAATTAAAAAAAAAAAAAAATTAAACTAAAAAAACAGTATGAATACAAATCAAAAAAAAAATCAATTTAAAATTAAATTAAAAACTTAATACTTAATTAGGCAAAAAGAAAATATATTTAATTTAATCAAGAAACACAACTTAAATAAAAAAAATTATATATTCGAGAGACATACTAAACCAAAAGAAATATTTATAATTAAAATTATATTTTGTAATTTTTATTTTTAATTTTTTGATTGGTTGGTAACATATTTAATAAGTCACTGGTATATTTTGTACTAATATAAACAAAAAAAAATTAATTAATTAATCGATAATATATTTTTAATTAATAACAAAAAAAAAAGAGAAAAATAAAACTTGGCACAAATTAAAAATAGATCAACTATCTTTTATTTTAAATATTACATCGAGCAAAACCATTTCCTTTTTTCTTTTTAATTTAATTTTCCAACTTAACTAAAAAAAACTATATATATATAATTATAAACAAAAATAATAATATTAATATAATAATTTAAATGTAAATCCTCTTAAAAATATTAAATTATATTTGTATGTATTCCCATTAAATTTTGATGATTAATTAAAATTAATTTAATAAACTAGAATTTGGTTTAAATTTTAATTAAATAAATTTCTCGATATTCTTCGCTATTGCACACTATTTTTTTAAGATTTTTAATTAATTTGTGAAATAAATTAAATAAATTGTTTTTTTGTTTGTTTGTTATATAATAATAAATTAATATAAATATATATATTATGTTTTTAGGCTATGGTTAATTATTTTTCTAGTTTAAATTAATTTTTAAAAAATCATCAAAATATTAATTAACTGCATTTTTAAATTTTTTATAATTTACAAGTTTTATTTTATTTGGTTGTTTATGTGTGTGTGTGTGTGGTTTGTCTGTGTTAAGTGAAAGTATATTAATCAATATTATATTTTATTTTAAATTAAATTAATTTTTACAGGCACCTATTTTATATAAAATTGTATTAATTATTTGTTTAGACGGGGAGGGCGGTATACGTTTGAAACACACACGGGCGGCGGCGGCGACCTCTTATTAAATAATCAGTACACGGACATGTTTTTAACACTTTTTTAAGATATAATTTAATTAGTGCGTGGGCAACGGAGGACAAAAAATATTAATAATTAACAAAAAACAAAAAAAAAATAAACAAAATCGCGCGTTTCTAACGCGCCCTCTCCCATCTAAACACAATATATTATTAAATTATATTTATATATCATATTTATTAAAAATATATATAATTACAAACAATTAAATTTAATTAATTAATTTTATAGTTGTTTTTCTTTTTAATTATTTCAAATCAAAATCAAATAGATCTGACAATCCTTCGGTGTTGCCTAAAGAAAAATTATAGTCGGTGTCCAATGGCGGTTCGATCGATAAAAATTTGTCATAGTCGAAGTCTAAGAAAAAAAAAAATAAAATAATTTTAAATATTAATTAATAATTAAATTTTAATTTAATATTAAATATATGTACAGTAAAATTTTTTATTAATTAATTATTAGTAATTTGAATATTATTATACATGGTAAATACAAAAATTCGCACCAGAGCTGAATCTCATGGTGCTACATGTATGAGTTAAAATGAAATGCAGACCCACAAGATTTCAGTACCGGTGCCAATTATTAATTAGAAATGATGTTTGATGCAGTTATTATTTTTTTTTTATAGTTATTAATTATTTAGTGAGTGTTAGTGATTTTGTTTCTAGACTTCAAGAATTTAAATTAATAGTTCAGTTTATAGGAGATTAAAAATTAAGCCAAATTTTGGATCTTCAATCCTAACGATATTTCCTTCGGGTACTCCGAACAAAAGTTTGTTAAATTTGTAGGTGTTTTATAACAACTCGATTCGAATTATATTTGGCCCAGATCACAGAAAGCTTTTAGATGATTCAATTTCCAAATCACACGATATGCCTGCTCAAATAAGAAAGCCTTTTGCTTGCACTGAAGCTGAGACTGCTAAAATTATGATCTTCTTTTTTAATCCGATGTAGTCAAGTATTTCACTAAATTGTTGGTACAACTGAATCGAGAGGACTCGGTAAGCTACCCGCTACCAATTTGAGAGTAGAATCCTCAAGAAACCTTACTATTCTAATCAATAAAATAACGGAGGGAAAAGGAAAATTAAAAGTAACAAAAATCCAATCATGAACAAAATTGGTAAGCGGTACTAGCTAAAAAGCCAGAAAGAATAGATTGTGATCAAAGGAATTGGGAGGTTCGGAGATTCAAGCGAAATTGAAGCTAGCACAACACAAAAAAGAGGTTCAAGTATTTCTCATCTAGCATTCTGTCAATACCTAATTTATGATTCTAAACATTCGGATGGCAAAGCACCTGGCTTGTTAAAGCGATAGAGGAACAGAATTAGAATTACTTTTAAGCTGGCCAACCTACGTACAAGAAAGTCAATTAAAAAGAGATTCCTGAAGTTTTGCGGAGCCTAAAGTCAGAAAACCCGAAACTTCACGAAAACTAAATGGTGTATTGGTCCCAATACCGAAGACTAGTTGAACAAGGTACTTCTCTAGATATTCCGTTAAGCACACCAACTGACATTAAGGAGGCTCCAGAGATGTTAACATGTTTTTGAGAGGGCAGCAAAAAATGCCACACCTGCCTTCAATATTCCTGAGACGGTTAAAAAATCTCCCAAGACATCTAGGAACTTGTTCAAGAATAAGGAGGCAATGGCAACAATCCAAGTCACTTTTTAAATGAATTCTCGCCAATCGAAAGGACAGATTACTCTTTGCGGAAGGCAAGGAAACATTTAAAAAGGCCAGTTAATTTAAATTTACCAGATCAGTGACAAGTAGAAACGAAAAGAAGTCTTAGTTTTCGCTGCTCATATAACCGAAATGTTTACACCGCATCAAGACGCTAATCAACTTGTGGTATCTGAGCAAAAGTGCAAACCAATATTGGAAGAGAGTCAGGTTATACCAGATAATCAATTTGGATTCCGAATTTAACTTGGGACCATAAAGCAAGTGCACAGGATTGAAAATACTATCAAACAAAACACACTTTTGAGGAAAAGGAATCCTGTTTTCTTTCTGGATGTTGCTTAAGCAATATTGACTAGGTTTGACATGAAGGGATTAATTTATCAAATTTAAAAGCTTGTCACAATATATTACAGTAAAACAAAATCAACTGCGGACTTAAATGCACTAATATAGTTGTCCTACAAGGCAATGTTTTTAGACCTACTACAGCCATTTTGATGTCACACAAAAACTCAAAAAACAGAACAGAAAGGGAATTTTAAAATCTGGCCAAAATTAAGAAACGGCTAAGGAACTGGCTAATAAAAATAAGCTTGAATCAACAGCATTACAAGCCAAAATTTACCCTTTGCTGAGATATTTTACAAGATCTTTCAGACAATATACTGATGATTTGTGCTTCGCCCTAACGACCGCCGAACAGCACCACAAACACTTACGAATCCTGTTTGAACGACTTATTGGAATACAATTTGGCGATACGGCGAAACCATTAAAAAGTTTTTTGAAACACAAGCACTCGAGATGGTTCCTGGTAACAAAAATAATCGAACGCTGCTGACATTGACGGACCAAGCAAAAAATGGATTTGAACATTGCAAACAGCCGCTTGGTTTTTTTCTCAAAAAAAAATGTGAAGGCTTCACTTTGGCTACAATGACTGTATTTGGCCTTCAAACAATTAGGGTACAAGAAAGATGTCCATTTAATTCCATTTTTAATCATAAGCCGCTCACATTTACCCTCACAAAAATATTCGAAAAAGCCAAAAATCGTCAAGCACTTACATCGAACAAATAACCACGGGTATCAGCTTCGTATAAGAGGAGCTAATAATGTGACTGCAGATCTCTTGTCATGATTAACGAAACAATGAGAAAATAAAATCAATGCTCGATAAAGATGATGTCGACATTTCAATTAAATTAAAACTTCTTACCATTCCAGGCAGTTCGAAGAGACTTTTTGCGACTACTCATTAGCTCAATCGTTACAAAAAATTCTCAGAGAACAATTCTCGCATCCTCGAGTTCGTGCCAAATTGATGACCAAACGATTCGTTTGGCCAGGTTTTTAATCGGATGCCGCTAAATATTTTCGAAGCTGTCTGAACCGCGCATTTGCAGCACCAAAAGTCACAAATGTACCCATTTGCGTTGGATAGGTTAGATTGGTTAGATAGCAAAATTGGTTGTTCTCATAAAAATTACAACGGATCAAGGCGATCAATTCCGAAGAACTCATGTGAACGCGCGGAATTCAGAACGACCGCATGTCATCCCCAATCAAACGGACGGTTTGTTACTCCCGATGCACATGATGCATTTTTGCGTATGCCGCCTAGTCTGGAAAATGGAGGTAGGAAGCCGCGATGTTTTAGAACTTTTCGACCAGGAGAAAGAGCATCAGATTCCTTTACGGGTGCAAGTGCAAGAGAGCTTGCTGTTTGCTACTCTAAACAGGCGATACAAAAGAAACAAGGCCTGCTTCTTATTTCAATAGAAAGACAAACAAGGGAGAAGTTATCGGTGTGTATTTCTCCGACTGAATGACGTCATCTTGCGCATTACAGTATTTGAGGATTAAGATTAGATCAGCAAAGAAGTCAAGATGGACGAATATACCGTCGTACCACCTCTTCTTTATCGGCTGGAACAAATTGTATCGTATTTTTAATTCTTCTGTGGCAATCGACCACATATACTCTGGCAATCGACTAAGATCATGGTTTCCATATACGAATATACGGATAAACGTTTTAACCCACAGTTCAGCACGCATCATTCTAGGGGAGGGTATTTGAGGAGTTACCTTCTCAGGATTGAACACACTAAAAAGCGACTTACGAAGTTACGGTCTATGAGTACGGGAAATTCCGATCATTTAAATGTTCACACCAGCCGTAATCAACAAGGATTATTATTGATATAGGCGTATCGGTGTTTCGTGAGAGTATGTGTTCTGGAATAGAAAGCAAAAGATATTTTAAGTAACCGATAGTGAAAATTTCGACTGATTGAAACTCGAATACTGTACTCCCAATGGCCATTTCGTTGATTCAAGAAGCAGCTGATGGAAGGGGTCAGCGTTGGAAGTGGTTTCGCCCTGTATAGAAGCGTGGCAAAAATTGATGAATCCCTAAACGGGCTAAAATAAGTATAACAATAAAAATACGGACGACTTAAAAGGGTATATCCATTTTTCTAAAAATTTTTTTTTAAAGCCAACAACCAATTGAAGCCAGTGCTAGCGGCACCGACGTCAGGAGAAAAAGACGTGACAACCCGACAATCATAAAAGTTGTTCTTTACACCGTTGCCATTACGTCCAATTACGCAAATATCATCGCTAAGCAGACTATAAGCTAACCCGATGGATTTTTGTGAATGTCTCGTAGCGTGAGTTCTCTTTGCACATCTTCACAATCTGTATTTGACTGCTTTCATCTACAGCATTTGACAAATGTTGAACATTGAGTAAATCGGAAAAATGTCCCTTTCAAGTTTTGAGTACCGCGTCGATTTTAACACGGAGATTTCCATCGTGATTTCCATTCCGAATGGCAATAGACCTGTTTCTAAATGTATGGTGCAGCCCCGTGATTTCTTTAAAAAAAAAAGTTATGAACTACGCTCATTGCTGATATTTGTACTTTTAAGGATTCAGCCAACCATCAATCACAATTCCGTCTAAAAATTAGCTTAGCGGTTCTCAGAGCAGAAACGGAATGTAAAAGGTATTCGCACTTCTATAAAGGCTATATTCTATTGCTCAAAACCAAGACACACTTCTGATCAAACCAATCATTTTTGAGTTTAATTTTCGCCATATCTAGTGTCCAATGCCAAATTCGACTTCTAACTGGGCTATGTGCAAGCGCTCAAGTGTTTAACAGTTTTGTGGAATTTAAGAATTTGGTTGAAAACCAAACGAACACAAAGAATAAAAATTTTACGCACTGACAACGGAAGAGAATTCTGCAATAATTAGATGGATGATTTTCTTCGAAAATCCGGCATCAAACATCAGAAAACGACACCTTACACGCCTGAGCAAAATGGAAAGTTTGAAGAGATGAATAGAACTCTCATCGAAATAGTCAGGTGTATGCTTATTGAGGCCAATCTTTCGAAAAAATTCTGGACAGAAGCTGCAAACACAGCAGCATATTTGGTAAAACGTACACCAAACCGAATGCAGGATTCTGTATCACCAGAAGAGGTTTGGTCTGGAATAAAACCACAATTAAAACATTTGCATATGTGGCTGTAAACACTAGATTTTGTGTACCATACTAATTTCGAGGCGGACATTTTGTATGAAGATCCATCATCAGTAAATGAAGCATTACAAAGTATACATTTATGGAAGCAAGCCATGGAATCCGAATATCAATCTCTAATGGAAAACAATACTTGGGTGTTGGTTGATCTGCCTGTTAATAAAAAACCCATCAGTAATAAATGGGTGTTTAAAACGAAACGCGATGCTGCCGGAAGAATTATAAAACAAAGCGAGACTAGTGATCCGAAAATGAGCGCAAAAACCGGGCATAGACTTCACAGAAACATACTCTCCAGTTGTCAGATACAGCTCGATTCGTTTCTTATTAGCAATGGCAGCGAAATATGATTTAGAGATTCACCAAATTGATGCAGTCACAGCATTTCTCCAATCAGAACTTGAAGATACCATTTATATAAAAAAAAAAGTTTGTCACCTTAAAAAATCCACTGTACGGGCTTAAACAAGCCAGCCGCATTTGGAATTAACATTTAGACACTCAACTGAAAAATTTGATGAAAAAATTTCAGATGGAGAATATCGGTGAGGCGAAATATGTACTAGGAATGAAAATTGAAAGGAATCGAAAGGAAGGAAAAGTATTGATATGTAAGTAAAGGTTATATAAACGATGTTTTGAGAAAGTTTAACATGACAGATTGCAACCCAAGTTGCGACTCCCCTAGATGCTAAACAAATCTTGTCTAAAGAGATGAGTTCAAAAAACGTTGAAGATAGTGAAAAGATGAAACACATTCCGTACCAAGAGGCAATAGGCAGTCTACTTTATTGCAGCACATGTCACAAGACCAGATATTTGTTATGCCGTCAACAAATTAAGTCAATTTAATCAGAATCCAGGAATGGCCCATTGGAATACTACGAAACGAGTGATGAGGTATTTGAAGGGTACATCAAGTTTTAAATTGGAACTCAGCAAAAATAGCAATGCAGATATGATTGGATACTGTGATTTAGACTGGGCGGGTGATCCTGAACAACGACGATTAACTACTGGATATGTATTTGTGATACAGGGATGACCAATATCGTGGAACTCGAAACGACAATGCACAGTGGCTCTGTCAACTACCGAGGCAGAAGACATGTATATGGTAGCAGCGACACAAGAAGGCTTATGAAAATAAATTAAATGATACAGAATAGCGTCCAAATAAATCAATATTCATCTCGCAAGAACTAGTAGATGTGCTCTGTCCTGATGGAGTTCGATTGTGTTGAGTGACGTTTGATGGAATTGGCTAAATTTCGACATAGCCAAAGAAGAGGTGGCGATGGAACACACCTCTAAGAAACGAATTTGCTCGACTAGCAACTGTACGTTTGAAAACAATTGATCAGGTAAAGGAGTAACGGCGGTTTTTTCAAGCTATTTCCAAAGTATTAAAGCTTGTAACGATGATACAGTCACTCACAAAAATTTGTGTACACCCAAAAAATTAAGGAGTTCACTATCATTCGTTTACTTAAGTTTAAATAATTAAAAAAATGTCCTTAATTTTTAAAAAAAATATTTAATTCATAAAATAATTAAGGTTTCTCCTACAATCCAATGTCACAAAAATTTGCGTACACCCTGTGATTAAAAGAAACAGTTAAACATGGGGGTGGGTCAGTCATGGTTTGGGGCTGCATGGCTGCAAATGGTGTTGGAAATTTAGTGTTTATAGATTAAAATATGACGGCTGCGATGTACTTAGATATTTTGAAACAAAATATCTAATCCAGCGTCGAAAAATTGGGTCTTAATTCATCATGTTATTTTCAACAGGACAATGACCTGTGAAATGGTTGCTCTTTATTTTTAGCAACTAGGAAGAAGTATCTATAAACATCGTTTCACTACAAGATAACAGCTGAAACTGATTTTAAAACAGGAATGGAGCAAAATAGATTTTGCGAAGACCACGAAATTGGTAAATTCTATGTCTTCGAGGATTCAAGCTGTGCAATTATACGTTTTTGTTTTTATACGTTTTTGTGATATTAGACTGTAGGAAAACCTTAATTATTTTATGAATTAATTATCTTTTAAAAATTAAACACATTTTTTTAATTATTTAAACTTAAGTAAACGAATGATAGTAAACTCCTTAAATATTTCTTAATCTAAGTCTGAAATTCGTACAATTTTTTGGGTGTACGCAAATTTTTGTAAGTGACTGTATGTGCGGGAAGGTTATTGAAAAATCAGAATGCACTTTACCAATTTTTTATGTTTTAATCCATGCAATTTTTTCTGGGGACGAAGCTCTTCTAACTCTTACGCGGTAAATTTGGACGATGGTTCGGCCCATAAATTCTGAACTCTAACAGGGGGTCATATTATGTTCATCGTCATCACCAATCTCAATCAAGTTCTCTCCGCCGTTAGGATTCGAACTCGGTACCTCCCGACCCAAGCACACTGACATATTTGTTCACTTAAAATAGGGAGGGAGTTAAATGTAGATTTAGTCAAAATTTTAGCCAAACACTATTAACGGCGCAGATGTGAAAGTTTAAGATGAAGTTAAACTCGTCGTCGACGCTGGAACTATCAAAAAACAAATCCCAATTGAAAACGAGAATTACACGCATGAGAATGAGAAGATTGCGACTATCAAATGCCCAGGGCTTAAACTAAATTTATCTAAATTCTTTAGTAACTGTCATTCTATAAAATATTTGAGTGTTTAATTTACAATGTGCACTAAAATTAATTTATCGTACGACTAATTTCCACCAACATAGAATATAAGATAATTAATACACACACATAAATCCCGTAAGCATAACATTCACATTATTATTTTAGTATTATTTACACACAAAAAACTGTACACACGTTAATTATCCACAAGACACAATAATAGTAGTAGTAGTGTTATATAGTATTAAATGTTGTGCATATAAAATTACAAAGCAAGAACTCAGACTGTGATGCGGTTATAAAATGTACGCGGGTCACAATCAGAGAACTCGCTATGGAATTTTATCTGGTTGATTTATTATATATTTATTTAGAAAGCCAATATTTTTTTTTTATTTACAAATTAGTACAAAACATATAAGTATATATTTATATTAGATAGAAGACTAAAACGATATATACCTGAATCAGTTGCGATCCAATTTGATAAACAAAAATCATTGATTCCATCCTTTTTATGTAACGATTGCTGTAACGTATTATTGGGGCTTAATGTTAACACGGAATGATTGCTTAATTTAACATCATTCTTTAGTCGAACTGAACCAATTATGTCATTATCTAAATTATTATCACTACTATTACCACCACTACCCCCACCACACGATATATTATCATTACTATTATTATTATTATTATTATTATTTGTTGTATTATTAATTTGGTGCTGGTGTTGTTGCTCTTGATGATGATTTGAATATTTATTATTATCCTGATCACAATTATATTGATTATTAACAATATTATTATTACTATTATTTCTATTATTGTTTAAATTTTGATTATTAATGTTAGTATTATTATGATGTGGATGATGGTGATGTTGCTGTTGTTGTTGCGGTCGATTCGACGATGAGGATGATGATGATGATGGTTGAGATGAATTTTGTTGGAATAATAAATCAGATGATATGATATTTGAAGATGATGATGTTAATGATGTGGACGATGATGATGGCCATGCCGATGTTGACGACGATGATGTTGATTGTATTTGATTTGTTGGCTGTGTATTATCACCAGCGACCAATAGTGATTTATTTAAGTTACGTTGAGCTGACCCAAGTGGTCGTGTTGCTAAACCTATAAAAAAATAAATAAAAAAAAAAAATTGTTAATTATATTTGTAATTAGTAAAATTTAAATAAATTTACCTATTCTATTGCTTGGAGTTAATAAACAACTTGCAGTCGATTGTATTGGTTTGATACAGTCGAGAAGCGGGTCACAATGTGTTGTAGTACTATCGATTGCACCATCCGGACATAGGTACACGTCTATAATTTCACCTTTTTCTGATTTCAAATGTATTTCGCGAGGATCTTCAATATCAGGCAACTGCAACAACATAAGTATTTAATATAAAAATCCGGGTAAAGCAAATCGCAGCACCATTTCCAACCCAAAAAAAAAAAAAAAAACCTACCACAAGTTTAGCTTCTGGTGGCGCCTTAATAACAATAACCGTTTGATCTTTAAACAAATCAATTTTCTTTAAATCTTGATGTGTCACATAAGCATGCTGTGTATCCTCGGTTTGTGCTTTAAAATAATTCTTAATCTCTCCTATTAGATTATCGAGCATATTTTCTTTTTGCTCGAGCCGATCGGCTTCCTTTTGTATATCATAATTCAATATCAAATTACCACATTTCCATTGAATATTATTTTTTGACTTTTTCTCTAAAATTCCGATACCTTCTAATACATTTGTTATATCGTAGATACGACGTTTTTGTACATTTAATTTTTCCGATGCTATATTTAAATCGACCACTCCGTTGTCCGACTCTTTGAGCAAATCAACAAATTTTTTTGTTAGTAAACCTAATGACGTATCATATCTGTCGAATAGAATTGAAATTTTTAAATCGATTTTTTACTTTTACAATACAACTTTACTGAGCAAGTGTGTTGCGCAGTGTATCGCGCCCCGTAAATTGATTTACCTTGTGCCTTCTGAATAACGTTTTTTTGTGGATGCTCCTGTTGTGGCTGCTTTTGTTTGTTTCATTTGTTTAGGTGGTGTTGGTGACATATTGCTTGTTGGAGACGGCATACGACGTTTTACAGCCTAAAATGAATAATTTTTGGAATTTTTTACTAAATCGACAAATTGATAAAGGAAAATCTAAATAAATCCACAAACTAGACAAATAATAGTATTCTCTCGTACAACTAAAATCAGGGTGATGATAAAAATAAGACAAATAAATTGTCTTGATTATATATTAACCTCTAATCTCGAAGCATTTAAGATAATTTTGTACACAAAACAAAAAGGCAAAATTTGCATAGAACATTTTCTTTATTGGATGCAACACAAGTAATGAATTTTTTTGTTTTTACCAAAAATCAAACAAAATAAATTTGACAAAATAAATTGCCAGTTGTGCAAATTGACACATTTTTTTTTAGGGTAAGTCATTCATGCAAATTAGACCGTTTACAATATTCTACTTCCGTAAACTAAACTCAATAAATGTTTTTACATGAAATTACATTTGTGTATGTCGTTATGTTGTTCGTTATATTGCACTTAAGATTCCAGTCAACCTTGAAAAGAAGTTTTAAAGACGGTTGGTTAACAGAAAAGCACATGTGGTGGTGACAAAACATTTCGTATATACTACACAGCATGATGTAATCATCAACATCTATCATGTTAGTAATCTGGTGAAATTTTCATTCATATTTTTTATAATTTGCAAGCGAGAGGCATATTTTTTTTTTGTATGAGAATGATCTAAATTTAGATGACGTCACGAAAAAAAACAATATGTCCAATTTGGATATACTAATATGTACATACAAAATTAACTGCCGTATATCCCCACCATGTTGTATACATAATAACAATTATGATATTTGTATATAAAACTATACAGTAAAAATTATGCGAATAATTTATAAGCTATCAGCAACAACAAAATTTTGGTTTTACATGATCGGCGCGGCGCCATAACTTCTTAAACCCTATTATTTGTGATGAAGTGTCACTCATATATAAGTTTTATTACGACTAATACAATTGAAAGTCCCACGTGAATTTGTTTTTTTCTTAAATTAATTCCACCCCCTTGTCGCCGATGAGGTGACACAATCTGGCAATGTTTGCAAATATATTAGCTAAACGGTTACTTGCTAAAATTTCAATGGCAATCGAAAAGGAATTTCAATTGAATTTCAATTATAATTCAAAAATATCTAACTTGAAATCAATGGCATGTTCAAGAATTTGAAAAACAGCCTAATTATAACTATCTCAAAAGAGGCGGGATTTTAGAATACGAAACGAATACGAAGTGTAAGATTTGTCGTTTCAGCTGGTCGAACTTTGCAAGGTGTTTGGAATTTAGTAGTTATGTTGACCCACAATCAGACATGGCGTCGTTGTCGATGTTGACTCTTCGAAGATGAGCTTTGAGGCCGTAGTGATTAGATAAAATTCGCAAAATTATCACTAATAATTGTCACATTTCATCAGAATCCCATCTAGTTTTCCAGTGATGTGTACTATAGCGCTGTAAAAAATCTGCAATCAGAAGAAATTGTCGGCATATCGATATAATCTTCTTCATGCGATTCGGTAGCCAATCGGTCAGCCATTTAATTTCCATAGACATCCATATGAGCTGGACCCCACCCACATTAACGAAATGACAAAAATTTGATTTTTTAGTCGAAGCAGGCCGTCCCTACCATCGATTAGATTTATGCGACTTTATATTTTTCAGGGCCCGACTTTTAGGGTCCCGATTGCGACCCCTCTAAACGCAAATCCGCCATATAGCAGTGAATACTTCACTGGGTCGCTAAAACTGTCAATCCAATAGGAATCGTTCTTTCGCGAACCTCTAAGAAACGCTTGTTTAACCAAATGGTTGCATCAAGCTTTCTCCATATCATCTCTCTTACTGAATTTATGATTTGTGGTCGGTAGTAAAAAGATTCGAATTCGAAGTGATAAATGTAGTCGTGCTCTACGTTTGAGAAGTTTCCAAAAAACCTAACAAATGATGAGATATCATACGAAGGTATACGGTCGTGAAAATCTTTAGGATTTTTGTTGTGTTAGTTACGAAGACTGAGTAAAAATCTATAATTGAATAAATCCCACCGAGTTCCTTATGCATAGAATATCACTCTGAACATTGTCATAGGCTCTAAATACGTCCAAGAAACAAGATAATGCGTCGTTCTTCTGACAAGATGTTATGTTGTACTTTTCCATTTTCTGAAACCACATTGAGGCTCAGATATAATTTAAACAGACATAATGATAAACGACTGACTAGCCGATATGTTCTGACTCATTTGGGCTTTTACCAGGTTTAGGAATCGAGACTACCTTTGATCTGTACCTTTCAGAAGTACGAGCATTGTCTGAAAAGCATTTATTGTAAATTGCAGGTAGTCGTTCTTTACCAGATACTGGCAAATTCTTTAGGAGGGATGATTTAATTCTATCCATTCAAACGATTAAATCATCCAACTCGTAGCTTGTCATCATTTTGTCCTATTCTGTAAACAGAATTGGGAACAAAGTCAGGAGTTATTTTCTTCGCAAAAGTTGGTATCCATAACGGGGCTGAATTCCTAGTGGGCTCCACTACGGTTGATGCATTCTTGAAATTTTGTCATTCTTCATACTTCATGTGTCAGTGAAGGCTCATTATTGAGAGAAGAGCAAAATTACTTTTTTTGCACAAGAATTTAAATTCCTGTTCCAGTCGTTGAAATTCGCTAATTCTTTTCCTCCCATGAGTTTCATATCTCATCATTTGTTAGGTTTTTTGGAAAAGGTACGCGGATAATGAGGTTTCGTTTGCGCAAGATTAGCGCTCGTACATACAATTTTATTGAAATGGGAAAATCTGTTATTCCAAGGCATTATCACTATAATGCTTCACTATAACAAAAGATATATTTTAACAAGAGATAGAGTATCGGGCACAGAGCATCTCTTCGCTCTATCCGAGTGAAACCGAATTTTCAATTTCATTGAGTTCAATTTCACCTTCCATTGAGTGTTCACATAACAAGATTTGAAGACCAATTGATCACTGCCTACAAATTTGGCAGCCGACCGGCTAAGATCTTGGATGATCCAACGAGTCCTTAGAAATTAACATATGGTCAATTTGACTTCTTTCCCATTAACGTCGCTGGTTTGTGTCCAAGGTCCGAACCTATATTTTCAAGTAACTCAGTCTGATGATTGCCAGCTCTAGCATTAAAGTCACCACTTACTATTCTGACGTTGTGCTCCGGTATGTAATTCGTCAGATTATTCCAATTGTTGCAAAATGAGTTTTTGGACTGGCTAACATCCGTGGGCGCGTGAATACCAATAATTGACATTTAGTCTAGCCACATGCGTAAATGTAGGTTGCACATATGGTATCAACTACAACCTTTGTAGTTAGTTAAAAACTACTGGATCCACAGCTTCCATTGATCTCAAAATAACCCATTTTAGAGACTAACACGAAGTGGATTTTAGTAGTGATGACCACACATTTAAAAATGTCCGGGTTCCTTGTTACTCATGATAATTCTGTCGAGTTTTATTTCTCATGATAATCCGATGGCGTATGTTGTCAGTTTAACGGTTATTTCATTTAATTTTAGTGTTAAACAATTTTATAGTTAAACTTGCTTTTCAATTAAATTGAGTTGGTTCTATGGTAACAATCTGGTGTCGACATCAAGAGCTGACATCACTAATATATTAAGAATCACAAGGAAGTTTAAAATAAGTCACATTACTAGAAAACTTTGGGTAACCGGAAAATTCATGATATTGTAATGAATAAATAATTGGAAAAATATCAATTATGCGAAATTAGTGGAGCTATCTCAATCAAACGGGCGCTGGAACCATTAAAATGTCATTCATGTAGCGTTTGGCAAATTAAATGAGCATTCCATTGTTAAAGAACCGTTTGAACTTGTGGTATCGACGAACAAAGTGCGAATGCAGGCACTATCGGATTTTTACAATCCGTAAAAATTATGATGATAATTTATGGTAAATTACCACAAATTATGACCCCCGACGAATTTCTGAGAGATTTTGTATATATGTAGACTGTGAACTTTGTTTTACAGTCACCGTAGCGAAGATTATATGCCGTCTCTGTATATGTGGTAGCTGAGGAATTCAAGCTCTAAATGTTTCTGCGATATAAAAGAAAATTAAGATTTTTGTAAAATCTTTGTTCATAGAACGTTTCCGCTTTCGGAAAAACGGCATTCCGATAATTGCAAAATCATTATGCGGTGCCATAAGTTTTGTAGGATCCCGTCGCCGTGATTTCGCATACAGAAATTGATAATCCGTAATGAAATTATAATCTAATGAAGCAGATGACGCATTTTATCATTTTAACGATTATTTCATTTGATTTTAGTGTTAAATACATTTTTCTAATTTAATTTGTATAGATTTTAGAATTTTGTGTGTATTGGGATTTTTTTTACACTATTTTCATTAATAACCTTTTTAAATTAGGCAAAATTGTGAATCTTGAAGACTATTTAGATTCCAATTTTATTTTTTAGCACTGGGATAAATGTTTAAAGAAAATAATACTAGGAACATTCCGTTAGAGAAGGTCTCGACAAGAGCTGACATCGCTAATAGATTAAAAATCACAAGGGAGTCTAAATGAAGTCGCATTACTAGAAAGCTTTGAGAAATCGGAAAAATTCATGATATAGTAATGAATGTTCAGAAATATCAATCCTGCAAAATTGGTGGGGCTAAATAATCAAAGGGGCTGGAAACATTAAAAAATAATCCGAGTTCAAAACAGCTTTTCGGACATGGCGATCCGAAAATGAAAAAGACCAACTCTAATATGGTTACAACGCGCTGCGGCGAAGATTTTAAACCATCTTTGAATATGTGGTGGTTGAGGAATTGTAAAATGGGCAAGTAATGGGCTAGTCTTTACATCACTCGGCAAAAATGATCAATATCTTCTTCCTCAGACGAAAACCAAGTCACAATTTTTTTTAACATTCTATCCATTAAATTTGGACAGATTTGAGTTGCAATTCGGAAGACCAAAAGACTGATATTGCCGTTTTAGGCAATCAGAGGGACTGATATTGCCGTTTTAGGCACGTTTTCGAAAGCATATTATAATATGGTACGCCCTTAAGTCAAGATTCCTAAAAAACTGTGCTCTCGTTTAGATAAAAGGAGAAGTTATATAGGTGAACGAGTACCGGTCGAAACTGTATATTTTACACCTGGATTTGACGAAACAGGATAATTCAAAACTGGATATTTTAAAACGAGATAAGGTACAAAACATGATATGGTACAAACCTGGATATTTCAAAACAGGATATTTCGACATGTGATTTAAACTTAAAATGATTTTTTAGGAAAGTTCTGGAATATGGCCAATTAGGAAGTAACTCGGCGAGTTCTTAACCGATTATGATGAAATTCGATACGTAGGTTGAAAATGGAATTTTAAAATGATTTTTTGGGATAGTTCTGGAATCTCGTTTTGAAATATCCAGTTTTGAATTATCCAGTTTTGTACCATATCTCGTTTTGTACCTTATCTCGTATTGAAATATCCAATTTTGAAATATCCAGTTTTGGACCATATCTCGTTTTGTACCTTACCTCGTATTGAAATATACAATTTGGAAATATCCAGTTTTGTACATTATCTCGTTTTGTCAAATCCTATTTTGAAATATCCAGTTTTAAAATGTCCAGTTCTGAGCGGTTCCCTAGATGAACACATGGACGCCAATCTGCACATCGTTCTTTTGAACCATGTTGAGCGGAGACGGAACCGGAAAAGATTACGGTTGACATAAGCTTAAACCGCAACCGAAAGACTTCTTACTAGATCAAGAGGAGGAAGACCGATTATCTTAAAAATATTGTATTGAGATGACTGAAAGGTCCTTCCCTATTTCGACAAGGAATTATAAATTATTATCAATGATATCTAATAAAAAGGCGGCGATTGTTGTAGATTCTTGTAAAACCAAACCTAATCGTTTAATTTAGGTAATTTTGGAACAAATTGTCGAGGCACAAATGGGCATGGTTTAATGAATATGTTAAACGTCATCTTCAATTAGGTTATGTATTATTTCAAAATATTTAATATGATTTTTTCAGAGGTTGGAGTAAATATCAAAAAAAGCATACACTCTCCAATGAATATTCGTCCTTCTAAGGATATATTTTTAAACACTAGAAAAAACTTGGACTGAATGTATCAAGCAAAAAAAAGGAGGCTATGTTATAAACTCGATTGACTACTTTTGTCTATATTGTAAATTATAATCGTACGTTTTTATCTTTCATCAGGATGTTGCCAACATAATTTAGTTTAGTTTGGTTTATAATCAGAATTTTAACATAATTTGGGAAATTCTTAAAAGATAAACAACAAAAAAAAAACCCAGCAAATGGAATTTAACTAACGAGATAAAGTTTTAACATTTTAATTCGTACTAAAAATATATTTTCACTTACCTTATAATAATTTGTTATACACCCCTCGGACGTTGTTTTCGGCATCATTTTCATATCTTTATTTCTCGTATAAAAATTTTGTGGTGTTGCACCATAACCATGGTCCAACAGATGAGAACTAATTTTTGCCTGTATCGTTGGTAATTTCGACGTACTATTATCATATTCGTACATTTTTTTACAATTCACAATAATTGCATCCTGTTTACTACTAACACTAATATTATTACTATTATGATTATTAGAATGGGGTGGTGCCGTTGTTGTAGTTACACCACCACCAACAATCGATGACAACATCGATGTCGATGATGATGTTGTACAACCACCACCGGTCATTATTGTCATAGATCGATGTGATCCGGATGATGCATTTGAAGACGACGATGATGATGTTGATTGTTCACTTATCATATAATGATGTCCATCAAGGATTATCGTTTTACTATTGCCACCATCATTTGAATTATTATTATTGTTGTTGTTGTGTGCAGACTGTTGATGTCGAATTGGAGTCGTATAGCAAACATTTTGTGCATTTTGGTATTTTGGCATTTTAATTTATGTCTAACAAATCCAAATGTCTAAGTATTTTTGTTTTTGTTTTACCAAATCCTTTTTTTTTATATAACTTATTACTAACGTTTTATGATTTTTATGTATTTTTTTAAAGGAAAAAATTTAAACATAAATAAATAAAAAAAAAGTTATTAGCACCAAATTTTTTTATGCCTGCAATGAGAAGAAAATAAAATGTAATTATTAGAAAAGTATTTTTTTAAGGGGTTTATGCGTAAACTTCCCTTTCGGATAATAACCAAAAAGGGTCTTTCTTTTTATATATATTGTGTGTGTGTGTGTGTGATTACGATTTATTTCTTTTTGTATTTAGTACTACTAGTTTTCTGTATAGTTTTGTAACGTACGAGACGACGAATTTCACAGCAGGGTGACTTTTTATGTATGTACATGCACTTTATATACATTAACCGCGCTTATATTCTTTCAATATTTTGAGGGGCACATTTGCAATAGGACTAGGTGTTTGTGTATATGTGTGTGAGTTTTTTGGATGTATATAAACGAGAAATTAAAACAACAAAAAATTTATTTTCGGTATTTTCATTTGATTTATCCAGCCGGAGTCTAAATTCAAAACAAGTTATTATTCTAAAGTAGAACTTCTGGTCGATTTGAATCGAATGCATTTTTATTATTTAAAAATGGGTTGGCTGAATGAATTAACTTATGGTAAAAAATATTTTTGTTTGGTAATCATTTTTTACGCACAAGGGAGACAAACTCGACAGACTAGAAAGAGGAATTATATATTTTTAGTAGTAGTATTTTCAGTATAGTATAAAAATTGTTCAGACCAATAATTGAAAAAGGTTCCTTTACTAATTCAATTAAGTCTGATGGATCGTTTGTAAGTTGTGTAATGTTTAAATTTATACTCCAGTGTAAGACCATTTTGATTCAATATTGCAGAATTATGTACACTGGTCTATTTTGCCGCCTAATTTGTTAGTCTGGGTACTTATCTACGATAGCGAGTGGTCAGTTTAAGTTACTATAAAAAAAAAAAATATTCGATTTTTACAAGCTTTTGCTGGGCCGTACCTTATGAACAATCCTACTTAATCGGATTCGATCCCGGGCAAGGTAGTTCTTTGTATATTGACAACCAAGAAATGAGTAACCACCGTCGCCAATTGTAACTTCTGTTCCTACCAAATGATAGCTCTTATTCAAAGATCACTGTTCTAGTCATTGAACATCGGCACTAGAAAATATCACTTCTAAATGTTGAGTGCAGTCCGGCGACTCTAAAGAAAATACGTGCACGTCGCTCATTGCTGATATTTTTTGTATTCTTAGAACTTTAGGATTCCACCATTCACGATTTTTCCGCTTACAAATTTGCGGAAATTGGGAAACAAATTCGCACTTCTCTATAGACAATACTATTCCTGGACACAAGCCGGCCAAGAAAGTGTTCAAAACCTCCTTTAAAATTTCTAAATCTTCTGGAAGGTATCGATTTTGCAATACTGCTACTAAAAAGATATTAATAGTGGGGTTTCACATCTTTTATATCAGACCTGCATTCACGTTTAGTTTAGCTAACTAAACGTTTTATTTTAAGATAGGAATCTTGAAAAGACAGCAAATTTGAACTCCCCAATTTGAAACCAACAAAATTAAAAGACCAACAATACAGATTCTTAAGGTACGAGCCGCCAAAACGAACATTCATAGCCATGGATGAAAGTCAAAAAACAAAGGACCGAAATGGGAAAATCGACTCCAAAAAAGGCGAAGACAATTTAATCTGCAGGTAAAATCATGGCGTTAGTTTTTGTTGCGCGTGGGATAATATGCATTGATTATTTTTAGAAAGGAAAAACCATCACCGAATTTTTCTAGTTTATTGCAGCGTTTGAGTGATGAAATCAAGAAAGTTTTGTGACAATCAAGATTGATGGCCATTTTGAGAAGCTCAACGATTCTAACTAAAAACAGGGTATCGAAAAGCTATTGAACATCGCTGCAAAACGTGTATTGAGCGAAAATGAGACTATGTAGAGAAATAAGCTTCTGGAACCATTCTTTGGACCAATTATATCTAAACTCTGAGAAACTGATTAAAATATTAAATTCGTTAATCGAGAGGAAAAGCTTAATCCCAAATCATCACCTTGGGTTTCGTAGCCAACACTTAACAATTAAATAGCACAACCAACATAATTGAGAAAGCATTTGAGGAAAAAAAGTCTGCTCAACGATATTCTTAGACGTTGTGCATGCTTTTGGCATGAACCACTTAATTTAATGGATAAGTACTACCAAGTTCCAACTTAGGCATCCTAGCCATACTATGTCAAGTACGAGCAACAACGAGCAACTTGTTCGTAGGATCAAGACTCAATTCCAGAATAGATAGACTAGAACTTCAAGCATCTAGTCCATCGAGTGACTGGCGAACACGATCACGTACTCCTGCTACTAGAAAAATAGCAGGATCGAAACGACGCCAAAGCTGTCAGGATCCAACTTGGTGCTACTGCCACGACAAATTCGGACACAAAACCGGGAATTGTCAGGTATCCTGTGATTTTAAAATTCCAGAAGCAAACAACCGTTTTTCTAAGCTACAGGCCAAGGTTTTTGTAAGCAAATTGCTGCAAGTAGATATTGGTCTCAGACGAAATTTTTCACACGCATTCACCATTGCGAACGTAAATCGTCCTATCATTGATGCAGCCTTTCTTAAGAAATACGACTTACTAGTCGATCTTAAGAGCACGAAGCTGATAGATCCAGCCACACAGCTGTCGATCAATGTGTCGCTGACACAAGCGAATACACCTTCGTCTAAGAACATTTTAATTGATAACGGGCACGGCAAGCTTTTAAAGAAATTCCCTTCTTTAACAGCTGCGCCGAGTTACAACTCGTCCGTTACACACAATATAGTGAATACAGGACATCTAGCGGTGTCCAAACCAAGAAATGTGGATCTGATCCGATACAAAACGGCGACAACGGAATTCCAACAAGTGATTTAACTGGGTATATGTCGGCCATCGGCATCACCAGTATCATGTTCACTGCACTTGATTAATAAGAAAAATCAAACTGGAGACCATATTAGGGCGGCCGCAGGTTAAACATGGTACCGGAGCCCAATTCCCCACATTCAAAACTTCTCCATGCATCTACAAGAATGCAAAATATTCAAAGATCGACTTCTTAAGAGCGTATTGTTTAGCTTATTAAAGAGATCGTCAGGGATCTCGACTTTGTATTTGTCTAAGTTGACGACTTACTTGCACCTTAGCCTTCGGAGGAACACTGTTTCAGAAACTTTCTGAATATGAGGTGAGCATCAAAAGTTTGAAATGCGTTTTCGGCACTAGCTCCCTAGACTTCCTTAATCACAAAATTACCCAAAATGGTATTCTGCCGTCCTCTAGACGAACTAATGCCATTCGGGAGTTTCCAGCTCCTCAATAAATCAGGCATATATAGACAATAATCGAGAAACTTTAGCCCCTATCCATACCCATTTGGCTACTTTACTAAAAAAGCCGAAAATGGTTGCTGATATACTGTCTCGAGCACCAAACCACGAAACTTCAGCTATAGAGGCTCACTTTGACCATTTGCGAAATGATATGCAAAGCGTCGAACCATTTTCGATGCACTGCATATCAATTCGCATCCAAGCATCCGAGGCACTCGGCATACTAGATATTTCTGGCCTAGTATGCGTCAGGACGTAGTCCACGTGGCGATAATTATTGTATGCAAACTTGAACTAAACCAGTTGAACTGGACAAAGAGTGACGTGATGATTTAAATCCACAATGACGATGTGGCACCACATCATCCTTGCATGTCGTGGGAGGCGACTAGCTAGACAAAGGTTGGATCGTAGCTAAATATTACGAAAAATCTGATGACGTACATCAGGTGTTCTTGGATTTCTAGCAAGCCAATGACTTGATCCATTTGTGAAGTTTAAGGTTTGCTTTGATATGTCTAAAAATACCTGCCGAATTTGTCCGTTTATGTAAAATGACAGTAATACAATAATTTGTCAAAGCACAAATTGTTTATTTGTCAATATTTTTTGCAATTAGCTCAGGTGTACGGTAAGGAGATGCTTTGTCCCCGATACTATTTAATCTTAATTTATAATTTATCCTTCGTAAAAGCTAAACACCTAAAAACTACATCTTGTATCGTCAGTCCAACAAGGTTTAGTCATAAACAGATGATATCTGTGTAATTAGACATAATGGCAACGTTGTAAAATAACTACTGGCTTTCTTGTACGATTATCAGCTTCTTTTGGTCTCAAAATCAATCAGTCGAAAACAAAATATATGATCACTGGTTTTAGAAACCAAGCGCCAATAAATTTTAGTAGTAGTGACAGTCAAAAAACTTGCAAATGCCGACAAGCTGAAGTTGTACAGTGTTGATCAGATCCGTTGTCATGTATGGGTATGAGAGTTGGACCCTGACGGATGAGTAAGAAAGATAGTTAATGACATTTGAGAGAAGAATCATGCACATGATATATGGCAAACGCGACGATGACGATACTTACCGAATTTTATTCAACCACGAGATCAGGAGCTTAATGAAAATTTCTGATCTCGTTCATGAAATAAAAGGACAACGAGTAGGCTAAAATCTACGAGACGATCTTAAACGAATGGTGCAGCAATCGTTGAGGGAACAAGCCATTTGGCAGGCGCAGAGGTCGCTGACGGTGACGATGGCTCCTCGAGTAGAGAACGATTTTTCTTCTTCGGTTTGTCTAGAACAATACAAAGAACAAGCTGTTGAGTCGGTACTGGCTAGCAATGGCCTGTAACAATTGTAAACATCAGAAACTGTGAAACGCAGCAGGAATGGAGCCATAGATGAATTTAAGAAGTAAACTAGGTCAATACCAAATTACTCATTAGTCCAGGAGACTAGATTGTAATAAAATAAATAATTAAAATTTATCTAAACTTAAAAAAAAAAATATCTGTTGAGTAAACAAACTAATCTAATCTAACGACACACATCTAATCCTAATTAAATATGCAAAATTATAATTTCGGTTATTAAAATTTTGTAGAAAAAAAATTGTCAAAGGGTAACACCCAAGGTACGAGAAAGATCGCTATTAAGTCCTTACCCAATATGAATACAGCTAATTCTTTTTAGACAAACCAAGATTATAAAACGAAAACAATAAAAAAAAACTTTTGTTTATCTTAATTCCAAAATCAATCGTGAATTGTGCTTAGCTATTCTAAGGTCCATTGACCACCAACTGATTCGTCGAGCAGGTTAAATTTCCAAAGAATTTTTTTTTATATATTTTCATTGTGATGAGCTTACAGGATCGTGATATGGTTGTTTTTAAATTTACCTGTTTCGATTTGTAATTCGAATGAAAAAAAAACGTAGATGCAAGATTCATAAAAAGGATATTTTTATTACTGCACTGGAATATAAAGTCAGTATAATAATTAAGAATATGCGTACATAATTGTAATTAAATTTTACGACACGAAGGTAAAAGAAAGCATAAATTATATTTTCTAATTTATTCGATTGTTTGACTTTACAAGTTTATTATGTATTTTGGCGCCATACCTTTATGGCAGTCGGTCGATAGTTTGTGTCAATCATATATAGTATATAATATGTACACATATATGGTACAGATCATTTATTATCGCATTTGGGTATATATGTATATAGTGCATCTCTTTATCAGAAAAACAGAAATTCCTATTGTTTGGGGTTACACACATCTAACATTACAATTCGTGTGTGCATACACATAAATCTCATTTACATTTCCTAGAATAGGAAATGTAAATGAGATAATCAATATAATGTAATACCATGGTGTTCAAGTCGCCAAGTGTGGTAGATAAAACTGGACTAAGTTCACAAAGGTCAACGTCTGTAGGTGATTTATCATCAATCGCCACAACGTCAACCAGAACATTTAAAGGTGTGCAACATAGTCCAAAAAAAAGTGCAAACGAAGTAGAAAGCAATTTGGTATCAAATTGTTTGCTTCAAAATAAAAATTTTTGTGATGATAATGACAAAAGTGCAATGAATAAAAATAAAATAAAAAGTGCCGTGTTGTTAAAAAACAATAATACTAATAATGATGTAGGTCAGTGTTCTACACAGTTAGTACAACGGGGTATCGACCGGTATATTACAGTGCAGCCGAAAAGAAAGAGAAGCCCAAGAGCTGCGCTAAACACTAGCATCAACAAATTTACAAGGCTCGCTAGTGTTGAACTTGCTCATGGCAATCGTTTCTCTAGCCTGGTAGAAACAGAGTGTATCGAAGATACCACATCTGCGGACAAACCTAAAATTGAAAAACCGCCGCCCATTTATTTGAGAGAAGAATCAAATAAAGAGCTTGTAAAAGCTATTGACACCTTAACAGAGGGAAAATATTATATTTCTGCTCTTAAAAGAGGTAATATCAAAGAAACCAAGATACAACCAATTAACATAGACGCGTACCGTGCATTAATAAAATATTTTGACCAGGTTGGTAAACGTTACTACACTTACCAACTAAAGAGCCAAAAAGGTTTGGTCGTTATTATTAAAGGAATAGAGAGCTTTGTAGAACCAAACGAAATACATGATGCTCTCACTGCCGAAGGTTTTAATGCAAAATCGATTACAAATATTATTAACCGGGAGAAGATACCACAACCACTATTTCGCCTGGAATTAGAGCCAGACAATAAACCTATGAAAGGCAAACATTCAATTTATAACATAAAATATTTAATGCACAGAAGGGTAACCGTTGAGGAACCTAAGAAAAGAATTGGGCCAATACAATGTATCAAGTGCCAAGAATACGGGCACTCAAAAGCATATTGCACACTAAATGACGTTTGTGTTATCTGTGGCGAACTTCATAATTCAAAACAGTGCAATAAAAGGAAAACTGATGCCTCCGTATTACGATGCAGCAACTGTAATGGCAATCATACTGCAAACTATAGAGGTTGTCCCATTTATATGGAATTAAAACGAAGAATTAACCCAAAACAACGAGCAGAGCAACGCATGATTAATTTACATCCAGCAGTTAAACCTGAAGTACGACCAGAAGTTTCATTCACCAACTTTCCAAATATAACCCATAACGCAACCGTTAACAGCAGCATGCATCAAGGTGTTTCGTACGCCAGTATTCTTAAAGGCAACGCTCCAAAAGCTCAAGTAACTCAGGAAGGAAATGTTACCACAGCCTTAAACAAGCTAACAGACATGATGCAAAGCTTCATGACGATGATGGAGAGAACGATGGACTTGATGATGCAAAATATGAACGTGTTAATGCAGATAGTTGTTAAAAAATAAACATGACCGTTCTAAAAATAGCAGTTTGGAATGCAAACGGCTTAGCACAACACAGAGCAGAAGTTCAAGCATTTCTCATTGAGCACAATATTGACATAATGTTAATATCAGAAACACGTTTCACTAAAAAAAACTATTTTAAAATTAACGGGTACTCAGTATATGATACTAAGCATCCAGATGGTAAGGCGCATGGTGGTACAGCAATATTAATCAAGAGGCGATTAAAACACCACGAACATACAAAATATGAGGAACAACATATCCAATCGACCAGTATTTGTTTAGAAGAGTGGTCGGGAAAATTTATAATATCCGCAGTATACTGTCCACCAAAACATGCCATAAAAAAAGAGCAGTTCGTGAATTATTTCAAACAGCTGGGTAAAAAATTTCTTGCGGGAGGCGATTACAACTGTAAACATGTTCACTGGGGTTCAAGACTAACATCGCCGAAAGGCAAACAGCTATATGAGGCCATGGAAGAACAAAGTTTGGATTATTTATCAGCTGGACATCCAACATACTGGCCCACGGATAGAAAAAAGATTCCTGACTTATTGGACTTCTGTATAACTAAAGGCATAGCACGCTCAAATGCAAAAGCCACAGATTGCTGTGATCTGTCTTCTGACCACTCACCTATAATAGTAACAGTTAGCACCGATGCCTTAGAGTCGGAAGCACCCAAACGTCTAACGAACACACGGACCAATTGGAATCAATATAAAAGATTAGTAGAAAAAAATTGTCGACTGGACATCCCACTTCACACCCAAGCAGATATTGATGTAGCAGCTGAACATCTAAAAGATATAATGAAATTAGCCGCAGAGAAGACCACGCCTATTATGAAAAATTCCGAAAAACTGAATAAAATTTCATTTAATATCCAGGAACTCATTCGGGACAAACGAAACATACGTCGGCAGTGGCAACAAATAAGATCACCGATATTAAAATGGAAATTAAACCGTGCAATAAAGACTCTAAAATTCGCTTTAAAAGAGGAAAACAACAAACAGACACAGAATTATTTAAGTGAGCTGTCCGCAACAAATAAAACAGAATATTCATTGTGGAAGGCAACGAAACATTTAAAGAGGCCGGCAAACCTAAATTCACCCATAAGATTACCAAATGGGGATTGGGCAAGAAGCGATGTAGAAAAAGCCAATACTTTTGCGTCCCATTTGGAGAAAGTGTTCTCTCCACATGATCCAATGAATAATTTCAGGCTACCAGAACAAAATGAAAATGATTCCACCAATAAACCGATAAAGTTTAAGTGGAAGGGGGTCAAGAGCACCATTAACAATTGCATTAACTACAAAAAAGCACCAGGGTATGATCTTATAACTGGAAAAATGTTAAGAGAGTTACCAGACATATGTATAAAACTAATAACATACATATTTAATGCAATCCTGCGAATTTGTTATATTCCTCGAGAATGGAAGATTTCTCAGATCACAATGATACACAAGCCTGGAAAACAAGAAACTCATATCTCGTCATACCGGCCAATTAGTATGCTACCCACAATTTCAAAGCTGTTTGAAAAAATGTTACTTACAAAACTAAAACCAGTTCTAGAAGAAAAACAGATTATACCAAACCATCAATTTGGATTCCGGAATCAACATGGCACCATAGAACAAGTACATAGAATTGTAAATGCGATCAAAGCTACCTTCGAGGAGAAAAAATATTGCTCTGCTATTTTTTTGGATGTTGCCCAGGCGTTTGATAAAGTCTGGCACGATGGCCTTATTTATAAAATAAAAGAGATGTTACCAAAAAATTTACACCTAATTCTAGAAAACTACTTGCTCCAAAGGCAATACCTAGTTAAGTACAATGATGCAGTCACTACTTTAAAACCCATACGCGCAGGAGTTCCTCAAGGCAGCGTTCTCGGACCTGTCCTATACTTACTGTATACAGCCGATTTGCCAACTACAAACCAAGTATTGATATCAACATTCGCTGATGATACGGCTATTTTGGTATCAAACAAAGATCCTGAAACGGCCTCTAGGAAATTGCAAAACCATTTATGCAAAATTGAAGATTGGCTACGTACATGGCGAATAAAAGTAAATGAAGAAAAATCAACCCACGTTACATTTACGCTGAACAAGTGCAACTGTCCTACGGTGGAATTAAATGGTGTCATTATACCGCAGCGAACTAAAGTTAAATACTTAGGTTTACATCTAGATAGGAGGCTGACATGGAAAGAGCATATAGAAACGAAGCGCCATCAAATAAAGTTAACATTCTCCAAAATGTATTGGCTATTAGGCAGAAATTCAAAATTATCTCTAGAAAATAAAGTTCTCCTATATAAATCAATTATTATGCCAATATGGACATATGGCATTCAACTGTGGGGTTCTACTAGTGCATCAAATAAGGATATCCTGCAAAGATCTCAATCCAAAATACTAAGGAATATCACAAATGCTCCTTGGTATATTCGAAATGCGAACATACAAAGAGACCTTGGTGTTAAAACTGTGAACGAGATCATCAGGGAGTACAGCACGAAGTATTTTTCGAAACTAGAATCACATCCTAATGAATTGGCTAGGGATATTTTAAAACAGCCGAAGTATAGACGAATACAAAGAACAGATCCACTTGATTTAATGAATATATTATAAAAAAAAGTTGGTGTATAATATAGACTGTTATATAAATTAAATAATTGAGCCCATTAATAATAAGTATTAACATAGGTTAAGACTTAAAAAATGTAAATTAGTTTGTAAGATATGCGTACTTTTCGTTAGTTTCTTTAACAGAAAGATTCGAAAATAAAGCCATTGGCAGTAAAATTAAAAAAAAAAAAAATTTCCTAGAATGAAAGTCTACATACATATAAAATAGCTATACTCTATACAATTTTATCTTGTAAATAAATAGAAAATATTTAGGTTGTGAATGTACTTTAATCTTTGATAGCCAACAATCTTTGTAATCGAGCTGTTTGTTTAAAATAATGTACACCTTCCCCTTCAAATTCGTGATAGGAACATTACACGAAGATTCGATAATATATGATTTAATCGAAAGAATTCGAGCAAAGTGAACTAAAACATAATGTATGCAAATATATTATGGCGAGAGCAATGTTTTAAGATTTTGAAATTTTATTTCCTTTTGGCAAACTTTACTATACACAATACAAGCAATATTTGTTGGTTGTTGTTTTTTTTTTTTTTTTTTTTAATCAGACGGAAATCATAAATAATCCACCAAAAAACATATAAAACAAATGCACACACAACACAAAAACTGGTTGAATAGAATTTCATTTTCTTTTCGAATCGTCTGGTGTATTTTAAGAGTACAGAATACAAAAAAAAAGAACATATTCAAGAATTTATTTCTCTTTTATCATAATTTTTGATCAGGTCTTTGTATTTGTTCTGATAATGTACATAAAATATAAACTAGAAACAATATGCTGGCACTTGCCTGTGATGTAATCCTCATTTAATTCGGCAATACCCTAAAAATTGTAAAGTTCACATAATAAAATACATACTACAGTGTTGCCATTACGATTAGACTTTCATAAAAAAGCTTTGTTTTTTGTGCTATGTGACCATGAAACTGAGTGTTAAATTGATAACGAAATGGTTTTGTTCTTGTGGTTTTTTTCAGTGATTAGTAAATGTAAGTAAAATTTCTAAAAATTCAAAAAAAAAATTATCTAATTTCTAAGGATTAATTGGAACCAGATTATACTCAAACCAACAATGCATAAACAAGTTTATTACAGAAATTATTAAAAATTTGTTGTAACTGTTGAAAACGTTAAAATAGTACCGCGACCGCTCCGCCAGTTAAATCGTAGCTCTCCTCTCAGAGATCGCGACCAACCGTTTAGGATCGGCTCGTAGAACAAGAATGAACCAGTGCCTTTTATTTCAAGAACGACATTAAGAATTTTCATTAAATTTGACATCGGGTCTAATCAACACCTTCTACAACTTAAGCTTGCCGGAATTTGCAAGAAATTTAGGCATTAGAAATAAACGTAAGGCAACCAAACACAGTTGCTGGCGACAAGACGCATTTTTATATCGCCTCCCACACAATTATTATGAGCGACAAGGGACCCAAATTATCGGAAACATGTCACGCCTTCAAATGTGTGTTCCTAACTACTAAAATCAATTGCGTCTTGATTTCTGAAACCAGTGATCATATGGTTTTTTTTGGACTGATTAATTTTGATACCAAGGAAAGCCGAGAATCGTACAACTGGATCCAGATCTGATTGGACTGACGTTACAAAATGTTGTCGTCAGTTGTTTCGGTTTCAAAAAAGATAAATTCTAACAAGATCTTAAACCACCTGAGCTTATTGCATAAATTCCTGGTAGCTTGTTCTCACCTTTGACACAACATTGTGCTTACATTACTGTTATTTTGCATAAACGCACATATTTTTCAGATATTCCCAGATATCGCAAAGCAAACCACAAGCTATGCCGATAGTTTGAGGCAAATGCTTGCTGACCGATTCGGACGAAATTCTCCTTGGTTCCTACAAAGGAGCGATCACCTTTTTAAGGATAGCACAAAACGTGGCCACTTTCCATTCATCAGGCCATACCTACGCTTTGCCATACGAATCGAGTAAGGTTGAAAAGATAGTTCCACAAAATATCCTCTCCGATTATTAAGAGCTCGGAGTTAATTCAATCAACCCATTATGTTTTCTCATCTTCACAGATGGAGATCGTGCGCGATCGCAAAGTACATCAATATTTCCTCATTATCGGGTGCTAGATTGTTTTCGGAGAAAGGAACTCTATTTTCACATAAGCCAGTCTAATTTTTGCTACCATTCTGACGTCGTGCTTCGGCTATTAAACGCGCCTGGTTTTCTTAGCGACTGCACGTTCCAGGTACCGATTCTGAACTGCGTGGCCGTTAACATAAACGAGGGCTGATTAAATTTTCGCGGTATCTATATATCTTGTTAATATTTTAAACAGTTGGTTTTTTAAGGATGCGGGTATTCGGCCCAGCAATCCAACCTTTGTTTAGTCGCCTCCTGCAATAAGACAAGGATACTGTGGTCGAATTCTAAGGATTACATGCTTTTTTGGAGTATTTTAGGACGCATGAGAGTGCCTCCCAACTACAGGACCTTGAGCTATTTGTCTGTTAAGCTGCAACTTGGGTTAATCTGAAACAACATAAATTCGTCTTGATATCGTAAAAGTTCTGAAACTTGGGATTAGTCCGGAGTTTTTTGGATCTTTATCCGCTGAGAATTATATTGCATTAGAGCTTACCAAAGAGTATGTTCTTTCTTACCGAAAGCGACCTATTTTGTTGACGAACGAAACCATTTTCTCCTTTATGTTTGTCTTCTAGGGGTCCGAGTCCAATCGGACTGATAAATTTAACGTTTAAAACGGATTAGCTAACGGAGAACCATAATTTCCGTAAAACCGTAAATTTAACAAAAATTTGCACCGGAAATGAACTCAAAAGCCAAGATGAAATTGATGGTAAAGTAATCTAAATGGATACCGACTACCGCAAAGACGGGGAGGATAGATTACATGACGGGCTCCCTATGACGCTATCAATAAGTACATCAGAAAATAACCTACAATCTTCAGCATTCTCAAAGCGTTATATAATAACCCGAGGAATGAAGAAACATGTGTGTCGGCCAACCCTAAGTTCAAACGCTTTAGGATAAGGTGGATTTTATGATAGTGTGACTAGAAGAAAGCTAGACCGAATCACAACCTCAGTCAGAACAACAAAAGTAACGCTCATATCTCAAATCGCACTAACAGAAAAGTGCAGTTCTACCACCGTAGTTTTAACCAGCCACCTGTCTACAATAGACGATAACTACGAAATGGCCTGGAACTTGCTGCAGTCCAGATTTAATAATCCTAGACTCCTAGCAGGCAAGTATTTCAATTCTCTATTGTCGTTACTAACTATGCAGGTTGAAACTGCTGGAGCAGTACGAAATCTACAAGCCACCGCTATAGAAATGATACACAATATATAGCGGCTCCAGATGAGCCCTCCATATTTTTGATAACATTTATGCTAATCAGGAATCCGTTAGGCTATACAAAACTACATTTCCTATAGAGATTCCTAAAACTTTTAGAATATTTCACCTTCATAGAGCGAAGGTTCTAAACGTTAGAGGCAATGGCAGGCACAAAAACAATTGTACTGAAACATTCAAATTGTGATTTTGGCCGAATTCGTTGAATATCGAGTCGGCAGTACTGTTATTTTCAAAGCAAACCAAGTATGTCTTAGGTTCTGATAAAAGTTGACCGAAATTATTTTAGAGCACAACAGACTGCCTCTGCAAACTGAAACAGGACAGCACATGTGATTTCTTTTAAAAAAATCACCAGCATACACTACATATTCAGTATAGTAAAACTCTTCGTATTATATCAATTTAACGGTTATTTCATTTGATTTTAGTGTTAAATTATTTTTTTATCTATTTAAATAAATGTTAAAGTTTTCTTTGGATTTAAATGTATATCAATTAGATTTTTTTGTAATCCAATGATGTATTTTGTCAGTTTCACCGGTCACCGGTCGTATAGTGATGATTAAGATGTTGGGTTAAACACACCGCGAGTCTTGAGTTCAATCCCCGCTGCTGCCCACAACGCCGTGACCGATTGTGTGTAAAATTATTCGTCGGGCTGACCATCTACAACGATCATCAATTGTAAAAAAAATATGGAAAGACCTTGCAAAAGATCTCAGTAAAGAGTCAACTTTGACCTGTAATGCTGTTGATTTTTTGATTTTTTCAGTTAAACGGTTGTTTCATTAGATTTTAGTGTTAAATCATGTTTTTTTGTATATAATTTATAAAAATGTGTAGATTGAAATGTGAATCAATTTTCGTGTAATTTTAATGACGTATTTTGCCAGTTTAACGGTTGTTTCATTTGATTTTAGTGTTAAATAAAATTTTAACGATTCGAACGGAATTCTTCTTGTTAAAAAACTATTATTTCCTCTGCTAGAGCAGTAATTTTTTCCAAAATTATGTAAAACATCAAAATGCATGTAATGCAAAGAAAAGCAGTGCCATAATAATTTTCGGATTTTGATAGATTTAATGTCTTAAATACAGGGCATAACGCTAGAATTTTCACTACACCTATGGAGTCGCCCGGGCAGCACATTGAAGATTATTGTCTACGAAATTGGTAGATGACCGATATAATTTTCATTGACTTCAAAACTTCTTATGCGGTCGTATCCATGTTTCACAGTACATATTTTTATAAAGACAAAAATGCTAGTCACAATCAAATACGATAGAAAATGTAATTCTATAATAAATTCTTAAAACTTGATGATTCCCAATATTAAATCTGTAAAGAAATGTTCACACAACATATATTGCTTATAAGATTAAATATTGGTACTAATTTCTTATTACAAAAAAAAAAAAAAAAATACAAGTAACAACCAAAACCAACGTTTAAAACTCGTTTTATCAGTAATTAAAGATAGTTTATCAACTTCAAAATAAACGACATTTTTGAGGTTTCAATAATAAATTAGTACTCAACAACAAGCACATATACTAAAGCCTGAACATACAAAAAAAAAAAAAAAATAAAATTAAAAAACTTTATCGTGCACACTGCAGAGTACATTAAAATGTTTTAAACACAATTCCTCGCAATTGATAATGATGTAACCCAGGTCTATCAACGAAACCATTGTATTATATAATTAGAACACTACTAGTATTACAATATTTTAGAATAATAGACAAGGTTTTTATATAAATAGAAAATTTTATTTACATCGGATCAAGGTTGTAAAGGAATTTATATGTCGTTACACTATTCGTTGTGCTTGGTTGAACATTACTGTGCGTTAAATACAACAGCTAGATGATGATATAGGTTCCATATATTTATGCAAACAACTAATAATTTAATCACCTTTATACATAATTGTATGTACAATATACATATACACAATAAAATCAATAAGAAAGGAATTTATGTTCCTGTATTCTAACAAAACTATTTAAAGCGACATTCAACACTATATATGATATATTCCATCGATGGCGTCTTTCTTTTCATGTACAAAACTACTCGTATATATACATAGTGTGTGTACGATTATATACATATTATATTGTATATAAATTATTATTTGCCTTTTCAGACCAACAACAAATATGTAATAAATATATAAGACCTAAATAACTAAAAAAAAAAATGAAAATACCACATTAAAAAAAACTAAATAGTTGCAGGAAAGGCAAATATACAATAAAACAAGTTTAAATTAAAATACACAAACTTACTCACTATTTATATATTTTTAAAAAAAATACAAGAAAGGGATATTTAATAAGGGTTTATCATCATAATCATCGAGTGTGTACACATAAAATTCCTACACTCTATGGCCAACAACTATACACATGTCAACGAACTTTTAATTATTTTAATTAATAGTTTTTTTTTCTGTTACACAACATATCATATTAATACATATATCATATTATACAGAACAAAATAAAAAATAAAAAATTTCCCGCCAAAATTGAATAAACTATAAATTTTATGATATTGTTTACAATAGTATACAACAGATGTCAGGTAACGAACGAGAGGAAATGAGATAATCGTTTTTATAGTCTTGAAATGGAAAAACAACAAAACTAAAAAGTGAAAACAAATCAAAGATGTACATACACGATGGTAGTTTGAAAAGTTAAAAAAATTTTAGAATTATTTTTTTAAAACAAAATTTTTAAAAAAGTTAAATTAATTATGGCAGTGCAATGACATTTATACACCTTTAAAATTAACTAGATCAGTTAATATAATAGCTCACGAAATAGCCGAATTCAATTTTTTATAGCAAATGTTAATATAATATAAAAATGTTGCTATAAATCATAATAGGAATATTTTATGGTAAGATTATTAAAAATGACTGTTTTTAACTGTTGACCAAAAATTAAAACTTATTTTTATCAAGTTTATAGCATCATGATAAATTATGGTTAAATTTTTACTATAATTATACAAATTACTATAATTACAACGACTTCTGCGCCTGTCTCCGTTTATTTAAATTTTTTATTTAAATACATTTTCTTCGTTTAGTACAAAAATTTGCCATTACAAAGAATTAATTAGCTAACGGAGAACCATAATTTCCGAAATAATAAATTTAACTCTAATCAATATTATATTCAAAAGAAAAAAGATTGGATAAAATTTTTAAATGTACCGACATCGCAGACCGTAAGCCATCAGATATATTCAGCATCAATTGCGCATTTCAGAATATCAGTTTGTAATGCGCGATAATCATCAATATTTTCAAGAACCAGATAACTAAAACGAGATAGCATGAGAAATAAAATACCATCGAAAATATGAGTAAGAAATAAAATTTTTTTTTTTTACAGTCGGTTATAGCATTTATTTTGGCATTTCTAAACGAAAATATTATAGCCTCGTGTTTTTGTATAATATTTATATTTTGCCAATTTAACATTGTACTGTCCTCGGTTTGTGTCAATTCACAACATCTTCATTTTTCGGTTCGTTTCTCAACTTACAGATGTCGATTTTTTTTTACAGAAGTCGTGTTGTCTTTTTTCCACTTAAACAATTTTAGAATGTTGTATCTCAAGTTTTTTTTGCAGACATCGATGAGTTTAATGTAAAAAATCGTATCCAATTTCTTGAGAATTTTTTAGATAATCTTTCGTTAATAATATTCCACTTTTAAATCTCTCAAAAATGAAAATTTTCATAAAGCTGGTTTAACCCACTTGTCTACTAAATGAACATGACGAGGCAGCTACGTAAAGATAGGTGTGAAAGTGATAAAAATAAAAAAAATACTTTCGATTCCGTTCGGAAGTTTTTTCGTCAACAAAGAACTATTAAATAAACTGCAGAAAGAACAAACGAAAGAATGAAGACAACACTGCTCATCTTCGAGATCGCGTGTTTGAGACGCGGTTGGTATCGTCATTAGTTTGATTCTCGTCAGTAAAGCCATCCAAAGCTGGAGGTCCTAACAGTTAAAATAATTCTTCCTACTGCTGAAATAAATCTTCCTCCTTTTTATTAAAGACAATATAGCCAATTAACTCTTTATTTGACACTGGTGTCAACTTATCTGTCATTCTTTTCCGCGATTTTATTTCCATAGTAATTCGTCAGTGATCAGTAGATCGAATTCACACTTTCCGCTTCAAATGGTAAGCCACTAAATTTGGACTTTGACGATATTTTTCTATTGCTTTTATTCTAGCTGATGGCAATCGTCCAATTAAAGGTGAGGATTTTTTTGAAAACTTGATATTCTCGCCGATGTGAAAAGTAAAAAGCTGGTTGATCCAGCACGCAATCAATGCTTTCATAGTTTCAAATTTTCAAGATAGCTGAAATCTAAATAAAATAATTGAAATATTACTGAGTAGAGTTTAAGGCGTGGCTTAATTATAGTGCCTTTAACATTTTTGTCTTTACTCAATTACTCCATTTGCCTTGAAACTTGGGAAATCAGCGTAAAAATTCACGCAAAAGACGAATTCACATTGTTTTAGCAAATGTTACTATAATTAAATGTTACTATAAAATATGATATTTTATGGTAAGAAAATTAAAGCTGGCTCTGTTAAAGCATCAGACTGAACATCAATCTTTATAGTTTAGGATCAGAAGGCACAGATACAATGCAAGCTTTTCCACACATAATCCATGTTGGCTGATTTGTTAGCAAAACCGACAATGAACTTTTCTGGTCGAAGTTGATCCTTGTACAGAAAGTTTTATAGCAAAAATACTATTCACAAATATACTCGAAACCGCTCATCTTATTCGAGATGCTGTTTGTATCATCATCGGTTTTCATAGCAATTCGTCTACAAAGATCGAACTCAGACTTTCCGCTGCAACTACGACTACTATTAAACCATAATGTGGTTGTAAAGTTTTAAAATTATATATTGGTTTTAGAAGAAGTTTTACTCATGCTTGTATTCTGTATTTGTATCCTTTTCTGCTTGTCCATTCCTCTTTTCTCTGTTTGACTAAAGCAAAATAATGTTTTCCGTCCTAGCATATAAACAATCTTTGCTAACATGCAGAGTAGCATGCTTTTTCTTAGAAATCAAAGTTTTTAGCTTTTTACAGTTTTTTTCTATTTATTTCACTTAAGTTTAATAGACTAAACCAGAGACTAAAGCAACAATCTTTTTTTAAATGTCTAAGTGCATTCCTACCTACCATCTTAAAAAAGTTAGATACACCATTTGGAACGGAACCTAAAAGATACATTTCTAAAATATTTTATTGGGTAATCTAATACAACCCAGCCTCTTTAACTGGGAATTTCGGAGGCAGATTGCAAAGCATCACTCTGACGAATTTGTATAAAAATTTTACTCAAAAACCGGATTTCAAACCAAACTGTAACCGGGACGTAAAAATAATGAAAACCCGGAGCTGCGTCGGTCTTAATCCCGAGCTGGTTCTTCATATTGTTCTATAGACAACTCTAAATCGTCCTCTACCCGAGGAGCAATCGTCGGTGACAGCAACCGAATGCCAAATGGTTGCTTTCTCTCAGAAAATACCGAGCCAGCATACTCCTTTTACTTTATGAACGACATCTAAAATTAACATCAAGTTCCTGATTTCATGATCGAAGTAAACTCGGTAGGTCACGTCATAGTCGCATTTTTGACCATATGTCATGTACATGACACTTCTCTCAAATGTCATCGGCCATCTTTCATACGTTAGAGTCCACCTGTAAATCAACATTTCCAACTATTTTGCAAAAATCAAAAAAAATTCTGCAAACTTTTAAATATACCCTCATAAAATTCAACATGTGTGTACATTATAAATGGCTTTAAACATACAAAGTGGTGATGAAGAAAATGATGGATCAATCTCCCCCACAAAGCTACGTACACAAAATTTACATGCATATATGTGTGTATAATCCAAATAATATTGTAGTAAATATTTTTTAAAAAGTCTATCGAGCCCTCATGATTAAGGCGCGCGCGCGTGCTTTTCATTTAGAATGTTTATTATTACAATCTTAACAACAAAACAAAAATGATAAAGGTCATTGGCTCAGCCAACAAATTTATACATTATATATTTAATACATATATATAAAAGACACATTGTATATACATACGGAATACCATATTAGAATATAAATTGTGACACGTTAAATTGCAAGTATTTCTTCATTTTTTGTAATAGACATGTGGTCCCTGCGCTCTGTATATCATAGTGATATGGTTAGATTATGCATGCACCATACCACCAGCAGAAGTTGATTCATGATTTTTTTTTTTATTAAGACAAAAAGAAATTTACATATTTATACGGAAAGGAAGTAAAAGTTGATAAGGTTATATATATACATATATGTACATATGAGATTATGTGCACTCGCATACACACAAAATCTGGTGAGCTGCTGCACATTTCTTAGAAAAGGATTGAATTACACCCTGAATTTTTATGTGTACTCAACGATTAGATATATAAATAGTTTTGCAATGATTTTAAGTGATGTAAAAACATATGTTATGTTGTCATTTATGCATTCACAAGAAGAGACAACATAATATAAAAAAAGACTATCTTTACCTGCATAATAGAAACGAGTTAAATATATAACGTAGTCAAGTTCTAAAATGGCGAACTTTGAGGCATATCGTTATCCGAAAAAATAGTTATTTATTTGCTATCCAGGTAACAGGACCAAAAAGGCTCAATAATTTTCTTGGATCCAACAAAACATTCCAGGCATTAGAACAAGTAGAATGCTGCTTGGTCGAACTTGACAGATTACCTAATTAATCAGATTAATAGGAAACAGTATTGCGGATGCTTGTTCTTGAATATACACAAAGCTTTTAGACCTTTAAATCATGTCTCTCAAATAGAAGTCAGATCGTTAAAAATGTTATTGCTAGTAGTAAAAGAATGTTGCCTACAAAAAATTTATCTGGGCAATCATTGTTTGCCCGTAGACAAGCATAATTGTGGGTGGTATGATATGGTTCGGATCCGAATAAAACATAAAAGCTTGATTAGCTCACTAAACAGTTTCGATTCAAACTGTCAAACAGTCTGTGTAGATATAGCTCTCGACAAAAGTTCGGGCAATAGTAACAGCTGAAATGTCTCATGCAGTACGCTTCTGGCCATCGCGTGAAACTTAGAAAACCTCAGTTGATTGAAACACTGAAAAAGGTACCTAGCAACATAACTAGAATGCCCTTAAAGCGGAATCCACCTAAATAAAAAATCGAAAGTTTCATAGTAAGCCCCCCTAACATAAAATAATCTAAACATTTCTAGGAAATATCGTTAATTTTCTAGTGAAAATTTAATTATCTTTAAAAGATAAATAAGGTAGAATTTTATACATTTTCCGCAAAAATAACTTGATAATATATTTTAAACAAGTTAATCTTAATTGCCAATAACGGGAAACATTTTATGGCAAAACCATCGTACATAGTAACTGGTGACTACGCTTCCCCAATTTAACTGGTGATGGATTAAAAATTTCAAATTAATCTAAAGCATTGGGAGCGCTTTGATCCAAGAATTAGTGACTTGACTCAAGAATGTTCATAAAATTCCTTTAGACGTTAAAAAAAATTAAAGCGGGAATTAACTTAGTTGTACCATTGGCCAACCTTTTTTCCAACTCACGTTTCAAATTTTTCAACCATTTCATTCAAATATATTGGCGTTTAAAAAATTGGGATTGAAAAAATAGAAACCATATTTTTAAACGAGATAATATTATTCGTACATCAAATAAATAAATCATGCACAAAATTTTATCGTTAAAATAATTAAACGTGCGATGGAAAAATAATTTGGGGATAAAAAATAATATATCTTGCACAAAATTTTACAACCTAAAATTAAATTTCTGTCCAACAATTTTGCTTAGAAAAAAAAATACTTCGTGCATAAAAATAATAAATTTTGCACAAAATTTTAATATAAAATTTTTTTTGTCGGTATGGGTGTATCGATACGTCAATGTTTGCCAGTTACATTTTAAAGATTATCTCATGTCAATGTTGGTCACCGCTACGTTAAATGGTCTATGCATTATGTACATTTTTCACAACTTTGTCGAGCACTTCGGCTGGTATCTCGCTAATGACACGTTTAATGTTGTCTGCTAACTCTAAACTTGTTGTTAGTCAATCCTTGCATTACCTGTGGTCATAACACCAAATGCGGCAGTTTTGAAAATTTGGATACGTTCCATTTAACCAAAAATGAGCTTAAATAAATTTTCACAATTAAATCCAATAATTTGTGAAGATTGTTCGGGTATAAGTATAATGGCAACGCTGAGTACAATTGACTTTGACAGATGTCAAAAATCATGGGTTATGTGCCAAAAACATATACACGAAAATCCCAAAAGCAAAGAAATCACCCTTTTTTTTCGGAGTAAACCGTAGTCGAAACTAGCTTTTTAATTTAAATAAGCCACTTCTATTTGCGTATCATGTGCTCCAACATATTTGTTGAACCCGGCTTCCACGTCCCATGTAGTGTAAATCTATAGCCCTGCGAAGGGCTAAGCGGGAAAAGAACGAAGCAACTTCTTGCGTGCCCGCGATAATGCAGTTAGCATCAACAATTTTACCTTTTAAAATGGCTGTACAATTTTGTGCTTAATTTATTATTTTTTATGCACAAAGTATTTTTTCTTCTTTACAGAAAGCTCTTTTATTTGTGTTGGTTTAATAATTATTTTGTGCAGTAATCATTTCTTTGTGCACAAATATTTTTTTGTGCAAAAAATTGTTACTAGTTTTAAGGCATTGCCACACACAAAACAAGAAACGAACAATTCGGTCGTATTTTTAGTTTCCTCGTCGCATTAAAAAAAAATGGCTAGTATTTAACCAAACATTAAAAAATTACTATATTTGCACAAAAAAATTATTATTTGTGCACAAAAACTCATTATTCTGGCGCAAAATAATTATTAAACGATCACAAATAAAAGAGTTTTCTGTTAAGAAAAAAATACTTTGGGCATAAAAAATAATGAATTTGCACAAAATTTTTCCACCAAAACTTCTATTCCGTTTAGTGCGGTTGATGGGTGGAATCATCGGTTCACATTTGGCCATCGTTATCAAAGATAACGATGGCCAAATTTTGCCGTCAATGGCGCTCGCTGTAAAGGTTTTAGCAAGGTAGCACCACATGCCATACAACACGTCTGTTGAGAAATAAGTTCGCTGAGCAATGTATCTCATGTTTTGACGCGGTTAAGCCGTTTTATGTTAAAATTTTGTGCATGATTTATTTATTTTATGAACGAATATTATCCCAAAAAAAAAATCGTAAAAATGTTACGTTACGTTTATCGTTTTACTGATTTTTTGAAAAACCTGGTTTCGGTAATTTAAATAGAAAAACCGTTATTTACCGATTATTAAATAGAATATTACAGTTTCAAATATATAATCCGATTGCCGTGATCTAATTATAGTACAAAAACTACCAACGATTAAAAATGTTCCCTCGCTATCAATGGAAGTAGACTTAACAGTTTTCAGTGCGTTAAGTAATTTGCCCAAATTTTTGATTCTGTTGCCGTATCTTGAAATATCACAAATTCCTTTTGTAGCAAATTCAATTAGGTTGGTTCAGGCTGGGATAGCGATAATAATATAGCTGAGTTTAGTCCTTCAGATAATGTTTGTTTTTTCTCCATTGAATTATTTAGACTAGTCTCAGGTTATTATTAGATAGAGAATCTTCCATTGATGAGATTTGGTTGTTAAATAAACAAGATGGCGATAATAGTAGTTATATAAGAATATTCCAAACGACACGGGTGGAGATTTGCAAAAATCACGTTAAAGCCAACAAATAAATTAATCGGCGGTCAAAATATTGACATCTTTTATCTTACGGGTGCAATATATCCCTTAAACTTTGGAACAGCTGGATATTAACATTAACCAACAAAAGCATCAAGTCTTTATTGAATGGCATCTGCCAATTCCAGAAATCTGCCCACCATAAAATTAATACCGCGCAATTTTGTTTAATAATCTAGCAGCCACTTTATTTCTTTCCCAAATTGTTTTTTTCACTTTTTCTTGCTAAACTGAATTTTTCACAGAAGGATTTTAATTATTTTTTACTCAATTTTTACGAATTTTAAAACCCTAATTGGACAAATGAGCAAACTAAACAAATAATGAGCCAATGAATCTTCGGAGAATTGACAGATGCGCATTAATGTCATTGGTTTGTGTACAATTTAAAAAATTTCAGCGCAGTATTCATGAAATTTGGATATGAATATTTTACCGGTTTTTAAGTGTTTTTACCGGTAATCGGTATTTTTAAAAAATACTTAAATTACCGGTTTTTTGCCGACGATAAAAACCGACCGAGAAACCCTAGTTACGTTATGTCATTTCATAATGAAAGTTTGATAAAAATGGCGGCTATTTTAAATAAACAAAAATCAACAAAATGTAACCGAACACGAAGGCCAAAAAACCTTAAAAACCTTAAAACCTTTTTTAAACCAAAAAAGCTTTTCATAGATGGCAGTAAGTTCCCAAACAAAAAATACACAAGTATACAAATGGCAGAACAACAAACCAAATAGATCACGTGCTGCTAAACAAGGAATATTTATCATTTTGGCAAGACGTTAGAACAATGTGAGGAGCAGACCAACTAGCGACTGCCAACTAGTAATAGCAACTTTCAAAGTAAAACCAGCCGCTGTAAAATATGCAAGGAGAATTTAACATGGAATGGTTGAGAAATGCCGACACCAGAATTACCTTCAGTAAAGTTCTACAACTTACCGTTACCAATAACGAAACTGGCACACGAGAAAACCGTCGATATGAGATGATACCTGGAAGAAATTTGAGGAACGCCGTCAAATTAAGCAACAATTATATTATCAAAACACGGCAGAAATAATAGGCAATACGAAGATATACCTCGAGGTAAAGAAAATGGCACGGAGTGGCCGCAAGAAATACAATGATGACATTTTCGAAACATCTAAAGTTGTAGCAGCAAACAGAAACATGCGCACGCTACATCACTGCGTCAGAAGGGCCACTGAAAAATTTACTTATATATTACAAATTAGCAATGCAGCAGGTCAAACTCTAACCTCAGAAAATCCGGAAAAAGCAACTTAAGAGAATGCAAGAACTGGATAGGAATTTCTCTCCTGAACACCATAATGAAAGTATTGGCCATGATCATCCTGAAGCGGATTTTATCTGTAACAAATAATCAAATAAGAAATGAGCAGACTAGCTTTAGACCTGGAAGGAGCTGCACGTATCACATCAATACAATTCTGATCATAATTGAAAAATCTAATGAATGGAACTCACCACTGTTCCTTCTCTTCGTGGACTTTGAGCGAGAGCTCTACTCGATTTGAAAGAAATCAGAGTGATTCCCACTGTTGTTCTCAATAGTGTTAGAAAATTTAGTGACGTATTTTAAGGCGTTGCAATCCCAAAATGGAATACAATGGGACCCCATCAGTCGGCTAAATGATCTTGATTTCGCAGATGATGTCTGCTAACACACAAACATGCAGGAAAGCTAAGATGTTAACAGAATTGGCACAAGAAGTTGGTCTCAAAATCAACATTAGAAAGACCAAGGTTATAAGACTAAACTCAAGCATTGATACACCAATGCAGGTCAATCAAGGAAACATTGGAGAAGTCGAGAAATTCGTATACCTCGGTTGTAGGATTAACAAAGCCAGAAATACCATCAACATGCTCCAGAAGATCTGGAACACATCCGCACCGTCAAGAAATACAAAGCTCCGAATGTTCAATTTCTATGTAAAATCAATACTACGGAAAAACAAGCAGAAAATCTCACCAAGACTCTAGATATTTGTAAATAAATGATAGATGTACCGGGTTCAAATCTCAACTTGATTTCGAACAGTGTCGACTTTGAACACAACTATGACCCCGGTTCCAATAAAGAATGGCTAGGACTATTTATGGCGTAGATATAAAGCGAATCCGTAATCGCACGCCATCGATTTGGTGACTCTAGACACATAAACAAAGCCTCTCAAAATTTAAAAAACAAAATTTACTAACATAAGAATTAGACCAACAAAGAAAAAAAGAAACAGGAAATTGATTAAATTTAAATAAATCAAGTATGTGTGTACTCATATCGAACCGGTTTAAAAAAAATAATTACATAAAATTACATTAACATATAATTTGACATCATCGAGTGTCAGTATGCCACATAAATTCTGTAATTATACATTTTATACAATTAAATTTTTAAAAAAATATAAATTTACAATAATTTTCCCGCCATAACATAAAATTTTATTTCAAATTAAAATTCACAACCATAAAACGAAATTTTCGGGAAAACCCAGAAAAATGCTACCATAAAAACGAAAATAAGGTCAATGACACTATATTTATCACAATAAAATTTATGTTTTATATGACTCAGAAACCGTTAAACCGATAACCGGCGTTTATAGTTGCGACCCCAATAATTCATATCATCAAGGACATCATAAAACTCTGATAAGACATTTTATTTTTTTTTATGAAATCGACATACAATCGTAACATATAGTCTAACTTAGGGCGTAATCACAAGCAAAGTAAACTAACTGCATTTTTTTCATTCAACTCATCAATTAACACTACGCTATAAATCACAGTTAATAAACCGGGCGAAGCTGGTTGGATGATAAGTGGTTGGTGGTCACTATATTGTATTTATCAGAAGAAAAAAAAGTACCTAATCACTTGACAGGTGTCATTGAGCGATTTGTTAGCGAGAGAATTTTTTTTAAAACTCGGCGTCCCCCAATCACTAAATACAGACACACACACACACACCGAAATAAAACACCTCCAACAAAGAAACATTATAAAATTTGGAGCGTAATTTATTTTCATCTCCATCTTTTTCCGTAACATGCAAAAAAAAAATAAAACCAAAAAAAAAATGTTCCTCAGAGGAATTATATAAAACAAAAAATACCAAGCTTTAACACTCCCCTTTTCACCTAGAGCTCATAAAAACATACTCAAAAGTATTGACTGGTTTGTTTCACATCATCCACCACATTACATCGTAATATGTACAACAACAATACAAAAATATTTGCGTGTGCGTGCGTCACTTTTTTTAGTTTGGTACGGAATAAAAAAATTTCTGACACATATAAAACGACAACACTATAAATTGTGGGGCTACACAATATGAATATTAACTCAAAAAAAAGGGGCACACACATTTTAATTGTCGTAATATAAATAAGTTTATAAAATTTGTGGTACTTACATTTTTTCCTATATATTAGTGTTGTATATATAAAATATATAAAAGAAACATAAATAAAAACGACGAATTTTATATATAAATCTTGGATTTATATGCTTATAATTTTTTTTTTTTAGGTTAGAAATTTTTATAACCTATCTTTCCGCAATACACACAATTTAATATTATATTTACTTCAGACATTTTGATTTTCCCTTTTTTTGTTGTTGTTTGTTTATTTTATTAATAAGCGCAAAAACTCTCCATGATCAAAAAAATTTAAATTTAAATGTCCTTACACATTGTAGCGAGAGAAAAATCCGTGCGATTTGCTTTTAATTTTTTTTTTTTGTTAATTTACTTTACGATGACACTTTTTGTTGTTGTATGATTTAACTTTTCTTCGTTTTTTGATTTTTTTTTTTTTAAATATTAAATAGATAAATTAATAATTTACTTAAGAACTATGTACAAAACAATAAATATTTTATTTATAATTATAAAACATAAAAAGGGAAAAAATAATTAAATAAACCCGCGACTTAGCGGTTTATTTAATTTTTCTTCTGGCGCGCGCGGTGTCGTCGATTAATAAAAATTTTTTGGGGAAAAATGTCCGCCGCGTTTTTGCTTTTAATTTTTTACATGTATATAATAATATATATATACGAAAATAACACACACAAGGCAGACGACTAGAGTGAGAAATAAAATAAAAACGAAAAAAAAGAGCACACAACAGCTGCTGATGGTGCTGCTGTTTTATTTAATTTTTTTTTATAGTAAAAAAAAGGCGACGCGTCAAATTGGAAATTTTTTTTTTTTTATTTTATATCAAATTTTATAATTTAATTTCACTTTAATTATAACTTTTATGAAACTATATAAACAAATAACACTTTTATTTTATTAATTAATATTTTTTTTTATTTTACTAGCAATATATTTATTATTATAAACTAAAAAAAAAAAATTATAAAAAAAATAATAAAAAAAAATAAAAAATAAATTCAGTCTGTGTTAAAAACGGTTTTTACTCTGGTTGCGCGCAAATGGCCATGGGAAGAAAAAATAAATAATCAACATAACATTTTTGTGTCGTGTAAATGAGTTGAAAAATGTAGTAGAATTTTTGGTATGTTTTTCTTGTTTCGTTTTTGTCGGGGTATTTTTACTATTATTGTGTAGTAGTAGAGAAAGGGAAATATTTTGGTCATAGGTTTTTTTTGTGCTGTATGGGTTGGTGTACCGGGATAAATTTGAGATATTTTTAATTTATTTTATAATTGAATTTTATTACAATGCTCAAACTTTATGTTTTTATATATATGCCCTTCCACCTTTGTAAGTAATTATTATTCTAAGATTAATATAATTTTTCTTTGCTGCTTCAACATACTCAACTTTGGGCTTTAGGTCTAAGATTTTCGATAAAATGAATTTATAATACGCTTAATTCGTAATATTCGAACCACGAGCATTGTTCTAGATAATGTTAATATTAGGTACAGAATAAAACTCATACAAGCAGCGAAAGCCTTGAAATTCTGCATAGTCTTCGCTGAAAAGGTTTAGTGACGTGCCGACTACCCGGGCGACCTATGCTACTCTTGGGCAAATTCTAATGATAAGCGGTTTTAAATGGCGAGAATTTTACACATAGTAAGAAAGAAGTGATTTTAATTAAAGGACCATCTAGACCAGAAGGTCCTTTTCCAATTGATAAAGAGTTCACTTTAAACTTGAAAGACGATGGTTATGTTAGATGGGTAAGCTAGATGCAGTGTATTGTGAATCATGTTGACGTTTTTCGGAATGAAAATATCCTATTGCTGGCCCGTCCCACATCAATAAATTAGCTTCATCGAATAAGCTAAATCGTTCTCTAAACCAAGTAGTCGTAGTCGCCGTCAGCGACATTTGTACCTGCCAAATAGCAGCTCTGCTCTCAAAGATTAATGCAACATTGCATTAAATTCCTGAATGATCTCGTGGTTGACCAAAAACACGGTAGGTGTTGACATTGCCGCGTTTGGAAACATACGTCAAGCGCATCACTCTTCTCTCAGATGACATCAGCCATATCCAATACTCATCCGTTGGAGGTTAACTCTCACAACCATAAATGGCAATGGATCTGATTAATATCTTGTATAATGAAAATCTTGTCGACACTTGCAAGGTATTTAGACTTTAGCAGTGGACGTAGGTTTAATATAGAATGTTGCTAGTTGCAAGACGCGCTTGCATATTCACCCAGACATAGAGATCATGAGTCACAATTCATTGCGTCTTGGTCTCTGAAACCTGTGATCATATATCATATATCACTTATTGGAATATTAAGTAAAGCATCTGAGGTCGAACTGTGGTCCAAAATAAAAAATGCTCCACTTTTTTGTATTATAATGGATCCGTTTTGGGCTTCAAATCTGTTAAGAATAAGGAGTTATAGAGACTTGACTTTTATGACAGATAGAGGCTTGAATCTAAAATGGGGTCGAAGATATGATAGTCATGAAAACGGCATATTCCGGTTTCTATGTGTGTTACATAATTTAAATTTGGTTCTGACCGATTCGGCCAAAATGTTTCAGAGCTGTCACGATACTATGAACAAATGGACAATTTTTATTTTTTATTTTGTATCGGTTTCAAGTAATGGAAAATATTTTGCAAAACCTAAACTAAAACAAACATCCTTCCTTAGCACTATGTGCTAAAACAGGCTCAATGCTATTAAATTTTAGTAATCTTAGGACCCTTAAATCACTAGAAACGCCACTGAAAAGGGCTTATAACAGATTTATTTTGTGACATTTCGTGACATTGAAAGAGGCTTCTGAATTAGAAGTTAAGGTAAGCTATTTTGCGACTAAATTTAAGCTTTATGGGTCTTCTGAGAAGGAATAATATGAACTCATTGACAAAAACATAAAAGTTCCGTTATTTAAAAAGATTTCTATAGAAAAAATTACAACACTGATAACTGTAACCGATGCAAATTATGATGGAGCATGGACAAAAATTCTCGAATTTGCTAAACACGATTTTCAGCATAACACCGATAATTTAGCGGACAAATCTAAGGCAAGGAGTGCGAATAAAATGGTTCGAAGTTTAGAGGCATTTGGCAGTAAAGCTTTGAAACATGACCCTTGATTAATTTCATTGATTTATTGAAGCATCGGACAAAGAAACATAATTTATTGGGCCTAGAACAATCCTGAAAAAACTAAGCATTCCTAGCCGGAACTTCATATTTAAGCTTTAAAGAGCAATATAGGATTTTAATTCACCGTTAATCGAAAAACTTAGCAAGATGAGTTTTAATTTTTGTGGAGTTTTCGCAACGAAACTTGGCAATACTGAAAACTTGTGAAACCTGGAACGTGGAGTGATTTTTTGATCCGAATAACATGAAATAATCAATATTTAAATGACTAAAGCTGATAGACAAATTCTTTTATTTTTAGACAAAGCTACATGTAAATACTACTGGCTGTTATGAAAACTGCAACAACAGCGTCTGAATTATCTTAACGAGCTTGCGATCTTTTCATGAGTCAAATCTACCTTTATTTAAAACACAAATGATGAAGACACAATTCATATAACGGAGCTGCTAATTCAACACCACCAAACTATGCCCCAGAAACATCAAAAAGAGTAACCAGGTAGACGTATTGTATTTGCATTAAGAAATACTTAGTTTCTTAGATGAGCACTTAAACAGGCATCCCATTATTAAAAATCATTGATGTAATGGTCGATGTTTTATAAATTAGTTTGAAAAGAGACAAAGCAATAGGCCGACTTTAGGACTTTACTTCTAAAGTTATACAGTAAAATATTTAAGCACAAATATTGCGAAATAAAATAATAGCTGAAGTTTCTCAAGGAAGTGTTTACCTAAACCAACTGAAGAAACAAACATTTTTGCAACATTTTCTAAGAATACCGCTATCATAGCAGCAGTGAAAATTAAATTACAGTAAATCTGGATTTGTGGACGTTACTAACAAAAAAGTAGAACTAAAGTAAGTGTTCATAAAAACAAAACGGATTCCATACACTAATACAGTCAAGTACAAAGCTAATATACTGACTCTTCCAAAAGCCTACTAGTAATAATATATTGCTATAATTGCTTCTTTAACCAAAGAACCACCGACATATAATAGAAAAACAAGTTCTGAAAACTATTGTAAAGGTTCCATGGTATATTAGAAATAGCGACCTCCTCAAAAACTTGAACACTAAGTCAGTTGGAGAAGAAATCCAAAATTGGACAAGGAGTCAACAAAAATGACTAAAATGATTCCTTCGAATATTGTCAAAAGGTTTAAACGAACTAAGCCTTTTGAAACCATTATTAAATATAAACTTATCCTTTATTAAATATAGACTATTACAATACGACAAACATTTGACGGAATGACAAATTTTTGATACCTCCGTTCGCTTATTATTAATGATAACTTTGTAGGAGGTCTGTCTTGTCGCTGGTAATCGCGCTTTGTATGCCTCTCCTCCACTGCTAAAGTAAAAATACCATGCAAATGCCGACAAGCTGAAGTTGTAGACCCTGACGAATGAGTATGAGAGATGGTTAATGATATTCGAGAGAAGACGATAACGACACAAACCGAATTGAAACAACAAGCTCAGGAATTTATCAGAGGTTTAATACGACAAGTAAAACAATTGTAACAACATAAATTTACCACAACTTATATTTTGTTTACACTAAACCGAAATCTTTCAATTTCTACCAATCGTCAATGTAATACACGACACGGAGCTAACCGTTTTCCAAACCCTATCCGAATTAATTCCCAGTAAACCAAAAATAATTTCAAACAACACAAAAATTTCCCTTAAATAGAAACTGTAGTAGATTTTATAAACCACCACACAACAAAAAAATTGTGTATGTACACATTTGTTGTTCTTGTTGGTTTTTATTTTTTTTTTCATTTTTTACATGTATTGAACGATGATTGGATAAGAACATCTGTCCTTAAAATCATATGTGTATATCTCTGGCGGTAAAATTTTTAAACCGCTTTCATTGCCCCTCGCCTAATTTTTTTGATTATATTACATTACGTATTTATGCTTAACCAATTTTATGAATGAATGGAAGCCGAATTTTTTGTATAATGTATGTTTCTAGTGTAATACACAAAATTACTGAAACATTTTCTTAATTAGACAATCGACAAACAAAACCGGAATCTCAAGGAAATTAAAATCCACGCAATTTAATTAAAATATGTGTGTGGCATTTAAATTTATTTACTGTAATCGCGTAATAAACGTCGTCGTTGTCGTCGACAAATCGATTATGGGATTAAAACGTCTTGTATAATTTATTTATGTACGATTGAAATTCTTTTGTGTACTTTACATATGTTACATATGCTACACAAGTATATCGAATGAAGTCATAATGCGTTTAGTATATCAACCTTCCACATTTTTGACGTTTGATTACTACTTCCTGCTATGCATAATTCACAGCTCTTGTACACACTAATAAAAATGTCGGCTGAACGAAATTACAAAAGTATAAATATGAGATTATATGATGGGCCCCTAATATCGTACGTGGTTCTAGCATAAGACATTATGACTGCGCCCTTCACGATTCTCTAAGCTAAATAAAAACTTAAAATAAAAAAAAAAAACTATAAATTCTTAAGTTATCAAACAAGTTTCAATTTTATTTTTATTTTCAAAAAATTCATAAAAAAAAAATCTGTCTTGTTTCGTCCAAATTGTGCAGAAATCAATGACCTGTTTGTGTTGATGTTCTGATGCTGCTGCTGTTGCTGCTACAGAATTACAGATTGAAATTCCAATGACAAACAAACGCATCGCCGTTTATATGTTTGTGTGTGATCGACAACGAGCTGGTATACTTGTTCGTACCTTATCGGGGACGTCAGCAAGTGACTGGTATTTTTTTTACCGATGTGAAAATATATTTTTGTGCTTTGTTTTTGGTTATGTCTGACTATTTATGAAGTTGCTGCTATTAATTGCTGCATATTATGTTGCAGAACTAATTAATTAAATTAAAAATTCGTGAGTCGATTAGGATTACATGCCATTATAAATTAAAGGGTGTACAACAAGCGTCATATCGATATCTAGTTCGAATCATTAAAATTTGGCAAACATTTGTTGACATTGGGTATCTTATCTTCTTTAGAATTTTTAACATTAAGTGGTTATGCCATAGTACTGACCCTATACATTTACGATTACATATCAATAATTGGAATTATGTATATTAAAAAATATTATGAAATTGGGTACATCACAGATTAGCATAAAAAATTAATTAGACTCATTTATGTGTCCGAATTTTGGGATAATTTTTGTTGTGGCCTCCAGAAATTTTAATATTACAAAAGTAATATTACAAGCCTAAATTGCATGTAGCAACAAATGTTTTGAAAATGTTGGGCTTAGAGGAAAACGAATGGCTCCGTTCTTCACGTAAATTCGGATTGACAATGATTTCCAAGCAATGTGGCGAGAAAATGGCACCATTTAATGGTTGCCTTATAGCTATGATGTATAATCCACCGCCATCTCAAGGGCATTCTTCCCTCATAAAATAATTCGAAAGTAACGTGGAGATCGAATGATGGAAGAACTGCGATACAAATCGATCACGTCATGATCTCAAAGAGACACTCCACAAGCATTACTGACGTTCGATATTTTGGAAGTGCCGATATCGACAGCGATTATATGCTTGTCATTTTCAAATATAAGTGCAAACTACAATAAATCTTTAAAGATTACTAAAGATTTTCATCCTAGATCTCAAGCCATCATAGACAGGAATGGTGAATTAAGAAAGCCCAGGATCTCGATTGAATCATCGCAGATTTCGTTTAAAACGAAGGAGCAACTCAGCTCTATGATCTAATAGAGTAGAACGAAACGTTGGGGGTACAACTTCACAGTGCATCAGCTCTACATCGGTTCTGAGATGATGACCATGACTACAACTTTATAAACTTGTGCTTTATAACTAATATAATCTTAGGAGCTAACCTAAGGCAACGAAAGCTGAGCTTTGACGTCCAACGACGGCAGGATTCTCTCTACATTCAAAAGAAAATAACAAAATATTCCAGCAACAACCAGCTAATGTACGCCGGGGGGAAAAGACCCAGCCTATGCTGGGATGATGACGTCGAACAGAATATGGAAGATATAATGTCGAAACTGGAGGCAATGAGTAATGAAACAAGATGAATGGTGGAAGACTAAGTGGGAGATAAAATCCCTCCATGGCATGTAAACCCAGAGGGAGAGATAAAGAAAGAGATAGATTCATTTTAATTTAAATACACAGACAGGATACTCCCAAGATATACGTACAAAGGCAGAAAATATTTACCTGCGTCTAACATGATTGTTTAACTGTCTTGTTTCTTGACAAGAGACAAAAGGCTGAAAGTGCTGCTCACATTTTTGGGGGCTTGTATATATGCATGACTTTGACCGAATGGTGAACCACTGCGTCGATTTTGAATAGTTATAGTGATTTTGAATTTATTACTGCAAAATTACGAGGACAGTTTTCGTACAAAAGATCTCAAAAAAATTACCAAATGTTTCCACTGTGAAGGACTGTCTTGGTTTTGCAGTTGCAGAACTACTCCGATAAGATTGTTTGAGGCATCAGTAGTAACCCTAAACTTCGAGCCTCTTTGTGGGTGTCCAAGAAGTGTGGCGTAGGATGTGAATGCGTTTTCAGGCGGGAGTAATAAATCATTGAATGATTTGGGCTTTGTTAATAAAGCGGCCAAGTAATGAATTATTGATGCAAGTATTTTAGTTACCTGAATACTTCAAAAATTTCTAGTGCGGCATTAATTCGTTCTTTAAATCTGAAATGAAGTTTATCATTTCAATTTGACAATCTGAGTTGCAGATCGTCAAATACCTAATCCCGAAAATCGAAAATAGAATCGCACCTATCACTTTGGTTAACATGGGCCAGAAGAAGCGCTACATATCCAAAACAAAGATGCAAAAAGCTCAAAAAGGGATACGCATTGTGCGTCATTGAAATTCAGCAGAAGTTGGAAAAAGAGCTTAGCGGAATTTCTAAAGAAGGTGGGATGATGAATGCAGAAGGCTACCAACCATTGCAATTTCGTAATTTTTCTGGGATTACAAGCAATGTACCAGTTTTTATAATTTGATCAACAAAACGATACGTAAAGAGGAAGAATTATCTCTTTTCCTAGGTTCGAGATCAAACATTAAAATTTATTAGCCACTCCTACTATTGGAAGATGACAATATGGCACCAAATACGATAACAAACGACTACTAGCTGGCATACGCTAGTTAGTGTATTGCTAGATTTACCGTTGGCTCTACAATACCAATCATTCATGGACGAGTATGAGGCTTTAGGATACATAAAGAAAACTAAAAGCGTAGGTGAAGGCGATCAGCACAACTATCTTTTTCATCATTCTGTCTTGAAGGGAGAGAGTTCAACAACACAACTAAGAGTCGTTTTCGATGCGTCAGCCAAAACATCAACTAAGAAATCATTAAATACAGTAATGCTGAATGGTCTGACACTCCAGCAGAATTTACTGAGCGCATTTTTACGTTGGCACTGTCAACAATACCGGCAGATCCATCTAAAGAAGAACTATCACCAGGTCATTTCTTAATTTGTAATTCACTACTTTAGTTACTAGTTAATTTTCAGCCCTGGACAGCCTCAAAAATAGTGCTAGCCTAGTTTCAAGGACACCCAAGTAAATCTTTTGTTGCGAAAAATTAAGAATTCTTCACGGCAAAAAATTTACAAAACAGCATAATCGCCATTGCCACAGGCGTTTCAGCTTTCATGCTGGTCGAGTGACATTTCTAATGGGAACCCTACCGTCTCCAAGATGCTGGTGTTCTTGACACCATCAAGAACAGTACTCAACACGGGGATAAATTATGCCGGACCCTTAAATTTTTAAATACCCAAGGGCCGAGGATCGCAAAGTCAGAAAGGCAACATCACTATTTTCATCTGCTTAGCAACGAATGCGATGCATATAGAACTAGTTAGTGATTTGACAGAAGAAGTATTTCTCAGTGCCCTAAAACGCTTCTTAACACGATTAGGAAATGTTGCACATTTATATAGCGATAATGCAAACAATTTTATTGTCACAAATTAGATGATATTTCGAATAATTTGTCATTTCAAGGAATACAGTGGCGGTACTAAAAATTTAAATCGCAGCACTTTAAATCGGAATACTAGTTTTAACATTAAACTTTCTCTGCTGCTGTCTTTCACAGATGGTGAGACAAAGGTTGGTTTAGGCCATAGGCAGAACAAACATATTACGTGGATCTCTAATAAATCCTATTAAACGCCATCTGGTAAAAAATTTACAGCTCTGCCAACAAATTTGATTATCAACTCCACGAAAGTAGGTAACATAGTTTTCTGCCGAGTATTACTGGTTAAAACTAAATAAGTTATAGGTTAAAAAAGATGCAATGTACATCACAAACGAAAGTACTGCCCCAGGGGCAGACTAGTTTTACTGAAAAATCCACCTTTCAAGAAGATTGATCCTACAGGTTCTGAGGAAATCAACTATCGCTTTGATTCGAGGCAGTTCAGTGAACAAGAATAAAAAGATATCATTGCTAGGCAATAAAAGCACTCCTAAATAGAAATTGGCAGATAGTCCTCAATGAGTAGGCAATGAAAATGGATTTATTGATTAAGAAAAAAATGCATAAAAAATAAGATCAAAGAAAAAGCGTAAGGCTGAACTAAGCCTTAAGGGTTAAAAACGAAAATCGGAAGAAAGTCGTGAGGTCCTCATAATCAAGGCAAAATGATAATCCGGCAGTAATAGAAACAAAACATTCTCCATTTTAAAGAGTGCAAAATTGTTAGCCTTATTAGGCTTACAAATAGCAACAATAAGCATCCAAGAAAAAACTAAAAAAATCTAAGTTTCAGCATCATACTGTCCACCAAGGTGTTTGCCTATTAGAGAAGTTAACTTTTATTTATTTGGGCTTAAGATTAACAGATTATAAAGGCCTAGAACTTCATCAGGCAGGATGTAATAGATGTAAATTTCATATGGTACACCAACCTATTGGCCTGGTGACCCGATAAAAGTGACAGTAGCTGGAAAATTCTGAGGAACTCTCATCTGAGATCCTACGATCATAAATAAAAAATGGAACACATTAAGAGAAAAAGTTTTTTGATTTAACGGCTTCTTTTAGAAACGGAACATGCGGATTGGAAGAGGTAGTAGGACAGTTCTCCGTAAAATAAAGAAAAAATCCATTTGCAGATTTCTCGGAAACTGATAAAAACACAGACTACTCGCTTTGGAAAGCAGCCGAACAATTAAAAAGACTCCAAATACATGACTCCGATACTAAAAATGTAAGATGGTAAGTGAATTGGAAATCGGAAGCTTCTAAAGAACTAAAGAACATGTGCATGCAAAATCAGTCAATTCGGCTTCAGAAATAAATAATCGACAACTGACCCTGAAGATCGTATAACCGATGTATTGCAAAAGGATTTTTAGGAAAAACTTTGTTCCGCAGTTTTTCTGGACATAGCGGAATCATTCGATAGGGTTTGGCATGAAGGGCTATTGTAAAAAATTTAAAGAGATTTACCACGACATTCTTTTAAGATACTCAAATGTTATACTGAAGACAGATATTTTTGGTATGCATTACCCCGAATTAAAGGTAATACACACCATTATGATGGTCACAAAAAAACCTACAGAATGCACTTAATAAAGAAACATCTGCAGCCGATAATTATTATAAAACATGGTTTAGCAAAAAATATTAGCTGGAATAACCGAAACGCAGAAATTGCGGTCGAAACGACTATAGAATTCTTTGATTTGTGTAATACGATACAAAGAGCTGGCAGTAATGACCTGTAAAAACGATTATAATTATTATGTATATGAATGACCTGTATATAACACTACAATAACCGGATTACCTAATCGTAAATAATTTAGTTCGCGCCATATACCCATCAATCAATTGATCGTTCATTTGCGAATCATTTTATTGTATATAAAATTCTTAAAGGTAACCCACCCAGTACATAATATACAAATATATATAGACACAATTTTATGTCTAAGAAACCGATCTCTTGCTATACATAATACACACACATACATACATAAAAATATGTAAATAAGTATAAAAAACCACAAGTTTGTTCGCGGTGTTCTTTCTCCAAGAGCACATCCACCAAAAATATTCTTATTATAAATTTTTATTTTTGGTTTTGAAATTTTATGTCTGCTCGCATATATAAGTAATTACCACTAAGAAGATAAAAATAAAAAAAAAACGTAAGAGTACCATACCATATACAAGAAAATACATAAACTACCCAGAGATTCGTACAAATCACAACCAATATTTACATATCGGTTCGACTCCCATTTCAATCATCGTTCACATCACTTATCTGTTGTATAGAACAGAACATTTTTTTTTGTTATTTGGGAATCTGTTGTTGGCAGAAAAGATATTAACACACAAAGTACCATAATATAAGATAATTTTATCGTCTCTGGTTTGTCTTTTTTTTTGTTTTTTATTATTTCTTAATGTAATTTGATCTTACGAGTTGAATACCGAACATATACAATTTGTATATTGTGATTATGATAAACTGCAGCCAAAATCATAACGAAAGAAAATTATGCCCTTATATATATACGATGGGATACTGAAAATATTTACACACACACACCCATTGATGTCCATTCATTCGTGTAAAAAAAAACTTTTAAACGCACACTAGGTAGCTACCATTTTCTTATGTACGAGTATATAACATAAAAGACAATGGGAAATGATTTTGATGCCCACCCAATCCTGGGAAAATTGCAAATCGCATATCTCACTCTGATAAAAAGATACGTCTACACTACACATATATACATACGTAATTCAGGATATATTTAGGGTGAAAGTTTAATTTTCTTCACCCTTAAACCTTTCACTATTCGCTACACGTAATATATGTACCACGGTATATTATATCTCACGATACTTACTTACTTACATTAGCATCTTTCATTCATCGATGTACGGAAATTTGTTTGTGTGCAAAATTTATTGATTGACGGTTGATTTGGGAAGTTACGAGATTAATTTTTTTAGGTGATATTCAGAATTTTTCCCATGGACATAAATAATTTGGTTTTGGTCGTAACGTTTGAGCAGGTCGTGTTTCAAAAAAAGATATTAAAAAACCGACCATCTGCATATTACACGATCGATGAGAAATTTATTTCATCTACAACAATATTTTCCATATATTTTGTTCACATGTGATCTCTTGCTTTGATGATCGTTATCGTGATTTTTTTTTATCTAAATGATTAGATCTAACCAAAGATCACTTTACACATTTCAGCGATCTAAACCTAGTTGGATAAATATCCAAATGGAAAAATGTCAAAACTAAGTTTTATGTGTAGAATTTCATCGTGGCAAAAATCTAACTTACACAATTGTGTAACGGTAAGTGTAATACATATATAATTTTATAATAAAGCCTAATTGACTATAGAAGGAAAATACCTGCAAATCAACATACACAATTGTGTAGGTTAGACAATTAGATGTCATTGTAAATTATTCTAAACGCAGACAATCAGTTGTAATTTTAAATGATTCCGAGAACCATGATTCTCAAGACATTGTACAGTTTAGGCAAAACTTGAAATTGAAGTAGATATCCTCACGAAATATCCACCGTACAAATAAACATATTATATTTTTTGATATAAACCGTACTATTTATTCAAAATGACATAGTTTACATTAGTCTCCGACCAACCTACACAATTGTGTGCGAGCTTTTTCTCCTATAACAAGCTATTTTTTTGATATTTCCATTTCGATTTAATTACCAATAGCATTTGAATTTTCTGAACTCCACGGCACTTTTAAAGTTGCCTACACAAACGTGTTTGAACTATTTACACAAATGAGTATGTTGGTTTTAATTTCAACTACAAACATTAATAACATTCCTCACTAGAGCAACCAAATTTTATCTACACATTTGTGTTAAGTAGGATACGAATGGAATAATTAGAAAACAAAATATAAAGAACATTATGGAACAACTCATCCATGAAAACAAAAAGAACACTCAATATAAATCAACCACCTAAAGGATCAGTTAAAGGTTCCTGCTGCCAAACTAATTCACCATATTCAATCAACCGAATAGAATTAACTGGTCACATATCTTAGAACTTTGTTTTGTCAAACAAATATAAACATAGTTTAGCAGCAGTGCCTATAGGAATATAAACGACACAATCACTAATGTTTTTATGAAATTCAAAATGCAGAAATTCTTAGAAGGAAGATTTAAGTAGTTAGAAGCTAGTAAAAATAAAAAGCCCATGATGGCACCAAGAAATATCACAACAATGGAAAATGCTCTCAAACGCCAAATCCTCTCAAATGCACGAAAAATGCTCTCAAACGCCATTCATGGCCTTAAGTAGTCAAGTGAGAGGGAAGTTAGAATAGTCATACAGCAGCTTAAGAATAGAAAGGCGACTTTCAATTAACATATTAGCTAAAATGTTCAAAGAAACAACTTTATAAAAAAATATGCTCTAGTTAACTTCTGCTTACTCAAGTACTGGCATACTGGAACGAAGAAAAACATAGAATTTTTTCACAGAAAAGAACTACCAGGCAAACATATCGAATAACACAATTGTGTAACGTTTGTAAGTGTTATATAGTATGACTGACACAAATGTGTAGGTACAAATCGAGAGTAACAAAAGCATATATTTGATCATATTGAACTGTAATTTAAAGAGGCACTGGCGTGTTAACTATCGATTCGGAGCAGTAGCAACTATCATGTACCATGTCTAGAACTCAATTTGTGTCTGCGTTTATTTTTAAATATGATCACTTTTGTGTCGAGTGAATTGGTTTGAAGTACATACACAAATGTGTAATTTTGTTTTAGTTTCGTCTATAAATAACTGATAATTATGATATTTCTTAATGAAACAACCAAAGTTTACCTACACGTTTGTGTAGGTACGACATGTAAAGAATAAGCAGCATCTACTACGTAGAAGCTTATGGGTCAAATCTCCGTAAATATTTCGAAAATAGTTCTAAGGATTGCCAGAACTAAAACAAATTCTGGTACTCGTTCAGCAAGGTAATCCATGGAAACGAAAGGAACACCCACAAAATCAGTTATAGCTAAAGGGTCTGTTGGATGTTCAAACCATGTTGGATTTCGAGAAAATAGACTTTTGACGAAGAAGAGTGTGAACAATATTTTCAGAACTACCACAAAAGAGACGACGATACAATCTTTCAATTCCGTTTCAACAGCAATCAAACATAATATAGATTCTACAAAAAAATGACGACAGAATGTTCCAAATAGAAAAGCAACTTACGAAAAACTATACGAGCTGCCCAAACAATATAAGAAATTCATTCAACAATATAACTCGTATACACAATATGACTCGTATACACAAAGCTCTAACACCCGACCATTTCTTAATTGGTTCATCACTAACTGCGATGCCAGAAGAAAATGGCAAATGCTTCAAAAAATTACGATTTGATGTGCGCAAAGTTCTAATATGTGGCCCAGAAAATTCTCTCTTTAAAAGAGCAATTACCAAAATATCCGTTTTACTAGTATAGTCGAGCCGCAAGGACAAATCAGTGTGGTACGTTCACAGACGATGCTAATCAGAAGGAAATTAATCAGCTTAAAACAGAGACCAGTAACCAGAGCGAACACTGAATCAAACCTTTTGCTGTACACACTATCAATATTTTGTATATTGGGAATGGAGTTATCAGAAACAACAGCGAAGTCAAACATGTTAAGCTTCACATCTCATGCAGGTATTTACTTCGACAAATTTGTCCAAAGCAGCTTAAGAAATAGCGAATAAATAACATACTTCAACTTAACATTGGCAGAACTAGACCATCTCGAAAAATTCACTTAGCAAATCTAAATCTGAACAAATAACATCACTAGAAGCTTTTACAGTAGCTGATATCTATAATATAATCGACAGTGAACATCATCGAAGCACGATCACGAAGAAACAAATCAGAAATTTGAAACATTCATCATAATATTGACCGATCTTATCTTTCATGAGCAATTTACTGACATTACTTTTCAGGTAATGTTGGATATCACTTGGTACACACTCAACAGAAAAAACCAGCTAGCGCTCGACGCAAGTAGTTCAACAACTAGAACCACTCCCTCAAGAATATCATCAACCACTTGTAGTTCGAGTAAAGATAAACTATGTTGAGCCCGAAATATGTTGATGACTCAACATGTTGCAATGACTCAACTTCTATATGTTATCAACATTTCAATATAGCAATTAAAGTTTGAGGCAATGATTAAAAAATAATGACTATCAAAGCCGGGCATGAAAAGTAAATCAGTGACGTACCAACTGCCCAATTTATAGCACACTATTGCAGATTTACGTCAAGAAGAGACTTACATAAATTCGGACTATACAATTAACTTTACAGATGAGAATCAAGTATTATTCGAATACCACAAAAATATTCGCATGCGGTCATAATATTCCTCGTAACTGTTAATATAGCACAATTCCAAATCAAGCCAACTACGAAGTGGCCAAGAATACAAGAAAATGAAACCAACAAGACGAAAAATTTTTAAAGAAACGCTTCAAAAAAACCCCAAAAAAATGATTATATAGCAGTAGCAAAACCACTCGAGAAATCATGGGTGGAAATAAAAGCAATAGCCTCAACCAGAATTCTGTGGTCCAGTCTAGAAGTTGCTTGAAAATTTGAATAATCGAATAAATGGAGCTTACCTCTATGTTTAGACTGGCGTACAATCTTCAAATCACTTAGCTAATTGTTGCAAATTTTATCTGTTATCGAGCTATTATTATTAACAACCTGCTTTCAAGATAATTCTAATGAACTATGGGAAAAATATAAAGATGCAATGATTGAAGTTGTTATGCATGTTCTAAGCACTGCACGTGGATATGATAACATAGGTTCTCATCTTATGTATACAATGAAGCAACAACAACGTTAGAGGACAGATGGTCCAGCCGGAACCAAAAAAATATTTTTAATTTCATTAAGGCAGTATGGCTTTGGATGTAGCATTTTGTAGAATTTCTGCCACCCTACTGGATGGAAGAAGAGCAGCGCATTCAAACATTCAAACAAATGAAAACGCAGTCCGTGATATTAAGCCATACTGCAGATTGGCAGCATGATAAAAGTTCTTAAAAAATCTCTCATAATTATTTTGGATGAATGGCTCACAAATACTCATTAAGAGCCCTAAACCGTACACTTAAGACCTTAAAGGAAACAACATACTTTTCGACTGCATATTGATTTTGTTATCAGACAAACATTGCTAGTTATTCCGCGATCAACGCGTGTTGACGAAATAAAGGCCTGTTTAAAATCATTTTTTTATGGCGCATCGTCCGCATTTACTGCTGTAAGATTTTCCACTCAGTTACTTGAAATTGGTAACGGAATCATGAATGTCAACCTTACAAGCCAAATTTTAAAATTTCTAGATGATTTCTGCCATCATGTACAATCTAGAAGAGATGATATAATTCTAAATATTTTTTCAAATCTGTATCAAAACTACAAAAGCCATCAATGCTTAAGCGAAAGCGGTATTTTGGGTGCTAAAAATTTTGATGTTAATGGCATCAATATTAAAATACAAAATATGGTGGACAGAAATATATACATACAACGACAGTGCTAATTTTCCCACCGAGCTGTTAAATTTATTAAATCTACCAGGAATACCATCACTGTTGCAATATAGTATGGTTCTCCTATTATTTTGCTACCTAATCTCAAAACGCCTTGTGGAGCATTGGCATAGACCTTATCTTTCACGTGGTCCCAAAGAAACAAGTCTAAAACTGTTAAATCACAAGATCTCGGTGGCCAATTGTGATCACCTCTTTAAGAAATAATACGGTCAGAAAACTGTTTTTGCAAAATAGCGATTGTTTCGTTGCTTGTGTGGCACATAGCGCCGTCTTGCTGAAAATAAACGTCGTCCACATCAATATCTTCCAATCTCGGCCATAAAAAATCATTAATCATAGCTCGGTAGCGCAATCTATTCACCGTAACAGTTGCACCAGCCTCGTATTCGAAAAAGTAAGGTTTAATCACACCGCCAGCCCAAAACCCGCACCAAACAGTGATATGTTGAAGATGGAGAGGGTTCTTTACAATCATTCTTGGATTTACTGAGCCCCAAATGCGACAATTCTGCTTATTAAGGTAGCCTCCGAGGTGAAAATGGGCCTCATCACTGAATATGATTTTTCGACGAAAATCCGGATCATTTTGATGCATTTGAAGAACCCAATCAGCGAAGATACGACGTTTTTGGTGATCGACCAGCTTGAGTTCTCGTGTTAACTGAACTTTAAAAGCCTTAATACCTAAGTCTTTATGCAAAATACGGTGTAATGTCGTTTGTGGAATGTTTAATTCCAAAGATCGACCAGGAATCGACAAACCTGGGTTTCCTTTAACGCTACGGGCTACAGCAGCAATATTCTCAGTGGTTCTAGAATATTGTTGAGCGACGCACACGGTTTCGATTCTTCACATCACTAACTTATCCTAACAGCTCAAATTTTTCCACGAGTTTCACTACTGCCAACCGATAAGAGGCTTCACGACGACCAAAAAGTGCTTTAATTTTGCAAACTGTGACTGCAAAATTTTCACCATTTTTGTAGTGAATTTTAACAATTTCAATGCGTTGTTGAAGCGTGTATCATACCCTTTTTAGTAATGGCGTAGTTTTTACTTGTTAAATGTCAAAAGATGACAGCTTCAAAATTGACAACTGCCCAAATAGCAGGCTATTCAAAATGAAACTTCTTATTAGTTAACCCTGTATTAGTTACAAGTTCCTTTGGTGCTTTTAAATCTCGAGAAAGCGTTGAGAAGTGAACTTGATGAGAGTTCTGCAACTAGCTCCATGTGAACCGCCTGGTAGTGAGACAAACAAATATGCATATATATTTTTTGTTGGCGGTTTAGATGTCAAAATAAGAACTTTTGAAAGAATTGAAGCAGATTCAATACTCAAATTTTTACTCGCAAAATTGAAGAATCAGCATACGGATGATATTGGGTAATGGATTTCTATCCAGCCTAAACAATTTGTTATTAAATAATTGCATGAAAAGAAGCCAAAGCATGTCTGATACGCTTTTTTCCGTAAGCGGAAGGTGATGCCGTGAGTGTGAACAACGACGACGAAGAAGATATGGCGAAACAACTTGAAAAAATGCCCCGCAATAATCAAAGCCAAACACAATGCAAAACATTGCAAAATGAGGGCAATTCTTCAATATCATATTGTGTAGAAAAATATTGTGTAGAAAAATTATTTCTGGATACCCCGAATATCGAGATTGAGGTTTTAAAAAGAAAGACCAGCAAAATTACTCGGGAAACCATGGCCATAGCCTAAAAAGCAATAGCCCCAACAAACTTTATTGGTCCTGTATAGAAGTCGCTTTTTGGAGATAATTGGCCTTTAGGCCGAAAATTAGAGATATAAAAATGTAATGCAGGATACATAAAAACAAAGCCTAACACCTGAAAAAATTACAAAAAAGAACCGAATGGAAAAAACGTGGCGATCATATCGAACCTCTAACACCAAAGGAGTGGGAAGTTAGATTTTTCAACTTATATGTCTCACGCAATAAGAAAGCGGCTGACACAGATAATAAACGAGCTTAAACATTCAACGGCGGCTAATATATAACAGAAGGAATACTCACACCACTGTTTACTGAAGTATGGAATATAGTGAAGATTTCACACAAGGGAAAGGGAATTAAGTAATAACAGTTCCAAAAAAAGTAGCGTGGGCGAAATGCAAGAAGAAAAGTTATCCCCTTTTTTTAAATGAGTATCCAAATCAGTCAGGACCAATAAAATGTCTTAAAAAAGAGTCCAATCTTCAGCATGAAATGGAACACTGAAAAATGTAATAAATCTTTTCAAAGGGATGAACCTAATTGCCGAAAACAGATACAATACACAAGAAAGCAAAGTAATGAATTCTACCACTCGCGAGAAGTGAGGCAGAACTTTTAAGTACAGTTCCTGGTAGTATAATTGACAGTACCATGTGGCAACTTGACACCACACCAAACGGTATTCAATGAAGACATAGCACAAATCGATGTTCTAGAATACGCCATGAATACAAATTTTTTGGCAGATGCTGACATTTTACAGAAAATTCAGAAGTTGTCATTAGACATTTCACGCGTTTTAGAAAATTTCCTAAAGGCTCCTACAACAATCAAACAGAGTTGTGGTGAAGTTCTATATATATATATATATATATATATATATATATATATATATATATATATATATATATATATATATATATATATATATATATATATATATATATATATATATATATATATATATATGATGCTGTGTCCACTGATGGTAATTAAGGGCTACATCAATCGATTTGCACTATATTTTACTATCGTTAGTTTTGCTCATTAGAAAAATATTTGAAACCGGATTCGATCATCATTATTTAGCGTTTTAAAATTCCAATCACGATTTAATAAATTTAAAACATTGAAGCTTACAGAATTAGTGATGCAAAATGTGTTCCCGCATATCCGAGCACGAAATGATATGCGAATTAGTAAAGTGTTTTAAAATTACTATAACTAAGTGTTAACATGTTAATATATGGTAACTCTTTAGAAAACTATAGTGGCCATAACACAGAGTATCTGATAGAATTCGAAAAAGAAGGCCCACTCAGATCTTTATAGTTCTGTAGAAACTGGACTACAATTTTTGTATATACTTGTAAGTATATGTGACAGTGCTATTGTTGAATCAGTGCAAGCTTTCGCTGGTGCTTGTTAATGTGCAATGCTGTTTTTACTTCTTGGCTCATATAACAAGCTTGGCTCACAAGAAAGATTTTTAATTGGATTTGGCTGCAACCTTTTGGTTTCTTAAAGTCTAGTGTATTAATTCTAGGTTATATTCTGTTGCTCGACAGCAATGCGACACTCCTCATCAAACCAATCATTTTTAAGGGTAATTTTTACCATACCTAGAGCGCCTGCGGACAGAACTGACAACTGAAATGTTCAATATATCCCATAAGGCGTTCACTTCATCAGAATCGTGGTTGGTTTCCACAATGCTCCTGCTAACAAGATTTTAACCAGAACTTGATAGTTCATTCATTTTCATGTTATTCCTGACTTGTACAAAAACTGTCATATTAGCTTTGCAGTAACCAATTGATGTGCATTGCCTAGCACATTTGGCAGCCAACCGAAAAAATGTCACACTTTGGATGACACGAGACCTTCAATTTGAATTTGGGACGTCTTACGCGGGTGTGTCAGGAAATCTGACCTATATTTTTTCATAAGTCAGCCTTTTTGCCAGCTCTAGCTTTAAAGTCACCAAACACTATTCTGACGTCGTGCTTCGGTATGAATCCCCTGCAGATCATCAAAATTGTTGTAAAATAAGTTTTTATCTTTGGTTTAGCTTACATACGTGGGCGCATGTTAACAAATTATTGACAGGTTGGCCAGGCGCATGCTTAAACGAAGTTTAAACATATCAACTGGTTTAAAATCCAAACAGTTTTTTTCACATTGGGTCCAAGAAGAAACCCAACACCATGATTTCTGAGGTCTTCTCCGCTGTAAACCAACGTATAGCCTTGGGACACATGGTCTTTATTTTTTAACCATCGTGTTTTTTGAAGAGCCACTAAACCTAAGCGATACTCCTCATGTCTGATAAAGTACCACCAAACGCACCTGGTTTTCTTACGGACTGCACGAACCACGTGACAATCCTTACCCTCGTTATGTCCGTTTTGTTTCATCAAGACACATTCGTTTTGACACAATTATGTTAAACCTTGAGTACATCGAAGAAGTGCTCAATAGACTAGGCAATAGATCTAGGTCTGAAAGCAGTCCACTGGCCGTCTAAGTTAATTGAACTGCTCTTATTGCTAAGTGGTTATACTCTTAAAACTCCAGCTTTCCAACATGTAGATCCTTATATACCAGCAATAAAACTACAGAAGGAGGAGTGGTTATTGTAGATAAAGCATCCATTCCGAATCAAATATTGTTACTGTTTCAGAAGCATCATCCATTATTTAATTTGGAAATTCAAAGTTTTATAAGCTCAGATATAATCTCAAAACCGCTTTTATATTGTACGGGATTTTAAAACCTTAAATTTATTTCGCAATTCTCTTCCGGATCGTGCTTTAAATGTTTGAGCTGAAAACTCAAATGCCAAGTTTTCCCATGCTTTGGTAAGTTCATCTCCATAATATAGGTTAGAATCACCCAGTATAAAAATGGGGTTAGTTTCCAAATTTTATAAATTACGAGAGAACTTCTCGATGACTCTCTCTAATATTTTCAGTAATAACATTAGATTTTTATTTCTAATAATTTTGGTCTTCTTGGCCTTGTTTTAACTTCCATTTCTTTAATTTTGGCTGTTGATAAATGACAAATAATACGCAAAAAATTATTTGACAGATGACAATAGCAAATCGTATTCAGCAAAATGCTGAATTACAAATTTGCGATCATTATCGAGGATGTCGATTTCATACAATTTCAGCTATTGCAAATTAGCCATTTTGCGACGGCATTTATATATGTATAGCTTTTGACTGAATCGAGGATATGGCCCATAAAGATAAAAAGGACAAAAATGTGATAAGTGGATCACATGATAGGTGGATCGCATGGGAAATTTTGTTTTGGAAAAGTGTTTTTTGTCTTATAAAGTCATGGCCATACAAAAAGGTGTCCAAAAAATTGTAAGGATAATTCATTGAGCTTTGTTAACGGTATTGAGATTAATTATTTTTAACGCTACCAGACTTCCGGAATGGGCCATTATATTGTCTGAATATAATTAAAACTATAATTAAAACATTATACAATTTTAAAATGACAAATTTAGCGGACATGTATCAATACCAATCAGGCAATACGTGTTTGGAAGACGACGCTTACTTACCAATTTGATATAACGATGTGGCACACGTTACAAAGCGTGTATTTCCATGGCTGCCAAAATACTAAGCACATAGCATCGTCAAACTAAAGCTTTATAAGGTTGGTACTTTCTACCATAATCATTTTTAAAAACAACACCATCTATGCGTCGGGGCGGGTACTTCTGGAACTATTCTTTATCGCTCTTTCGACTTTCATACAACCAGTTTTACGAGCCTTCCGGATTTTCCATTGTTTTGTTGGGTAACTGTGTTTGTTGGTTGACAATAGCCGCACATACGGAAACATTTATTGTTCATTTTTACAAAGTATTGGAAATTGAGTTTAAAATATAAAAGTATCAGGATACCGTTATATATTTACCTTAAGTTAAGTCATTTGTTCAAAATCAAGGTTTAAAAATTGTGGGGTGACCGATTTCAAAGAGGAGAACTATATTATGTGCGATTGATTGAATGAAGTTTGATATCGGTGCTTATACAATAACTTCCACGATATACCAGTTTTAAACCACTGACATTGTACAAATTCCAGAGCGGTATTTTCCGTTAATTGCTTATACATTTTGATGCAATATAGATAACGGGTCATTGATATTTAGCATATACCTTTATAAATATATAAATACCTAACACATCCCCTCGATCCTGACGACATAAACAGCATTTTGTTATGGGTATATAAATACTTAGTATGCGCGTCTGATTATTACCTTTTATATTTTCTACCCCATTTTTTTTATTAGTCTATAATTTATTCCAGATTTATCCTTGTTTTCAGGTATCGAAAACAGGAAGATTTTTTTTTATAAAACTATACATAAAAGTGTTTCGTACTAAATTGATACATGAATCGTATAGATGTGAAAATATATGGTTTAGACCATGGATTGATCGTATAAATAGGCATCAAATTTAACATAAGTTAAAGCAAAAATGATTAATTGAAATTTTATTAATGGCGGTGGTGCTAAGACTTATATAAGAATAATATATAAATTTTTTTTCAACCGAAAAAATATTCGATCGAAATTCGAAATGAATGGGCAATAATTTCATGACGATCATGAATTTGATTGTGTAATTTTTGATACCTGCAATCTTGATTTTTTTTTGTCCGTCTTCTTTATAAATTTATATAATTCAATTCTTAAGAATTTCTTTTATCCACCGATGTTGTTGTTGTTGTTGTGTTAAAGTTTATTTATATTCGTATTAAAAATATCGCGTTGGGAATGTCTAACAAAAATCCTTTATTTATCGTTAAATATTGTCTGTGATGGTGATGGTTTTGTGATGGTTGCTTAAGATATTATAACGTAAGATGTAAGCTAATGAGACCCTCATTAGTTAAAAAAAAAATCTTCTCTAGATGTACGAGGACATAAAATACTGGTTTCGGCACATTTTCTATTTATGTATATTATGTTACATATCTTATATACATAGTTTTGGGGCGCGCAATGCAACATAAAAATTAATGACGTATTTGTTGAACTGGCACCTTGTGATGGTCAAGACGTGATTAAGCAATTTTATCGATATTAATCGATAAATAACTGTACATCATCAATCTTATAGTTAAACATTTTTATTTCGTTTTTTTTAAATCAAGATTGAAGTCTTGCAGTCTTACATGGTTATAGATCAATTCTTTACAAACAAAATTTTTTTAAATAAAATTTATAAGAAATGGTGGTTTATCGTTAAACCAGTTTACATTATATCGAAATTTATTAGTATGATTCTAAGAAAATACTGGAGTGAAAGACGAATAAATTAATTTCTCCACTTTTAATTTCTCCAATTTAACTCGGCATCTTCATCTAACTCAGTTTGCCTATGGAAAAAATGTTACCGAAGTCAAATCACCCATGTGTTAATTTCCGCAAAGGCGATTAACTTAAGAGTACAACAACACCACAATAAACGCAGTTTAAAGGGGAGTTTATAGGGGACTATAGGAGATGTAGGGGACATGTTATAAGCTTCCGTATTAACATCAATGCAGGTCTCGATCCTAGAAAAGATATATAATTGTCACCTAGCTAAAGGTCACCTAAACTAAATTGTGTATGGCTTAAATAAATAAATTCTTAATTTAGGTTTTAAGGGTTATGACTTAAATGTTAAATTTAGGCTTAAGTCATTTAGTTTACAAACCAATTCGAGCTTAAATTATTACTTCTAGTATTGTCTAAATTTAGGCTAAATTCCTAAATTAAATGTGACTTAAGTCATATTTTGTTTTAATAATGATTTGCAGGATAAGTTTGCGAGAAATTGGCTTAAGTCATCCAGTTGTAAAATTAATTTGGTTTAGTCATTATAACTTAAGATTGTAAGGTTAATATCTAATGTTTTATAAATATATTAACGGTGAAAGTCAGTTTTATTATGTGTGGACTGTGGCTTAAGTCATATTTTGTTTTAATCACAAAGCTAAAGTTTAAGTTTATAAAATATAAATTCTTAATTGCAAGTTTAGGTTTTTGACTTAATTATTTTGTTGTTTGTCTTGGCCACCATTTTAATATGCTTAGGATTTTCTAGATGCAGAAACAACAACGATTAACTAATTTATGTGTGGCTTAAGTTTTATTTGTATATGTATACTAACAACAACTGTCAATTAAATTTGGTATTGCTTATCAATTTTAAATAGAACAAATATAAAAAGAATTATGGAGGCTTAAGTCATGTTTCGTTTAATTCATAAATTTATAGTTTTAATTAATGGAAATTATTTTAATTTTAGGTTTATGTGTAACTTTAGCTGTGTACACTTAAATTAGTTAGGTTTGAAATTAATTCGTCTTAGTCACCTTAACTTAAGCCCATAAGCTTAACTTAAGTAAGTGCCATTAGTAATTTGACAAAAAAAATTTAAGAGAAAATCTAAAATTTTCTAGATAAACTAACGATAAAAAAACCCACTTAATTATATGTGGCTTAAGTCATATTTTGTTTTAAAGATGATTTTCTGGTTAAGTTTAAGTTTAATTCAGTTGTATTTGTAGGCTTAAATAATTGTTTTTAATTGATTGGGCATGAATAATAACTTAAGTTAATAAGCTTTATTTCCTACGCCTAGTATTTTCTAGATATACTAACAATGACAGTCAAGTAAACAATAGGTGCGATTTAAGCCATATTTTGTTTGCACGATTCATTTGCAGTTTTAGTTGTATAAAATATCAATTCTTATATTTAGCATACATTTGTGACTTAATTTAAGTTCCATGTGCTGGCTTAAGTCATTCACTTTACAAATTAAACTGTGTTAATCCCTTTAACCTACACTCTAAGTTAGAATTATTCTGGCTTATGTCGTCATATTTTGTTGTAATGATGATTTTCAGGTTATGCTTATGGACGACGTTTTATGATTTAAATTCAGTTTTAAATGTAGATTTAAGTAAAGATTTCAAATTAGTTCTTCTTGGTCACCAAAGGGTCACTTAATCTTGTTAGCTTAACTTATTAAGCCTAGGATTTTCTAGATATATAACTGGTCAACTGATTTATGTGTGGCTTAAGTCTTATTTTTATATGTATACTAAACGCGGTTATATGTATACTAAAGGCGGTAGTCAACTAAATTTGGTATGGCTTAAGCCATATTAGGTTCAGGTTAATGAATTAACTTTTTTTATATGTAGATTTAAACTATTTTGGACTTAAAAGTTTTATCAATAATTTGATTTTTATATTGACTTCATAATTTCTAAATGTCAAATAAAAAAAATTATGTGTAGGCTTACGTCATTTTGACGTTTGAATTTTAAATTCATAAATATATAATGTTTTAATTTAAGGAATACAAATCCTTAGTTACAGGTTTATTTTTAAGTTCAGTTATAAAAGTTATATAAGGTAACATGAGTTGTAAATGTACACTTAATTCAATTAGTTTTGAAATTAGTTTTTCTTAATCACCATAACTTAAGCCCATAAGCTTAAGTAGGTTGTACGAGTATATTTGAGCTATACAACACACCATCATAATTTTAAGTTTAAATCGAACGGCAAAACCCTATTTTAAGTTGCGTGTGTAGGCTTAAGTCACTTAAACTTTGTCACCATAAGTTCAGCTTGTAAGCTTAATTCTTAAATTATTTTGTTTTTGTCTTACAAAAAGACACTCACTTAACCAAATACACTAAGTATTTTCTAGGTAAACTAACGGTAACAGCCTAATAGATTACATGTGACTTAAGTCATTTTTTTAAAATGATGATTTACAGGTTAGGTTTAGACTTTTTGAATTAATTAAGCATGGACGATAACTTAAGTTCATAAACTTAACTTCCTACACCTAGAATTTTCTTGATATAGTAACGATAACAGTCAAGTAAACTATAGATTTGGTTTAAGTCATATTTGCTTAAAAGTGTAGGCTTAAGTCATTTAATTTGTATTGATTCCTTTGATCTAAGCTATAAGTTAGAAAAATATGAGGCTTAAGTCATCTCTTTTGTTTTAATGATAATTGTTAAGCTTATGGGCTTAGGCTTATGAGTTAACTTCAGTTTTAAATGTATATTTAAATCAGTAAGATTTTAAATTAATTTATCGGGATCACAATAATTTAAGGTCATAGTCTTAATACGATAATTATATTTTTTAGGCTGGCAGTTAAGAAATATATGTGTAGTTTAAGTCATATTGTGCTAAAATGAGTTAGGTTTTGGGTAATGACTTAGCTTCACAGTTATATGTAGGCTTTAAGTCAGTTAGTTTTTAAATATATTCTTACTTCTGTTATTTAATAGCGATAATAGTAAGTTCATTTATTTGTGGCTTAATCATATTTCCGACTTAACTTCTTCGTTTTATGTTTAGGCTTAAATTATTTAGTTACGATCAATAAGTTTTATCATTTATGATCATTAAAATTGTAAGGTTAACAGTCTACTTTAATAAATGTAGCTTAAGTTATATTTCATTTTAATCATAAAGCTAAAGTTAAAGTTTGGAAACTATAAATTCTTAATTTTAGGTTTAGGTTTTTGACTTAACTTCAGTTTTCCATGTAGATTTAAGTCGTTAATTTTCAAATTAATTTGACTTGGTTACCATAACTTAAGCTTGTTAGCTTAATTTATTACGCTTAATATTTTCTAGATACACAAACGGTGACGGTCAACTGATTCATGTGTCTTATTTTTTAAAGTATACTAACGGTAACAGCCAACTAAATTTTTTAAAACATTTACAGTCTAAGTTTTGGAAGTATAAAACATTTCCTTAAGGTTCAGATTTATGACTTAACTTAAGTTTTATATGAAGACTTACATTTTTGGGCTTCAAAGTTTTATCGTTAATTCGATTTTTTTTGTTGGCATCATAATTTCTCAATGACCTGCAATTTTAAATAGAACAAACATAAAAATTAAATCATACTTCGTTTAATTCATAAATTTATAGTTTCTATATATTCTATAATTTTATAATTTAAGGTTTATGTTTAACTTAAGTTATAAAAGTTATTTAATTTAAGTTCAGTTGTAAATGTATACCTAAATTATTAAGTTTTGAAATTAATTCGTTTAAGTCACCTAAACTTAAGCCCACAAGCTTAGCTTAAGTAAGTGTCAATAGCATAATTGAGCAATACATCTTAAAAGAAAACCACACGATTACAATTTTTAGTTTAGCCACAACTGATATCAAATGGTAAAACTCTTGCTTAAGGTTGCATGTGTATACTTAAGTCGCTTAGACTTTGTCACCATAATAAGCTAAAATTCAACTTAGTATTTAAACTAAATATTTCGAAAATATTTGTTTAAGTTTATGAAAATTTTAGGTTTAGGGTAATGACTTAGCTTCAGGATTATATGTAGGCTTAAGTCATTTAGTTTTTAAATAGATTCCTATTACTTGCCATAACTTAAGCTCTTAAATTAATTTGTCTCGCTCCATATGACCTAAGCTTGTTAGCCTAACTTATTACACCTAGGATTTTTTAGTCACAAGAAGTACAAACAGTAAGGGTCAAATAACTTATGTGTGGCTTAAGTCTTATTTTTAAGCCATATTATGCAAATGTAAATCATTTACTTAGTTTCAGGTTTATGACTTTTAAACAATTTTAGGCTTAAATTGGTAACTTTAATTTAATTTTTTTATTTGGGTAATTTAGGTTAAGCCTACGATCCAAGATTTTTAAAATTTATTTATGACTTAAGTTTTAATTTTCATTAATAAATCAAATTATTCAAATAAAGGTAATCGGCCAGATCAAAGTTAACAAATTACTTAAATTATAAACAAATATCGACACGAAAACCTCACCATCTGTACCCAATTCATTTAGACCTACCTCCTACAAAAACACATAAATTTTAATTCATTCATCCTTTTTTATGTTTTAAAATTAGGAAAATAGTTTATTGCAAAGGATAACACTAACATAGAGATCTATCGAAATGCTGCTAAATTTCATTCATATTTTTTCAAGGATCGGAATTTATGTGTGTTTACAACATGTACGAGACGATTTTTTTTTTAACATAAATTACATTTTAAAAATGTTATTATTTTGTTTATCTTAAGACAGTTAAACAACGACGAGAACATATTTTGTTCATTTACATAAAATTAAACCAAATTTAAAACATAAAAATGTTTGTTTACGTTCAAGTTATATAAATCTAAACGATTTTGTACATCAGAAGGACATATTATAAGTTGCTTGAGATATTATGGGTGATTCATAAATCGTATCTTTTCTCACACTCATCTCTTATCGTGACCCAAGATTTACCCAAAAATCAATTTCTAGAAACTACATACACACACAAACATACACCAAGTCTAATAACACAATTTCTAATAGTATCCTTTAATTTTTTTTTTTTTTTAAATTTTTAGGGCATCAATTTAAGAAAATAATAAGAAAACAATAACAAATATTTTAAGGAATAAAAGGAGATGAAGGAAAAAAATTTGTCCTCCAGACTTTTATAAAATTTATTTTGATTTTTAATTTTTCGTTGGTATGTTCTGTAAAAGATATCCAAACACACAAAAAAAAAACTACAAGGGACCAAACATGTTTTCAATTTAAATTTTGATTGTGTATAAATACACATATATACAAAAAAATATCCTTATTTATAGTTTGACTGCAATTTTTAACATCTTGCACTCATCTTCTTGATTCCTTTCAAAACATAAATTGTATAATACAAAAAGAAATGTAATAAATTCAATTTACCCATATAGACTTCCATTTATCAGTCAAAAATTACAAAAAAGGAAAAGGAATTATTTATTTATATTATATTTGTTGAGGGGACAGGGGCGGCTGCATACCAAAAATCTATTATACAATTATAGCACACGAATCGAGTTGGGATCGACTCTGAACTATTATACTCCAGATCCATAAATTTAATTCGAATTGTTAACGAATTTTTTTTTTTTGATAATAATTTTATTTAGGGTAGAAAGTACATTTTGTGCAGAAAAGGTAGACAGACCCTAAGAGGAAAATTCTCCCTTCATTTTTAGTAAATCACATTTTATTGTTATGATTATTGCATTGCTCCAGTTTATATTATTTACCAAAATTAAAACGGTAATTTATTCACAAAAATTAACCGTATACAGAAAAACTGTGGAAATGCATTCCAAGTCGGAAGCTTTGATTGTATATTGCGACAGGGAGTCAGAACATTTTTTTCGAAATATAGCTCTATCATAAATCTTTTGAAATGTTGTAACTATTTAAGAACAAAAATTACTTATTGTTTGATTTTATAATATTCAATCGACCGTAATCAAATTGAACATTGATCAAATTTGAATACAATTGTTGATAAATCAAATCTTAATGTATAGGAAACTTCTCTATCTCTTTCCCATACACTTTTCTCTCTCTCTCTCTTACACACCCACTCGCTCTCTCGCTCAGTTTTTCTGTATTACACACTCCCCCTCACTCTTTTTTGTACTTTCTCTCTTTATTTCATAAAATCGCTAAGTGTCGTCATTATCATGAAAATAAATTACTTAAGCCAACATATAAAACTGAAGTTAAGTCATAAACCTTAACCTAATAAACAATAAATGAATCATTTAAGCTAAATGTGACTTAAGCCGCACATAATTTAGTGACCATTATCATTAATTAAGCTTTTAAACGTAAGTCATGGTGGCCAACGCCTATTAATTAAAAACTTAAGCCAACATATCATCTAAATTTATGATTAAACCAAAATAATATTTAAATCACACCTAGATTACTGACTAAGCTGAATTAATTAAAAAAACTTGATGACTTAAGTCTACTTATATTAAATATTCATATTTCGAAAACAAACGGTAAATTGATTTCATATGCAAAATAAGACTTATGGTCCCAAGTTCGATACATACAGTTGACCAAAAATAAATAGAAATTAAATAATTACATCTTGCACCAGTTCAAAAGGCCTCTTAAGAGACGCGGTAATTTAAAAAAAATACAGTTAAGCTTAATCTTAAATTAAGGATTAAACTTAATCTGCAAATAAATCATTAAAATAAAATATTAAACCACACATAAGTTAGGTAATCTAACGCTTAAGCTAGGTGAACAAAACAAATTAATTTAAAAACTGACTTAAGCCTAAATCTAAATATAAAACATTTAAGCCAAACATAATTTCCCTTACACATTATAAGTTAAGCGTATGTACATAAGTTATGGTAAATAAGATTAATTTAAAAAATTTATATCTTAAGCCGATATATACAACTGAAGTTATCTAAACTAAAGTAGCCCTTAACCTAAATTATGATGTTTTTATCTTAATCTTAAACTGGAAAAGTATAATTTAAGCTAAATGACTTAAACCACACATAATTTAGCTTTAAAACTAACTTAAGAAATGTTAACAACCAACGCGTATTGTCTAGCAAAAACTAGTATGATAGGTTAAGCTTATGAATTTAAGTTATGATGATCAAGTTGAATTAATTAACTTAATGAATTAAATCTTCATATACTAAGAGTTTATATTTATATTTCAAAACTTTAAACTGTTAATTTATTACAGCAACAAAAGACTTAAGCCATACATAAATTAGCTGAATATTATCACTGGTCGAATGGTGATGGTTAAGATTCTTGCTTACTACGATGTGGTCTCGAGTTCGACACTGGCCGTTGAGAAAAATTAAATAATTACATCTTGCACAAGTTCAAAAGATGTCTTTAGAGACGAAGTAATCTGAAAAAACTACAATTAAGCCTAATTTGAAATTAACTTAAACTGTAAATATATCATTTAAGTAAACTATGACTTAAGCCACACATAAGTTAGGTGATCAAAGCTTAAGTTAGATGATCAAGACAAATTAATTTAAAAACAAATGACTTAAGTTCAAATGGAAAACAAAAGTTACGTCCTAAACCTCAATCTGTAAACTTAAACTTATTTAAGCACCATATAATTAGGTTGACTGTTATCGTTAATTTATTTAAGACCAGATATATTAAGTTAAGCATGAGCTTAAGTTAAAGTGACCAAGCAAAACATAAGATAAGTGATCAATGCTTAAGTTAGGTCATTAAAGTAAATTAATCAAAAAACAAAATTTAAGCCTTAAGCCTAAATCTGTAAACTTAAAACCATATAATTAGGTTGTCTGTTATCTTTAATGTATTTAAAAAAGACTAGATATATTAAGTTAAGCTCTTGAGCTTAAGTAGTTAACACGAATTAATTTGAAAACTAAATGACTTAAGTCTACTTATAAAATTAAAGTTAAGTCATAAACAAAGCCTTTAAATCATCATTATAACAAAATATGACTTACGCTACATGTAATTTTGTGATTTTAGGCTGCAAATACTACTTAAGCTAAAATTTTGGCCATTTGATCTAAGTTTAGTCTAAACTAAAAGTTGTAACCGTAAGGTTTTCTGGTAAGTTTATTTATTTATTCTAGAACATCTTTAGCGTAATAAGTAAATTTTGTGAGCTTAAATTATGCTAACCAAGACAAAATAATTTAAAAACTTAGTGACATAAGCCTACATAAAGAACAATAGTTAAACAAAACGTGAAGTTAAGTACTTATATTTTTTTAAACGTAATCCGCAATAATATCTTTTAATCAAAATATGACTTAAGTCACACATAATTTAGGTGATTAAAACAAATTAACTTGAAAACAAACTGACTTAAGCCTAAATATAAAACACAAGTTAAGACATCTGTAAACTTAAACTGACTTAAGCTCAACATAATTACGTTGACTATTATCGTTAATATATTTAAAAAAGACTAGATATATTAAGTTAAGCTCATGAGCTAATAACATAGTGCCCAAGATAAATTAATTTAAAAACTAGATAACTTAAGTCTACATAAAAAACAAAAGTTAAGTCATATACAAAACCTATCAGTTTAAACTGTACAAATCATCATTATAACCAAAATAACTTAAGCTACGCATAATTTAGTGACTTCAGTTTACACATACAGCTTAAGCTAGAATTTTGCTATTGGATATAAGCTGGGCTTAAAACTAAAAGTTGTAACCGTGTGGTTTTCTGTTAAGTTAATTTATTTATTTACTCTAGAAAATCTAAATAGGAATAAGTTAAGCTTGTGCGTTTAAACTAAGCGAAGCAATATTAATTTGAAAACGAAACGACTTAAGCCTACATAAGGAACGATAATTAAGACCAACCTAAAATTAAATATTTATATTTCTTAAACGTAATCTGCAAATTTAAGTAAAATATGATTTAAGACACACATAAGCTGGTGATCAACGCTTAAATTACATGATCAACGTAAATTAATTTAAAAATAAAATGACTTAAGTCTAAATATAATATCAAAATTAAGTCATAAACCTCAATATGTAAACTTAAACTGACTTAAGCTCAACAAAATTAGGTTGACTGTCATCATTAATATATTTAAAAAGACTAAATATATTAAGTTAAGCTCTTGAGCTTAAGTTATAATGACCGAAACGAATTATTTTGAAACTAAATGACTTAAGTCTACAAATGAAATTAAAGTTAAGTTATAATAAAAACCGTTAAGCTTAGACTGTACAAATCATCATTATAAGAAAATATAATTTAAGATTTGATAAACGTTTTAGGTTCAACTTAAAGTTGTAACCGTGTGGTTTTCTGTTAAGTTAATTTATTCTAGAAAATTTATTCTTAAATGTAATTAATCTTGTGAACTTAAATTATGCCAACTAAAACAAATTAATTTTTAAACTAAATGACTTAAGCCTACATAAATAACAATAGCTAAGCCAACCCTGAAATTAAGGATTTATATTTCTTAAACGTGGTCTGCAAATACATCATTTAAGCAAAATTGACTTAAGCCATACTTAAGTTAGATGATGAACGCTTAAGTTGGTTAATCAAAACAAATTAATTTAAACAGAATGACTTAAGCCTAAACATGAAACAAAAGTTAAGTAATAAACTTAAACTGACTTAAGCTCCATATACTTAGGTCGGTAATATATTTAAAACAACTATATGTATTAAGATAAACTCATGAGCTTAAGTTTTAGTGCCAAAGACGAATTAATTTGAAAACTGGATGACTTAAGTCTACATATAAAACCAAAATTAAGTCAAAAACAAAACTTGTAAGCTTTATCTGTATAAAGTATTGTTATAACAAAATATGACAAAAAGATACTTAAGCTACGCGAACTTAGTTTACTCATATAGCTTAAGCGAGAATTTTTCCTTTTGATATAAGTGGGGCCTAAGCTTAAGTGTCAGCTACTTAGGACTACAGTATCAACTATTTTGTTGTCATATTAGCTACCTTTAAGTTTTATTTTGACGATCTCTAAATTTATGAAAAAACTAATATCAGACTAAATTGAAATAAGTGACTTAAGTATAATTTAAATAAAATCTTAAGTTAAATTTGTAAACTTACAAAGCTTATCAAACTGAAAAGAAAGTTTTTGAATTATAATCTTAATGAGAAGTATAAGTCGCGTTAGCTTACAACTGAAATAATACTAGCATAATAGTCATTAAGGAGGAGTATGTCAAGTTAACATTCAGATTGATCAGGTCATCTCAGACTGTCATCTTATGGCATTGTAAATCATTGAATCGCTACAAATAAGGCTTTGTTGTCAATAATATTTAGTACTGTATATAATATGTAACCCAATATTTCGTAGTACGTAGGTAGATAGCCATTCAGGAAATATACGAACTTAATGTAAATTATTGATACATGAAAGCTATCCCCTAATCAAATTATCCTACAAAATACAAACACTTGAACTTAATAACTTCCTTCCCTGGCACGAGCAATATTTAATCATTAAATGAGTTTGCGCGATTTGTCCAACCCAAACTATTACCATAGCCCATATTTGACATAACATTTTTTTTGACCAGTGGTTTGGGGTAGCAAAGAAGCGCTACCAATTTACCACAGAATAATAAAATTACATGAAACGGTATGAAAGAATGAGGCAACTAGTGAATAAGGATTTAATGTACACATATTACATATATGGAAATTATGGAGGGAATATAAATCTGAAGGTTATGTATTCATAGGTATTAGATACTCCAACCTATCTCACACTATACAGGAGAGCCGTCCATACAAATTTTCCCATACGCTATAATACGATGAATGACAAGTTCAATGTCAAATGTTATACACAAAATTGCAATGTAATTTACCAATTCTAGCACAAAATATGCACGATTTTGATAAAACAGTATCGAAAATTGGAAAGGCCATCTAAAAATTTACGTAACTTGGATTAAATATGTCCAAAATCCGGAATAAAAGTTCATTGAAATTATGCATGATGACGAAACGTCATTGCACAAATTTTACCGGGAATCACTCAAATCATCAAAATTTCACTTCAATAGCTACTAAAATTACTAGAAATTGCATACTATACACACAGTAGACCTCAGATAGGAGATTCGAATCAATTCCAGCTCATTTTGTAAGGTAGAAAATACCTAATTTTTGCTATAAATTTTTTAAGGTTAGAAATTACGATGGTGTCAAATTTTAGATATTCTAACTTGGTTTTATTCACAGTTTTAGCAAAATTAGATAGATTTATAACCAATCTATGTAGAATATTATATAAACATACTCATATACTTGTAATTATATAGATAAATCACTGAAATGCTAACTTTATGGCATGCCTTTTCGAAGTGCGTCATTTCACAATTTTACCACTTTGAACTAGAATTTTGTCGCTTACGAACACAATTCGAAGCTACCACTGTGTAATTATTGTAATAATAGTCCTAACATTCTAATTTATAATACAACCATAATCTAAATTTATAGTAAGTTCAGGAAGTCCGCGTTTGACATTTCGCATCACATTACACAACAGTTATACACATCTCTAGTAGCACAAAATGAATTCCGCGGATTCGTCGATCAAAATAAACTTTATTACATTAAAAACTTAAAAGTTAAAAATACAAAATGCTAGGCACTATCACTTTTATATATCAATTATAACATACAGATCGAAACGATTAGACTCGGGCTTTTGTTCAATCTGCATGGCTGAATATGTAATTGCTTTTACCTCAGTCCCTTGTGGATGTTTACCCAGTTTGAATTCTTCACCGTAACATTGACACACAATTTTAAAATTATCTAGATCAAATTTCGTTATGATAAGCTTTTTACATATAAGGAATGGTTCGGCCGAGAAGAGATACAATAACTCGTCGAGATAACGATACAAAAGTCCATCGAGATCTTCACTTTCAGCTTCGATTTCGTAACATGTAGTAATATCGACGGTGTCGATTTCGGTCATGTAAGCAAACATAGAGATGCCACATTGTTCGAACGCCTCGACTAGAGTACTACCCCATGCGTGCAATCTAAAAATAAACGGAATTAAATTAAAATGACGAATATATCGTTCAAATCACGTTTCTACTCACTGTACATCGGCCGTATGATCCAAATCTGTTCGAAACGCATAAAGTAATAATGAAAATAAAAAAATATATTAACATAACCTAAAAAATATTTACATTCATACTGCACCGGAACATCGTCTAATTTTGTCTTATCCAATTCAATTTCCATTTCAAGTGTGCAAAAAATATATCTTCTCGATATGCAGAATTTTATTTCGTCAATAACTTAAAAAATTATTTATCGTAATACACGAAAAAATCGTGTTGAATTTCACAATATTTCACTACTAAATGTCATCACGTTCGATTTGTTTACAAAATATTTAATCATCTGTCAAATTTTACAACTATACAGATGACGACGAATTATGAATGAAATCTAGTACTTTTTGTGTATTTTGGAATAGATGGAGAAGGGAAATTTTATTTTGTTATAAATTTTGGCGCGATCGTTTTTTTCGAACGACCGTCGACAGTTTTTTTTGTGCTTGATGGGTTTAAATTTTTAATTTTTGTCGGAAAGTTTAAATAATTTTGATGAAATAAAACAAATTAATATGCAAAAATCGTTTATTATTTTATAAATTTATCGATCGGAAAATGCCGAAACGATTCAGTGAAAATATCCGTAAATGCATAGCTGACGAGTTCATTAATAATCGGTTTCATAAACGGTAAACCCAACTGCCATTTTGTGTTGATAAGAACGTCTGCAACATTTTCTGCGAAATATAAACGGAATTAAATCGAGATGTGTAAAATTTGGTGCGTGTTAATTACCTATCGGCGTTATCCCACCAAGTAAATTACTAATATGCAGCTGTAAATCACCAATATGATCGATTTCGACGCGCACTTTAAGGAGTCCACTGTCTCCACCAACTTTTGTTATGCTTGTCGTTTGACTGTAATCGTACAGGACCATATTCCATTTGCCATGATTAATAACTTGTTTCCCCAGCACTATTCCCGTAAAATCATAAAGTCCGTTGAGACTTTTTTCGGGAAAATATTGTGAATACACTATCCGGTTATTGGCCCAATCTGTTCGATATTTTGTTACATTTGATTGTGCCCATCCATGTTCTAAAGTATTTGTAAGGATTAGTTTGAAACCACCGACTCCATTGCCATCACCACGACGTACCTCCACATACGGCGATCGATGTGGATCAAACGGTGCAATGCCATAATCAGGTAGACCAATTTTAAAAAAAGGTCCTAATTGATTGAGAGCGACCAGCATACAGTGATCAAATGTACTTGATGATTTATGACAATTTTTAAATATTTCCATTAGTTGGATGTCGAATTGTGATGTAATCGGGTTGATTGTGCATATGAAGGCTAATACGGTTGCTAATTTATGCATAATTTTATTGTATTTGCAACTGAAATTCATAGAGAAAAAAGAAGAATGGCGCATATTGAATTACAGTTTGGAATATTAAAATGACCAAAAATTATACATAATAAACAATGTCAACAAGTTATGCTGAAGTATGTGCACTTTAAATGAATAGAAATCGAAAATTATGATTTCATATTTCCGATTGATAATTATCAATGATCGTTGATCAAAGTCAATGTTCTGGGGAAACGTACTGACTAGGTGAAGTAGTACAAGGTCAAGATTAGAAGTGTCTTTAAATAAAAGCCGATGGAGCCTGCTGGTACGAATAGAGTGCGGTAAGCTAACCGTCATATGATTTTTTTTGGCAATGACCCTCATTTTGACTTATCGAAGAGGTAGGGGAATGAAAGTGAAATTATAATATTTTTTATTTATTTGATCATCTTGTGGTTGAGTTATAAAATAAATTTCCAATCAACGATTACATGTTTGTGTATATTGAGCAAACACAATTTACAACCACTTAGTACCTATTTAACGGTATTTTCTTCTAAAAGTGAAGTAATGTAATGTTACACAAGTAGTTCGAATTGAATTCGATTTTCTTCATAGTTTGCTCATTCCACCTTGTTCAATTATTCAACCACAGTTTACACGAGGCCTAATATAAATTGAGCCACTGCTAATTTAAATGCAACATTGAACGTCATGCACAAAGACGAATGCACAATTTTGAGTTTAAAATATTTGAATCAATGAAAAATTTAACAAAAACGAATCAAATTTTGCCACAAAACTATAAAAGTTTATTGGTTTGATATTTTAGTTTTGTAATAAAGTCAAATTACATTTACTATAAACGACAAAAAAAAATCCAAAATGCATCTGCTGATGCCACAATTTTAAATATTGTTGTTATGAAGTTCATTGAACTAGTAGTGCTGAAGTAAGTGTCAACATTTTTAAACTTCCGATTTCTTTCACATTTTGCATACTCGTTACCAATGCCAAGTCAATTATCTTTTAGCACAATATGTTCAAGGTAGTACCGGGGTGTGGGTGATCGAATTATTTTTAGATATACAGTTTAGCTGTGAACTAAACGGACACTCAGAGTTTGCACTTAAGTGGCGATGCCCAGTAGATTTCTTCTAGGACCTAGATGAAAAAGGCGGGTTTGGATTTCAAAGCAGACGATAGGCCCGATTATCGTCTGCTTTGAAATCCAAACCCGCCAACTGATGTTGGCCAACCCAAAGATAGGACTCTGTAACCTCAGAAAATCAATATCTAAACAGGTAGAAAAAATTCTTCGAAGATAACCGCCTAGACACTGAAGAAAATGGCGAACTTCCAGATGGAAGAATATCAGAGAGATGGAAAGATGTAATAACTATAACAATTTCGAAGAAAGACAACTTAAGAGAATGTAAGATTTGGATAAGAATCTCCCTCCTCAACAGGATAATGAAAGTGTGGGCCATGATCATCCTGGAGCGTATCTCACCTAAAACCATACGAAATGAGCAGGCTGACCTTTGACCTGGAAGGTGCTGCACGGATCACAGCAATACAATTCGGATCATAATTGAACAATCTAACGAATGGAACCCACCGCTGTACCTACTCTTCGTGGACTTTGAGCGAGCGTTTGACTCGGTTAACAGGAGTGCAATTTGGAAAATCGAAATTCCGAGGAAATTAGTAGAACCCATCAATGAAATGTATCGGAGTGCTGGAAATATAGTTCAATATAGAGGCAAGAAGAGTAAAAAATACCACAACACACCATGTGTTATCAACTATGATGGTTGTTGAACAATTTTGAGAGGCAATGAGCATGTCATCCAAATATACAAAACGGAAGTCAAGTCCTCGTAAAACTGTATGTATGAGAGATGTTGGAACGACTCTGCTTAATTCCTAAAACCGAAAGTCATTCTTACAAAATTCGAAGTTAAAAATGTGTCGAAATCACAGTTTATGGATATGATGGTAGGCCTGGACAAGATCTATGGTTGCCCTCGAAACACTGAGTAAAATCCTGCAGGATTTTTATACGGTTTCCACATCCCATTCTTTTTTTTGCATAAAATGTAGAGGGCTGAATCAAGGACAGCTGCTAGGTCGGCAAATTTCGAGTTTTACCACGTGTTCGCAATTCTGTCCTCGCAATAGTTAGTTTGTCCGGTGCCAGTCAGCGTATTTTGCTTGCAATTGGAGTTCCGTTCGTCCTTCAAATTTGTGTTGTCGTGAATGCCTCTTGGAAATTTTGTATTAACATTGAATACTCCTGGGTCCGTCGTCGTCCTATCAGTCTCTGACAAAGTAGGATTGAAGGAAAATGTACATGATGCATACAAAGATGTGAAAGCCCGTTTAGCCAGGACTGACAAGCAGACGTCGTTTTCGAATGGTGTGAGGAATGTGTAAGTACCTGTCACCAAGTGTCAAGCCATGCAACAAATTGTTCGTCTTCAATTTTTCCGACTCGCCAGGCACTCCGATAACTTCGGTTGTAAATGCAGTGTAATACCTTTCGATGAATACCTTTCGTGTTAAATTCCGGCAAATATGAACCAGAATTTCAAACCATATGATGGGCTTCTGAGTATATAGAGGTTGGAGAGGTTTAAATGCTACTCGACCAATCAAACAAGCCGAAGCAGATGATCTCCGAGAGGAATTATATTTTAAATTCTTCGTCATACTTACTTAGCTCGACCCAAGTTTGTGTCGTTCATGATTTTGGCAAAATTTTCAAATATCTAGTAACCGCTCGATTAAACTTTAACAACTTGAAAAAATTGTAATACAATAATGTCTGAACGGAATAGCAGCCCCTGTGGAGCTTTATCCGATTCGGGAAGCAAAAATTCAACTAAACGTAAATTTGGAACACATTTGGCGGGTAACACAACAAATTCTATTTTCGAATGGTTTGCATCGTCATCGTCGGCCGAAAGTAATGGTGAAAATGGATTAAAACGCCGGCGAAAACAAAATTCTGAAGAAAAGCCGAATTTGTTGAATGACGAGGGGGCGACCGTATCTACAGGCCCTGATCCATGTTTACCGAGCACAAGCGATAAACCAGTAAAATTGGAAACTGATCCACCACCATTTTTAAGAAGTCGACGACGTTTATTCAATCCAACCGTGTATGATAGGACAAATGTCAAATCACCGATGTACGATGGCCAAACATTGCGTATAAATAGTAACAAAAAAGCTGTCGATCACTGTATGTCGTTAACCAACATATATAGTTCAAGTTTGGCACCGATGTCAGTAAACATTTCAAAACATCCATATGCGTGTCCCGATCGAATAACAACACGCTCGACTTCGCGAAAATTGGCCAACGAAACTAACTCGTTGGACAAGCACGAAACACCGATCGGATACAAATTACCTTTTGCCGGTACAAATCACAACAAAAACGACCGAAAACAAGCGCATAAAATGTATGCAAAAGATTGTGATGACCCAGCACCAATTGCCGTCAATTTACCAGACATTAAATTTCCATCGATGAAATCGATACCAAATTTTGATGATTCGATTAAGGACATTTTAAAATCATCATCGTCCAGTTCCGAAAAAAATAAATTCAAATTTTTGAAACCAATAACAAAGCCGTCGATTAATTTCAATGACAAATCAAAACCAAACGATATCACGCATCCGTCACTTTGTATTGTCAACAGGACTATGGTTCCGAAACCATCGAACGAATTAAAATCGGGCAGTGTTATGGATGTGCTCAATAAATTTAATAATGGCCTCGCCAAGGTTGATGAAGTGAAAATAGAAAAAACATGGGAATGTTATGTGTGTATGATCCGAAATGATTACGATGTTACCGAGTGTATAGCATGTGAAACGGCACGACCTGTGGTGCCCAATACTATTAAACCGTATGGCACCCGAGGAAATAATAAATTATTAAAATCAATTTGTTCCTCCGATACGAAATGAAAAAAAAAATAAATTAAAATTAAAGGGTTCGCCAACACTTAAATTAATCGTAATAAACTTAATTTATAGGCCTACATTTTTTTTTTGTAAATTATTGCAATAACACAAAAATCACTCACTAAACACTCTTGTATTTGACACTCTTAGTTATATCCCGTAGTTATGTGGGCCCGACGCACTTACAATGTCCAATTAAGTTTTGGTGTCGTCTTAACTCAAGAAGTAAAATTTTACAACTGAAATTTGTTTTCTTCTTAACATTTAATATCTAATATTTGTCTTGGTGCAAAGAGATTTATCTTACACATTTTGATTGTAGTGTACAGTGTATTTACTTTTGCTAAGTGGAAAACAATATAAAAAGTGAAAGGATTTATATAATGGATCGTCCCAACTTAGCTGAATTAGATAATGTAGTTTTGGTAGTGGAAATAGTTGTGTATAAATGACGAGTCAGGCGGAAGAATGTAACGAATGAGGAAGAAAAGCGTTTAGAAAATCATCGGCGGTCTGGGTTTAAGATCTTCGTTTGTTCCATGAATGTTAAATTGTACCAACCAAAGACAGGCGAAATAGCTGAACTTCTAAGAACTTCTAAATTCCCATAAGACTTTAAAAATTTCAGCAAGCGAGATTAGATGATTGTACAGATCAGATGCTTGGGACCACCTCATTGTTTCGTTACATTCAGCAGTAATGATATTCATTAGGAAGAATAAGGGTGTAATGTTGATCGCCGATCGAGATGTCAACTATGATAAGAAAACTGTGATAACATGCGATGCTTTATGATTCGAGTCCACGCAATGATGGCTCTATTAAAATCGTGCAATTCGATGCTCGGTAATAACAAGGTAATCGCAACCCCTGTTCGAAGGACGGACCAACAGACATATCATTCAGTTCGCCAGAAGACATTCGGAAAATTGGAATCAAAGGTAGTAATACCTCACACAGCTTTTAAAGCTCTTAATGAAAATTCTGCATGCTGTAGTGTCAAAAATTGGCGTATGAGTGCGTTTCTTGACTCTGCCATCTGAACTGCTATACGCAGCCGGCAGCATCCATTTGATTCGCATCTAGCGTATAACTTTGATAACTGTCACTGAAGGAAATCAAGATGCATACACAGCACCCGATGCTCTTCTAAATTCGCTTACTTTGACTCTGTTAAAAGCCACAAAACTTAAAATTAAAATCGTTCGAGTGTCATTATTCAGAGTAGCTGATGACCAATATTTCTGATCTGTGATGAAAATGAACTATTGGCTATACGAGTCACAGGAAGCATTATTGGCTGGAGAAGATTACCTCAACGCTTAAAGTGCGAATATCGCAATTCACCGAACAGCTAATCTTGATTATCAAAGCATTTGAAAAATGCCATCACTAACCTTAATAACCTGAATGTGGTCTTAAATAGAATCCAGAAACATTAGCTTTTTGAATGTTTGTCTGGATAAAGGAGTTTGTCATATTACATTGAAAACCGGTAAGGTCATTATCATAGGAATGGTAGGTGAACGACCTTCAAACGACTGAAAACTACCAGGTAACGCTTATTGCCAGCCATTTAAGAACGTATGGGTTTAGTAACAAAAATACCAAAAACGGTAGGTAATGTTTGTAGTTCTTGCGACGCTTAGAATCGTTTCGCCGACTACTCTTTTTAGATGGTATTTTATCGATTTAATGGCTGTCTCCCATAATCCTCCAAAACGAGGAGCGTTTGGTGGGTTTAAGTGCAAATTTATTGATAGTTATAGCTCTCTTTATATTGTTAGTTTTAAGAAATGAAAAATTTCCCGTATGTATCGATCAACGCCAATAAAATTCGGCTCACAGTCAGAATATATGCCCGTACTGAAACCTATTCTAGCGACAAATCTTCTGAATTAACCGAAGCATTAACTGCACAAAAAAAAACTTAAGATGCCTTCTTGCTGGAATCACGTCTTCATTGAACTGAAGCACAAGTGAAAATATACACCTTAAAGCAGTCAAATTTATGCCACTAACCGAAAAAATCTAGAATTCTAAAATTTGAAGCATAGGAAAATCGACTTTTAACTGTCTCAATTTTTAACAGACCATGCAGTGGCTTTTTACAGTTTAACTTGTTCAAGCACAGACAATATAAGAAATTAGGATCTGGTTAACAAAATTCCTGATGTGGTTAACATTTTGCGAGTACCTGCAGTCAATATCTGAGCAACCGTTTTGCAGGCCGAGACTTTGTTTTGGCGATAATGGCTCCTCAAACTAAAGAACGAGTTAAATTAGTCTGGTTACAGATCGACTAACAATCTCTTCGTTTTCCTTTTAATATTTAACCATTTTTATCTAATATTTATAATAATTTACGAAATTTAATTGTAACATCAAACACTGAACGGAATTCAACTTAATATTATTGATCGAAACTATGGATTGAATGTACTAACATTTTTATAAAATTATCTTTTCTTGTTTTACTCCACAATGACTTCTTGTAAACAGTATTAGTTTGTCTAGTAAAATCTAGATGTCACTCAAAAGCATAAAAGCGAAATCGGTTTAACTATATAAAATTTTGTGATTCTCTGTATATGTCTTGTACCAAACTTGTCGCAAAATTATTTGAAATTAAATATTCAAATCATTCGCCGAACAATTGTCATTGATAATGTTAACTCAAAGTCATCGACCTTGGTGGCTTCGTAATATTCGTCTGGCATTGGTTGAAATAATATGCATGGTTAATTCAGAGTATCAAATTAATGGCGAAATGACCCGTTTTACCACGAACACGTGATTTAAATTCTTTAGAACTTAAAGGGAGTTTTAAGATGATTGAGATCGATGCTGACGATTGAGACAACTATTAACCTCTTGGTGCTGGTAAGCAAGTAGATCGCTTAACGTAAAATAGTTGTCTATCCCCTGACAACTTTGCTTTGTATACCGTACACCGACTACTATTGTTTAAATGCCATGCAAATGCCGCTAAGCTGTAGATTTTGATCAGCCCCATTGTAATGGAGGAGTGGTAAATGGCCGAAAATGCCATGATGATGATACTTACCGAGTTTTTGCAACCACTAGATCAGGAGTTTGATGAAAATTCCTGATGTCATTAATGAAGTGAAAGCCACTATTTGGAGAGGTCTCAGTCAGCCACGGCGGTTCTTCGGGATAGAGAACAGTACCGCTCACAATAATATCGATCAGTTATGATTGTAGCTTGTAGGAACATTTGGTATTTAGAAGAGGTTCTAAAAATGATGATTATTGAAACGACATAACGACGTCGTCAGTCATAACGACGATGGTATGTGTGGGAACCGCTCAGAACAGGACATTTTAAAACTGGGTATTTCAAAATAGGATTTGACAAAACGAGATAAGGTACAAAACTGGATATTTCAAAATTGAATATTTCAATATGAGATAAGGTACAAAACGAGATATGGTACAAAACTGGATATTTCAAAACAGGATATTTCGAAAAGTGATTTAAACTTAAAATAATTGTTTAGGAAAGTTCTGGAATGTGGCCAATTAGGGAGCAACTCGGTGAGTTTTTAACCGATTATGATGAAATTCTGTATGTAGGGTGAGAATGGGATTTTAAAATGATTTTTTGGGAAAGTTCTGGAATATGACCTATAAGGAAGGAACTCGGCGAGTTCTTAACCGATTATGATTAAATTCTATATGTAGTATGAAAATTGGATTTTAAAATGAAATGTTGGGAAAGTTCTGGAATAAGGCCAGTAAGGTTCCATACTTGAATATTTCTAAGGAGAGAAATAGAATTTTCCTTCACTTAATGTTTTGTTAATTGCTGCTTTTCTCATCTTATTAAAATAATCATTGACTTGATCGAGTTTACTGTCAGTAAAATGTATCTTCATCTATTTTTTATTCTTCTACTTAATATAACTTTTCTTCACTTTAGAGAATCTATGTGAGAAAAATTAATTAATTTCCATCAACATTTTCATCCGACATATCGAATTTTATCATAATCGGTTAAGAACTCACCGAGTTCCTCCCTAATTGGCCATATTCCAGAACTTTCCTAAAAAATCATTTTAAAATCCCATTCCCATCCTACATATAGAATTTCATCATAATCGGTTAAGAACTCGCCGAGTTCCTTCCTAACTGGCCATATTCCAGAACTTTTCCAAAAAATCATTTTAAAATCCCATTTTTATCCTACATATATAATTTCATCTTAATCGGTTAAGAACTCACTGAGTTCCTCCCTAATTGGCCACATTCCAGAACTTTCCTAAAAAATCATTTTAAGTTTAAAGCACATGTCAAAATATCCTGTTTTGAAATTACCAGTGTTGTACTATATCTCGTTTTGAATTATCCAATTTTGAAATATCCAGTTTTGTACCATATCTCGTTTTGTACCTTATCTCGTTTTAAAATATCCAGTTTTGAATTATCCTGTTTCGTCAAATCCAGTTGTAAAATATCCAGTTTCGACCGGTACTCGGTATGTATATGGGTCGTTAATTTTATGTAACAATTATTCAAAGTTTTTGTACACTTTTAGTTCAAAGTAATGCTCTGTTTTGATGTGAGTGCCCGTCTCATCCAATTGCCAAGACTATAAACTTGTGGCGCTTTTCTACAATCAGATCTGATAACCTATGAAAAAGTAAAGCAATATTTCCAATTAACACTATAGCTATCAGATATTCCAACTAGATGGAAAACATTCATCGCCAACAGCCACTTTGATAGAGTTCCTAGAGAGTCAAAATCCTGCGGATTACATATCTAGAGGCATTGATCTGAAGGTAATCGCTAATTTAGATATTTGGTGGCATCGTCCTATACGTGACTAAAACAAGATGAGTCCAAATGATCTAAAATTCAAACATGACAACTGCCATCCGGGCTAATTGAAGCTAGAACTCCAAATATTACCTTGTTGAAAACAGGTCATTGCGATATTGTAAGTGAATTAATTGCTTAACATTCTTAATGGTTTTGTAAATTACCTAAAACCATAGATTAAGATATAAAAAGATAATCCAATTAGAACAAAAAAAAAAGTAAGTGACGTATCCGTAACATTAGAGGTACCCCTCTAATATGCTGACGGGGACCGCTAGTTTGAATAAAAATTTAAAATCATTTTTTGGCTTACTGTATAAAGTACAAGAATCTATTTTTCAACTACAAAGAAAAATTTCATTGTATAAAAAGGCTACTGGGTTTTATTTTTTATACTTTCACAAACCTTCAATATACAGTAACCAAAAAAAATGGGTCTTTTTATTTTTACTTTTTCTATTATTATTGCTCAATATAAATATTTGTTGCTTGTGTATGGGCTATCTTTATTACAACTTAATCTATGCTAAAATTGAAAACAATATATCGAATAATAAAAATTTATCGTATTGGGAATATGTCTCATCCGAACTTTACCTCATACGTTCATTAGACCTATTGTTAGATTCCAAAGAAATCCTTCGTGTAGGGGGAAGACTACTAAATGCTGATCTAAGCTTTAGAGTTAAACATCCAATTATCTTACCTAAAACAAATGTTGATGCTCAGTCAATAATCCAGGACTATCAAACTAAACAAATGAAACAAGTTATTTTTTCAAAAAACAGTTTTCCACATCTTCTTTAATTAGAAAAAAAAATGATATTGATATTTTAAAATCTTACGATCTAATTTGTTGTAATTCTATAAACTAATCTATATCTTAGACCAAATAAAAATTCCGTTTAGTTTATTAATTTCTTATCTACAAGTAACACATTCTTTTGTTTATTTAATTACATAATTTAAAGTTTAGCGAAGAAATCTTATAAAATCTTCAAATCTATATACGTACTAATACTTTTTTAAGTCTAATTTAGAAAAAAATTTAGGCCGATTTATTTAGTCAATCAAAAATTTTTCGATTGGAACATGTTTCAATAGTTGATTTCCGATTTTAGAGAATTCAACGGCTAATTTTTTCTGTAGTTGTGGTTGCATTGCTTTAATGACTTCGCTGCCATTCTCCTGGAGGAATAAATTGGTGGCTTGTGCTAAAAAAATAAAATAAAATTAAAATAAAATTAGTATACGACTATAATCGTAGCTCAAATTAGTACTCACTCAATATACGATTATTTGCGAAGACGCGCGAAATATGTAGTTTAACTTTTTTAATATTTAGTAAAAGTTCTAAGGTGTCAACATGTAAATGTGTACCGGTTGGTTTTTCTGTCGTTGATACTGTACCGCGAACATCGGCGATTACACCTTCGAGTTGTCCACTAAAATCACCCGATCCACTAGCCGGAATAATTAAAAGTACACCAGTACTACTGTATTTAGCTTTAATATCTAATTTTGGTAATGCAATACGAGCTTCGAACGGTTGATTATTTTCACTTAATTTTATTTTTTTAACCGTATAATTACTTGCACCAAATATTTCCATGTGTTTAAGTGTTACCCGATAGCCTTGTGGTCCATCGGTCAATTGCAATGATAATGAATCCATAATGAATGGTTCAACCGAAGGCATCTGTAACGAGATAAAGACATAAAATTAATTAAATGGCTGTCTAGACATGAATAACGTTTGCAAGATGGATTTTATATTGTGTAACCTTCAACATGTGTGTCAATATGCTAAATTAACCTTGTTGACCAACAATTTTTTTTGTTCGAACAGTGAATAAATCTAAATTAAAATTTAATCAAAGTAACCGTTTTTTTTATCACGAATGAACATGATTTAATTTTTGTTTTTATTTCATTGGTCGATGAATGAAATATGAATATAAAAATAGTTAGTGCTGCCGTAGTTGGCGATGAAATGTTGTCTAAAATTGGTGATGTGAATATAATATGGTCATATTAAGTTCTATCATGAATTTGTGTGGTGTAAAAATATGTATGTTTAATGTGTTTTGATATATGTGGGTAAACGTGTACAATGCATAAAAATATGTTATTTTGTTGCATATGCAAATAAAAGAAAGCGGCTTGTATATATAGACGAATGAGCCTGTTGAAAGAATTATCCCAATTGTTAGCAGTCTGATTGAGATTTTATAGAATCATCAAAGTAAAAAAGTTTGTTTTGGAAATAACAATTAATAATTATTATCATCGCTAATGTTAGCTGGTACCCCTTCTAATGCAATGTGAAAATTGGAACATGAATCGGCCAAATAAAAGAAAGACGAATTTTGAATTCAATTGTCTTTCGTGCGGTAAAAAGGGACATTTTGCCAGAGATTTCCATAAGCGAAATTTCAACTAATGACACAGTAGTGAACGGCAAAATAGGCAATAATTTATGATATCAGCGTTTAGGACACATTTGTGACGAAAATTTGGCGTATAAAGGCATTGTTTGCACTGCAGAGAAGCAAACTCGCGCTTTATGGTAAAAAATGAAATTATACCTTAAAAAATAACACTCCGAAGTCAGACCTGAAGGTAGTTGAGCACGTATAGATGTAAATATTACTTTTTATGTTTTGCCAGTAATTTTGATCAGTGATGAATGTGAAGTTGTTGCCAATGTTAATTTAGGTGATGTGCGTGATATCTTTTACTGTCGATAGAAAAATAATCTTTAAGGCGTCTTCCGCACTACAACGAAATTTGAGTAAAAAATGTTAAGATTGAACAAATGCTGGTAATATACCAGGCACGAATGGTACAACCTATAGCAACGATACACGTGATGGATATACTACGATTAGTAAAAGAAATTATTGGAAATGATCCTGAAACCGTTGCCAAAGCATTGGGTCAATTTACTTACCGTTGTTCAAAACTAAGAGCAATGTAGACAGAAATTTGTGCCACAAAAGGTGTGATTGGTACTTCCAAGCACGTTAAAAACAATAAATGTATGCCTCGATAGCGCAGTAGGTAGCGCGTAAGTCTCATAATCTTAAGGTCGTGAGTTCGATCCTCACTCGGGGCATATGTTTTTTGGCAACATATTATGTTATAATGTAACATTTAGTAAGAAGATAAGATACATCGAATGTTTTATTAAAACATAATATTGTTCCCAACTGTTGAAGCAACCTCAAATATCATAGCACATTTTTAAATACTTCATAATTTTTTATCTTAATTAAATATGTGTATACATATATGTATATAAATATATATATATATATATATATATATATATATATATATATATATATATATATATATATATAAATAGATAAAAGTGAGCCTACAGAGAAACTTCAACCAGGACAATGATTGGCGCAAAACTAATAACTCTCTGAAATAGCCACTTAAATGTCACTGTATGCTAAGGCCAACATTGACATAAGCAAACGGAAGCATCTAGAAATAAGATTCAATTAGCCGATCCAAACTACAGTCATTCATTTATAATTATAACTTGGGGACTATCGTATACCTAGATAAATCAATCTTATATGTGTCCTATATGCCTCGATAGCGCAGTAGGTAGCGCGTAAGTCTCATAATCTTAAGGTCGTGAGTTCGATCCTCACTCGGGGCAATTTCTTTTTATAAAATGCTGTATTTTAAACACAATTGGAAAACTGATGAAGTCGGCTTAAAAAATAATTTTACAATTTTAGAGATAGCTGAACCATCAACAAATACAGACCACAACGGAGTGTTAATAGGAAAATAAGATTTATGGATTATAATTATAATACTAGGTAGATGGCCGTACTTAATTTACTTAAATATCCTTTGATAATCCCATTAATCTATAAGGTCCTGGTTTCAACTATCTCTAAAGTGGTGTTTGTTTAATTTCAGGTAGTAAGTACTTAAAAAAAGAGATCTACACAGGGTTTGAATTTTCAAGGTTCGCGTGTAAGTTTTGTCTTAAACGTCCCATGTAATGCTACCTGTAAAGCCAAAACGCGGTTCTTCTTTAATTACGCCAAACCTTAAATATTTTGAACACTTAAACTATAAATGTATCATTTAAGGAAAATATGGCTTAAGCCACACAATATTATTGACTTATAGTAATCACATCTAGAAAATGATAGGTCTATCAATTTCAGTTCACAAGCTTAAGTGGATCAAGACATTTTAATTTTATTTTACTGACTTAAGCCTATATATATAACTTAATTTAAGTCATAAGTTCAAATCTGTAAACTTTAAATGACTTAAGCCCCACATAATTACTTGTTAGTATAATTTAAATTAAGTTAGTTTAAGCTAAGTACACGATTAAAATATATTGAACTTAAGTACATATTTTTTTTAAATAATTTAAATTTTTATTTATTGTAAAAATTAAGTTAAATTAAACTTAAGTAAATAATTAAACTTAAGTATAAGCATCTAGAAATGAAATTCAAATAGCCGATCCAAACTACAATCATTCATTTATAATTTTAACTAATGGACTATCTTATATGAAGAAAAACCAATGTTATATGCCTCGATAGCGCAGTAGGTAGCGCGTAAGTCTCATAATCTTAAGGTCGTGAGTTCGATCCTCACTCGGGGCAATTTATTTTTATAAAATGCTGTAAACTACAAATTGGAAAATTGATGAAGTCGGCTTAAAAAATCTATTTACACTTTTAGTGATAGTTGATCCATCAACAAATACAGACCACAACGGGAGTGTTAATAGGAAAATAAGATTTATGGATTATAATTATAATACTAGGTAGATGACCGTACTTAATCTACTTAAATATCCTGGTTTCAACTATCTCTATAGTGGTGTTTGTTTAATTTCAGGTAGTAAGTACTTAAAAAAAGAAATCTACACAGGGTTTGAATTTTCAAGGTTCGCGTGTAGGTTTTGTCTTAAACGTCTCATGTAATGCTAACCGTAAAGCCAAAACGCGGTTCTGCTTTAATTACGCCAAACCTTAAATATTTTTAACACTTAAACTATAAATGTATCATTTAAGGAAAATATGGCTTAAGCCACACATAATATTATTGATTGTTATAGTAATCACATCTAGAAAATGATAGGTCTATCAATTTCAGTTCACAAGCTTAAGTGGATCAAGACATTTTAATTTTAATTTACTGACTTAAGCCTATATATATATAACTTAATTTAAGTCATAAGTTCAAATCTGTAAACTTTAAATGACTTAAGCCCCACATAATTACTTGTTATCATTAATATATTTAAAAATATATTAAGGGAATTAGATTAAGCTTATGAGCTTAAGTTATGATAAGCAAGCGCAATTAAATTGAATTAGGCAATTAAGCATACATATAAAATAAAAATTAAGTTATAATTTAAACCTGAAAGGATCATCAAACTTAAGCCGATTTTAAAACTTAAAATAAAGGGACTTAAGTCTATGTAGCTTAAACAATAAATTTAAAATTTGATATAGTCTATATTTTAAAAGTTGTAGCCTTGTAGTTTTCTTTTCAGTTTTATAACTCGAAAATCTTATAGACAGTATCTTTTCACTGAATTGGTGTGATATTAGAACTTAAGTCATAATCTGTGCAGAAAATTAATTTAAATATGCCATATTTGACATTTCAATATGCTAAATTAAATATAACTTAAGTATAATTTAAATTAAGTTAGTTTAAGCTAAGTACACGATTAAAATATATTGAACTTAAGTACATATTTTTTTTAAATAATTTAAATTTTTATTTATTGTAAAAATTAAGTTAAATTAAACTTAAGTAAATAGACTTAATTGGTTTAAGTCATTTATGACAAAACTTATAAAAATGATCAAACCTCTTCGAACTATAATCTTAAAGATATGGATAGCTTAAGTTATGGTAAACCATAACCAATTAATTTGAAAACTAGAAGACTTAAGCCTTTATATAAAAATAAAATTAAGTTATAAACTAAAACTATTGATTAGATAAATTATTATTAAATCAAAATAAGGTTTAAGCTACACATAATTTAGATTTAAGTTTAGACAATAAATGCTAAAATTATTAAAATTACGTGGCTTAAGTCTACCCATACAGCTTAAGCAAGAAGTTTATAATTTAATATAACAGTTGTGATTCTAAAAGTTGTAACCGTACGGGATATCAGAACTTAAGTAATATATATATATATATATATATATATATATATATATATATATATATATATATATATATATATATATATATATATATATATATATATATATATATATATATATATATATATATATATATATATATATATATATATATATATATATATATATATATATATATATATATATATATATATATATATATATATATAGCTATTTATTATGATGGCTACTGTTCAGTAGCTTAATTTAAACAGTGCGATCAGACATTTAAGAAAGCTAATTTAAATATGACTTAAGCATAATTAAAATTAACTTAGTTTAAGCTAAGTACTAGATTCAAATATATTGAATTTACAAATATACATTATTTTTATTACGATTTCTGTTTATAGTAAAAGTTAAATTAAATTAAACTTAAGTCATATTTTTAAATTAAATTAAGTAGACTAATTTTTTGTTTAATTTGTAATGAAAAAGTAGAATCGAATATAAAAAGTTTCAAACTTGGCTAAATGGCCTTATACTATACTAGTTAAAAATACTGAAAGCTCATTAAATTTTGATGGTTTTAAACAAAACAAACTTAAACTTTAAAATTACTTAAGATTTTGTAGATAAAGACAAGATATTCAATGTTCTATAACCTATAAAATCGTAAGGTAACCATGTATTTAATAGTTTACTCAGGGCTCACTAATTATAAAGCACAACATTTATGTCAAAGTAAAAATATTGTTGAGCATGCAATTATAGATTCTAATAAATTAACATGAGTATTACAAAATACTTATCTTAACATTTTCTTAATTATTTTTCACTGAAAATTAGGTTAAATGTTAATTATAGGTACATATAAAGATAAGACATGCTCACTAAATAATTGCTGACGTGAACTTTAGGTAATTCATAAGTTAATTATTATATATTTGTGGGAATATATCGAAAATTAAAATTAATTAATTTTTTATTACAGAGTTTTATATGCAATATTTAAATATGGATGCTGATTAAGGTTATAATTATAATATTTTTACAAGTTTTAATTTTATATGTACTTTTAATTACGTAAGGCAAGTTCAAGATTTGTAGTACTACTATATGAAAATTATAAGAAAATACCTTGATACTGGAATTACTTTTTTAATTTAATTTATGCATTTGGCCTCTATATATATAATTTATAAAAAAAAGCAACAAAAAATTATATTTACAATTCGATTAAATAATACTCTTATTTATAGTGTTTTGACGGTCATTATCATATAGCTCGGACGCGAGAATTGTTGTATTATTTAATGGGTTGTTAATATTTTACGAGCTGTTTTGCTATAAATAAGCACAGTGATTAAATGATGTTTTTCATAAGCACTATAAAATGTAATTTAATTGGTATTTATTGTGCACAATTATCAAAATATTTGATAACTTGAGGCAAAATTTAATTTTTTTCGATTATGTACATTTATACCTTTTTCTTGAAAAACTTGATATTATTGAAGTAAAGGTCTTTAAAATAGTGGATCGAAATAAATTATACCAGATCGATGTTTATATAATGAGTATCACTTTTCCCTAAACAATTATCACTCATACTCGTCTAGCAGGGTGTAACTCTCACTCTCATTGTATACAACTTCAGCTTATCGGTAAAAAGGTAAAGTGCGTATCTGTGATCAGACATAATGTCAATTTTTTTAAGATGCTAAGACCACCTGCATTTCTTGCTGATGATGCACTAGTCCATTGGCATTCCAGCATACAATTCTAAGATAGTTACCAATTTTTCTGGTTTTTCAAAAAAGAAGATTATCGCGAGCTTTTTCAGTAAACTATAGGAAACAGATATACATATTTGGAGGATACTTTAATATAAAAATGTCTTTTTTAATTCTAGGCTCATTACGAGAACAGCATCAGTATGTAAGGAAGGTTAGTGGCAAAACTAACAAAAAAGTTAAAGGTCTCCATCGATATAAAGGAACCTCTAACGTACAATCATACAAGAAGTACCGAATTCTGCCAGAATACCACAAAAATGGGAAGAAACCATGCTTGACAGAATCTCACTTGCAATTAATGCAAAATTAAGAATCGAACAAGCTGGTTTAAGATCAGGAAGAAGACGATCACAACAATTCATTCTGAACCATCACTGGAGAACCTAATAAATAGAAATCGCCAAAAAATAGTCCAGTTGAGTGCAAAATAAGGAAGCAGACATGGAATAGGATTGGCCATACACTTAGAAAATTACCAAGTGATATAACAAGAAGGTCATTGGAAAAAGGAAAGTTGGAAAACCAGTAACTGTCTAAGAAAATTTACTAATGACAGTAGTAGGTACTGACTATTCACTATTGAAAGCAAGCAAAAAAAATTATAAGGCCAACTAGATTTCTCCAACAGAGGCAGCAGGTGGGAAATATGCAAGCAATAATGAAGATAAAGTTCAAAAATTATTACTCCAGAAATTTTAATAGAACTACCAGGGAAAACTCTAAAGTTATGCTCATCAAACTTATAAAGGCAAGATTTAAACTCAAATTGGTACTCAGTTTGTCGACAATTGCCGAAGTAATTATGATACTAAAACCTGAAAAACCCGGAAAAATTCATCTTATAGACGAATTTTGCTGTTGTCAGTTATGTCTAAACTCTTTGAGTAACTACTTACTACAAGCCTAAGTCAGATAATCAAGAGAAAAAATATAATCTCAAATCATCAGTTGCGGTTACTAAGCCAACTCTCAACAATATAACAAGTACACGTTTGCATAATAGAGGTGCTCCAACGTCTGGGATAATTGGAAATTCGCAATCTAAAACAATTTGAGAGTCAGTCTAGGCATAAACTTTACATATTGCTTTATTAGTATTTTGCTAGATTGGCCTTATAAGGGTAGTTAATAACACTGCAGTGCAAAGTTCAAGAGAGACTTGATTGATTACGGCCATTTTGGTTTTGGCGGAGATCAAATAAACAAGCACCATTCCGTATGTTTCTATACTGTCATATACACCACTGCTTCATATGCATTTTCACTTGCATCCAAGATTAGTTTGACATGCTGTACTTCATTTTAAATATTCTGCCATTGTTTGGAACCATCATCGATAACCGGATAGTATAGATTAATAGTCCACAACCTTTGCAAAAATATCTTGACATCGACAACAACAAAGGCGAAATAGTTTTTGAGTTAGACATCCACTTTTGGAGATTGAATCAATGAATTAATTACAGCCTATTTATTTAGTTGGCTCCGGTCATCAAATCATCGACACATATATCTTGAGAAATAGCAGGCTCGTGAAAACTTTGATCGATTATGATTCGCAGTCGATTTAAGTACTCGTGTGGTGATTTGTAAGTGGATAAAAGTCCTGGGTGATATAGTAAGGAGAAAATGATAAATTGGTATGTTACGCTTACGCTTTCGGATGTTACGCTTACACTGATTTTTGGAAGTTCGTGTTTAACCATTGGCTATAAGCAGTCATTCAGTGATATTCCAGAGGTTGGAAATCCAGAGATGCAGATCCGTCAAAGACAACCTTTAATTTTGAATTGTGTTCCGCCTATCTATACGGAGATTGTTTGCTGTTTGCCTTTGATTTCGACCACAAAAGTTGTTTCGTAGTTTGCGAATATCTCTATATAGGCCTTTATATTATCTACACGGACAAAATCAAAATCATAATTTTTCAATAATTTTGGTTAGAATTTGCCATTGTGGTGCATAATTGGTCCTTAACCGTGTCGTGAGTAGGCAAAGGTGTAAGATGATTTTCAATGAAGAACTTCCCAGGTAATTTAATGGTTTATAAATTAGTTCACCTGGTGAGCACTTCAGATCTTCTTTCACTGTGCCTCGGGTACTAACTAGGATTACATGTATTTTTTGGCTTCAATGGATTGTGTTGCTTCTGGCCATAAGCTCACCTTTAACCTATCCATGGAAACGTTTCACCATGTCATTGGATTGTGGATGGTAAGCCGTTGTATGGATTCTATTTGAGCCTATAGGAGTTTTGTTAATTCGGCGAAAATTCGCAGTGTATTTCTAATCCGGGAAGCTTGAAAAGCTCTAGTTTCATGTTAGAACTAGCATGCCGTTCGGAACCAGAAAGTAAATTCTGAAGTTCTAAGTCTGCTTTTTAGGTTATGATAATTTTGTTAATGTCGAAATTCGTATCGACCGTCACTGTTTCGATGTCGTTGGTGCGAGACAACCACATTCCGTAATGACATCAATTCTTTCTAAACAGGATGAACTGCCATTTGGAGTTATCTTAGGGCTAAGAAAGCCAAGATTGATTACGCCCAATATGCATTCAGAGTTCTTGATAAATACGTTCAACTTTGCCAACCTGGCACAAAGTTTATCGTTATGTTGTTTCTCATTTTTCAATGCCACTATAGTAGTCACTGTAGTGACCAAATTTATTGGTCACTACAACCTCAACTAAAGCGGTTGAAAGAATCGAATGCTTGGAAAGATTTGTGAACTGTATGTGATAATGTTTCTTCGAAAGTGGATGAAAGCTTACTGGATGTAGATTCCATTTTTTTCGATCTGCAGCAATGTTTAGTATATTTTTCGTTGCTGGCAATTCTGTTTGGACGTGCATTTACTTATTTTAGATCATTACCTTAAGCAGATGAAGCAAGTCTGACTTGCCTTTGCCCATTTTTTTCGTTTTGTCACATCCATTTCGTTGTACTCGTTGGAAGAAATACTAAAACGCCACAAATAAAATAGTAGCTCAATTTGTATAGCAGTTAATATAGCAAATCTAGCAAAAAGAATTAAGTTGTCATAATTTTTCCATAATTTAGATCAACTTAAAGTCGTTGGAAAAATGAGTATTCTAGAAATAATTTTGCCATACCTCTATTGAACGGTATTGGTACTAACAGCAATTTTTTTAAAAGACAAAACCTGTATTTTGTTCTGAATAGATAGTTGCTAATAAGACTCTTGCAAATTTAAATATGTCTGTCGTTAATTCGGCTACAAACTTCAAATAACGGTTAATTTTTCTATAATATTTCTAAAGGAATGTCGGACTAGAGCCTAATGGTTCACGATCAAATACTGAATATATCGATATAAAAATCAAAACTTCGTGTATATACCATGTCAATTTGAATGACCCATGATTTGAAACCTTCATAAGAAAGGGAAACATTTGATTCTCAATATATATGAGAAAGTCGATAAGATCCTTATAGAATCTGGTAAAATCGAGAAAAACCAATGTTAGAGCTCGGAATAAGCGAGTCCTTACATCGTACACCAAAACCCTGGTTCCAAAACAAAATTGACTATGTAGTTCCAAGCTTGACCGCTGCCACTTTCTTAACCATTGCGTTTCTCTTCAGCAAAACTGGGCAAATTTGATCTAAACCGCTACCGCCACGTTTGGAACAAAGACGTTTGACCTTAAATAAAGTAAAATGATAGAAAGTACGATGGGTTCGTTCAAATCAATTTTAATATAATCAAAAATGTGGAATACAAACTTCCCATCGAACTTTCAATTTTATTTACAAAACAAATTTTGTAATCAATTCAAGTACAAATTTTAAATAAATTCTATTATGCTCGTCACCAAGTGTGTACTTAACATGTAAATTAACAATCAATGAAGGTTGATTTGACAACAAATGACAAATCAAAGTTTTTGTTTACTTTTAATTAAAAAAAATTTGCTTACCTCAATCTCTTGAATTCCCTGAGCCAAATATGGTTTTAAATGGTGTAGTGCTCCAATTAGGCACGATGTTAATTTTGGATCTGATCTCTGACACTGTTTAATGTATTCAGCTGGAAATAAAGAGACAAAATATTTTTTTTTAATAATTGTATTATGATGACATTGATGACTAATTAACATGGGTAAATAAGTTTTGTATATTGTTTTCTTAATTCATCTTGACATCAAAGATTTTTTTTTGTTTCTTTAGCTCATTACCACATCGTATAATATTCACGTGATTTAGGCTTCTTGTATAATATATAAATCGTTGACCCTGAGTGGCTTAACATTTTTAATTATTAAACGTATATGCCGCCGTCTTAAATAAAACCGCATGACTCTATAAACATCATAAAGGACATCGTTTTGTATTTGTTCTATATACTAAAATATATAGTTGCGCCATATATCATGACGGTATGTTTAATTACACGTAAACCATGAAGCATAACAATAATCTCTTGTCATCGATTACAACATATATACGATTAAATGTAATTTTATTACCGGAAAGTGTATAAACATAATTTAAAAGTTGCATAATGTGACGTACAATATAGTTCATAGATATTTTGTTGCGATATGCATGACGATTATGATTTTAAATGCAAATCACTAGTCATCAATCTGTCATAATTATATGAATTGTAATTTGATGAACTATTTAACAAAGCAACAACTGTTCAATGTATTTGAAAGGTAGGTCATCGTTCTTATTGATATGTAGAAAATAATCGGTTTTTACACAACCATTGTTGGTTCATATACTGTATCAATAATTATCGTTTTCAGCGGTCTCGATCCCGAAAGACTCATGCAGTTGCTGGTTGATTAGCTTTATTGTGGATGCTGCCTTGATGTATTTACTGTTCGACAGTCATCCATTTATCAGTTTATATATATATATATATATATATATATATATATATATATATATATATATATATATATATATATATATATATATATATAAGGCCAAAAAAACGTAATAGATTCATTTTTTGCAATTTTAGCATAACCCAGGTTTTACAATTTAGATTTTTTGTGATTTACGTGCCATCTAGATGTTATTTTAAAGGTAGAGTTGCTAGGAGCAATGCTTATATTTATATTAAAGCCGCTTTCACAGAAAAATTCTGCAGAATATTTCAGTAATATTTTTCGGCAAAACATGACGGATTTAAATTTTGTTTATCTTTTTTTAGTAATTTTTTAGTAATAAATAATAAAATTCAATTTTAAGTTGGTATACACTTTCGGAATTTACTAAAAAAGATAAACAATATTTAATTCCGTCGTTTTGCCGAAGAAATATTACTGAAAAAATTCTGCAGAATTTTTTTATGAAAGCGGCATGAGGCCAAAAATATGTCACCAAATGTCACAATTGAAGAAAAAATTAAGGTTACTGTGTGAATTTTAAAATATATTCACGTCAATATTAGAATTACCCGATGCAGATAACTTTAGTTTTAACGTACACCGCGATCTTTTTGCCGTCTAGGCGCTTCTTTAATAAACTTTTATGTTCGGCAACTCAATTTTTTATTGAAATTTTTGGCAGATATTAAATTCTACAGTTAGTATTCAAATCGAATTGGTTGCAATTTTTAGTTATATTTTATAGTAATTATATTTTATAGTTTTAATTAAGATAAAAGTTCTAAAAATTATTATATTATATTATATATTATATTAAATTATATTGATCTTAAATAAACTATAAAATAAAACTTAAAATTGAAACCAATTCGATTTAAGAGCTAATTTTAAAATTTAATATCTTTCATAAAATTCGATAAAGAATTGAGTAATCGAATATAATACCCTAGACACACTACTGGTTTCATAACTATGGTTTCGAGTTAACCATGGTTTCGTTGTAATGTGACACGCCTAACCATGGTTTGCAACTCGGTTTGAACGTAGTTTCGGGGTGAGATAATTTTTCTCATCCCGTAGCATTTTAGTGATGACAGCGCCGAGTTGCTCAATTAGTGAGTACCTAAAACTATAAATATTGGTTTTAATACATGTAGCCTTCTTCAAACATGTAATCATTTTTTATATTCCAGTTGTCAAATCAAAATAAACTGAAGGATATTTTTAAATAAATAATAATAATAATACCTAAATAATTAATACTGGATAAATGGATAGTAAAAATAAAAATAGAAAAATATGGTCGGAGGGGGAAAGTAATATCTTTATTGATATTTGGGGCGATGTTTTTTGGGTGGATGCACTTCAAGATGGCAGCCATCGATAGCACCAAAGCATTGAGGAAACCCGAGAATTTCATACTCCCGAACTATTTTTTCAATTTTCTCGGGAGTGGGTGGACACGTATTAAAGCATTCCGCTTTAAATTGTTTGAAAATTTCTCGAGAAATTTCAAGAACAATTTCCCCAACTGTTGTTCGACCGATTCTAAATAATGAGGCTATTGTTCTGTACTCCGCTGATGAACCTAATGAATATAACGCAATTGCCAATCTTTTATCGATATCGATAGGAGATCGAAATGTGGTTTCCTGTCGAGCGAGGTGTTCTATACGACTTTTAATGAAATTAAAATTTCTACGCGATACTCGAAACGTATTTTTAAATTTAAATTCACCAAACTTTGGTACCTCTTCCTCCCAATAGCGTGATTTCTCGACAATTGACCAAAAACGCCTTCGTTTATGTTATTTTTATTAATCAACAATGAGGCATATTGTTTACATTTGTCTAAATTGTAAATAGACGTTTTTTCTCGCAATAGCCGCTTCCTTCCTCAACCGCGTGAATTCCTCATCCATTATATTAATTAAAATGTTATATGCTGAAAGTAGTTGCATATAATTGATAAGCACAGCCCTTTTACTCGGCATTTGTAAATAAAAGCAGCTTAATGAATTTTAATGATATATGACGAACTGTCAAATGAGATGAGAACTATAGTGTGTCATCTATTCTCATCTCGCAAACCATAGTTTCATAATCCTAGTTACGAAACCAGATATGTGTCTAAGGTATAAAAGTTTATTAAAGAAGTGCCAAGTCGACAAAAAGATAGCGGTGTACGTTAAAACTAAAGTTATCTGCAACGGGTAATTCTACAATTGACGTGAATATATTTTAAATTTCACACTTAATTTGTTCTTTCAATTTTGACATTTTGTGACATATTTTCGCTTTAAATTGCGTTGCTCCTAGCAACTCTACTTTTCCAATAACATCTAGATGGCACATAAATCACAAAAAATTTCAAGCTTATCCAACATATTTACTATGTAGTTATTTGGTAAAAGCTGGGTATTTCTGGATATCAAAAATATTTATCGAACAAAAAGTTTGTTTGGTGTGAAAGCCGCGTTAATGTGATAACAAATCTTATAAAACAAGGTAAAATTTTAAGATAATTTTTTTTTATTTTATAAACTAAGCAATTACGAAAAAATTTTAAAATATTTTCACTATGCGATCGTAAAAAAGATCCTTCATATAGATCAATATAACAGAGCATAAGGCAAAAAATGAGGGAGAGCCGACGCAGCCTTAATATCATATAACAAATTCAATGGCTATTGTCCATCCATAAAAAAATGCCGATGCCATCACTATGCTGATAAAAGGGATCTCATGGCTTTAAAACATCGACTGATGGCTTTAGAACATCGTTGATCCAACGGCCACAAACATTGGCAGAAGTCTATATATCACGCTTGGGATTTCAAAACCGGAATTATCGAAATATAGTAATTCACAAAAAGGGCTTCAATAATTCAGTAGTAGTCCTGATAAATCAATTCAATGCATTTCTAGTATATATCCACAAAGGAAAGTTGGAAATATCCCAGTACCACAAAGAAACATGGTTTACAACATTCCACCACGACCAACAGATCTAAAACCACCAACACTAACTTCAGTCGATCTATCTATTCAAGAAAATTACATCAATCGTCCTGCGAATTAACAAGAAGATGACCAGACAAATTAACTAAAAATCAATGGAAAAATCCAAACCAACAAAATTAGGAGCTAAATTATATGATGAGGGCTTCTCTAGCTTACCATACCTGGAGTACTAAACTAGAGAAAAGAAATTGGTCAGGTTTCACAACGACCCCGGAGTAAATAAGAACGTCATCAAACCCGAATTACCTAAAACCAATTCAACATAAGATCAGCTGGTGGAAGCAAAAAGATTAAGGAAAAAATCATCGGACCACTTTTTGGAAGTGTCGGAATTCATAAAAATTTGAAATTTTTTGTTTAACCAGGACTTCAATCATTCGATGGAATTATCGGAAACAAAACCCTGAAAGAACTAGGAGACTTAACAAACAGTTCTGAGCATATTGTCAAAATTCGGAAAATTTTTCGAACCAGTTAACAACCATAAAAAATTAACAAGTACATAAAAAAGGAAATTAAAATCGCTACTGAAAAACCTATTTATTCCAAATCCTACCCTTACCCAGTAAGCATGGGGGGCGAGTTAGAAAGAAAACCAAATCGAACAACTAACAAAAGATGGCATCGTAAAGTCTTCCAATATCCTTTTATAATTTTCCAATCTGAGTAGTGGAAAATAAATTAGATGCTTCCAGTATAAAAAAATACCAGATACGCATTGACATTAAAAGACTCAATGCTGTAACAACGTCAAACGCCTACCCGATTCTGGATGTATCGAACACACTGTCGAATCTTGGAAATACGCAATTTTTCATGATAAACAACCTCACTTCCGGCTTCCATCAAATTAGATTGAAAGAAACGGATATAAAAAAGGCAATATTTTCAACGATGAATGGAAAATACGAAGGAAAAGTTCATCAAATATACAAATTCACAAAGTTCACAAAGGAGCACGATCATTTAAATTTTGTACTATTTCTGCACACCGAAAATCATGGTGACGGATAATGAATCAAGTTTTGTTAGCCCAATAATATTTGACTCAAAAAAATGAGGTAAATGGCACGGTTGAAAGGGTATACTCAACAATCATCGATATCACAAGTTGTCTAATGATAGCAAGATCTAACCGCATTAACTTCCAATTTCTACTAAATTTTAGGGACAAAGGAAACGAAGACCTAGTGCGAAGAATTCAAAACGAAATGGAAATGGAAAAATAATTAAAATATTCTTTACTAGTTGATACACAAAAAATGCCAGTTTTTATTGTGTTTAAGCCTTTATATTATATGCTCTGTACCGCGGAGTTGACAATGTACTTTAGAAGCTTAGGTTATGGTAAAAATTGACAAATCTATCGCTTAAATATTTTTTCTAAACAAAATCGGGAATTATCAATGTCATTGATTTTGCTGCACTCACATATGTATGGTTTCATCAAGTTATTATGCGCAAACCTCGGTATGTTGGACACTCAATGGACTGAAAATCATGGCCAAGTAACAGAGGTGTCTAAGATATAGAATTTTTCCAAAATTAATCCATTATAAAATGGCTCCTATAATTTGTATGCCATCAATTTTTACGAATTGTGGATCAATGTTATACAATCGAGGACACTTTTACCCTTGAATACGTTCGCTGTAGTCTACAGCTCTAATGTTCCCTGCAACGTTGACTTATCCAACTCTTCTTCGATGAATAGGTACGACTTCTGAATTTAATTTCAATGACACTTGGATACGTCTGGTGCAGTCATCTCACTATTCTAACATGTTCCAGTGTTGCCACTATGTGGTTTAGGATGTTATGTTGGAAAATTCTTTTAAAATTTTTAAAGATCTCTGCGTCAAATGGCTGAATTCATGAAGTTATTCTGGGTGGTATAAATTTTAATTTGACATTAATTGTTTATCCCTTTACGACGGTAAGTGCTGGACGATTATTGTCAGGAAAGTTCTTCATTCTTTAAAAATTTGAGATTCTTCAATTTTAGAATTTTAAAAAGGTCTAGGCTCTTTTGGACTTTTAATTACTAGCAGCTAAACTTTCTTGCCCACAGAACTGGCATACAATAACACCATTAGTCTTTCCTTATAGATTCTTTAGGAATTTGTTTGAGAAAAGTCCTAGTTCATCGACATTGAATCAATAATTTTTTAAACAACAATGACAAAAGCAGACAGAGAATATGTTGTGAAATTGCATGAATCCGATAACTCATTCGCTTCACCATATATAAATTTTTATGTAGAATTCTATACCGCATCCAGAATTTACTTTAACCAACCATTGGATCCTTTAAAAACTGGAATTCCTAATTTAATTGTAATATCTATGGGACATTTCTTTACCATTAGTCCGGATATTCGAGCGTTAGCTTAAACAACAATTTAAAGGCGTGTAGTAGCTGATTTATATTCATCTAATTTTGCAACTTGAAAAAAAAATGAGATACTAGATTGAAAAATAATGCAAGCCAAACCGAGAAAAAATTTCTTGTGAAAATAAATAGACGAAACCCGAGATCGAAACCTAAAAAACTGCAAGGAAAAGATTAACTTGATTTTTACAAATTATAAAAAGATGACAATACTTGTATCAGCCGTTAGTATCCAAGTTACCAATGATCAGTAAAACAGTAGGCGATGATTATCAACTCCAATTGTTTAAATGGTGAAAAACAAAAATTAAATATTTGCATTAGTTTTGGGAAATTGTTTAGTATTGTGTCAGTGCATCAAATTTCTATATAATTTAAGGGAAATAATGCTTGTTGTTTATGGCTTTTACGGTGGTAATTCATCACTCGTTCGCAAAGAATATAAACGCAGATTCTTAACGTGTCGCGTTTCTGATGCAAGAATATTCACAAATATTCATAGAAGACTGCGACATGATATCGTAACCATATCAAATACGTGGAAGGAGTCCAATTTAGTCTCATAAAATCATTTGGATGTCGACGAAGATATAATTAGTAACAGCATATCCATCATCTATTAGCATAAGGAAGCTCGCCTTACAATAGAACTTCTCTCGTTTGATGAAGAAGCATCTTTATCCATAACCGTTCATGAACTATTACCGATTGAACACCATAAAATATTTTAGTTTTGTAATTGATTGAAAGGAATTTTCTATGGGCAGATAAATTTCATTTCTACACACGTTTTCTGCTGAAAATCCTCATTCGACAAAACAAACATCATTTCAGCACCGCTTCAGTGTAAACGTATAGGCTGGTGTAATTGGCAATAATTTGATTGGTCCATTCATATATTACTATCGACATTAAATCGTGAACGTTATTTAACATTTTTAACAAACGATCTGCCAATCTTCTCAGATGGTGTTCCTATTTTAACATCCTTTATACCAACAGGATGGTGCCACATGGTATAAATGTTAAGAATTGGTTAAACGAACTTTATACAAATAATTGGATTGACCGGTTGATCTAACTGTATTAAATTTTATGTATGGGGAAGGATGAAAGCGCTTGTATACTCCAAAGAAATTGAAACAAAAGAAGAAGAAAATGTTAAATTTTTCATCATTAAATCGCAATAAATCCGGAGTCTCCAGCCAAACTTTGTAAAAGGGGATTGAAGAGAATCTCAAGGAGATTTACAATTAGGTAAAAAAAAATTATATATATATATATATATATATATATATATATATATATATAACACAAAAAATGTTTCTATGTATGTTCGTTATATACTTTGAAACCATCCAACCGATGTGTCCCAAACCGTTTCCATCGGAAAGGAAATAATGTGAAGAGGGGTTTAGACTACTAAAACAATGCATTAGGCAAATTCGGTCCATTCATGAAGTCAATTTTCGACATTTCTAATACAAAAATGTTCAACTCCTTCAAAGGGCGGCGTTACTCGCAAATGAATTAAAAGAATTAGTGTAAAGTAGGCGCATAATACAGACTGTCAACAGAAAAAAACAATGATCTGTCATTCTCATCAGAAAGTTTTATCATTTGTGGTTATCGCATCGATCATGTCAAATAAGATCACTTATTGTATGGTATGAATGCACTATTGCGCAAGAAATCTTTTGAATCTCGTACTCTTAAAGATTTCAGAACAAATGAGTGACCAATGGGTGGAGCTCTATTGCTTCTTGCTGGTGATTTTTAACAAACTTTGCCAGTGATTCAAGATTGACATCAGCCGATAAACTAAATGCATGTTTGAAAGCATCATATCTTTGGAGGCATGTAGAGAAATTTACATTATCGACAAATATGCGAGTGCATTTACTTCAAGATGTTGCTTCGCAAATATTCGCCAAACGGCTTTTGGGTATGGGCGATGGAAAACTTCCGATTGATCCGACTACACGTGAAATATCTTTTCCGCCAAGCTTTTACCAACTGCAGTCATCAATCCAAAATGTTGTGCAGAAAGTTTTTTCCGATATTACAAACAATTCCAAAAATCATGATTGGCTTTGCGAACGAGCAATTTCGGCTCCGAAGAATGATGATGTCAACCAAATAAATAATTAAATTCAATTGAAGCTACCCGGCGATGTTGTTAAGGTCAAATTGATTGACACATTTATATAGATGAGGAACAAGTTGTTGATGCTCATTCGAAACTTAGATCCACCGAAATTGTGCAACGGAACAAGACTTATTATTAAAAAACTATCGCCGAATTTAATCGAAGCCGGTTGATCTGATCTCAGGACGAATTCCCATAAATTCTACTTATTGCTTCATAATTTCTGCAATTTAGTGATGTTAAAAAAAGAATTTACAAGTCTGTCGACACTGTTGTGGAAGCAGATGAAGCGGTTAGTTATCCAAGAGAGTTTTTGAATTCATTCGATCTGCCAGGAATGCAATTGAAAATTTAGTATATATGGGAACCGCTCAGAACTGGACATTTTAAAACTGGATATTTCAAAATAGGATTTGACAAAACGGATATGGTACAAAACTGGATAATTCAAAACGAGATAAGGTACAAAACGAGATATGGTACAAAACTGGATATTTCAAAACAGAATATTTCGACATGAGATTTAAACTTAAAATGATTTTTTAGGAAAGTTCTTGAATATGGCCAATTAGGGAGGAACTCGGCGAGTTCTTAACCGATTTTGATGAAATTCGATACGTAGGATGAAAATCGGATTTAAACATGATTTTTTGGAAAAGTTCATGAATATGGCCAGATAGGAAGGAATTCCCTTTAAAATCCTATTTTCACGCTACATATCGAATTTCATCATAATCGGTTAAGATCGCCTAGTTCCTTCTTTATTGGCTATATTCCAGAACTTTCCTAAAAAATTATTTTAAATTCCATTCCCATCCTACATATAGAATTTCATCGTAATCGGTTATTGCCATATTCCAGAACTTTCCTAAAAAATCATTTTAAGTTTAAACCACATGTCGAAATATCCTGTTTTGAAATATCCAGTTTTGTACCAAAGCTCGTTTTGAAATATCCAGTTTTGAATTATCCTGTTTCGTCAAATCCAGTTATAAAATATCCAGTTTCGACCGGTACCCGCTTAAAATAATCTCAAATTCAAATTAAATCTTTATTATTAAATCTCAATTTAAATCAGGCTCTCAATTTAAGGAGTGGTGCTTAAGCTTTTGACGGCTTATAAAACATATTCATTGCAGCAAAAGTTCCGAAAAGTTTATTTTGTTGTCGGCAACTCAATGATGTATAGTGATACTCCTGCTATGTTACACTAAATTTACAATTGGGGAGATCTGACTTAAGTTTCAAAACGTTTTTTTATCAATTCTCAATCATAAAGTTTAGAGCCTGCAACTTGAGTTATTTTTAGTTTCTTCTATTATCTTAATGGCATATTAGAAGTATAGTTAGAAATTGTTTATTGACGATCAAAACACAGATCAAATAATTAAGTCAATATGAATGAAACATTGAAATATGAGACGCGCACGATCGACAGTAAACCAAACCAACATAAAAAAAAATTTAACATAAAAATGTATGTTGAGTTCATAAAACTATTTAACAATATATTATGTATTTTTATGAAATATTTCAAAAGTGGTTAACACATTTTAACTTACACAGATTTGCAACTCTCACATCATTTAGTTTTTGGTTTAAGTTTTATATTTTTGCAATAGTAAAACTGTTTGTTATGCGCACGCGGGTTTATTGCAAAATAATGTGAGGTTTTCGGCAATGTTCCTTTTTTTCTGCATATATCACCATATATAGTTCACCTTGTCGTGCAGTGCAGGATGATAATAATCGATTTTATAACTTCATCTTATTTGTCAATCGTGCAAGCGAACATTGAAATCGTCAACATTAAATGTTTGTCTCGCACATTAAGAAATCATAATTTTTATAAATAAAGGCGTTCACCACAGCATATCTATGTATGAAACTATTTTAAATCTTTGAAGACAAAAAAAAAATCACAAATCGTTGACTTGCATAACTTAAAGTATATGTATAGGCCGCATCTGTACTATTAACTAATCGTAGTTTTGTACATAAAAATGTGTCAAGCGCGATTTGTCATAATTATCATCTAATTATAAGTAGATATATGTACCATGTGGCCGGGGGGCATTGACATATGTTTAAAAGTCTAGTATCACTTTTGGATCACTACTTAGTTTGACAATACGTTAGCTCAATAGTCATTAGAACTCGGTAGTCTTCAAGATGCTTAAGGGGTTAATACCGGATACCAGGAGTCTAATGCTATTTGTTATTTTATAGACGAAATGACCTTGACAATCATTTTTTGAGATTTTTGTCAATTGTTGATAAATCGTCCACAGAATGCACATTTGCAAGTAAAATTGTCAGACTTATATATTTTTCAGCCTTTAATGGAACAACTAATAGGTGACAAAAAGTTTTGAGCAGTTTATCTCAACGATGTCATGATTTCTGGCCAAATAAACTTTTAACTCTTAACTCAGCAATGTGTCTATAAAAGAAATTCAAAATCAACTGAAAAAAAGGGATTGAGTTTTTGTAAAACTGGTCTAGCCTGTTCCCCGAATTCAATTACGTTGATAAACTCTAACGTTCCCCGCAAAGCAATATAAAACGTAAACAAGAGCCTAAAGGGTATGCTGCCAATTCATTGGATGCGGTCATGACATGTAATATCATTTTTAGTTTTTTTAATATTTCAAAAGTTCAAACACCCCGTATACTTGAACTTTATTCCTAACTGTACAGCTACATAACAACCTCAAAAATATGCAAATTTTAATGGGCCAAACCACAAGTAGAATCGTGTACAAATTAAACGCAACAATAATGAAAGCGAATCTACCCCATTGTCGGAAAGATTATCTGTAGCTATGGATGCATCAAAATATGATATTAGAGCTGTAATTTTCCCTTGACACCAATATCATCTATAGAGCACTCGCATTCGCTTTTGCTTCTAAAACCATCGATGAAATGCAATAAAGATTTTACCGAATTGAGAATATTATCTTATATTTCAGACATGCCACGGTTCTAGCACTAGCCCACAAAGAATATTGGGGTACAATCACAATGAAACAGCAGACACATTTAAATGTAAAAATTTTAAAAGTTTTCAATTCAACGACTATGCATTCAAGAAATATTATAACAGTTGGTCAACTCCAGATGAACGTTGCTAATAGTTACACATCGATTTTGATTCTTATGACAAATAATTGTCCTTTTTGGAAAACCTTTTGGAAAAAGGTCATATCTGATATAAAAACGAATTTTGGTTTATAAAAATACACCAAAGTCTGCCTCTTTTAACGATTTCAGTTTCGAGTGCAATATCCAGTCAAATACCGACAAGACACAATTTCCTACAGATAGTATCAAAACCATTCAATACGACAGCTTTATATCACGTAATCATTTAAATGGAATGAAGACAATATTATCCTTTTCAAATGTTTTGTTAAAATATATATATATATATATATATATATATATATATATATATATATATATATATATATATATATATATATATATATATATATATATATATATATGGAGAAAATAGAGGCAAACTCATTTCCGAATATTTCGAGAGTTTGTATTTTGTTTATTGCTTTTTTAGAGTTCAAAAGTTTCTAAAAGGATCAGAACCAACTAAAAAACCTCTTTATGGTATTCTAGGTGATATAATTATTCCATAAGTTAATAAGTTAAAAGCATTTTGATTAAAAATAAAATATTTCGTATTTAAACTTTTATATCAATTGGTTATACGTTTCTGATATTTAAAACATTTTAAATTGATTATGGCCTAAACACTGCTAACTGTTATACTGGTTTCAATAATGTATGAACTGTTATACATACTCAATCACAACTTTAGACCTAAATCAAATGCAAAACTTTGCATAACTTAAATAAATTTATTATACTGTTATATTAAAACTGTTCGAAATTGTTCAAACAGTTATATTTATATACTGTTCTATTGCTACTATTTTAAAATTCTAACTTTATACTATTATGGTAGTTTGTTTGTTCCTTACAATTGATTCAGATAGCACATGTTTTAAGTGGATCAAAAGTAAACTAAACTGGTCATAAATAAATAAAATTCAAACTGTTATAATTGTATAAATAATTCATTTTTTTCATTTGTGATACTTATATTTATTTCTAACAAAGATTCTAATAAACTAAAATATTTTTATCTAGAAAATTATAAAAAAATTTAATATTAACTTTTTTTAAATATCTAATAGCCGATTTACATTCAAAGAATTTTTCATCTTGAAAAAATTGAGATACTACATTGAAAAATTATGTAAGCTAGACCGAGATAAATTTTCTTCTTGTAAAAATAAAAAGACGAAACCGAGATTCAAACCCAAAAACTGTTATAAAAAGATGAACTTGATTTTTACAAATATAAAATTATAGGTGATTTATAGCCGATTTACATTCAACAAATTTTGAAGAAGAAGTTGATCTTGAAATTAATTTTGTAAAATTGAAATATAAACAAAAATTGCAATAAAATTTTGTTTTTATTTGTGTGAGTAACCAAAACATAGTATATTAAACTAATTTTATACATGTATTGTCATCTTTTTATAAGTTTTACTACAAAAGATAAAACTGTCCATCTTGTAAAATACAAGATTATCTTTTTTATAACAGTTTTTTGGTTTGGATCTCGGGTTTCGTCTTTTTATTTTTACAAGAAGAAATTTTTTCTCGGTTTGGCTTGCATAATTTTTCAATCTAGTGTCTCGGTTTTTTTCAAGATGAAAAATTTGTTGAATGTAAATCGGCTATAATACATTCAACGAATTTTGAAGAAGAACTTGATCTTGAAATTAATTTTGTAAAATTAAAATAAAAACATAAATTTCAATAAAATTTGGTTTTTTATATGTGTGGGTGACCAAAACATAATATAATAAATTAATTTTATACATGTATTGTAATCTTTTTATATTTTTTGCTACAAAAAATTGTGCTTTCTATTAAAATCAAGTTCATCTTTTTATAACAGTTTTGTTGGTTTGGATCTCGGGTTTCGTTCTTTTATTTACAAGAAGAATTTTGTTTTCGGGTGCGGCTTGCATAATTTTTCAATGTAGTGTCTCGATTTTTTTTAAGATGAAAAATTCGTTGAATGTAAATTAGTTAATTATTAGTTAAATCGCAAAGCTACGCTAAATTTACCTATCTGTTATAAAAACAATCCATTTTAAAAAATTGTTATAAATATTTCAGTCTATCAGAGATTATATTAAATGAAGCCAAACAGAAACATATAAAAACCTGAAAAGCTAGGCCGGAATGGAAGGGTATTTACCAGAAGGACCGAAACTCAGTTAGGATTAAATTACAGTTCTAGTCAAGTTACCTCTTTGCTAAATTAAACAATTTTGGGATAAATTTAAATCGCAGAAAATTTTAAATTTCATCAAATAAATAACAAGATTTCACAACATAAAAATTTACTTACGCTGTTGTCCGGAAACTGCTAGAACTACGTACAAAACCACACAAATATATTTCCACATTTTTGTAAAAAAATTAATTTCCTTTTTTGTTAAATTTAATTAGTTTTCACTTTTTATTTTCACTTTTCTTTGAATTTATTTATATTAATTTTTTATAATGTTAACTTTTTTTTTTTTTTTTTTTTTATTTTAAATTTACTTCCACTTTTCTTTACACACAAATTCGTGATGAATATCAAAGTTAAGAATCGAGATGTACAGTAAAAAAAGAGAAAAAAAATTAAACTACACTTTACGAAAATACTCGATCTTAACTCGACAAAATCTTAAATATTTATGCTGCTTTATCCGCACTGTTGGTTTAATAAAAACTAATTTTTACTCAACAATAAAAAAATAAATGAAAAATAGTGGAAAAACTCCCCACCACACTATATTATCTGATGTTATTGTTTATGGTATTATTTGTTGTTGTTGTTGTTTTGTTGTGTGTAGTGACTGTTGACATCAAGTAGTTTTGCAGTTTAAAGTTTATAAATGATTTGTTTAAACATTTGTTAAATATAGCTTTAGTGTTAAGTTCTAGGAATTATTTGGAGTTTTGAGTTGAGAATTTTTTTTTAAAATTTGTTAATGATCGATTTGACGTAGATCGAAGATGGCGTTGACGTCATAATTTAATTTAAGTTGTTAATGGTAACCATTTGTTGTGAATATCGGTCGTAATAATTTATTCATTTTTAATTAAATTATTTTTAAAATGTTTTGCGCAATTTACTAGCATCTTCTTTTTGAAAAACCGCTCTTCAGGTATTACAGAATCAACAATACAGTAGAAACTTTGATTAAAAATAGCGCTCCTCAGCAATTTTACTCGTTAAACCCCGGAAGTTAACAAAACAGCAACCCCTATATTAAAACAGCAACCCCTATAACAGCAACCCCTATGTTCTCTATATAAATCCTTCTACTACAGACTCAATTCCTTCTAAAATCTACTGAACGGCCATTAAACCACTATTCAGTTTTCCTTGCACCGAGCATCAATCCAACAATAACACGGCTGACCCTAGTGTTTTTACCTCAGCGTAAAAACCTCCAACATTGGACAGGAGAAAAACTCAGAGATATAAAATCATAACACCTCGGCCTCGAAGTTAGCCAGAAACAGAAAAACAGAAGGCCATAAAATTCCACTATATCCAAATCGAAAGATGAAGTAGCGTATTCAAGTGCCGACAAAGCTAATCCTCTTATGGAACTATTTCATCCCACTCACTAAATTCCTCCTCATCCGACAGTCCCATAAAATCCCAAGAATCTTTTTTAACCAAAACTACCTTCTCTAGCTTAGAAACACACCAAAGCCATTACAATCCATAAACCCAACAAATCATCGCAAAAATCAGCTATAACCCGTCCTTATCAAGTCTTCACCATTTCCAGAAAAAATTCCCGAATGCCAACTCTCACCAGAGCAATATCCTACGAAGAAAATTTGAAAATTGTAGACCACCAAATCGGCTTCCAATCAGATTACCCTAATCAATGCTAACTCTTCCGAACTGGTGCGTATGTTGCTCTAACTACAAATATGAACAAGTTCATTGCACTCATCATGCTTTATTTTAAGAATCACTCTGACTGATTTCTAACGGCATAATCAATGCACCAGGGCATACATCCTGCAAAACATAAAATAGCAGCATTTTCATAAAATAGCAGCATTTTCGTTTGTAATCTTAAAAAAATTATCCAACACTAAAATCAAACGAAATAACCGTTGAACTGACATTCATTGACTGACGTCATTGAATTAAATGAAAATCTAACTTATCTACATTTTAATCAGCAAAAAACTTTAAAATTTATAAAAATTAGATTTAATAAAATGTAACTAAAATCAATACAATACACAATACAACTAAAAATGACAGTGTAGTAGTTACTTGGCAGCCATTTTCATCGCCAGTGAAGCAGTATATAAAAAAGGGCATACAGCAACTGCAAATATGCCACGAAATACATCAAGTGCTTGGAATTCCACGAGAAAGGAAGCTGCAAGAGAACAACCGCCAAGGGAACTGCGAAATGAGTCACTTGCAACGGAGATCAAATGCCAAATTACCTGGTTACAATTGCGAGAATAAAGCAATGAAAATATACAGTAGCCAGACCTAGACCATCTTATGTACCAGAAAATCCTCAAGAAAATACCCCAACAGCGACTCCACAACTGGAAGATTCCACACCAGGCAATATTTTTGCACGAATTAACAAAATCTGAACATAACTTTGGTGGAAGTATTTGATTTTCCTCGCCCAAACATCGTTAGGAGGTTTTTCCCATAGAGTCTTGGCTTTTCGAGCGAGAAAATTCTCCCGCAACCATGGTGCGCAGAACAATGGTCTCGCGGCCAACTCTTGGAAGATACTGTAACGGACAACAACTGGCGCACTAGTCCATTTAGTTATGGTCATAGGTGCATATCGCTTCGATCACATCATACTCGTTCTCGGATACATTTTGCAACAGGTTTGCTCAACAACATTTAACCTTTGGCCTTTGTCGGAAACTAGCATGTATCAAATAAAGACTTTTTGCCGGACCACATGTACATCAGGTTTGTTATACCGGGAGTGATCGATCATACAGGCGGCAGAGTGTTGCATTCCTTGTTCTATAAACTGGAAGATATTCATCAAAGCCCACATACTGCCAACATTTCTGAGTTCAATAAGATACCTAGAAATTGTCACTTGCTTGCTTAATAATGTGTTCCTGTCTTATCTTACGGAATCAACTGTGTGGTGCGTGTGTTAATCGAAAAGTTCCATGTTGGAACAAGCTGGCTAAACTCCGTAAGAGGACTTGGAAATTATTTCCAAGGAAAAATTGTGGTAATATCGAGGATACACCTATAACTGCTCGACTCTATAAAGATCTAGCTAAGGCTCAGTCAAACGAGATTAGGCTTCTTCTTAAATCCGATGGTAGCTCTACATCAGGCTCGAAACCCTGTTTCAGGTGCATTTTTCGGGCTGGGTATAGGTGCAAATGTTGGTTGGGTTAATAGTTTATCAGGTAAGTTTTGTACTCCGGAAAAGTCAAACGGACCATTAACTCCTTTCAGGGGAGGACCGATTCTTCCCAGCCCTCCTTCAAAGGGGCTTGGACCTAATTATCCCTGTTTTGGAAGCCTTCTTTAGAACTAGCTTCAATTTAGGTCACATATCATAGGCTTGGAGCCAAGTCAATGTGGGTTTTATCCCAAAAGCTTTGCAATCGGTCAAGTGAACTCCCTAAGTCCTTTCGACCTATCAGTCTAACATCGTTTATTATCAAAACTATGGAACGACCGGTAGATCTTTATATTAGATACTGGTTGGGGCGTTGCATCTACTTGTCACCAAGGTACCGATCGAAAGACATTACTCTGTGAGCTTTTTTGGATATTGAGGGAGCTTTTGACAGTACTAGATACGACTCAACCGCTAGAGAAATCAGGTACAGAGGTATTGATGATCCGACTAATCACTGGATCAGTTCCATCAGAGTCAGCCACGATTGCGGCAATAAAGAGGTGCCCGCAAGGCGGTGTCTTGTCACCTTTGCCAGCATACAATAGACCTTGCTTGTTATTTTGTATTCATGCACTAAAGAGGGCATTCCGATTAACTCTAGCAAAACAGTCCTGGTGCCTTTTATTAAAAGACAACTGGAGTATCACTATCGGATACTCCAATGTAGTTAAATATCTGGGTGTTGTCCTAGATAAGAAACTGAACTGGAACTCTCATATTAACTGAACTAAGAAACGCAAAGTCAGAGCCATGTATAGGCCTGTTGGCGTATGTTCAGGACTTGAGGCCTCAGCTCAAAAATGATTTACTGAATGCACATCATGAGAGTGAGGGCAATTGTAACCTATGGGGCCATAGTTTGTTGGACTAAGATACAGAAGAAATGTATTATGAACAAAATAATTTCCTTGCAGAGGCTAGCATGTCTCGGAATCACAGGCGCTATGCGGACCTGTTCTTCAGCGGCAATGAAAACCCTCATCGGACTTACTCCACTGAGCTGCTACTTGTGCAGTTGGGTTACAGCTAGTGAATCAATATAGTCATGATGATCATATGGGTCACCTGGCCATTTTGAATGAACTTTCAGAGTTGGTTCTTTAGGGTCCCGGACGTGATGTCCAAAGAACTCTGCTTTCCCAGGAATTTCGTATAGTAACAATCTAAAATTGGACAGTGGACTCGGCTACTCTCATTGGCCCTGAGGCTTTCTGTAGTATTCCGGGGGCCTATGCAGCCTACACAATTACACAATTAGTAAATGGGAAAAAATACAGTGCTGGACTTATTGGAACTGTATTCCCGGCCTTAGACAAGCCAAATTTTTGATCAGACCTTTTCACCATAAGGACTTGGCGGTCCAGTATTCTGTGTAAACTGAGGTGGCTTCATTTTAAAGAGAGGTATTTGACCCCGAAAAAAGGTAATTGGCCTCTGCAAGCATCATTCTCGCCTTTTTTAGGAAGGTGGAAAAGCTCTTGAACTAATAAATCCAATAGCACAAAAGAAATGTCAGGTCGCAGTACTGGCCGTTGAGCAGGGGAATTAAAAAAGAAACAAGTAAATAGGAAATGTTTGATGGTTTAATATTTGAATCAGTCTAAATATGGTAACAATTACTTGCCACCATTGCGAGAGTCAGCAATGGATTGTAAAAACCGTTTATTATCAAAGGTCAATAATTTATCTAGCACCACCAAATCTTATATGTTTATGGTGTAGCACAATGTAAAGATAGTTCGATGCGGTAGCAAAGAAATTGTTGACGACCTTGCAGACGATTTTTAAATCAGGATTGTCGTGTTCTATCAAACTTTTCATTTATGTTATTCCTACAATGGTTATAAGCAGACACTTAAATTAATCAAGTTTACAAATATATAGAATTAAAGACGTAAGAGATTTCATTTCATTATTTCCTGATTATAATTTACAATGCCAAGTTCGAATCAACTTCCCTTATAACCTTCAAATAATAAGTGAAATACACTGCGGCTTAACACGTCTACAGATTTTTTTTGTTGCCAAGATTATAAACTGGAATTTCGTTCGGTGAAAAGGCGATGAATGACATCGCAGGGTTGAGAAAAAAAATTCTGAGTGGGGGTTGTTTTATACATATTATGCGAATCATGATATATACGCGTCACACTCTACACGCAAAAACACGAGATAACTTTATCTTATGAATTATAAAGGTCACATCATGAAAGTTTTGGCGATTTGCGAAAGTGGTTTGGTGCTACTATACTAGTGGAAAAGACTAAGAAGAAGAGTTGAGAACTAACATTTAATGGTGTAGAGCACGGCTAACTATCCCAACCTCCCCAAAAACACTTTGTGTTTTGAGAATTCCACACAATGGTTATTAATTTTAACCTCAAATTCATCACTACAACGACCACGGCAACTGTAAACCGACCACAACCGAAAGTAGTAAATTGTGATGAGTTTATGAAGAGCTGCATTGACAACATCACCTACTATGCGTGAACTAAGAACCCCTTTGTCTCGATCAAATCACCACAGGGCTATTTAAAAATGGAGGAGCAACACTTACAACTCTGCTCTACGATCTAATTCGCGCGATATGGGATCAAGAAGAGCTACTTCAAAATTAGTTACTCTAGGAGCATCTGCAGTGTTAATTTTAGGACTGATAGCCATGACTACAGCTTCAAGGAAGACTTTAAATACAATGACAAGAATGTGACAGCTGAATCCTGAATTTCGAGATGAAGCGTAGATTCTGACCTGGCCGAGTTAAAGGCATTTTAAAATCCAATGTAACCACCACACAGTATTTTTTGGGACCTCTCTTCCATCTGGCATCTGCAATCGCCCCTCGCGTTGTTTTGTTTTTAATCATGCTGTATTTGGTATATGATCCTTTCTAATATTTTACTCTATAGACAAGAATTATAGAAGATAACAAACCGCTCCGGATATGCACGAACCGCACTTGTCAATACTACATTGGAAATTTTATCAGGACCGGAAGCCTCGTTGTTTTCTTATTTTCCACGTGCTCTTAGAAACTCCTCCATCGACGCTCGTAAATTTATTGTTCCTCCTGCTTTACCATCATTGAAGACGCACAAAATTGCTTAGTGATCGCTGTGTGTGTTTAGATCACTTACTTCCCAACTTAATACTTTAGTTAGCAGACACTCACTAATCCAAACGAGATCAACTAACGACCTGGCAGTACTCCTAAGAAAGAGGTATTACGAACATTCAGCATTAAAAATGGAAGTAACGAAAATGCTTCTAGTAGAGCTTTAGCTCTTTTATTAGTAACTCGGCTTCCCCATTCTATACGGTCCAAGCAATAAAATCGCCCACAATCAATGAACGTCTATAATTGCGTGCGTCACTAATCAGACGATCCAGAAAGACTTTGAACTCCTCTATGGTTGTACTGAGATGAGCATAGCAGCTTTAGATAAGAATGTCATCGCTCTTACATCTTGCAAAGCCCGATTCAGCACCACTAGCATTTTCTTGAAAGGGTAACTCCCCACAGACCTAGATAACAGCTAATGATTCAGTTGGATCAACATTCATTTGGTTTTATTCCTATGAATCATGAATTTCAGATCGTTGCTGCAGCCTTTTGCAATATGACATTCATCTCCGCTCTTCCTGCACGTAGTTTAACGAATGTGAACTACTTTTTCCTCCAGACCAGCAATTTCTAAATTCGTCTTCACTTTACTTAGCAGCATAATATAAATACACATAGTACTACCATCATAAGAAAAAAACAGTTTACCCATTGATATTCCAGATGTCGGGTCGATAGAACATCGTCAACATTTAGTATAAATATATGACATTTAGGCGATTATACATATATAATTTTTTTGATTATTTTAAAGCGATACCAGTACCGACATCTATACCACATCAATGATGTGGTATAGATTTTTTGCCTTCTTTTTTGCCTTCGTATTTCTATAAGCGATCTCGTGAACCTTTTAATATCTTTTGAATGGGGGCTAATTATCAGATCTTGACCCAAATTTGGCCACTCTTCGATTAATTAACCTGATCAAACTATAAACGAATGGTTCAAAGTTCTTTGCTTTGGCAGCCAAATTTTTCATTGCTGGAACATTGCGGTCGTTGGATTTCGATGACTGGGAGCAGTAGGTTTTGATCAGCTGCCTAATATGTGGAACAGAATCTGTTTAAAGCTATAGAGTCTGTTTATCAGGAAACTGATAAACAGACGCTCCCATGAAGCTTCATGGGACTTTTTGGTCTGCGATTTTTTTTCTTCTCCAATGTACCCTGGCCATACAACTTCGGTTGCTCTGGCTAAACCACGCTCTACATGCTGACTCTTCATTTTCAGTTAAAATGTGAACAAAAAATAAATTGAAACCTGGGTAAACGACATAAAGCATATATGTACATATAATATGTGGGCAGGAGGACACATTTTTTGGTAGACTGTACACAATTAATTAATTGGTTAATTAGACAAACATAAAATTTGTTGTAATCCAAATTGAAAAAAAAAAAAAAAAAAAAAAATTAAAAATCATCACAACGGATGTTGTGATACTCGTATGCTCTTGCCAAAGATTTGATCATATATCTTTGATCTTTTTTGTTGTATTTTAATATGTAGGAGGTGACCTAATGTTTCAAACATGCAATTTTTACCGATAAATTATGCAAGAATATGGATTTTTTGTATTGCAATATTTAACCTCAAACATATATCACTTGTGAACCTAGTTGTGATTTCAACCGTGTAGATGGAAGTGTACTCATTTTTGTTGTCATATCGATCTAATGATGAAATAGTCAACTTTCGAAAAACACTAGTGCCCCTCAACCAAAGGGGCCTTAGATAATCATTTTATCCAGTCTCTCGTTTAACAATTTGGAAATCGCCCGTCTGAATTTAGTTCTGTCACAGTTTATGATTTGTGATTTGCTTTAGGGCAAATAACATCGCGCTTTACAGTATAATTGGATCAATGTACAAAATTAATTTCTGGTTCGACTCCCCCAATCTCATCAAGATCATAATTGTACAATTCATCGTTTATTGTTGCTAAAAAAAATAAAATTTTGCAGATTCATCGAGATTTCATAGATTAAATTTATGCTGACGTCTCTAGAATTATATTATGTAACAGTCTTATAGTTCAATCGAATATTTTTTTTTTACAAATTCTGGCTATTTCTTGATTTTAATTTTTTATAATACATAACTCCAAACGTTCAAGGTTAATTATAGTGCGACTGACCGCAATATTTTCGATTGTCTGTTAACAAATTATATAATTTAACCGTGAACTATCTTAAATCGTCACGCACTTATATAATTTTTTAAAAGAAACGCATATTTTGAATTATTAATGCTTGAACTTGTGTTTTGTATCCATTTTGTACAGTTTGCTGATTTTTAACACAGATAACTGAAATATGTTCGTATAATATGGCGACAGATGGTTAATGAACAAGATTTATATTGAAAATAGATTTGCTAAATCAATTTAAAGTAATTGAGCAAAATTGAGCAAATACTAATTTTATTCTCACGTACCCTGGTGGCATATGTGTAAGTTGTCATGAGACGACAGAGACCTCTGCCTATACCAAAATAATTTCTTTAGCTCATTTCTTCCACCTTGCTATTCAATGTCACAGTAGATATAATTTGTGTATTGGTCGTTCAAGTTCTCCGGATCTGGTTTTTAATATCACAACACTAAAAACTCTATCGGTGCCTGGCCAAGTAACTTCAGCAGTTGTTATTCACTATTTTATGAATTGGAGCTTTCATGTCGACTATCCCATAGCATCAGTTCTGTTTACTGTGACTTATAAGTTACTGCAATTCAGAAAATTGGAAAACTTACTCGTTACTGAATAATGTAAATCATTAGAATAAATAATAATAATAAGTTGTACTCCTTTGGGTTTCAATATTTCTAATTATTTGTTTTATCAGAAAAGCTCCATTTTATTTATTTATATTGAGCAACTGGTTAATGTCGTTAAATTATAGACCTAAATCGTAAAACAGTTAAATAAAAGTAGTAAAGTACTTGCTAATAGATCTTTAGTTTATTGATTACATTTTTTCAAAATAAATGTTGCTCAGTTACAGCACTGAAAATTAGATTAAAATATTGAGCAACTATTCCATGAATTCGGATTAAGTTCGCATAACTTAACCAATTAATATCTATTATATGAGTATGTTAGCATCGAAGTGTTGCTGAATGTTAATCCATAGTTGACATACTGCTGAAAGTTGTAAATTAAGCTATTATTTTAAAGTTTAAAAATAAAAGCAAAACTGGGGTTTTAAATTATTTACAACACGTGTGTCGTATTTTGCACATCTATAATTAGAGAATATAAATATTGAGCAACTATTTAAATTAGTTAAATTGGTGTCAATTTTAATCTTAATATCGTAAAATAGTAACATTTTGAGCTAAACTCGATAGTGTTAAACATCGTGTTAGAATCCGGGTATTCAATTGTTTTACATTAACTGTCATTCCGTCCAATTACCTAAAAATATTGTTTTATCATTTAGTTTAATAATACAGTTTAATTTTGAGCAAGAATATATTTCCTTAAAATTGTGAATCGCTCCGAATTGAGCTATGTTTATGGATACAATCCAAAAATTATTTTATTGGGCAACTATATCATAAGTTAAATTTGAAAACTCAATTTATGCAACTAATCATTTATTAACATATTTGTTAAATATTTTATTTAAAAAAAGAAAATTTTGGGCAAAAGCGAACATGCTTATTAAAAAAATAAACAAATGAATTTGTTATTAATAACATTACTAAAGTTGTAGCTTAATTTTTATACTGTGCTAGAGCATAATGTTGGATTATGTTAAAAACCAGAATACAATGTTTATGAAGCACTAATATAATCGTTTAAAAGTAGAAATATTGAGCAATTGTTATTTTCAGCCGGAAAAAATCAAAAAATGGGTGAATGTAGAATTCAATCAGTGCTAGGTTTTAAAACTATTTACAATGTTTGTGAAATTCAAGTTAAATGAAAGTAAAGCAATTTCAGTGAAAATAAAGCAATAATGCTGAAATAAATAACAAAATATTTGCCCAATTGGATTATTTAACGTTTGTTTGACATAATGTAGAATTTGTACCCTATTCCAAAGTGTTTTGACCGTTTGAGCTAATTTTATTAGATTGATATAAACAATTTAACAGTACAATTTAGATATATTAAGTAAATTTGAGCTAATTTTATGATATGATTAAAGTTACTGAAGTAGAAATATGTACTTTTGTGTTAACATGTGTAATATGATTTGAAAGCAGTACCTTATGTTAAAAACTATCTACAATGCATATTGATACTATCATCAATACGTAGTAAAAACTATATTGAGCAACTTGTTCATGTAGTTAAATTACAAGGGAAACAATTCAATTAAAATATTGAACAACTATTCCATGAAGTCATATGTTTTTTAATGGAGAAGTTGGACACTTTCATTGTCATTATTTCGCCAGATGTACATCGGAACATTTCTAAATATTGGCAACACTGTACATACAGCTGAAAGTGACAAACGAAGCTATTGTTTTGACACGTGTGTCAACTTAAAAATATGGAATACAAATATTGAGCAAATACTCCAATTAGATATATTAGGAAAGTAATTTTGTATCAATTAACTGTCAAAAAAACTTTGTATCATTTTGAGCAAACATCAGTTTATGATGCTAGATCAGTTTCATCTGAGTAAATCGAATGAACTGAAATCTTTACGATACTAAAAATTCTCAGTAGCTCATTTGTTTATTATGTTAACGTATATTATTTTTTTTAAAGTAGTGCTTGTTTCTAAATCTGATTACTTTGTTTATGGGACACAATTATCAAAACGTATTAAACAATAATTACTGAGCAACTTTTACTTTTACTCAGAAATGAGCAAATGAGCAATGTAACTGTGAGTTTTAACTATTTAGAAAAAATTGTGGAATACAAACTATGTGTTGTTAAAAAATATTGAGCAACTATTTCACTAAATTAAAATTCAAGTTGTTCAACCAATTTGTTAAATCTTTTATCATAAAATAGCCAAATTTCGTTAATTATATTAACATGGCCAGTGCCAGGTTAAAACGAAATAAATACTCCAAATTATTGAGCAACTATTTTAATAATTTATAGTTTTAGTGTTAAAAAGTAAAACTTGCAGCAATAATTAAAGAGACTAGGTAATATTTAAACCAAAAGCCTGTTGTGATAAATTTGCTCAATTTATCAATTGTTGAATAATTTATTACGCTTAATGTTTATATTTATGTGGTGTCAACATAATTTTACTATTTTTAAATTGGTTGAATTTGTAACGGTGTTTTTAGAACACTGTATAGTAGCAGCTCGTAATTAAGCAAACATATTGAGCAACTGTTTCCTGCAGTCGGATTATGAGGTAATAACATGGCAAACTTTAACGTGTAGCAATCATGCTATTTTTAATTAAAGCTTTATCAAAACGTATCAAAGAAAAATATTGAGCAACTTTTTGATTTAGTTTAATTTAGAAGGAATAATTTAACTAGACAATTTGAATAGGAAAATTGTTGAGTGTTTTAGCAAAAATCGACTAATACAAAAGTATCAAGAATCATTGAGCTAATTTAATTGGTTTGGTAATAAAAGTTTACGAGTAGAACTGAGCAATATAATATTTTAGTTGTTTTGATGTTACAAATGAAGTTCAAGTACAAAACAATTATATTTCTATGTTAGAAATTTTACGACTATGCACTTTGAAATGATTGTTCTTGCATTTAGTTGGTTTAAATTAGTAAATGCATAATTATTGTAGTCGTATATTGTATGGTATATGACATTTGTAGTCGAGGGGCATTCGCATGCCTCGTAAATGATTTATAAATGAGCGTATATCCTTAGAACCCCACCACAGTGTTCTTGGAGTAGGAGGAGCAGTTTGGATCCACAGTGGTTTGGTACGCATTGACTTGCTAAGAGAACCAAGCACCTTTAATGGTACTATATATCAGACATGAAAGAGAACTATTTGAAACTTGTCGCTCTTCAAGAAATTTGGTGGAGAAAAAATGAAACGTTTAAATATGTCAGCATTAAGGTTCTCGGTTAGTGTTCTTCTTTATGAAATATTGGATCTATATTGCTCTGATTTGTTTCATAATCCGAGTGCCCACTGAGTATATCACTTTAGGATCTCTTTTCCAAGTGAATTCACTTTCAAATTATCACAATGGCTTTTGTACCTATTGAAGACCCCAAAATTTTGTAATACCGCTCAAAAATGGTTCTCGTTTTCCTCATTTTGTTCTTTAGATTCCAAAAGTGTGCTAAATTAGAAGCTTAAAGTGTGGTTGGACAATGGATAATTTGGGACGAAATTTTAATTTCTGCAAATTAAAGTGACCGCAAAACATTTAATCCACTTTTCAAATACTCCTAACTTCACTTTTAATTATACTTATATATAGAGAGAGTTCCAAAAATTATGTAATTTCGAATAAGATTTATTAATGTTGAAATTTTCTTATTCAGCTCGACATGCAAGCTCATAATGTAATTTTGTTATAACGCGGTCAAGTATAACGTACGTTATTATATATTTATACTTCGTTTTGTTTTTGATTCATCGCGTATATATACATCCATAAAACACAGAAACACTTTGCGCGTTATTATATTTATATAATGCAATGGTGTGGCACGGTATAATAGTATCTCAATCTTGACCTACCTAAAATGGTAATTTTGTAAATATAAAAGATGCGTGCATACATTTGTGGCCTGCCGCGCTGATTAATAATTTTTTATTTTTTTTAATCGGGTTCGTCACTTAGCACTTTATTGAAATCTTTTGTTCATTCATTAAGACAAACGATACTATTCAACTTTACGTGGCGTTTATGCAACATCACACGAAAGTCTTTTCATATAAAAGCAACTATGAATATACAAATTGAGTTGTTATATCGTTACATAACTAACGCGTGGTAAGAAAACCATAAATAATACAGAAACCTACTGTATATACCGACGCTGTTAATCAATGCATATACACTTGACAATGAACGTATCGTTGGACATTTTTCTTTAAAATGCTTGCATATTTAATTGGTCAACTTCTTTGTCAATATTTATATGGTAATGCATCTTTTTGGCCGCATAAAATTCGGCGACATTGATTTGACAACTGTGATTTGAATTTTTATATTGAATAATGAATTTCAAGGTGCGTCGATGCTAAAATGATAATGAATTTATAAGCATTATCACGAGATCAATCTAGACTTGGGAAATCCTCTAAATTTTGAGATCTACTTTCTATGAATCATACAGGAAGTCTACTCGCGTATGTTAAACAATTTTAAAGTTAAACGAGTTTAAATTTGCAACACAATCGGTTTTGAATCACAATGTATACTGGTCGAGTATGATAAACCGCATACATTGTGGCAATTATAACTATATATATACCACTAACACTGCACGTACCTTTAGAACAATAATTAGTCTGTTCATCGACCCTGAATTATAAAACGATCGAAGTTTTATTTATGATTTCCAGTCAACAATATAATTACTCATAATGAATGAATAATTTAAGTTATAATTTTAAATGGTTACAGCGCTTTACACTACAAATAGCGGTTAGTAGTTGAACCATTTTATACAATTTGGTTTGTGTCTTGGAGTATTTTTTTTATGTTAGTACATTTCAAGCGAAATTTAGTATAAATGGCATCGCGTTTTATTTGCGTCATTGGTCGCATAAGTCGTACTATGTTTGTATAATTAAGAATCTGCGTGTCGCAACACACAATGGAACTAGTTCTACGAATTAATTTAATAAAATGTGGACGTCAATCTACCACTGATTTTATCGCGTCATTATCATTTCAAATTACCATACAAAGATAATAGAACTTTAGACGAATATATGATTGTCATAGATTAAGGAAATGATTAAAGAGAATAGAATATTTGTTGTGGTTTTGAATTATGTATAGTTTTACATTTTCTTGAATCATTTGCGAGCAAAAAATCAGGCAAGGGGTTTGCCCACAAAATTATCAAAATGCATAAATTTTGCAATAAAACACGAAATAGTGGCCCGATTTTGATGAGTAAAATCGATTAAAATTTTAAGGTTCATCGTAAATAGAGATGACTTTCAAACTTCATCAGAATTATAATTATTTGGTTTACAGAGGCCAAAAAAGCTTCGAAGTTACTAAAACGGACAATTACCTCTTCATCGACTCGTGCCTTCCATAAAATATAGTTGTAGAAAATTTAAGTATGTTCACACTTGAGGGCTCCAAATTTTCATTGTAACCTTAAGTTAAGCGTAAAAAGGGCAACCACATCAAGGAGTTTAGTCAGGTCGTTGGGCTCTCAAAATCCGATTTTATGATTTCAAAACACTCGATTGTTTTGGAAGGGAAATTATTGTACCCGATGCCCTAAATATTGGCACCATGATGTTCAGAAAAATTTAAGAAACCCAAACAAAAAATCCTAGAATATAAGCTCTTGGGTGGAGATTATTTAGCACACTCAATTATGGTTTTTGAAGTTTCACACTATGTACGGAAAACAAGTCAAATGAGCTCTTCCTTCGATTCAACTGACAAAAATCAGTGGGTAATGTAATAATTTCGATCGAGATGGCAACTGCAATTTTCCCATTACCAATATCCAATAATTGCTTCGAAAACAGATCTGCAGTTTGAGCTTGTTGTAAAAGCACTTGCATGTTAGTCGTCAATCGGATGGTCACCGGACAACAGAATTATGGCTCTACCAAAAATGTTTTGATTGTTATACGAAGATCTTTCAACGTCCTTTTGTAAGCCAAAACCTATACAATTTAGAAAATTTTCCAGTCCCTCCGGGAACATCCAAAAAGTAAATGCCACCAGTTCCATTATTCACAGCTTCCATCAAAGACTCGTCATATTTGTACGAACTACTTCGGCTAATGCTTCATTATGCTTCATTTCTGCTGTCAATTGCAATGTCGAAGTTGACATGCCTCACGGTAATACACAGATAGCCATTAACGGTTCTCAATTATTGAAACAACGTCGGACTATAGATATCCATCATTAACAATGGAAGGTACTAATATTCGTCATTATTTGAATGCACATTGTAGATTCAACCAAGTACATTTGAATGTCCTATAACTGCTGTTCCTTATTTTCGATGCTGAAAAGATTTCGATGATGAGTTCCATGTGAAGTAGCATGGCGTTTCAGCTCAAAGCAAAGTGCGAGTGAAAGCAACTGCTTGACTAACCGAGAAAAAGCTTGCCAACGAAAAAGCTGCGTTGTCTAGATTGAAATATACTCGTAGTCCGTTTTCCAGATGCACCGCCAAATGTAAAACTGTCTTTCGTGGATCGCAAAGAAAAGATTTGCGAAATCGCCTAGTTACTGTTCAATTTCGGGCAAAGCAGTACATTTGGATTTTAACATGTAATTTGCAGTTGGTCGCTTGAAGCTTAAAACTTAGTTTCAAAAGTAGCTTAAATGAATTTCAAGATATATAAATTTGTTAACTGATAAAGCTTCACAATCTCTCTAATTCCGTTGAAGATATTTTGGAGACCTCTTTTTCGCTCAAACTTAATTTATAATATTGTTACGATACCACCTAGCGTGCGATAGCACAACTCCGAATATATTACGATTTCTCTAGGATTAACCTAGAGACATCTATTAAGTAACGATACTACTAATAGTATTAAAATGGAGCAAATAAAATAGAGCAGTGACATCTTGATAGAAGTAGAATCTTCGAGATGCATGTAATTTTTGTATATAAGCGAAACGATGTTGTGAGCGGAAAAAAACAGTTGTACTTTAAACGCGAACGAGTAAAGATTAGCGACTAGCATCCACAAGTGGTAAGTGGGTTATCTAGTGAAATTAAAGTGTTATTAAAAGTGAATTACTGTGGTTAAAATAAAGAGTACTAACATGGCCCGTTAATGCATGATAAATGGCTAGATGTTGCTATTGGTACGTTTTAAAATAAGAAAAATATTTTTATGTGTATAATCGCCTAAATGTCATATATTTATACTAAATTATGACGATATTCTATCGACCCGACATCTGGAACATCAATTGGTAAACCATTTTTTTCTTATGATGGTAGTACTATATGTATTTATATTCTGCTTAATTTGAACTACATTAATGACGAAAGAAATTTGAAATTAAAAAAATTGGGCCTGTTTGATTATCAAATTTCAAAAACCTTAACCAAATTTGTTTAATCTGAACATGCAAGTACTTGCCAAACACGCATAAGCTTCCCACGTTACGCCTATGGGAAAGAGAATCAAGATTATAGATAATAATTTTAAAAATCCAAGACATCTGGCAGCACTAATTCCTGCTTTGTTTATTTGTTCAGCCCAAAATATGAATCTCATAGAGAGCTGATATAGAAGATGATTGATAAAAATTAGAAAAGGGGGCGGTGAAAGGTTGAAACTATGAGTAAAACAAGCGTTCAAAGATGTGAAACGGAAGTCACGCTACCCCCCACTTGGATTTTGTGGCAAAGAAGCAAATTCTCAATCCATAAAATTCATAGCGAACCGTGAAGGCCGCAACTGCGATCAAATGCCTTCGAGATATCAAATGCAATGCTTGTGATTCACCAATTGCTAAGTGACAATATTATCTAAGTCACCTGTGAATGCCCTTCGCGAAAACCACACTGACAATCGAAAATTAGAACGATATCTTTCAAGCATTTGATCAACTGAAAATTGATTATGCTTTCAAGGACTTTGGAAACATGCAGACGACAGCGATTGGTCAATCATTTAAAGAGTCCGATTTGCTGCCCTTTTTGGCACAGGATGTTAGCAGTTTTTTAAATGGAGGGGAAAATGCCAGAAGACATAGATCGATGGAACAAACATGATAGTTGCTTTGACAGGGACTTACGACAATATTTTTTAAACTTCAGTTTAGGACTTTCCGCAACTTTTCTCTAGCCTTCTCTTCGTGATCTTTTTTAGCTTGCAACACCGATCACTAGGTTTTTAGCCGCCTTAAATTCAGCAAAATTTTCATTTGATGTTTTTTTTACATATTTGCGGTGAGAAACTTCTTTATTGCCGGTTGCTGTTCTGCAGTCATGATTATGTCAAAGATTGGCCAAAGTTTGGGCAATGATTGGATTAATTTTTTCAGATTTTAGAGACTAGAGGGAGTGAACGTTTCGATTCCTGTGAAAATAACAGTCATAACCAGAATGGCTGCATTATCACTAGCATCATAACGACGTTGAAAATTCCGCTGTAATAATTCCCGCCAATGGTTAGAATTTCCTAAAGAATAACTGACGGAGATATTGCATTTTTCCGCATGCGATGCTAAAAACAGATCCAGTAAATGACCTTTATCGTTTACCCGAACTGGTATTCTCGTATAGCTGCGTTAGTTGGTTTAAAACTGCAAACATTTCAGCCGGCCACCAGCCCGGTGTAGTGGATTTAGAATAACGATGCCACTTGGAAGTGTGAAGTACTGAATCATCTGCCACATCAATTTCAGCCTTTGGTGATTTATAAAGGGTAAATCAATGAATCTGACAGAGCATAAAATCCAAAATGAGCGTCGTTGTTTGGTATATTTAGGCTTCGGTAAAGACCACATAGGAAGATGGGCTGTTTCGTGTCATAGATTTCCACCCATTCAAATCTGAAATCATTATTCGTACTTTGGCCTACAAAACTGGGAATGGAACTGTGACTGTTCTTACAAGATCATCTTTACCTGGGTGAATTTCTCTTAAGTCGATCCCTTGCTCCCATCAAATGAGGTAAGTCATCTTTCTTTTTTGATCGTGGTTAATCTTTTCGAAGTTCTGCCGGTTTTAGATTAGAATTTTTCTTGCCTTAATAAAGTTCATGCCGTTATTGCTGTATAAGTGGGCAATATTTTCCCTGCGCGATGTAAATCTTTTGAATACTGCTAAGATTAGGTGTTGGCTGTAAAATCAAAAATCACTTCGAGACGAACAGCCATTGTTGAAATGCATCCAAACACAGCATTGTTACCTTTATAGGCCTTATTTCCTCTGCTTTTTGAAATCCGTATGCTCGATGGTGTGGCATAATCGACACCGGTATGTATAAATATGACCTGACTTCTGGGTAAATTGTCCATGAGTTTTTTAATCGATTTACTTTAGAACCGAAAACAGGCAATGCAGTTTTGAATGAGGTTCCTTACTCTTTGAGCTCCCCTTACGATCTAGAAATTTATGCGGATAAATGCTAAAGAATGCATTTATTGCCATGAAGTGTGGACGCGGGTATACCCAACTAGCAATTAGGCTGGTAAAATGTGATTTTGATGGAAGAATAAGAGGATATCTTTCTCCAAATAGAAGATCCAAATTATTTAGTCTTCCTCCTACTATTAGCAGCCCGTCGTTATTTAGAAACGGAGCATAATATAAATACACATATACTACCAAGGTATGTTAGTCCATTGACGTGATAGATGTTGCTACTGGTATCGTTTTAAAATAATCAAAATATTTTTTATGTATAATCGCCTAAATGTCATATATTTAATCTAAATGTCGACAATATAGATGTCGGGTCGATAGAATCGACCCGACATCTAGAACATCAATGGGTAAACTGTTTTTTTCGTATGATGGTGGTACTATATGTATTTATATTATGAACGGAGTCAGTGAAGAGATATTTGCATCCTTTTTAAGTGATTGTTGATATTTTAAAGTTGATATTTCGTATGTAAAGCAAATACCTTGAACTGCTTTTACGATTGTGGTTAATTCTGTCCTGAGTTCTATTGCTCGTATTTCTTCGGCACACTTTGGTCTTAAGTCTGTTAAACTCGGGTATATGGTAACCAAGAGGTTTTGGTGGTCAGTAGACCTGTGATTACTGTTCCATACTGATAATTCAGTTCGGCTGTAGATAATCGCTGCTTATGCCTTTTCTGATGCATTGCAGTATCCGCGTGTAAACAAAGGTTTTGATTAGCTAAAAATACGATTCCTATCCAACCGTGGAATTTATGGGGTCTCAAGCTTTACCAATTCGTATTTCATTTCCTCTCATTTTACTGTAATTTCTTTAGGAACTTTTACGCCCCATTTTATTTTTGTGGTTCACAGTTATTTTAGTATAAGTTTCGATTTGATGGTAATTGGCGACAACCATACCAAATGAATCAAATTTTCTTGTGGCTTCCGAGGCTGGTCCTAAGGGTCGTTTCCGATGATATTTGGTTTATCTAAAATCTGAATCAGTCAGAGATCGGATTCCAATGGATTCCTAAAGTTTTAATAAGATTATCTTCTGCCAATTCGAATTTTAAAATTAATTTCTTGGACTTTTATATAGACTGTTAAAATCGACTGATATCAACTCAAATATCGACTGATCTATAGTCAGCTTTTTCCCCATTATGACTTTACCGTGTAGTGATTGTCTTTTGTCTAACATTATCAAAAACATTGTGATATGCCTGCTACCGTACATGTAACATAATAAAGCAATTTATTAGCCGCATTTAGGCGTAAAATATTCGATGATAGATACGAAATGACAAATCATATAACAAAAACTTTTTAACTGTTGTAGGGATTTTAAGCATTTGTAAAGATTTCATATTTGTTCGATTCGTATTTTCAGCTATGATCTTGGGTTTACTGCAATTTTTTGAACTTTGAATGTTTTCTTTGCATATATTCGCGAATAAAATTTCAAATTTCTTGCGGTTTTAAATTTAACTTAAAATTATTAAAGATAATTTAATGGTAAAACTTGTCTGCTACGAGTGAAATATCAAGTAACAAAGCACGACTTCATTTACATTTACATGTAACTTTAATGTTGTTGGTAATAGACGTAGTTCGCCGTCAAAAGCAATTTTCCATTTCACCTTCAAAAACTTGTACACCACCTTCTAGCACTAAACCTATTTAGATCTTTACGTTATAACACTTTAATTGATTATAAACGTCATCAAGATATTGAAACCTTGAAAGATCACAATTAGAAAATTGTATTCAAATGACTTTGTCTTCTTCGTTAAATCTTCTTTAGCCGCATTGTACAAAACAATTTCTTACGAAATGAATTAATGAAATGCATTAAACCACAAAAAGTAACAATCGCATTTCTTATTACAAATTCTTATACATAGCACGTTTCTCCTTCTACTTGCAAGAACTTACTACCATCACCACTTTCTTCGTGTACATAATTTTTTTGTGTTTGTCGATAAATTCGATCCAATTTTCAGAGTTTAATTCAGTAATCGTGCATCATTCAAATCGTCAACATATATATATACCAAGAAGACATAAGTAAGAAAGTATTGTCACTGCGTCACCTGCGCACAGTATATATATTTAACAGCGCAGATAATTTCTTTTTTCGCATCTATCAAACAGAATATCCGCTAAATCGTTTAATTTGAAAGTAAATATACGTAAGCTGAGTGTTTGTACTGAGTACTTAAGAAAACATAAAGTGAAATTAAGTATTAAGTGTTTGTCTTAAGAAAAAAAAAAATAAAATAAAAATTTATTGAGTGTTAAAAAAAAGGTCAAGAACCGACCGACTTTACTGAGTTCTTGTTGGTTTTTGTTTATAGTAATTCTTGATTTGAATCTACATTCTTGCGGTGTGTTTTTTTGAAACGTCTTGAAGACGAGTTCTTAAAATATATTAATTACTGAAATAATTTGTTTAAAATGAAGAATAATATATTGTTGGTGGTGTTTACGATATTGATTGGTGCCGTTCTTGGTGAACAACGTAAGTATTTTGTTTTGAGGTTTACCGTACTTTTTTATGTGTCGAATGTGTGTGTGTGTGTATGTTCCGATATAAATAGGTAATTCAACGGTTAAATTAATTTTGGTTGGAATTTTTCTTTATGATCCAACTTTGTTGTTATAGTTATGGTAACGCATTATGTGTTGACCTCTTAAGTTTCTGTTAGTTTATAAAAATCTTCTTCCTAAGACTTAATACCAAATATTTTCACATCAGCTGTTGTGGATCGACTTTGCAAGCATTTGAAGTTCTCTGTAAAAAAAAAGTGATTGTAAAAAAAGTTGCACATGCAAGTACACTTTCAAAAATATCTTACTTACTTAAAGTAAGTGGACATGGCTTAAGAAATGATAGAAATTATTCTTAATGACTTAAGTTTACAATTTAAATCAGGTTTTCACATGCTTAAGGGATGTCTGCTTAGTTTAAGTTTTAAATTGCCAAATTCTTAAAAAAATTAAAGAATTTTATTCCATTTCGAAATAGATTGTCATTAAGCTAGAAGTATTAATTAAAAAACTTAAGGTACTATAAAATGACCTTAAGTGGCATACTCATTTCATACCCATTTGAAATAGCCGTTTGAATAGTTAAACCAACACTTATTTAAGCACCCTAGTTTAGGGTTTAAAACTTAAAAGTTGTAAGTGGCCTCACTTTCAAAAATATTTGACTTAATTATAGTAAACTAGAAATTATACTTAAGACATAACCTAGTAGATATGACTTAAGTCACAATTAGAAAAAATTGTGTTCCTATATTTTGACTGTAATTCGTAATTTTATGTAAATAATCATTTCAATCAGTCTCATCCACAGCTTAAGTCTGTTTATTTTATATTTTAAATTTAAGTCAAGTCCACACGTGCTTAAGCGATGTCTGCATAGTTTAAGTTTCAAATTTTAAAACTCTTTTAAAAAATTAAAATAAGCTTAAGTTGCATATTCATTTTTATAAAACTTTGACCCAAAATTTAAGTAAACTATTTAAGTAAAGCGACATTACTTAAAATTAGGATTTCAAATTTTAATTTGTCAAACATGCTTTTATATAACTTAAATATTTTAATTTCTAAAATATCAGACTTAATTATATTCAGTGGAATAAAATATATAAAAATATGGCTTAAAATCGTTATAAATTATACTTAAGACATGACTTAGCAGATATGGCTTAAATTTATATATGTATACCGACCTAAATTATTATTTTGTTCCCACAATTTATGTAAACAATTTATGTAAATTGAAGTTTTATTATTATCACTTAAGTCCTGTTTACACGTGCTTTACGATGTCTGCTTAGTTTCAAATGTTTAGATTCTTACAGGACTAAAGTATTTTGTTACATATATCATATTAGTCTGTAGATAGTTTAGCTAAAAAAATGACTTACTATTATTAAGTGGACTAAATCATAAACAAATAAATGACTTAACATCGAAAATGTACTTAAGATATTACTATAACGAGGATGTCACGAGACTCAGAAGCTATTGATGTTCCTTAAGCTTATGTTCTTTTTTATATTTGTAATATTTTTTAGTAATATGTTAGACTGAAGTCAAATGTCTTAAGTTACAAATACTTAAGTTTTGTGAAATTAAATTAAGCTGATTCTTTATTTTTGGCTTTATGGAAGTCTTAAGATATTTAATCAAAACTTAAATAACCTAATTACTTCTTAGTTAAAAAAATGAGTACCAAATACTTAAGCCTTAACTCGTTAGTGGTAAGTGACCTTTAAAATGTATTGAAATATACTTAAGTATATAAATAAATTTTAAGATATGACTTAAGTTTATGATGTGACTTAAGTTTATAATTTATAAAAAATAATTAATACTAGAGATCTAAAGAATAATGATGTTGCAATAATTTACTTTAGTTACTACTTTATGTATATTTAAGTCAGTCACTTAAGTTAAGTAACCCATAATTTTTAATAAACTAAATAGTAAAAAATATCTTGATTACTCAAGAAAGACGAATTAAATATCATGCCTTTTATTAAGTCGAATTTTAACTTTTTAAGTGATTTAACCAAAACTTAAGTAAGCCACTTTTGGATTGTACTTTTTGAGCTATATATTAGAAATAGATATCAAATAAATTAGGTTTATCCCGTTAATCTAAATCTAATAACTTATGTTGGTCGTAAAATTGGTCAATTTGACTTAATTCAGAGCTTTAGTAGCAAATGATTTTATTTTGTTATTAAAATATACTGCATTCTTGACTTAAGACTTGACTTAAAATAGTACCAAAAAAGTTAAAATAGTTTAAATAGTACCAAATGCTTAAGTTTTAACTCATAAGTGGCAAGTGACTTTTAAAATAAAGTATGTTAGAAAATTTTATATTTTTAAATATTTAAGATGCAGATATACATAAGTCTATTTTTAAATAACACTTAAGATATGACTTAAGTTCGTAATTTATAAAAAACAATTAAAGCAGCCGATGATGTCACAATAACTTTCCTTTAGTTACTATGTTACGTATGATTAACTTAGTCACTTAAGTTAAATAATCCAAAACTTTTAATAAACTAAACCGTATTTGTTAGATGACTTAAGTTCAGAGTTTATACAAAAATTTTCAAAAACAGACTTAAGTTGCGTTTTCAGTCCTATTCACCTAATATGCCAGTTTGCACCTGCTTAAATAATATCTGGTTTATTTAAGTTTCAAAATTAAGTTTAAGTTTAATTATTATTAAACTTAAGATGTGACTTAAGTCTTAGTTTGAAAACTATGTTTATATAAATTAAACTTGTGTTAAATTAAGAAACCATAGAAGTTAGATTTAGTTCGATACCTTTATCAATTGTGACTTAAGCATAGAGTAAGATTATAAGTCTTTATAGTTCATGTTTAAGTATTTGTCTTAAATATTTATTTAAAGTCTAACTGTTTGAATTCTATCAATTTGATTTAACTTAAACAACTTAAGACTTAATACAGCTTAAATAAAAGAATATAGCTTTTAAGGAGAACAATTTTTCAAGAAAGATTCCATAAAGATACTTAAGTTCTAGTTTATGAATTGTAGAGTGATTGAAAATTTGACTTAAGTTTTCAAATTCAATTTTTAAAAGCTAACGAATTAAATTATATTTAATTTCCGAAAACGTGCAAAATTATGTTAATTCACGTTCATAACTGACTTAAGCAATTGTATAACAGTGCATGGCTAGGTAAGTTAAATAATATAGATTGCAAAGTAATATTAATCCAAGCCTCAGGAGATTGGTTAGTTTAAATCAGTTAAGCCAAACTAAAAAAAATATAAATTAGTTTAAGCGTTTTTTAAGCCACAGCATCTTAATTATGACTTAAGTTTAAAAAGTTTAACATTTGACCATTAACTTTAAATAAACAGCTCATACTATATTCTTAGGATTAGTAATATTAGTATTTAAGTATTATTTAAGCTGACTTAATTAATCTCTAAGCCACTACAATTATCACATTTTTTTTAGGTAAACATATTTAAGCCAGTTTTTCCCCAAGTTATAACTATCATATTTCCACATATTGCATAACTTAAGTAGGTACTCATTGATTAAGTTAAGTCAAATTTAATTCGACTTTAAAAAACTACGGTGTTTTATTATATATATTCTTTAAAATCAGCTTAAATGGTGTACTACTTAAGATAATATTTAAAGGATGTGATAAGAAAAAATTGACTGTTTAATTTTTAATTTATGCAAAATGTTATTTAAAACAGACTTAAAACTGCTGAATATAGATCTTATTTTTCTCTTAAGCCAAGTTTTAAGTCATAATTTTTAATTAAAAATACTTCAGTTTTTTAGTTATAAATAAATAAAAATTTTCTAATTCTGCTTAAGTCAATTTATTTAACTTAAGTTAAGTTCATCTACAATTTGTAACATCTATCATTAAATTATAGTTTAACAATGTTCTTCGCCTTAGAATTAGCAATGTTTTCTACTTACGTCAAAGCTAACCGGCTTAAGTAGTCTTTAAGTCTTTAATTTATTTAAATTTGTCATTGATTACGAAATTTATATTAAAGATTCAGTTCTAATAGCTTAAATCAAATTTATGACTTAAGTCAAATATATTATTTGAACAACTGTAACAAATATTCTTTTTTATTTTCAGCCTATTTCGTAGAGAAATGTTATCGTGACGATCCCGAAATAAATGAATGCATGCGAAGTTCTTTCAATAATCTCGCACATTATATTCGAGACGGAGTACCAGAATTGGATATTTACGAGGTAAGTCATAAGATATAGTATAATTCTATTGGAACGCCACTCAAAACTACATTTATTCACCGCTGTCCGTAATTTTATGTTGATCTTGGAATTACCAAGTATTTTGAATAGTTTAATGAACTTGATCGTTGATCGTTGAATGCGTCACGATCTTGAAGTTATTATTTATAATCGTGTTATTTTCAAGTATGCAAGTAAATGTAAAAGTTGTTTAATTTAAACCATTATACCAGAAAACCGTTAATTATGAATGCGCGAGCGTACTCTATAATTGGGATATTAAAATTTTTTTTTTGGGGTTAACAAGCAATCGCAACGTGGATTACAATTGTTTTGATATTAACGCAATAATTACATGTAGAGCCACATGTATTGTGCATTATATTCGTATAACAATATAAAGAAATCAAAGCTTGCGTGTTTCTTAGAATTTATTCAGGGTCATCGCACACTTAGCAGAGTATTTATCAATGTGTAAGATGATCGTAAAAAATTTCACTAGCACACGTGAAAACTAAAAGTAAGAGTATAAGATTATTTATACGAAATGCGGAATATGATGCGGAATTATAATTTTCAAGTACGCGCGAAAGTCACTTAAACGTTTACTTTCTTTTAATTGCAATAAAAATTATTTTTAATCGTTTGTATGTTTATATTTCGCCTAGGTTGAACCAGTGATCGTTGATGAAATTACTGTAGCTATTGGTAGTGGACCAGATGGATATCGTGCTATGTTCCGCGATATACAAGCGTTTGGTGTTAGTAATTTAACGGTTACACAAGTTCGTTCAGATATTGAAACGTTACAATTCCAACTGACGTTTGAAATATCAAAAATTAAAGTGAACGCTAAATATCGATCGTCTGGTGTATTACTATTAGTACAAGCGTCCGGTGGTGGTGATTATTGGGGCGAATATGGTGAGTATATTAAAAACACAAAAAAAACCTCTAAATGATCTTTTTTTATTTCATTCATAGATGGCGTTAAAGCTAAAGTCTATTATAAGCTTAATCCAGTGACCACAGACGATGGTGCCACATATTTAGAAGTGCAACAAATCAAAATGGATTTCAGTGTGCGCAACATTAAAATGGGTGTAACAAATATTTCACAAGGAAATTCTGTCCTTGAGGCGGCGCTAAACCTGTTCATTAATTCGAACGCACAAGAGCTATTGAAAGAAATGAAACCGGCGCTTAAAACAAAACTTACGCTTGTGATGAAAAACTTTTTAGAACGATTATTAGATCGGATACCGATGGAATTGTGGTTGGAGTAGGAGAACATTTGTTCAACTAAATACAGGGTTTAAGTGTATTAAATTATATAATTAATAACACCTCATTGATATAATTATTGAATAGTTTTAAGTTATGTATTTAAGTTATAACTAAATATTAAATAAATAATTATATGATAATTGATCTGTAATTGATTTAAAGTTTTCTAGTTTTATTTCATGATAAAATATATATTTGTATATTTGAAACTTTTTATTGCATTTGTTTTTTGTTGATGGCCAGCTTAAGCCACTTTGATTAATGACTTAAATGTTAACCTAAAGTTGTTAATTGCTTATGTTTAACGTCATCGCCGCAATTTAATTTGCGCATTTAAATCAATTGATAATTTAACTTAAGTTACTTAGCGTAGTGACTTAAGCGTATAATACTGATTGTTTTAGTGTCGACTCTTTAGTGTGTTTTTTTGTTGTTGATAGGTTAAGCCACTTAAATTTGTGACTTAAGCGAAAACCTAAAATTGTTAATTACTTATGTTTTATAGAATTTTGGCGTAATTTAAATTATTCGGCAATTTTTGGATTTTAAATTAATTGATCATTTATCTTAAGTCACTTAAACAAGTGACTTAAGCATTATGTTAAAATTATTTTACAATTTTATTGGTTTTATCTTTTCTCTACATGTTTTATTTTTGTAGAAAACTTTTTTAAGCCAATTTTAATTAGTTAACCATTGTACAATCTAAATTAATCGATAATTTAACTTAAGTCACTGAGGATAGTTACTTAAGTGTTAAGCTAAAACGATTGGTTGCAACAGTAATCCATTTGAAGTTTTACTGTTTTCTTTTAAGCTATAAAATTGTTGGCTTTATTTTCTTAATGAATGTGTTTTTTGTTGATGACTGGCTTAAGCCACTTTGATTTCTAAAGTTGTTAATTGCTTGTATTTAATCTTTGCAATTTAAATTATAATTGACAATAATTTACTATTAAATAGTTATTAAATTGAAGTTTATTTTGATTTTATTTTATGTTATAATTTTTGATTGGTTTAGTTTCAACATTTTAACGTGTGTGGTTTTTTTGTTGGTAGCTTAAGCCACTTAGATGTATAACTTAAGAGATAACCTAAAAGTGTTAATTGGTTATTATTTATAGAATTTTAGCGTAATTTAAATTATTCGGCAATTTTCGAATTTTAAATTTGATCATTTATCTTAAGTCACTTAACAAAGTGACTTAAGCATTAAGTTACAATTATTTTACAATTTGATTGGTTTCATATTTTCACTACATGTGGTATTTTTCTAGAAAACTGCTTTAAGCTAATTAGTTAACCATTGTGCATTTTAAATTAATTGATAATTTAACTTAAGCCACTTAGGATTAACTTAAGCGTTAAGGTTAAACTATTGTTTGCATCAGTAATCCATTTGGAGTTTTGCTGTTTTATTTTAAGATATAAGATTGATTGGTTTATTTTCTTTATAAATGTGTTTTTTGTTGACAACTGACTTAAGCCACTTTTTAATTAGTTTTAGTAACCCAAAATCGTCAATTACTTATGTTTCATGTCGTTTGCACAGTTTAAATTAGTTGAATCATTTTTAAGTTAATTTAACTTTAGTTACTTAGAATAGTGGCTTAAACGTTAAGGCCATTTAAATCAAACTTAAGCTAACATATGTCTTAAGCTAATATATTCTAATATATTTTTTATTTTAAAAACCGAAACTATCTCCTTAGAAGGGCTACAAGAATACAAATGACCGATTATTTAACATTTAAAATTTTTTATTAATTTAACTTAAGTAAGTCTTCTTAACTTAAGCTGCAACTATTTGGTTTGAAGGCTTAAGTTATAATTTTTTAATTTATAATAAGTTTATCAGTAGTCTATAATAGTAACTTAAATTAGTTTAGTCGACGTGGTTCAAGCGATTTTTGCTCAAGTTAAGATAAGTTTATATTGATCGAAATTTTACGCTTAAGTATGTTTTAATAAAAAAAAGTTTTTACATTGCTATTAATCACACCTTTTTGGTTGTTGAAGGACACATGAATTTGCGGTTGTATAGAAACGGTTATAATCAAGAGTTAGGGTGCTTATTTGAACCAGTATGTATACAACATTAAATGTTAGTTCGCCAGCTTAAGTCTGTTTAAGTAAAGCTTAAGTCTAACCCTCGTTTTAAGTAATACTTAAGAACATAAAACTACTTGAGATTTGGTATTATGACTTAAGTCTATAGTTACTGTATTTTAGCTTAATATAAATTAATTTGACTTCGAACTGACATTAAATCTTCATCATTTAAAGATACTACTACTATTTATATTGATTAAACGAAAGTAGTTTAAGTAACGTATTAATTACTCGTTAATGATAGTTAAGGCTATCAGATTTTAATTGACTAAAACCATACTTATGTTTGATGCACTAGTAAAACTAAAATTTAAGTCACCTTTGAACGATAAATCAATAGCAAAAATGAAAACACATTTTAAAACTTAAGTGTGATTTTAAAACTTAAGTGTGAACTTAAGTCATGTTCGACAATATGTTAACATAACAATTAGCTTTAAGTGAGCTAATTATAAACATTTTCCAATGGATAGTTGCTTAAACCACTTTATAATTCAGAATTACGTATATTTTCAAGAAACAAGCTTAAGTCATAAATAGTTTAAGTTTAAGCTTCAATATAAGGAATGAATAATTTTGTTGTTAAGTCATTTTATATTTTTTTTGTAGTAGGGATAAATGTGTATCGTGATGAATAACTGGACCGCTACAATTCCATCGTAAGGTAGCAGCTTGATCTGACAATCATCAATATCGTTCGGTAAAAATAACATTTTTCATTCGTAATGAACAACATACGGACCACGGACAAGGCGAACAAACTTTTTATTAGTACCAGTGGTGGTATCCACATGACAAATCACAACAAAATCCACCAGTTCGTAATTTTTTGCGGGCCTAAAATACCGGTCAAACCACTTTTCGTTATACTCCTGAGTTTTTTAATACTTGGCTGCATCCCTTAATGAGACCAATATTAATTTCTGGATCCCTTGAATCGACAAAAATAACAATTGGCTAGGCGTAGTCTCCACAGAACGCTGAACCGTATGTTGCAATTTATGTCGGAATATTGCAATTGTTCAGTTAATTTTTCCAACAAATGATTAAGGACAAGGTTTGACGTTCCATTTACTCATTAGCCTGAGGAAATGTTACTGCCACCTTAACATGTCGAATATTAAATTTTCCGTATAAAAAATCCTGGAAGTAGGCTGAGTCACAGCAGTAATAATCTGGGACACATCTATGTGCTGGGTAATCAGCAGACCCACGACCAAACTAGGAACAGTTGTAATATCTTGTTGGAACTTGGTCGGTTAAAGCCTGCAATTTTCTAACATCTGAACATCTTTAGGTCAAAACTTTATGTGTAATTTGGTCACCAATTCCTAGTTGGAGTCGTTTCCTTATTTACTTTTTAAACTAATTGGATAACTACTTAACATAAATTATTTAAAGGTAAAATAATCTCTAGCGTAAGCAGATCTTAGAAAACTATTGACTGGGCTGATCGAGTTACAACTGATACTAAAAGACTACTGTAACAGAGTTATAATGTTACCTTCAACTTGTTCATAATCAATTACCATTAGTAATTATAGGTTATAAGTATGTACGTACGTAGGCAACATTTGCGTGTGATATTCTTTATAGTAAAGTAAATTGTTTGAGATTAGCATCACTGAATAATTTTTAAGGTTGACAACCAATCTTTAACAACAAAAGCTATTACACAGTCATACAGTTTTAATTTATAGCTAATATGAGCAAGCAACGTGATCTTAATTAGCTGTCAGTCAGTTTGGTTTATTGAAAATTTATCTGTAGTTTTAAGAATAAATTACCCTAGTGTTTTTTTGTCAATTTGCTTCGGAAAAAACTTTCGCCAGAAGTTTTTGATTAAATAACGAAACCAGTTTATTTGACCATTGAATTTGAGACTCAAAGATATGTCCAATCACATAAGGACAAATAATTAATAAGGCGTTGGTTGTTTCTTATATTTTTAAGAACTTACACAGCACCCCTCGTAATTAACGATGCTTAACCAATGCTTAAGTAATGTGTTAAAATGTTAATTCCTAACAATTTTAATCTTAAGATATTTTTCTGCATTACCATATTTTATGTTTACATAAAAAAATCTATGACGTCAATAGTTATTAATTGGCAACGTGATAAATTAATTAGAAGTGATTATAGTCCCTAATTTAATTCATTGAGTTGTTAAAACTAATGGTATAAAGATTTACATTATTTAGCTTACGGGTTTCAATGATAACAACTTGTATAGAACCGAGTGAACAAAAAGTACCGGAACGGTGATATACTTTGAACACCATAAATGTTACATATTAAACCATTACTAACTTCAGTAATTTTATTCTTTATTTTTATCTAAATTAATAAAACAAATTAAGTTAATTGATTTAAAGCAATAATTATATTAATATTTATTATATTAATTATTTTTTAGGTATATTCTTAATCCGACTTAAACCAGATTGTTAAATCTGGAATTTTAGATTAAGTGGACAAATTTGCGATTGCTAAATCTCCTATCTACTAAGTTTTAGGTAAATCATTGTCACCAAACTGATTAGATAACTAATTTAAACCTTAGTTTAAGCCAGTTATTTAAGTTAAGTCACAGTTGAATTTAAATTTATTAGCATTTAACTATACATGTAACATTTAAACTTAAGTGACATTAGAAATTAAACATCTTCGGGAATTATGACTTTGTATATGAATTGCACAGACAGACCTTCCACCAAATATGTTATGGCTTCCTATTTTAAGTCATACTTAAGCAGCTTAATGTGGAAAAAGTTTTTTTTCCATTATCATTTAGTATCAACACTAAGATTTTAGCTTAAATATATTTCTATAAATTTTAAAAGTTAAAAATTTAAAAGTTTATTTAAAATTTAAAGCTTAAGCCTCTATAACTAAAGATCATCTTAATATAAATCAATTTTGTGTTAAGTCATATGGTTTTTAGAGTTTGACGAAGGGTTTTGTAAAAAACTTAGAAAATTAGTATTAATTGTTGTATCCATTTTGAGCTTAAGCCGCAACTGCCTCAACTTAAAGTTTCTTAAGTTATGTTTCTATATAAGGGTTTTTAAGTTAAGCACCATAATTTTGAGTTAAGTAGATTAACATCTTTAAATTTTGTAAATGCAAATTTAAGCCATATTTTTAAGCCAATTTGCAGTTAACGACTTAAGTTTTAACTTTCTATTTTATGACTTTTTAATCTGTGATTACTTAAGAACGTGTCTATTTGACTTAAGTGAAAATATAAAATAAGCTGACTTAATTGGTTGAGTAAGATTAAAATGGCAATTCACATAAAACATAAACTACAATCAAACTATAGAGATACTATAGTTCTTTGAGTTTTTAGTTTTACATTTTTATATGCTTTAAGTCACTTCTAAAATGTTTAATACATCCTTAAGTCATATTTTAAACCGATTTATACTATATTATATCTTAAGAAGTAAAAACCGAAACTAGTTTATTAACGCTTTGGTTAAACTACTTAAGAAATTAGGATTATATTTTAGTAAAATTGCAAGTGTAATCTGGCTTAAGTCTCAACTATTGTAAAATATTTAAATATATTTAAATTGTTAGAAAATTTCATAAGTATTGTGACTTAAATGGGACCAACATTACTAAGGTGCGTAGGTGTTTGACTTAAGTTAATATAATATGAAATAGTTTAACAGATAAACAGGACCAAAATTTGCATAGTATTTCTCTTTTGAGGTTATAATAGTTTAGCCCACTTTCTATATAGTTAAGTCGAACATTTTTGTTCCCAGGATAAAATTACATTAAGTAGATTTGCATCTTTGAACTTTGCTAAATATTTAAGATTTAAGTGAAAAGTATGAAGTAATCTGACTTAAACTAATAGTGTCAGTTAAAACAACATTTCATATAAGCTATAATTTGACTACTCAGTCAAACATAGGAATATTAATAATTTTTGTGTATGAATATATAGTGTTTTATATAATCTCTTATTTTAAGTGTTACTAAAGCGCTTATTAGTGATTAAATTGAGCGCAAAATAACTCAGTTAAGGCACCGAAAACTAAACTAAACTCTCCAATCATGACTTAAGCAATTTATTTCTTAATTTTTAAATAAATTAAGTCATTTGATTTTACGCAATAATTTGTTTGATTAATATTTTTTAAGTATATACTATAATCTGACTTAAGCCAGCTTATTAAGTCTGCAATTTTAGATTATGTGTACAAAATTAGTGTTTGTGAAATGAACCTCCTGAGCTTTAGGTATTACATTGATATCAAACAATTCAAATGCTTTAATTTTAAAACTTAGTTTAAGCCAGCTGCTAAGGTTAAGTCACAAATAAAATTGAATTTGTTAGCATTTAAATATTTAACATTTAAACTTAAGTAACATTAGAAATTAAAGGACTCCGGGAATCCCAATTTTTCTATATAGCACATGACAGACTTTTCACCGAAAATGTTTTTGGCTTAAGCCACACAAAATTTTTGTTAAGTGATATATTTTTAGAGTTTGACGGAATATATCGAATTAAGTCAGTTACTTAAGATAAACAGTTTAGGAATAAAGTGTTAATTTTTGTATCCATTTTGAGCTTAAGCCATATCTGCTCAATCTCGACTTAAGTCTAATTTCTAAAGTTTCTTAAGTTATTTTTTTATATAGTTAAGTTACCTTACAACAGTTAAGCGATATAATTTTAAATTAAGTAGATTAGTTAATAAAACACTTAAGTTTAAAAGAATGTTAAATTTTGAAATTTAAACGAAACGGAAATTCTTTTCGGACGTGGTAACTTGAACTTGTTTGAGTAAGTATAAAATAGGATTAAGTAGATTTGTATCTTTGAACTTTATAAAAATTAAAATTTACTTAAGAAACATAACGAAGTTATTTTATTTTTTTTTAAATTTAGTGATTAATTTAAACGCTCAAAAATACCTCAGTTTGAGCAGTATACACAATATTTTGAACAAATGTGGTTGGCTTTGTCATTTCCGTAATTTTAATATTTTGTTTCTTAAATTTATATTTTATAGCAAATAGGTTGAGTCTTAATCCGATTGAGTGCTCAAAAAGCGCTAATTATGTGATCAATCTGAGTACTTGATCTTAGTTAATAATAGGGTTATACTGGAAAAATATGGATTAATTATAACATCCCAGTCGTATTTTTATAGGACAGTCTATGTTTTTTGCGTCAAAATGTATATAAAATGTATAGAGGTTTGGAAACTGAGCGCTTAGTTTTGGTAAATAATAACATGGTGGCTTTCGAAAAAATAATTTTATCAGATTATATAAACGTAACAGATACTCAGTTTGATTAAAGTATCACTCATCAAAATTGGATCACTAATAAGTGTTTGATTGCTCAATTTAGGCGAATTCATAATTTATCAAAACCAGGAAAGGGGTTAGGCTTTCCTAATTTTTATGCAGGAAAATGATTTATGGAAATGTGAATATATTTAACAGCAGTATCATTGCGAATAACAAATTTAGTTTACTGTCTAAGATTATGTTCAAAAATCGTGCTCTGCCAGTAAAGGTTAGTCTAATGCCATTTAAAGTGAAACTATTAGGATTTGATATTTCTTAGTAAAAAGTACCAGCTCTGTCTTAGATGGGTTGATTCCCAGTTCACTCATGCTGGCTCACTTTGTAATGATTAGCAGCGCATTCTGTATTATCTCCTTAATTTTAAACACTTTCCCCTGCAGTTCCAGAAGTAGTCCATTAACATCATATTCCACAAAAGAGGAGACCGTATTTTCTCATTTTCGGGTTAAATTCTACTTTGATTTCCGTCCATTACCTAGTAATGTAGACCAGCTTTAAACATCCCTTATAGATCAATCCTAGCCATGAGATAAATATCTCTGAGTTCTTCTAGATTCCTGCTGGTTTAATCCGTACACAATAAATGTGATACTCTCTGTGATCTAAACTCTACCGAATCGTCGAAGCTCCCTGGGAAGTGAGATTCCGTGAAAAATTTCAAAGTTTTCTAACTGGAAGCTGTCCATGAACCCTCAAGATTAACTAAATAACTTATACTAGTTGAATTGGTGGAGCAAATCTTCCTTAGATGAAAAGTTTCTGAGACCTCCTCTTTTTCTCACAGTGGAGTCTCCAATAATCTCTTTGTGCTCTCCATAGTTTTAATCGATTTTATTGCAAGGTTGAAATATAAGACCGTCAAAGCCTGCTGATTTCATACGATTGAGACACTCCACAGCGTTTAGTTGCCTTCTAAGCATAACTTTCCCAACAACAGGATAGAAAAAGAAAATCAATGAGAAAATAGAAATGGCTTTAAACCGGACAGTTGATAAGGCTTAAACCAGTAATGAGAGATAATGACATATATTATAATTATATAGTAAAGGAGCAGGTTTCATTTTTCATAAAATTCGTTAAGTGACACACTTTGTATGCGCCAATTTGCATAATGCATCGACTAATCGTTTATGAATGCTGTCCAATTAACATTGGTAATCGTTTGACAAATAAATTTTTTAATTATCCGGTAATAAATTATCTCATTAGCATATGCACACATATCGATCAAACATATCGATACAAAGACGCGAGATAAATTAAAAAAAAACGCAAGCTTACAACGCAATCATGATAACTTCCGATGTAAAATATCGAAAAGTCATTATCATATCGAGGTGTGTGGTGTGTGAGCGAGCGAAACGATTACGATTCAGTGACGGAACTGAATGTGTGGGAGGTGCACCATGACGAAGCTATAAAAGCGTTCTGTTCTTAGCGTTTCAAAATCAGTTATTAGTTGGTGCTCGCAGTGGATACACTAAGAATATTTAAGTGGTTATATTGTGATTTAGTGTGTGCTTAGAAAAGTGTAAGTGTCTTTATGTGTGCACCCATTTGGATATAAAAAAATTGGGGGAGAGGATACGCTTTAATTAAATTTAATTGGCAAATCATAATTGAGTTGGTTTTATGTGGCTGTGTGTATCCGTACGCGGAAGTTATCATGTGACCATTTCAAATTAATTATCGTCTATTCACAATGCCTGTTATTATGATATGGCAATGCTGTCAAAGAACATAAATTATCTTTAATTAGTGGTTGATAGATAAATTATTTAATTAATTTGTGATTTTTAATTTTTGCGAATTTAGAAAAAACGTTTGACCATGGCATCACAAATTTATTTGCTTGTATCGCTATTATCAGCTATTGGTTGTGTACAAGGCCTCTTCCCACTTCGTAAGTATTTAAAATCTAGACGTTTTATATGCGATATAAAAAAAATCAATATTTCAGCCGACTACATCCCCGTATGCAAAAGTACTGAACCCAATATGGTTGAGTGTTTAAGTAAATCGGTTGCGGCAATACGCCCGCATTTGGTGAACGGTATACCAGAAATGGATATTCCCAAACTCGAACCGCTCATCATTGAAAGTTTAGTACTATCGGAAAAATCGCCAACTAGTGGCGGTATAACGATGGCGGCACATGACGTTGAAACGTTGGGAGCATCAAATTTCGAAGTGACTAGCATTAAAATGGAGGGATTTGCTAAAAAATATGTGTTTGAACTGAAATTCCCCCGATTGAATGTGAAAGGGAAATATCTATTCGATGGCCTCATTCTATTGTTGCCTCTCAAAGGGAATGGTGATTTTACAGGAAATTTTAGTAAGTCGTTAATTTAGTTCTAGTTAATCGTGCGCATACACGATAACTAATATGTTTTGTGTTTTGTCTATTCCGCATGCGCAGCTGATTCGTCATCAGTAAACACGGTCATTTTGGAGGAGTATGAAAAAGGTGGTGAAATGCACGTTAAAGTGAAAAAAATTACAATACGTATTAAAGTGGGCAAAGGACGTATACGTTTCGGAAATCTATTCAATGGCAACAAAGATCTGTCGGATGTTTTAAATAATGCGATCAATGATAATTTCCAGATGTACATGAAAGAAGTAATACCATCGATCGAAAAAGCATTCGTAACATATAGTAAGACACTGGCGAGTAAAATTATGGACCGTTTTACCGTCGATCAGTTGTTTCCGAAATGATAATATTGCTATTTATAGGTTGGTCAGATGAATAAAGTCGTTTTGTGAATTTGTAATTTTGTGTAGAAAAAGTGTGATTGTCAATGGTTTGTATATAAAAACATCTTCAAACACCATCTAGAATCTGGGTTGGCCACAATTTAGATTTAAGTCAGTACTTTAGATTTTGGTTATTAATCTGACTGAGCAGAGTCCTAAATTACAGAATACTTACTTGTATGTCATATTAAAACAAACTTACTAACATTAAACTGACATTGACAGTAAATGTCATTTGCTTGACAATTTCACATTTATTGGAATCCATTTTATTTCAAATGGCTGTAACCATAATATAAATACATGTAGTAGAACCATCATAAGATAAAAAGTTTACCCATTAAAGTTCCAGATGTCGGGTCGATACAATATCGTCAACTATTAGGATAAAAATATGACATCTAGACGAAAAATATTTTGGTAATTTTAAAACGATACCAGTAGCGACATCTAATACGTCAATAGCTAACGTATCATGGTAGTACTATGTGTATTTATACTATGTTGTAACTTCATTCATTTGATCGCTGAAAAGTTAATTTCTTTGCGCCTAAATGTATGTGCTATTTTTTGACTTAACTTATAGTTGCGTTTCTGCCTACTCTCGATTCAAATCACTAGATTGTAAATAAATTCCACTGATGTTTACAGGGAGTAGGTCACGTTACAAAAACGTAACAATTGGTGACAACGGTGGGATTGTGAATAATGATTATGGACAAGTTAACAAATAAGCGATTAAGAAAGGATTTGGCACTTCGTGATTTGCCAACCAGCTCTAATAAATGTTTTTTATTAATACGACTCCGTGAAGGCTTGGATCTAGATCAGCACGAATTCGATGACAAATATGGAGGTGATCGTAAACCAGAACTGTATAGAACAGAAAGTCTGATATCAAAAGAGTAGGAAATCAAAACAAGAGTATATGCAGCAGATATTAAGAGGTTGGCGCATCTAGCACATTCCGACATGATTCCAGACTAAAGGATGTAAAGACTATAGAAGAGTTGTAGTATTGTTTCCAAGGGCAACGTTCGTAGAGAGCATCGCCTGCGCATTAACCGAGATGGCATATAGCATCATCATAGGAAAATTGAGATAGATGAACTAGCGACATCACTCAGTAAACAATAAAATTCAAAGATTTCAACCGAAAGATGAAAAGATCTTAAGATATTGTGTAGAATGGAGATGAAATCGATCAAGAACACCATTTCCCGTATCTCAGGCCAAGTCAAGTAAGTAAACTAAGTCAATTTCGAGAAGCAGAAACGGACTCCCATAACCAAATGCTCTATAACCTCCATCCATATCCTTATTGATGGAAATAACTGTCTTATCGCGCTGGATACAAGGGCAAGAAGAACAATTAAAGGTAATCAAAGGCAGTTTGGTCGCAGTTTGGATTTGGTCACGGATTGGGAACAGCAAGTTTAACTCTGAAGTGTTGCTAGCCGATACTGTAGATGAAGGAATCTTGGGCATGGATTTCATGAGCGCGAACCGATTGGTTTTGGATGGTGGTCGAGGGTTTTTAAGTAACAATAACGTGGAATTGCCTTAAAGGAAGTTCTGGATCTCAAAGGTTATGGCTTGTGGAAGTAAGCAAAGAAGACACAAAGTTAGAGAAATTATCAGTGGAAAAGCCTTTGTACATCCAGAAATTGAGACTTAATAGTTCTTATACGAGCTCTTAATTTAACGGATCAGACAAAAACCACCAAGAAGTAATAAAGAAAATCGAATCCGAGTGAACAAGCCAAGGAGCTACGGCATCAGAAAAAGGTTGAAGATCACACGCAGAAATGGACTAAACACAGAAACAGGTAGCGAAAGCGGTTTTAAAAAAATACATATCCATTTCTGTAGTGCTCTAGAGAATAATGACAGTAGTAATATGGTTACACACCGGATGTCAGTGGTGCTAGGGGAAAAAAGATGGCAATCAAAGATTCTACGTCGATTATAGAAAAATCAACATCAAAACAAAAAATGATAGTTATCCCATAAAGATTAAGGACACATTTGATACACTAGCAGGTACTAGCACGTATATTCTCGACACTTAATTTGCAGAGCGAATATTGGCAGGTGGAAGTTGTAGATGAGGATAAAGAAAATACAGCGTTCAGTTTAGGCAATGAGCTATGGAAAATTAATATCGTACATCTTGGCTTATGTAACGCGCCTGCACCTTGCGAACGGTTAATGGAACGTGCATTGAACAGGTTGCACTAGAGGACGTACCTAGAGTATCTGGATGAAATTATATTAATAGGGAAAGATTTTAATGAGCACCTGTGGAATTAGGAGGAAGTATTTGAGAGGATTCAACCACCTGGGCTAAAGCTGAGAAATATTTGAGCAGTAAAGAAGCAGTAAATAAAATTAAAGCAGTAAATTATCGGTGATTCGTACCAGAATATGTTAATGTTGTTAGGTGTTGCATGAGATGATCAGAAAAAATAAGGAATTCGAGTGGCCCCTGATGCAAGAAATAGTGATTAAAACTATTGTCGAAACGGACTGCAAAGTTACGATTTTAAAATTAATATCGTAAGGGGACCGTACATGGATGCACCGATGTTTTTGCAAGACAAAGAACACATAGAATGGTTTTATTGCTCAATTTGTGCGAGTTCATAATTCATCAAAATCAGGCAAGGGGTTAGCCTTTCCTGATTTTTATGCACGAAAATGATTTATGGAAATGTGAGTATATTTAACTGAAGTATTCATGCTGATGCCCACAGCTTTTGATCAAAGTATCACTCATCAAAATCGGACCACTATTATGTGTTTTATTGCAAACCATCATTGACATCAGACTCTTGGAAAATACTACCACCAAAAGATGGACTCCTGAGGAAATTAGAAAAGAGTAAATGGAAGACTCGGATTTATCGGTAATAATTAAATACAAAGAAGAAGAGCGCCGACCAAAAATCATCCAAAAATCCATTCTTAACTGATTATGAACGGAATTTCACTCACTTTGCATCAAATAAAATCGAAATTTCTAACTCAGGTCTTCTCAGATATGCAAGGCTATAGACTGTCAAAATTTAGGTTTTTATTTACGAAAAAAACAAAACAAAATAAAACGAAATTCTTCCATCCAATTACATAAATATCATTTGCATATGTCAGAACCTGGTTGGACTGACGGGTACAACACAATTCACATACAAAATCTTTAAATGTTATGAGAATAAAAAATAAATACATTTTTACTTGAAGCGCTGACATCTATCTACCAATAGCATAAACTATAATGGGTAAACGCATAAATGCCGAAACCAAAATATCGAAAACAAATATTTCCTCAACCCAAAATATTTCCTATCATATCAGTCCCACTCGAAACTATGTACATACTTAATTTATGCATATGTTGTATAATATGTTTAGTTCACATCATCCATTTCCTAATTTTCAACGTAACGTTATCGGTGCAGTAAAATAGTTATCGTTAATTCAGTTTATGATTATTGTTCGATTACAGCAACAACAACAACAACAACCATAACAGCGAACTGATTCTGATACTAAAATACATTTTGATTAGGTGCTGGGGAGTTATTTAATGTTTTGGATCATAAAATTCGGCGGACCCTTATATAGATAGGGAGAGATAATCGCATAATATGTTTATCGATTTTATTTGGAACAGGAACTATATGTCGTGTGACACAATAAAACTTTTTAATCTGTTTTTTCATTAAACTGAGTGTTGGTGCCTTTTTTTTTATTGTTGTCATTTTGTAATAAGATTTTATCTATTCAAATGAAATGGGTAATGTCTGGAAAGTTATTTAGGTATTCTGATGAATTACTGAACGCATCATTTGCATATGCACTTTCACTGTTTAAAAGGTGCCAACTAGATAGGCATACACAAATGTGCTGGAGTGTTACCTCTGACCTCTTTATTTGTAATTCTCTCTATCCCGTTTCAATTCAAGCCGTGATGGCAAGCCTAATTTAATCGAATAAATCAGGTACAAACCAAAATTTCCAAAATCCTAAAAATGATTGATGTCACAAAGTGGACTATAGTTTTTTTGCATGTTACGAAGATTTTAAGAAATTCAATGGTATAATAGGCAAAAGATCCTTTAACAGATTGTAGACGAAATTTAAATGGCACCGCCTAGATAAAATTAAAATTATAATGTTAAGCTTAGATAATACCAGAGTTGTACATATTTGCAATCGTTCAATAAAATATTAGTGGGATTAAGCGTGATATTGATTTTTTTTTCATTTGATTGCGACAGTAATGCGACAGTCATAAATCAAATTCACCTTCATACATGGCTTTAGATAAATTTTAATTTATTTTTTTATTTAATTTTTTTCAATTTAATTTATAAATATGGCATCGGGACTTATTGTACGATGAAAAGGCGAGACCTTTAAATTGGGTAAATAGCATAGAGTTTTTATGAAGTGAAAACTTCTTATTTTATTTAGCACGATTTAAAATTGAGCTACTTACTTAATCAGATCAAAATTAAACTTCGAAGAATAATGGGGCTTTGCTTTGATTTAAAAATGATGGGTAAAGTGACCTTTTAAACATACCATAGAATTGTACATTTTTTTTTCAAAATTTCAAATTGAGCTACTTAATTGGTGGAGTATTCAACAACTAGCCATTAGGCTTAAGCATGTTATTTGGATTGCAATTTTGTTTTATGTTTTTAAAAAACACAAATTGAGCTACCAACTAGAACTGAGCAACTTTTTGGTTCTTAACTTTCTTAACTTTCGAATAGTTGTGCTACAAGGGGCTTATATATGATTTAAAAATTACATAAATATTTGGTTAAACCAATTGTGTTACTAATATGGCTACATATTTATTTTAAATTGGTAAAAATTGAGCAAAAGGGCAAAAAAAACTTTTGATTTTATAATAATATAAAAGTAAAGGTTAAACCATTACGTAAACGCATTTTTTACTGAGAAGATCACAATATTATGTAAAAGTGTAGATATAAATGTTTGGTTGGACTCGTAGAAATTGAAATTGGGCTACTTAAACAGAGAGAAGTTTGCATAAATGCATAAATGAATGCATACATTAAACAACGGCTCCCGTTTTATTCGAATGTATGTAGATTTTATTTTTTTTTGTAATTTGAAAACCCAAATTAAGCTACGTAATCAGTTTTAGTTTTATAGAAATTTAACAAAGAACACATTGAGCTATTTAATCGAAACTTAATTGCTCATGATTTTATTGCTTTTATTAATCGGGATTTAAAATTGAGCTACTTACTTAATCAAAGGGAAATTAAATATCGGAGAAAATGATTGATTTAATTTAAAGATGATAGAAATAAGAGAGTTAGCCCATTATGCAGTATAATTTAAAATGTTATTTCTTTTGTGCTTCTGCAACTTAAATTGAGCTACTTATTCTGTTAGTTTCTTAAAGTAATTAGGCTTAAGATTTTTTTTAAATTGTATAAATGTGAGATTAAAATTGTGTAATGTAAGGTTTTTTACTGAATCAAATTGAGCTACTTAATCGGTGGAGTATTGAACAAATAGCCACATATGCGGCTAAGCATCTTATTTGGCTTGCAATTTTGTTTTATGCTTTACAAAAACACAAATTGAGCTACCTTTTTGGGGTTATTGACCTAAAGCGTCTGTTCAAATTGGTTTATCACCAACTAGAATTGAGCAATTTTTTAGTTAAACTTTTAACTTTGGAGTAGTTGTGCTACACGGGGCTCATATATTAAAAAAATTATTATTTTAAATTTGTAAAAATTGAGCAAAAGAGCAAAAGGGAACAAAAAACTTTTGATTTTATAATCATACAATAATAAAGGTCAAACCATTGCGTGAACGCATTTTTTACTGGGAAGATAACAATATTATGTAAAAGTGTAAATATAGATTTTTGGTTGGACTCGTAAAAATTGAAATAGAGCTACTTAAACAGAGTGAAGTTTGTATAAATGCATAAATGAATGCATAAATTATGCAACGGCTCCGGTTTTATTCGAATGTGTGTAGATATTATTTTTTTTGTAATTTGAAAACCCAAATTGAGCTACTTAATCAGTTTTAGTTTTATGTAAATTTAATAAGAAAAAAGACCACAAAAGACATTCGTTTGATGTAATTATGATTGAACTATGAAACTTGACTGCTGATGTTTTTATTCCTTTTATTAATCGAAATTTAAAATTGAGCTACTTACTTAATCAGAAATTAAATATTGGAGAAAATGAGGCTTTCGTTTAATTTAAAGATAATAGAAATAATAGGGTAAGCCGACTATGCAGTATAATTTAAAATGTTATTTCTTTTGGGTTTCTGCAGCTTAAATTGAGCTACTTATTCCGTTAGTTTATTAAAGTAATTAATTTTAAGATTTTTTTTTAAATTGTACAAATGTGAGATTAAAATTGTGTAATGCAAGGTTTTTACTCATTCAAATTGAGCTACTTAATCGGTAGAGTATTGAACAAATAGCCACATTACGGCTAAGCTTCTTATTTGGGTTGCAATTTTGTTTTATGCTTTACAAAAACACAAATTGAGCTACCTTTTTGGGGTTATTGACCTAAAGCGTCTGTTCAAATTGGTTTATCACCAACTAGAATTGAGCAACTTTTTGGTTTAACTTTTAACTTTGGAATAGTTGTGCTACACGGGGCTCATATATTAAAAAATTATGATTTTACATTTGTAAAAATTGAGCAAAAGAGCAAAAGGGAACAACAAACTTTTGATTTTATAATCATACAATAATAAAGGTCAAATCATTGCGTGAGCGCTTTTTTTACTAGGAACATAACAATATTATGTAAAAAAAGTAGATATAAATTTTTGGTTGGACTCTGAGCTACTTAAACAGAGTGAAGTTTGCATAAATGCATAAATTAAACAACGGCTCCGGTTTTATTCGAATATATGTAGATGTGATTCTTTTTGTAATTCGAATACTCAAATTGAGCTACTTAATCAGTTTTAGTTTTATAGAAATTTAACAAAGAACACATTGACCTATTTAATCGAAACTTGACTGTTGATGATTTTATTGCTTTTATTAATTAAAATTTACAATTGAGCTACTTACTTAATCAAACAGAAATTAAACATCGGAAAAATGGGTCTTTGATTTAATTTAAAGATGATAGAAATAAGAGGGTAACCCCATTATGCAGTATAATTTAAAATGTTATTTCTTTTATGTTTCCGCAACTTAAATTGAGCTACTTATTCTGTTAGTTTTTTAAAATAATTAGGCTTAAGATTTTTTTTAAAATTGTACAAATGTGGGATTAAAATTTTATAATGTATGATTTTTGAATCAAATTGAGCTATTTATTCGGTCGAACTATTAAGAAATTAAACAATGGTCCTAAAATGTATTTGGTTTTATTTATAAAGATAATAAAACTGTCACTCTACTGTTATACAGTAAAGATTTCCACGTAGTTTAGATACATATGTATATTTATCTTTTTTTGAGAATTTCAAATTGAGCTACTTTATAGAGAGAGGAATCATACCATGAAGTGTAATTTGTCAATTTTTTTGCGGATTTATTTTGTTTTAAAAAAAAACAAATTGAGCTACTACATCAATGGTTTTGAAGTGATCTGATTTGAGTTTTGAGGCTGTTCCTGGTTTATTCCATAGAGTTTTAATAGCTCTAGACCTACTATAGGTTAGCCAAATAATATTTTCGGAAATTTTTTAGAAGCCTAAATATCTGCTAAAGTTAACGACCAAAACTAAACAACATACGTTTTCGACTTCATCAAAACACAAATGACAAAACTAATTGAAATTTTATCTAATCGACTGGCTGCCACTTATTCCATTTATTTTATTTGGTAGCAAATTAATTAATCCGTCGTTCCATCATTTGTTGATGAATTAATGACGATGATTTGTGTTCCATTAACCGAATGAATTTTACTCGAATTATTATTTTTTATAATCTCCAGCTTATCAACATCATGCACTAAAATGCAAATAAATTTTACAAGAACAATTTTTTTATTTGCTTAATGATAAACTTTTTTATTCTTTAAGATTTCGTCGTAATTACCATTTTTACCATTAGTTGAACAAGACGTTAATTGTATACGTATCGTAAACTTGAGTTTTGTTGTTTTTGTTTTTTTAGTCGTTATGTTCTCAAGTAGTCAAATCTGTACCGAAAGCTGTAATATCATAAATAAAAAATTTTTTGTTATTTTAATTTGCTAAATAAAATTCTCGAAGTTCTCGAATACATAACAAATATAAAATTATTTAATTTGTAATTTGTAATTCTGTATTTAAATTTTAACTGGAAAATTTATGTTCATCTTGTAATACTCTAAGTCTTTTCTATATACTCTACGTACATTACAACGATATTTATGTTGTTTATAAAAATTTATGTTGACAATATAAAAATAAAATATAGATGTTGTAGTGGAGGGCGCAACATCCAAAAAAGTGTAAGAATAAATAATCCTCCAAGTTACAGTGTCAGACAATCACTAGACAATCGCTACAATCGCAATACAATCGCTAGACATTATATTATGAGCAAGTGCTTATTAGCAAAAAATGCACTACTACCTAGTGAAAATGTATCAGTGAAGAAAACCAAAGTGGTTTACTTTTTACTTTAGTTTCAACCGTAAAAGTCAAGTATAGCATGATGGTAAAATGTCCAAAATCCGGAAATTCCATGATGGCTAGCCTATGAAAATTGTGAATTTTTACCATTAATTGAAAATGTCCAAAATCCGGAAATTCCATGATGGCTAGCCTATGAAAATTGTGAATTTTTACCATTAATCGAAAATGCCCAAAATCCGGAAAACTCAAGATGGTTAGCGCATAAAAATTTTGAATTTTCACCATAAACAAAAAATTCCCAAAATCCGGAAAATACATGATGGTTAGCCCAAGAAAATTCTGAATTTTTACCTAAAATCCCAAATTCCCAAAATCTGAAAAATTCACGATGGTTAACCCATGAAAATTTTGAATATTTACCATAAATCGAAAATATTTGATGGTCAGCCCATGAAAACTGTGAGATTTTGCCATAAATCGAAAATTGTGAATTTTTGCCATAAATTTAAATTGCCTAAAATTCGGGAAACTCATGATGGTTACCCAATCAAATTGTAAATTTGGGCCATAAACGGAAAATGTTAATTCGGAAAATGCATGATGGTTAGCCCATGAGAATTGTGAATTTTTGCCACAAATCCGAAATTCCCAAAATCTGAAAAATTCACAATGGTTGTTAACCCATGAAAATTTTGAATATTCACTATAAATAGAAAATGCCCAAAATCCGAAATATTGGCGATAATTGTGAATTTTCACCATAAATCGAAAATGTTAGATGTTGGAATTTTCACTATTAATCGAAAATGCCCAAAATTCGGAAAAATCCTGATGGTTAGCCCATGAGAATAGTAAATTTTTGCCATATATTGAAAATGCTCAAAATCTGGAAAATTTATTATTGTTAGCCCATGAAAATTGTGAATTTTTGTCATAAATCGAAAATGCCCAAAATCTGGAAAATTCGCGATGGTTGTTAGCCCACGAAAATTGAGAATTTTCACAATAAATCGAAAATCTCCAAAATCCGGACAGTTCATGATGGTTAGTTAGCCCATGAAAATTGTGAATTTTTGCCATAAATCCAAAACGCCCAAAATCCGAAAAATTCACAATGGTTAGCCCATGAAAAATGTAAATTTTAACCACTAATCGAAAATGCCCAAACTCCGGAAAATTTACGATGGTAAGCCCATGACAATTTAGAGTTTTTGTCATAAATCAAAAATGTCCAAATTCCGGAAAATTTATAATTGTTAGCCCATGAAAATTGTGAATTTTTGCCAGAAATCTAAAATGCCCAAAATCCGGAAAAATCATGATGTTTACCCAATCAAAATTGTAAATTTGGGCCATAAACGGAAATTGCCCTAAATTCGGACAGTCTGAAGTCAGCCCATAAAAATTTTGAATTTTTGTCATTAATCGAAAATTTTCAAAATCGGGAAAATTCACGATGATTGTGCCCATGAAAATTGTGAATTTATGCCATTAATCAAAAATGTCCTAAATCCAGAAAATTTGCGATGGTAAGCCCATGTAATTTATCGTAATTTATCAAGGTGAACTTCGTTTCTTATTTTTCGTTATTCCTCGTTTGGCTTTTGTACTCTGTCATGTCACAAAGAAAAGATAGTATTTCAAAGACCGAAGTTCACGGCCAACAACTTACATATCCTCCTTTACTGTAAAATTGTATAAAAAGTCCTAACAATTATCTCTATAGTTCCAAGTTCCAAGATTAGGTTTGCTGGTTGAAGCGGTCAACCGTCGTTACAATGACCTTAGTAAAATTACCATGGTGCCTACGATAATGGGGAGCCTCCTTTATTTTTTATGCTTAACATTTGGATTTATCCGAGAAACCCAAAACAGTCTCAATAGAAGTTAAGGAAATTAATATACTCCCATCCCGTACTTCGAGCTAATATCCTATGATCTATATTGTATCTGTATGGGGAACCAAACTTGCCGTCTAAATAGCAATGTTAGTCTTATAGAGATGTACAAGCCAATAAAGTCTGAATAACCGTGTCCACTTACTGCGCGATCCTTGATGAAGTTAACTCCATATTTCACGTCAGAAAGTAAGCTAAATAATGGTTCATCGACTCTCACTTGCAAGTAAAGGCCAATAACTTAAACTTTATCCACTTTAATCGCTTTAAGTGGCAAAACTAGATAAGACGACAATAATTTTATCACCAATGTCAGGCAACCATTGCTTGGGTTAGTAAAAATTTGGGTGACCGCTTGGAAACATATTGAAAAAGTGCAAAAATGGAATGAAACGAACCTTCTCTCGCGGCATACCATAGTTATACCTTAATCAGCAGCACTAGAAGCTGGATAAATTTTAGTGGGCCAATAGTCTCACTAGTTCAAATTCAAAATTGCTTTCAGAAACGAATACTAAGAAGAAATACCTCACACCGGCCAACACAAATATCGACCCTCAGCCATCGAACACGGACTCGAATCGGCAACGTCAGAACCCTAACAAAAGCATCAAGGCTAGCATAATTAGAGAAAAAAATGAACCGTTACAAACTAGAAATCTTCGGAATCAGTGAAGGGAGATATAAAAGAACAGTGGTGAAGTAAAACAAGTGAAAGAAACTACCTGATATTCTCTGGACAAGATGATACACACAAGGCATGGGCATATTAACAACATCCGAAGCAAAGAGGGTAACTAATTAATGGAAATTAATTAATTACAGAACAATCGTAGCAACATTCCATCGACAAGTACGAAAAACAACTATAATTCAGTGCTATGCTCCAAAAGAAGGCGCAGATGAATTAACCAAAGATAAATTCTGCGAACAGCTCCAAACCATCAACTAACAATGATGTCAAGAATGATGGTCTAAATAAATCTTGTTACTGTAAAGTGCACCAAGTCAAATAGTAAGAAATTTAAGACCCAGCTTATTAGCAGATGTTGGGACAAGAAATACATTCTGCGAAGCGTTCAAACTCAGATTCCTAACCAATCAAGCAGCCATTAGTGTAGAACAACAGTGGAAACAAGTCGAAGAAGCCTATATCGAAACAGCTACTAATTCACTCTGGAAAGAAGAATAAAGACGCAAACCCTGGATCATAATACTTGGAAGAAGATTGAAGAACGCGGAAAACGTTGCAAATGGGCCAATATAACACTTCAGAACTGAAACGTCAATATGAGGATACGACACAGTAAATCATGAAGAAAATGTCAAGGAATCATCGTAGACAATGCACTGAAAACACCCTCAAGGCAGCAGAAGAGGCTGCAGCAAGCCGGAACATTCGTGCGCTATAGCAATGAGTACTAAGGGCCACTGAAAAGAGATGGAAGAAATATTTCGGAGAGAAATCACAACTGGCACCATTAACGAAACTATAGCAGCAGCAAGTTATTGGTAAAATAAGGAATAACAAGGTTTCTGGAACGGCCAACATATACCAGCTGAAATATTGAAAGGGGACATATCAAAAACTGCAAGTGCTTTAACACCAATAATAACAGAAGTATGGAATTCCAGTAAAATACCGTGAAAATGGAAAGAAGACTTGACTATAACGATCCTCAAGGGGGGATCATTGGCAATGATCATTCTGGGCAGAATTTCACGGACAATTAACTCGAAACTTAGGAACGAGCAAGCTGGAATGCACTTTGTGAAATGGGCACCTCAAAGAAATTAATCGAACTCATACGAGATATGTACAGGGTTCCAGATAATCGAGTTCATTACATAAACTGAATTCTACAACATCAACCAAGGAGTAAGACAAGGATGCTTATTCTCGCCACTTCTGAGCCTATAGTAGTACTAGTTACTGTCATGAAAAAATTAGACGGTGCGTCCCCCAACGGCATTGATTTGATCTTGATTACGCAGATGACATATACCTGCTTACACACAAACACGCTGACATGCAACAAAAAGTGCAAAAGCTATCAGATCTAGGGAAAGAGGTTGGCTTTAAAATAAATATCAAGAAAATCAAGACGATGAGGCTAAACACACCAATATCAACGCAGAATATTCAATCCATGTGGGAAATCGCTCTATTGCTACGTGAACAACAAAATTACAAATGTTGAGCTTCTAAGGCAAACAACTCAAACAGTCATTGAGACCGAAATTAGGAAACGCAAATTGGAGATGAAACTGACTTGTGATCGTAACTGTGACTGTGATCGTAAAATATAAAATATTGTAAGATGTTTTTTATAATGTGGCAAAGGTCGCTAGATAGACTCCAAAAAAAATATAAACTGTACCGCTCCTTTTTAGTCCTTAATGATGATAATAATGGTTTAAGACACGTTTTTAACCGGTATTTGTTCATTCGTACCTGACCATGTGCTGATGTCAAGTTCTTGCACTCAAACTTTTTTTTTTTTTTTTTTTTAAATGGAAGTTCATCTATGAATATAAATTTTTATTTAAATTTATTGCAATAAAAAAAACTGCAACATGATTTTGTTGATTGAAAATCAACATTTAAATAACAAATTTTTTACTTTTTTTTTATGCTGTGTACATAACATAAGTACGAGCATACAGGTTGGTTTTTTGTTGTTGCAATGAAAATTATTCGATGAAAATGTACAACAATACAACATAAAATGTATACGCTACAAATAATTTGTTGAATTTAATTAACTGACAGAATTTGTCTGCTACATAAAATACATAGTATGTACAACATAAATAAAAGCCTTTATACTTATTTGCATTTATGTATATGATAGTCGCACCTGTTGAATTTCACTATACTGTGTATGTGTCGATTAAGTCATAGTATTTACTGTTTCTACGGAATTTTATGCAAATTTAAATAGAAATTCATCTGGTTTAGATGACTAAGAATTGCAAGGTCGTCTGTGCATCTGAAATTTTTTTCCACGAACTAGAAACAAATTTCAATGTATTCGTACCATGCTGGTTGCTCTACTCTGAATGATTGTTTTGATCTACTACTTAAATTTAATTAAATTCACCCGATAAAGTAGCTCAATTTAATTTTCTGAAAAGCAAAAGAAGTTTACATATCTTCGGTCATCATGTTATTTGATTTCTTTAAAATCCAACTATTTAAGTAGCACAAATGGAGTCTATGAAAAACAAAAAAAAATTTCAAAAGCTTTAATTATTTATGACTAAGTAGCTCAATTTGAGTGACAGAATTGCAATAGAAACTTACCGATTTGCCGAACTTCGATCTGATAAAGTAGCATAATTTGTAAGTTTTTCCATTTTAAACCTAATCTTAGCTCATTTGGTTCTGTATCTATCGCTTTACTGAATAAATAGCTCAATTTGATTAATTATGTTGAAGTATACTAAATAATGGTTTTAACCTCATTTTGCTCTGATCTTTAAATGAAAAATATATAATTAAATAATTATTGCGCAAACTCAACTAAAAAAGTAGTTTAGCTTGACATAATGCTAATCCAATCACTACAGATAGTGACATTCCTTGTTGAAATTTTTCAAAACTGCACCAAATTAAGTAGCTCATTATAAGCCTCAAAAAACAAAAGAAACTTACACCTGTAAAATACACATATGATTTTACAGCTATCAATTGGGTTTCACATTTTTATGGAGGGAGCCACGAATAAGTAGGCCAATTTCAGTTTTGAAACAACTCCTGAAACAAATCGAAAATTCAGTAACTCAAAGGGAGCGAAAGGGGGTGACAAAGGGGGTTAGCAAATAGAATTGAAAAAATAAAGGTACTAGCTAAGTAGCAATCTTCAAAAATTGATGAAGAGTTGCTTATTCGAATAACTGCCGATAGACTCTGTCCACTCTGCCCTTAAGCCAAATAAATTTGGTTGACGGTGCAGAGATCTGTGAAAAAATAATAACAAATTTGTTATATCTTGTTTAACGTCAAAAGGACGGGGTAAGTTATAAAATGTATTTAACCCAGCAGATTAAATTTGTGTACACGTTGCAAAAGTGATTTAAGATTACGAAGAGGATGCTCTTCGTCGGTGTCTGGAATAATGATGCCATCTAAATAACTGGCAAAAGATGTCAATTCCGAGATTCCACCTATCAATCGATGGAATATCGATAGTTCTCTAGAGACCCCAAATGAAAGACGTTGATAATCAAATAATCCAAAGGGTGTGGTGATCACCATCAAGTGCTTCGATCCAGTTTGATTTAAAAATACGCACCGGACAGGTCAAGTTTCGAAAAATATTTCCCATTTTACAAATATCTGGCGGTGACCTTGAAATCCCCACAAATGCATACATATTTCGATCTATTTGTTGATTCAGCCCACCCACAAATCCTCCAAATTCATTGGCCTGAAGGATGTCTCACAAAACATACGACATTGTTAAACTTTCTAATGTTTAAATTACTCGCTTACTATGAGCAAACAAGAAAATAAAACACAAAAGCTCCAAGAAAAGTTTAATTACAATTAAATAAAAGCTCTCATCGAAACCGGGAAAAAAAGTTTGGTTATGTACATAAAAACGAAAAATTGTTTTCACGTAATTTTGTTAACGTAATTAAAATTAGATCAATTAAAAACCAACCATACATATAGAAAGTATGAGGATCCTTGATTAAGAAGAATAACGACTTTAAAGTTAGTTGAAAAGTACTTTTTGTTTCGATGAAAAATGAAAATTTGTTTTGGTATTTTCTTATGATTTTCATTCGCTCTATACTCTATACTGTTTTAATCGGAAAATGTAAACATCACGTACTGGTTTAATACAATTACGTTTGTCAATTGTGTAATTTTATCTTCGCTATATATATACTCGCTATATAACGAATCGAATGGTGGAAATTTTTCCGCTTCAAGAATATATTTTGTATTAAGTTTACACGAGTTGTTAACTATCTTGTAAATTCAATGAAATTGATTTAACAGATTTATGATTATCTGCGTGGTTTCATGCAACATTTGTTTTTTAGTATGATTTATTTTTTTTACTGGTGACCTTGAAAAAAAATTAAGCTGGGTTGCATAAGTAAGGGATCGGATTAGTTTTGATTGAAGCTATTGAGCGAACTATTTGTAAATTTTAATTAGTTTAATCACAATTAGAATCAAGCAACTTTTAAATTTGAACTTAATTTAGGTGTGAGTGAAAAATGGCAAAAATGTGTTACTCAAATAAAGCTACACCTTAATTTAACATTATGAGAAATTGAGCAACACATGTTTTGAAACCATATTGAGCTACTGTTGGTTTTGCTTTGATAGCATTAAACAACTTACTCCATGATGATTAAGTTTGATATAAAGATCATAGAAACGATGCTTGTTTATTTATTTTACTAGGCAAGCTGTCAAATTGAGCTACTTCCTTAATCAAAGTGAAATTAAACTTTTTAATGCTGAACTCTTAGTATAGTAACATTTTAAACATACTAAAGATATGTACATTTTATTTTTCAGAATTTTAAATTGAGCTATTTAATCGGTGTAGCATTGAACAACGAGCCATATTAGGGCTAAGTTAGTAATTTGGATTGCAATTTTGAGCCACCTGTACGGGCTTATTTACCTAAACCCTCGATTCAAATTGGTTTATCGCCAACTAGAATTGAGCAACTTTTTGGTTTAAACATTGGAGAAATTGTGCAATTTTATTATGATTAAAACCATTACATAAATATGTGGTTAAACCAATTTGTCATAGATTTGTTATTAACTCGAATAAGGATAAGAAATTCGAATCAGAAACACGAATTGAGCTACTATATTTACTATGACAAAAGCTAATTACTTCATGTGGTTTATGTTTGGTATAAAGATCATAGAAATGAAGATTGTTTGAGACTATATAAATTATATTTCAGCTAATAAAAATTAGAGAAATATACCATTAAAACATGAAGTTAAATGAGGGCGTTGGCTTAATTAAAAATTTAAACAAATGTGAAACTACAAATTAGTTCTATTGCTTTGGGAAAGTAAGTTTTAGTGGATCTAGCGGATTTTATTTCTTAAAACAACAGCAAAAAATGTAGTTTTATGATACCTCAATATATTGTTAACATACTAATAATAAAAAATAATTCAAGTGGTGAGCATTGTAACTAAAAATTGGATTTAACACGTAAACATTTTTGTAATTAGCTAAATCCACTTTGGATTTAACAAACATCTCGTTTTGATTTATATAAAGCAATTGTTGTTGTAGATTTTGTTTTCTGATTTTTTTTTTTCCATTTTTGATCGTAGTAATATAAAAACTATAAAAACATTTGGTTTGTATGTTTTATCATAGAAAAACAAAATTTTTGAAATCATTTGTTTTTTAATTTTTTTTACAACTATACAAGCGATTTTCTATTGTGTTTTGTGTTCTTTCTTTTATTTTATAACGGGGTTTCCAATAAGAAGTTACATTTTGATAATAAAAAAACGAGTATTTTTTAGAGAAATCAATGAATGTTTATTTCATTGTAAAGAGGAAGGTATGCCATTAACATTTGAAAACGATATCAGCCAAATGGTAGCCATGGTTTCACATGACCAAATCACACATTTGTGGCTGTATATCCCCGATAACTTCACGAATTCCATTTTTAAGGTCTTGAATCGATTGTGGAAAAAAATCTAAATGTGTTAAATCACAAGATCTCGGTGGCCAATTGTGACCACCTCTTCGAGAAATAATACGGTCAGGAAACTTTTCTTGCAAAATTGCGATTGTTTCGTTGGTTGTGTAGCATGTAGCGCCATCTTGTTAAAAATAAACGTCGTCCATGTTCGTTCATTTTCGATTTGAATTTTTACAAATTCAATGCATTGTTGAAGCGTGTATCATACCAGTTTTAGTAATGGCGTAGTTTTTACTTGTCAATTGTCAAAACATGACAGCTTCAAAATTGACCGCTGCCCAAATAGCAGGCTATTCAAAATGAAACTTCTTTTTGGGCAACAATAATATAAAATACAATGATGAGGATATCAGAAGTTTGATTTTTTTATTTTAACTGCGCAAATGAAAAATCTATAGTAATTATCTATGGTTTTACTATGAAAAAAGATTTGGAATGATAAATTTCGTTTTTTAAAACGGCATTTGAAACAATAAAAAATATATAGTGTATACTAGTTATTGCATGATAGTAAAAAGCGAAACAACAACATATATTTTCATATTTGAATTATGTATCTATCCTTGTTGCACATTATTTTGCATTAGGGATTTTTACTTTAAGTTTTGTTTTTCCTTTGTCATTAATTACTACTGTAGCGGTAGACGAATGAGGAGTTATTATGATTTAATTATTTTTCAAACAAGAGAACATCAAGAATTTAATTGATCATAAAAGAAAAACAAAATATTGTAAATATCTACGCAAATAATATATCTAAACAACTCTATATATTATGTCATTGTATTGTATTCATAAACTGCTAGCGAATTATATGAATTTGCACGAGATATATTTGGTTCGAAATAGAAAGAAAAATGTTTGCGTACGAATTAGAAAATTTAAAAAAAAACGTCACGAATTTGGCCAAAAAAAGTGTGTAAAACCGATACAATTTATTTTGTTTTTTATATTTAGTTAACACAAAACAAAAAATTTAAATCATAGTTGCATTGCATAGTTCATAACCAACACAAAAATAGCAACAACGTTTCATATTCTACAATAGTAATGAGAAAGGAAAAATAAAACCAAACATAACTGAAAATAAAAATCACTATTGTAAAATAATGTGCGACAAGGATAGAAACATACTTCAAAACATGTTGTTGTTTTGCTTTGTGCTTGCATGCAATAAACAGTTCCAGTATACACAATATATTTTTTATTGTTTCGAATGTCATAGTAACATACGATATTTATCATTCTTATGTTCTTTTCTATGGTTTTATCGGAAACACGAATGAAACTTTTAATGTTCGTTGTAATCACACGCTTTTATATGTGTTCAAAATAAACCAATTAAAACACATAGTATTCAAATCACAAATCGGTTGCTTAGTTTTAAATAATTTTTTTTATTTATAATTTTTTGATAGATATTTTATCTCATAATACCATAGATTAATACTAAAGATTTCTCATTTGCGCTGTTAAAATGATAAAATCATTCGAAGGTATCAAATAAAAGAAAGAAAACAAATTACAATAGAAAATCGCTTGTATAGGTGTAAAATAAATAAAAACAAACAAATGAATTCAAAAATTACGATTACATCAAATGAGAAATCTATTTTGTTTATCTATGGTTATACTAACCATGATAAATTGGGAATGCAAAAGGTTCTTGAAAGTGCCATTACTATTTCACCACAACATTGATGTTGATAAATATAATATGTAAGCTTATACCGCTCCATTAGAACATACATCAGAAGATGTTTTTACTGGCTACAATATTAAGGAGCAGATTACAAGTGCTCGAAACAAAATGTTTAAAATTAGGTTTGTAGAAATAGTTGGACATATAATGTAGCGGTCTTTGACTTACTAAAAGTTGAACATATAGTTCTTTCGAGAAATTCACATTGGCAAGAAACCGTTAAGGAATATTTCGTGGTCCTATTTTTTCAACCTTATTCGATTAGTATGCAAACCGTAGTTATCCGTAGTTATACCTATTGTACCAGTCCAACCAGTTCTTTGCATGTAGCAACTGTGAAAAAGAACTTTTGAATTCACTAAAATCAATGAGTCCAAAACAAAATGATAATTGTGATAATTGCAAAATGATAATTGTGTGGGAGATAATATAAAAGCAGGTTTCACCGCAGACAACTGTGCTTTGTATAACATGACACATTCAGATGAAGTTTTACACGACTATGACGACTCATATCGAGTTCGCTTTATCCACGAGACCAGGAATTTATTGAAAATTGCGGCAATCTCCAAAACAAGAGAAAACTGAAACGTCAGCACATTATCCTGATCTAAAATTTTAGGATGACATTTAAAACTAAATTTGTTAGTTATGTTACTATAGAAGTAAATTATTCTATTTTAGGATATTTAGCTACCGGAATTTCGAGTCACATATTATACATAAATATGCAACCATCTGTTTTAACATCTCATAAATGTTGATAAGATCAATCTACTGTAATTTTTTTTTAATTAGCTCCGTGCTTCAACTTCTTACATCAAAAACATCTTAAACGAAGTACTACACGTTGAGTTAGATCATGCCTATACGGGGACTCATATAATACGAGTATTACGTCACCATAAATAAAATTGGCATCGTCTCCACATTCACACGGAACAGATGAAATTATTTAATCGAAACGAACAACAATGATGATGAACCAAAATTTATCCCGCTGGACTATTTCGAGTATACCATATAACTACAACAACACCTTAACTACATTATTACGAACACCTACGTATTATAAAACAACAACAACAACAATAATAAAAATAACAACAACAACAAATAATATATTAAATAATTTATGATTATTTTTAATTTTCCAAACAGAAAAATGAAAAACATAACATACCTGTGTGAGTGTGTGTGTGTATGCTAAAAACCAAGCTCTCGTCGACGAGCACAACTCGAAACACAAAAAACTGTTAAAATTAAAACAAAATTGAAAAATTTACTGTACCATAGAGGATTTCCTTTCATTTTTAATACTGTTTTATAAAAATTTCACACACGAACATACAAACACCAAAAAAAAATACAAAAAAATCTTTAATCCTCGGAAAATGTACACGAGAAAACGAAAAAGTGAAATTGCATGGTGTAGTATCATCGAAAATTTAAGCAACAACAACAAATTATGATATATTTATCTCCAGAAAGTTAAGTAATTTTCATGTAATTTACATAATTTTTAATGAGGTCACAAAAAATTAAAATAGAAACGACACCAACGCGCGAATAGTGCAGTGAAAATTCAAATGATACGCGGAAATTCGTATAATTACATCAATCCATATATAAAATATGCATTTCCTTCCTATATTTACATATTGTGTATCAATTTACAAAATTGTAAACAGAAAATTTAATTTTTTTTTGTTTAATTGCAATTATTAGTAATTAGCGAACACAAAACTGAGTGTTTGACCCATTAAAATGGTTATTGCATATCGCTAAATTGAATAATCAGCATTATGCGCGTATCAATTCAAATTTGCTTAATTGGCAACAAATTAGTTAATGTATTAATCGTATACACTGGTGGGTAGAAATATTGGAATGTATTGCGCATGTGTAAGGAGTTTGGTAGAGGATTAGTAGGATATCCTCTAGAGGATTAGTAGGGTATGAGGGACGACAAAATTAGCTTTTTTGTTGGAACATCAAATTGTCATTCTATATTTAGGTATCATAGTGACATTTTATTGTCGCTTGGGCAAATGATCGAACTACTGTTCGGCTGCAATTCGCCTGGGCTTTGTTCCCACGAGTATGGTTACTTTTGGTTGATCGGCTTGGATGAAGCTTTCGGACTCTTTTGTCAATCAACTGAGTTTCCTATTTGTGTCTTGAATTATCCTGATTTGAAGTTGCTGGTGGTGACTTTTCTGAAAATTTTAATACTGGTTTTTGTGTTGCTGCGTTTCGACTTTTCAAAGGTTAGAAAATGGTGATGGTTAGATGTGGCCATTGTCTCTTTTTGTTGCTTTATTCAAGTGCTTTGTAGGCACTATATCCCTTGCAGATTAGTCGCATGATCGTCGTTGTAGTTTGCGCATTTCATTGTTCACTTGTGTGAACGCTTAAGGTGCTTAACACAGCTTGTAGTAAGATTTCTATTTGATGCTGTATGGCGGTATTGATGGCAGTTGCAGCACTAGGAGTTGTGTCTCACGTATTTGATGTGCAGCAACTGGACTATCTACACCTTGCCATCCACAGTGATGGAATATAATCTTTGTCACGCCGACGGGCTCTACAGCTCATAATAATAATTGTGATTTTGGGCTAAAATTTATTCAAGGATGCAGTACACAGGTTACATTTAATATGGAATTTGATCTAGGTTATATGACCACCGCGAGCACGTTTGCAGCGATCGATTCTTTGGACACAGTTTGCACTACTCTTTCACACATTTCGGTCGGAACGTTTGCAATTTCGCATTTGATATTGTTCCTGAGGTCCTATCATGTTGTTGGCTTATTTGGCATAAACTAAAAACTTAACATCACCTCAAAAATAAAAATAAAACAGCGGTAAGTCGCATGAGCGAGGTGGCCATTCGACCAGACCACATCACTGATGTCAAGTCCATCGAGTTCTGACCCAATAAACATTTTCAACATGGCACGATAGCGAACTCGATTGAGATAGAAAAAATATGGTCCGATCAGTCTTCTGGCATGAAATCCACACCATACTATCACTTTTTGTGGTCTGTAAAGGAGTCTTTTGAAGCACACGTGAAATTTAGGATTTTCATCAAACTTTAGCAGAGTTCAATCGGAGAATTTCCACCGTTTCAGTTTATAAGTGCTCTTATGGTTGCGACCACTGACTCGGAATTGCGGTAGTAGATTTTTATAATTTTTAAACTATCGGGATTTTCGATCGGTGATATCTCAGGAACTCTGGTCACTATTACCTTAGTTAGTCTTAAAAATCAGAAAGTTAGGCGCACCAAATGAAACCTAGGTTCTAAACGTCATACCAATGGCTGTCAATAACCTATAAAGTTTAACGACACACTGGTTGATATTAGTAGAGAATTTTCGAGATTTTTCGCAGAATTCTACGGGGTATATTCTATGACAGTTTTTTCGTTTCACTCTCAAATTATAGGTAAGTTAAAAATATTTGATTTTACTAAATCTGAGTGCTGACTCAGTTGGTTCACTTTGAAGTTCATGGTTGTTTTTTAGAGCCATATCTGAACTTTCTACAATCCCCATTTGAGATACTTGATAACTACTGAATCGAATCTGGGAAGATTGGAAGATAGGAAGATAGGAAGATAGGAAGATAGGAAGATAGGAAGATAGGAAGATAGGAAGATAGGAAGATAGGATGATGGAAAAATACGAAGATACGAAGATTATGTGTCGATGTCTAGAAAATAGTTTTTCAATAAAAATTAAGTTAGAGAGCTAGCAATATTACAAGATTTTTTTTCTATATTTTTTATCACCACACTTCTTTGTCAAGTTCCAAGGCTGCTTTAAACTCCAGTCTCGTTAAAACCTAACATCTTTAACCATATCCTCAAAGAATTTTCGGTTAACCATACGGTTTTTGATTCAATTTCTAATTTTAAATAGCCATTTATGTATTTAAAAAAGTAAAGTTCCTGATACTCTTTGCCATTTTTGTTTTAATTTTGTTTTTTTTATTCTTGTTAACTATGGAGTGAAATAAGTGCAATTTGTAAGTTACCATTGATAAAATTTCTTATTCCGGCTGTTGCAATAGCATTTTTCATGGTTGATCACCGGTTCATCACCCTGTGTCTGAAGATTTAAATGATAAATTATCTGGAAATATAGTTTTCATCGAACATTTTTTAGAGAAAATTTCTAATTTGGAGATAAAACTGGAGAAATTTTCTAATTTGGAGATTATTGACTCGCTTGCACCACCTGCTACTGCGCTTGATTCATCAAAACCTGCAAAATCAAAATCGTTGGTTCCTGGTGATGTTTAATATGCCGAATGTGTTGCTGATATTCCGTATCAAATGCTACTTGATATTCCGTATTAAATACTACCATTTTCATTTTCTCATTGCATCCCATTTTTGCCATTTCGTTTTTGATGTTATTGCAGTATGGCTTAAAGTTGCTCACAGTAAGTAATTATATATTTTTCACAGGATTCTTTAGAGAGGTATACTCCAACAGTTAATACAGCATTAATACAGGGTATACAGTGGATGTTAATCAGTTAAAAATCATTCGGTTTAGAAGGAATACTACCCGTCACGTTAATTAGTTTGGATATCATCGTTTAATGGCATTGGCGATTGCTTTAGATACTCAAACTTTACGTTATACGTGGATGACCTCAGAATTAATCGAAAGATTTGGTCGTCAGCATTAATGGATAATCATTTTATCGTTAATTCAATTTTAAGCTTGTGTTCTTTTTATGCTCAATGTCGCTCAATCGAGTTACGTGACTGGATGAAAGATGAAGTTCGAAAATTACAATAACTCAGCGATGCGGTGTTTCGAATAGATTTCCTGCTGAGAATTGGCAATTTTACTTATAAAGAAGCTAGCAAAAGTCTAAATAAAGCTTTCATTTCTTACGCTTAATTTTTTCGGTTAGGATTTGGTCAGATGCTATTTTTAATCATACTGTCAGACAATTTATTAATAATGAAAATATTCAACGGAAAGATAACACACTGCTTTAACAGGCATCCTTATACCATGTATCTTTACGTCCACGTTGCTTTGCCGTTTTTGTTCCTGCTTACATTTCTTGGTGAACTGTAATCCACTAATAGATGGCGATTCATTTTGCTGCTTCAATTGAAGTTTATCTCTATCTTTTGCATGTTGGCAACGTCGCTGAGATCCAGTTTCATTCTTTATGTCGTTCTAACGTCGGAAGAACGTTTCAACTTTTGAGGGTATTTATAAATCGAAATTAAGAAATTGAGTGATCGGCTGATTTTCAACAAATGAAAGAAATATTTATACTCTGTTTAAAAATTTCGAATTTAAAGAAGAAATCTAGTCTGCCATGAAAAAAATAAAAATAAAACAAAAAATAAAAAGTCAAACATATAAGAACGTTAGTATATATACATATATGGAATATTATGCCGGTAAATGTGTCATAAAATTCACGATTTGACACGTAATCGATATCTTACCCAATTTTGATCTAACGGACGATGGAGGTTGAGTAGCAAACCAATGGATACAGCAACGGAGGCATTAATCGATGCACATCAGATCGATATACGATGGGTGTTTTTTCTGGCCAAATTATAAAATGATAGCTTAAGCTAGAAAATGGTACAAGATTTTAGTGGTATAGTGATTCGTGACATTTTCATATGGGAGAAACGCAAGCCAAAGACATGTGCGCCCAAAATTTTATGTAACCGAGGAAAGTACGATTTACTACCTAATCCCAGGAATAAATGTGATCTGTACAATTTTAACTGTGCGGTAGTTAAACATGAACAGAAGTAGAGATCGTAAAGTATTAAAAAAAAACGAGGTGGCTGAGTCGTCTGCACGGCCGTAGTGATATACGTGATAATGTAAATATGTAGTGTGAGAAATGATAGACTGTATCGATTTATTAAAATCGATTTATTTATTATTTTTAGTGCTAATTTTACTATCTTTACCTTTATTATTTATTATTTTATTTTACAAATGGCATCGAATAGAACGCAGTTTTTTGTTTTTGTTTTTTTGAAATTTTGAAATTGGCTACTGTTCTGTCATAGTCATAAAGAGTGGCATAGAGAACAATTCTTGTATTTCAGTAAAACTACACTGAAGATGTAAAGTGACATCTATTACTATTAATATGTACTACTTTATATTGTTTCATTTCACACATATTTTTATGTAATTCGCCTCAATGTATGCATTATTGTAATACTAACTTTCATTTGAAAACAAATAATTGCAATAATTAGGCAATTAAAGAGACATTCAGACTGTATAATTTGAAATTTATGTTTTGTTTTCTTAATTATAATTAATGTGGATATTAGTTATTTTAATTTTAATTTAATTAAATTGCATTGTTCTTTACGAAAATTTTGACACCAAAATTGGTTCGATCAGTTAATGCATTCTCTCGCTAGCATGTTAAATCGCTCTAATTAGAGGTTCGCGGTGCGCCCTCCCTCGCCTCCTGTTGACCACAATGTGAAAATACAAAGAATGATGCATCGAGATTAAAAATGAACTTACGCAATGATATATTTAGAATGCAGTAATACCTTATACTTAATGAGTAGTCTCCATGCAAACAAGGACAAATTTCATTCGATTTTCTGAACATGCTTGCCTTAGTTCTGAGTTTAAAAACGTTATCACGTTAATACTTTTTAAATAAAAATAAGAAAGGAAGCCAACAGTAAATAGTATGCCAGAAGTCAGACAGCAGTAGAAGTAGAGAAACGTGAAAGAAAATAAGAAAGTCGTATCACGCCTTAAAGCCGCTTTATCAAAATCAAATCTTTATATAGGCCAAAGGTCATGGTGGTTTAAAAGCAAATCTAGCCCATGCTTCCATATTCGTTAGTAAATTGTTTATTAAATCATAAGAGGAGTGCATATGTCTCCACTGACTTCGAATTTCAATTTTTATTTGCATCTGTCATTAGTTACCGTCGAATTTTGATGTGTTCTACCAATGCTAAATTTTCTTTAAGTTCGAACAATTTCGTTAATTGATCTTTTGATAAAATATCATCCCAACCGAGATCCTGTGATTAAAGTTGTTGGGAAAATATTTTTATTTTTATATATGATCAAGCTAACCAAGAGGTTTAAGAAACTTTAATGCTTCCGACACGATGCTTTGTTTACACGTTCATTTGTTCTAGCGAAATTTAAAAGGAAAACACATCCTTGGGAATGAGAATCAGGATTTAAAATTCTGTTATTTTTGTTGGATTTTTAGTGCATCACAAAACACGGGGTACTGGCTGTTCTAAACTTTACCATGAGTAACTTCTAATCCTTTATTTCTTGCTTAGGTGATTTCTTCCAGACAATTCGTTGATAATATGCATCTTTATCGTTGACTAGCACTTGTCCGTACGATTGCTCGAAGTCTGCGACAATCTGCTACTGTATACAGACAAAATAATTGAACTATAGAAATTAAAATGTTTTGTAAAGTAGGACTTACCATTAGATAATCGTTTAAACTGTATAACCCATCGAATACCACCCTCAACTTTGTCGTGTTACTATATACCATTTTTTAGTACACCATGGTGTGGCAAGTAACCAATTCAGGATGTTTCTTACAAAAAATATTTGTAATTGTCGCAACTCTTCGCTTTTTTGATCTTACCTTTATTAACTCTTTTAATTTGCTTTGACATTTGTGGTTTTCGATTAATTTAATTTTTGTACCTCTTAAATCTAGGATGTTCAACCTAAATATTGAATTTCATCCAAATTTCTTTGTTAAATGTAACCGTTACATCCTCTTTTTAAAGAAAATCGAGAAACATGGATTAATTCCTAGAAATAAATGAAAAAATTTAAAAAATTTAAGGACATAGAAAATAGCCCGAAACCATTGAACTTTATTTAAAAATAAAATTTATTTACATTAGTATTTTACTTAGTATAAATTCAGGCGAACCAACAGAAAACGAAAATTTAAATTGACTGGTTCAATATTTCCAACCGCCAGTGTACACATAGTAATAAACAATTTTAAATCAATTTAACTCAATTACAAATTTTCATTTTTTTTTGTTTAATGAGGCCATATTATGGGGCAGACGGAGCACCTCAACATAATAAATAACACCCAAACCTTTAAAAATAAATCAAAATAAATTATTTCAATTAGACCTGTTCGACCGATTCAACAGGTACGTAATTTTGGCTCGAGTGTTTTCCATGAAAATTTGTTAATCGAATTTTAATTTAATTATTATGATTTTATCGTTTTGTTGGCTTTTGTTTATTGTTCTCAATATTAATTTAGTAAAATGTGATAGTGATAATAGTACGAAGAGTAGTAATAGTAGTGATAGTGTAAAACTACGTAAGAATATATTGTAGTATAGTGGTTGTCGTTACTCTAATCCAGCTTCGTTATTTTTTTAGCTGATTTTATTAAAGTATGTCACAAATCGGATAAGCAGCTGAATGATTGTGTCCGAAATTCGATCGAATTGTTACGACCATATTTCAAAACGGGTATACCAGAATTTGGTGTACCCATATGTGAACCGTTAATTGTGCCAAAAGTGGCAATCGATCAAGATTCAGGTGCAATTAAATTACATTCCGAGTTTCATAATATCACAGTGTATGGTTCATCAAAATTTCACTTGCGCTCGATTAAAGTTGATCCGGTAAAGAATCGTTTTTATCTAAAGATGTGGTTCCCCGATTTGTATATGAATGCAATCTATAAACTGAAAGGAAATTTATTAATGATGCCGTTACAAGGGACGGGCGCATGTTATGGAAATTATAGTAAGTTTTATGACAAAATTTTATAAAATTCAATATTTTCAATAAAATTATTTACAGGTGATGTAGACGCGGTGGCCGCTTTAAAAGGTGAACGATATCGACATCCGTCCAATGGTCTGGACTATTTAAAAATTAAAGATTTTTTCATCGAATTCAATATTGGTGATGCATCGGTACAGTTAGATGATTTGTTTAACGGTGATCCGGAATTGGGACGAACAATGAATCAATTTTTAAATGAAAATTGGAAATTGGTGGCAGCCGAAATGAGACCAGCTGTCGAAGAAAAAATATCCGATATATTGTTGGATATTGCTAATATTATTTTTGAAAAATTTCCAATCGATATGTTGATACCGGAATAAAATTTTGTAATAACGTGAATTATTGTGCGGAAATACAGTTTTTATTTTAGTTTTTTAAATTCCAACTGGTTTAATAGTTTGATTTACTTGGCGGTGGTTTTTCTTTAAGCCAATGAAAGAGGTAAGCTAATTTAGCTAAGTAATGCCTCAAAAACTGTTGCCTTGAAATTATTTGAATTTTGATTTGCTTAAATAAGTCAAAAAAGTATGGAAGTCAGCTGATTCCCCTGTGTACAGTAACCAATATATTTTACCTGAGATCTGACTTAAAAATATTAGTAAACAGTCCCTTGCCTGTTTTTCACAAATTATGAATTCGCACAAATTGAGCAATAAAACTAGGTGTTTTATTGCTCAATTTGTGCGAATTCATAATTTGTGAAAAACAGGCAAGGGGTTAGCCTTTCCTGATTTTTATGAACGAAAATGATTTATGGAAATGTGGGTATATTTAATTGAAATATTCATGCTGATGCTCACAGCTTTTGATCAAAGTATCCCTCATCAAAATCGGACCACTATTAAGTGTTTTATTGTTCAATTTGTGCAAATTCATAATTTGTGAAAATCAGGCAAGGGGTTAGCCTTTCCTGATTTGTATGCACGAAAATGATTTATGGAAATGTGGGTATATTTAATTGAAATATTCATGCTGATGCTCACAGCTTTTGATCAAAGTATCCCTCATCAAAATCGGACCACTATTAAGTGTTTTATTGATCAATTTATGCGAGTTCATAATTTGTGAAAATCAGGCAAGGGGTTAGCCTTTCCTGATTTTTATAAACAAAAATGATTTATGGAAATGTGAATATATTTAACTGAAATAATCATGATAATGCCCACAGCTTTTGATCAAAGTATCACTTATCAAAATCGAACAACTATTAAGTGTTTTATTGCTCAATTTGTGCGAATTCATAGTTTATGAAAATCAGGCAAGGGGTTAGCCTTTCCTGATTTTTATGCACGAAAATGATATATGGAAATGTGAGTATATTTAACTGAAATATTCATGCTGATGCTCACAGCTTTTGATCAAAGTATCACTCATCAAAATCGGACCACTATTGAGTGTTTTATTGTTCAATTTGTGCGAATTCATAATTTGTGAAAAACAGGCAAGGGGTTAGCCTTTCCTGATTTTTATGAACGAAAATGATTTATGGAAATGTGGGTATATTTAATTGAAATATTCATGCTGATGCTCACAGCTTTTGATCAAAGTATCCCTCATCAAAATCGGACCACTATTAAGTGTTTTATTGTTCAATTTGTGCGAATTCATAATTTGTGAAAATCAGGCAAGGGGTTAGCCTTTCCTGATTTGTATGCACGAAAATGATTTATGGAAATGTGGGTATATTTAATTGAAATATTCATGCTGATGCTCACAGCTTTTGATCAAAGTATCCCTCATCAAAATCGGACCACTATTAAGTGTTTTATTGATCAATTTATGCGAGTTCATAATTTGTGAAAATCAGGCAAGGGGTTAGCCTTTCCTGATTTTTATAAACAAAAATGATTTATGGAAATGTGAATATATTTAACTGAAATAATCATGATAATGCCCACAGCTTTTGATCAAAGTATCACTTATCAAAATCGAACAACTATTAAGTGTTTTATTGCTCAATTTGTGCGAATTCATAGTTTATGAAAATCAGGCAAGGGGTTAGCCTTTCCTGATTTTTATGCACGAAAATGATATATGGAAATGTGAGTATATTTAACTGAAATATTCATGCTGATGCTCACAGCTTTTGATCAAAGTATCACTCATCAAAATCGGACCACTATTGAGTGTTTTATTGTTCAATTTGTGCGAATTCATAATTTGTGAAAAACAGGCAAGGGGTTAGCCTTTCCTGATTTTTATGAACGAAAATGATTTATGGAAATGTGGGTATATTTAATTGAAATATTCATGCTGATGCTCACAGCTTTTGATCAAAGTATCCCTCATCAAAATCGGACCACTATTAAGTGTTTTATTGTTCAATTTGTGCGAATTCATAATTTGTGAAAATCAGGCAAGGGGTTAGCCTTTCCTGATTTGTATGCACGAAAATGATTTATGGAAATGTGGGTATATTTAATTGAAATATTCATGCTGATGCTCACAGCTTTTGATCAAAGTATCCCTCATCAAAATCGGACCACTATTAAGTGTTTTATTGATCAATTTATGCGAGTTCATAATTTGTGAAAATCAGGCAAGGGGTTAGCCTTTCCTGATTTTTATAAACAAAAATGATTTATGGAAATGTGAATATATTTAACTGAAATAATCATGATAATGCCCACAGCTTTTGATCAAAGTATCACTTATCAAAATCGAACAACTATTAAGTGTTTTATTGCTCAATTTGTGCGAATTCATAGTTTATGAAAATCAGGCAAGGGGTTAGCCTTTCCTGATTTTTATGCACGAAAATGATATATGGAAATGTGAGTATATTTAACTGAAATATTCATGCTGATGCTCACAGCTTTTGATCAAAGTATCACTCATCAAAATCGGACCACTATTGAGTGTTTTATTGTTCAATTTGTGCGAATTCATAATTTATGAAAATCAGGCAAGGGGTTAGCCTTTCCTGAATTTTATAAACAAAAATGATTTATGGAAATGTGAGTATATTTAACTGAAATATTCATGCTGATGCTCACAGCTTTTGATCAAAGTATCACTTATCAAAATCGAACAACTATTAAGTGTTTTATTGCTCAATTTGTGCGAATTCATAATTCATGAAACTCAGGCAAGGGGTTAGCCTTTCCTGATTTTTATGAACGAAAATGATTTATGGAAATGTGAGTATATTTAACTGAAATATTCATGCAGGTATCCACAGCTTTTGATCAAAGTATCACTCATCAAAATCAGACCACTATTGAGTGTTTTATTGCTCAATTTGTGCGGATTCATAATTTGTGAAAATCAGGCAAGGGGTTAGCCTTTCCTGATTTTTATAAACAAAAATGATTTATGGAAATGTGAATATATTTAACTGAAATAATCATGATAATGCCCACAGCTTTTGATCAAAGTATCACTTATCAAAATCGAACAACTATTAAGTGTTTTATTGCTCAATTTGTGCGAATTCATAGTTTATGAAAATCAGGCAAGGGGTTAGCCTTTCCTGATTTGTTTGCACGAAAATGATTTATGGAAATGTGAGTATATTTAACTGAAATATTCATGCTGATGCCCACAGCTTTTGATCAAAGTATCACTCATCAAAATCGGACAACTATTAAGTGTTTTATTGCTCAATTTGTGCGAATTCATAATTTATCAAAATCAGGCAAGGGATTAGCCTTTCCTGATTTTTATGAACGAAAATGATTTATGGAAATGTGAGTATATTTAACTGAAATATTCATGCTGATGCCCACAGCTTTTGATCAAAGTATCACTCATCAAAATCGGACAACTATTGAGTGTTTTATTGCTCAATTTGTGCAAATTCATAGTTTATGAAAATCAGGCAAGGGGTTAGCCTTTCCTGATTTTTATGAACGAATATGATCTATGGAAATGTGAGTATATTTAACTGAAATATTCATACTGATGCTCACAGCTTTTGTTCAAAGTATCACTCATCAAAATCGGATAACTATTAAGTGTTTTATTGCTCAATTTGTGCGAATTCATAATTTATGAAAATCAGGCAAGGGGTTAGCATTTCCTAATGCTATTTTAATGCACGAAAATGATTTGTGAAAATATGAGTATATTTAACTGTATTATTAATGTTGCTGCCCACAGCTTTTGATCAAAGTATCACACATCAAAATCGGACAACTATTAAGTGTTTTATTGCTCAATTTGTGCGAATTCATAATTTATCAAAGTCAGGCAAGGGGTTAGCCTTTCCTGATTTTCATGGATGAAAATGATTTATGGAAATGTGATTATATTAAACTGAAATATTCATGCTGATGCTCACAGCTTTTGATCAAAGTATCACTCCTCACAATCGGACAACTATTGAGTGTTTTATTGCTCAATTTGTGTAAATTCATAGTTTATCCAAATTTATTCTTTTCTAATCCACTTTACAAATTAATCAAATCTAAATTTTTTGAAAAAATTATCATTCCAGAGGGGTAAATGCTTAGAGATATAAAACCTAATCAAGTAGCGTATATACGAGTAAAACCACACAAAGATAACCTTCTTGCAAAACCATTGCTCTCACTTTTTCATTTTATCTATCCAAACCAAAAATCGTGTCACAAGCTCAAAACGCAATCAATGATCGAGTGTGCCTGTGAGGCTTGTGACGGAACAGTATTTCTTCAAGTTGTTATCACTGGTCTTGTACAACTGGACTATTGACATTCAGAGAAAGGCATAAAAGTTGTTCAAGCATGATGAGTTTAGACTTCCCACTTTAGTCACTTCAGATGATTGATTTTATTAGCGTGAGCCATTATAAAAATAGGAATCAATCCAGATGGCGTCGTAATTTACATTTCATGTACCTAGCACGATAAACATAAATACTTATTTCAACACTTGTACATATATAGATATAATATACGGTATGCTCAATAGAACACTTAACATTTGACATCTTCGGCAGTGGTGGAGTGTTATGTTAATAGTGAGTAATTTGGTAACTTTACAAAATGCAAAGCTGTGTTTCTCAAATACCATAAATACTAGGAAATACAATTCTAAATTTTGAAAACATTTGAGTCACAGCCTAAGATAATGACTATAAAGTTCTTTAGATCATACTGTTAAAACATTAGTACTTGAGTTTGTTTGATAAGAAGACAATAATTATCGTTTATCAGTATATTATATTGGCTCATGTCGATTGGGGCAAACGTATGGTTCGTTAAGTAGAATCCATCTGCTAGAATTCATCTGCCAAATGAACCTGCCATAGCTGGCGGCTAAATGGAACGATCAGTGTGTTAAAATCAACTAAATCAACTAAAATTAACTTTTTTAGTAAACTCGAGTCAAGAATTGTCTTAACACCTTCATGAAGCCTTAAAACCACCCTAAACTCATAATTATTAGAGTTACATTTATTTGAAATCAGATGAAGTTTTCAGTTGCTAAAAGTCAATACTTTACCTTTTCAGAGTAACGAAATATCGTTAAAAGAACGAGCATCCGTCTCGAGCTCAATATATCCATCATCTTGATAAACTACTGTGCCAGCAATGGCGTTGAAAATACGTTTAATAATATTATTAGCATACTATACATTTTCGGTATTTACTTTAACTGACATCCACTTGGCTTGTCATTGACTAAAATCAAAATCTCACGTGTGACATACGCATCATTTTCTGTTGGTCTCTAGCTACTTTGCGGTGTACACGTGATTAATGGAAAGTCAACATATTTAGGAAAATTCATTTAAGTTTTTATTGTTTTCATTTCAATTATGTGAGTCGAGTGTATTTAAAGTATCACAAAGCGCGAAGTTGTGGGTGTAGGAAAATTGAAAATTTCAAAAAAAAATTTGTTGGTCGTTTGGGACGTTTTTTTTATTCTTAAATTTGAAGCATAATATTATTATTTGAAGAATAAAAAAATCGGACAGTGGTACCCCTTTGGAAATTATTTTCTAATTTCCAGATTGACGGGAAGCGTGTTGTTGGTTTATGACTTTTCCAATAAAATTATAGTTTTTCCCACACCATATATTTACTTTAATAAAAATACACCAACATTTCTAATCATTGTGTCAACACTAGAGAAAATTACAAAATTACCTTGTTATCACACTTTTTGCACCCTAACTACTTATGTACAGTACATAACAATGGGTATATAGAAAATTAGATTTTCTATTTACGTTCGTATATATGGCGCTGGTTGATTTTAATGCGTTTTAATTGGTTTTCCCGCGAATTGGAAATTTTCAATTCGATTTTTTTTAAGTATCTATGCAAATAATAATTATTGACTGTTTCGTCAATTGTTGGCAATTCGGATAAAATAATTTGCATTTTGATAGCGAATTGTGTAATTGGGATATTAAATGGAAGAGGGTTAAATGCTATAATAGCATGATGATTTTCGGTTACTGAAATTACACGAAACTAACATTTAATCGTTGATAAAATAATTTCGGTGTTAATTATTTTATGATGTGGGATATTTGGGTGGGCCAAGTTAATTATATTGATTAATCATATATTCTGATACCACGTCATTTTCGAGAGGTTTTTATACGTTTTTATTATTTATTTATCAATATTGACTTTTTATACTAATATTTTTGAATTAATATAAGATGAAGTTTCGTATGGTGGTTTTCCAGGTTTTGGTATCATTATTACTTCTGCTATTTTCCACAAACTGGACAAGAATTAGGTTCTAAATGCTGCATTGATAAGATAAGTAAGCTTAACTAGAGCCTTCCTTGGTAGTTATTTTAAAATTTCTGTAGTAATAAGACCATAACCAGGAGCTTTTCTCGAATTCATATTGAATTTTATCACATACATGATTTCTTTGATCATCATGTGGTTGGAATATTTTTCGAGGTGCTCCGCAAAACATTGAACTTTATCTTCGTTATTTCGAGCCCTTCTATTCTTATTGGAAGGTTCTGCATTGTTGGTCTTTTAATTTTTTTGGTTGCTTTCCATAAAGTGAATAATCAGTCCTGCTATCATTAGTTAGTTTTTTTAGACAGTTACTGATTGACTCATCTTTTATTTTTTGGATTTCCCTTCTTAACTGTTGAGTTAAATTGTTTAACTTAGTTTTATATTGAAGAACTCTTGTTTGCTGCCATATTCTACTCCAAAAGTTCTCTAATTTCTTTAGGGTAGTTGTTTCCTTTTATTTTATATTTAATTTTTAGGGTACTTTCCCAGGCTGATTGTTGTATATTAATTGCAAATTTTTGAACTTCGTTTTCTACTTGCTCCTCGCTTTTAATGGAATATTTAGGTTACTTTTTTCTTCTAAGGACTGCTTAAAGTATTCCCAAGGAGTGTGTTTATTTATTAGGCTTGGATTTCTTTTTTTTTTAATAATTTTTTCGCTTAATGTCAAAAGTATAGGCGAATGGTCCGAGTTTAGTTCTCGACGCACTCTGTGCAAATACAAATGTTTTGTCCATAATTTCCAGTACATTTTCAAATAATACTCACGGTCGTTTCAATACGTTGTTGTTTGGTCACCTCTGTTTGTTAGGGTATTTTCAAGAGTACTTTCGATAGTTGAAACAAAGTTCCGAACCTTATTTATCGCTATTTTGGATTTAAGATGTAACTCCTACTTATCTTAGCGGCTATTTAGTATTTGAGGTGTTGTAGTTTTATCCCGTAGTAAAATAGGACTTATTGAGCTTTTAAATCAATACACATTTTAAATAACAACGATCTCTATATTATACGATCTCTATATGAACGTGTTTTCGTTGCCGTTTGTGCTAGTTATACGGAACTGAACAAATTATCTCTAGGTTTTAGTTCCTGCGTTAATTGAATTTTGTAGGCATGCAACAATGATTTGTTGAACTAACATTACATAAATCAATTGACCACATTGCCAAAACAAATAAAATTATAAATTAAGTCTAATGCATATACCGTTCAAACAGTTTAATTTTACGTTGTGACTAATGTACGTAACAGGTGGAGTTCAATCACGTGTTTAAACATGAACATGTTTCAACCACGTGTTTGTACATGCATTTTGCATGGTTTTCTACCATACGATGTTGTAAATTGAAGCGTTAGAATTAAGTTACTTGCACATATTCGTATGGTGAAAGCACGAGGATCGAAAAGAAAACAAACGAACACAGGAATATTCTTCGAAAAAACTACGGAACTCAACACCTTCACAAAATAACTAAGAGTATTCACCAAAATCAACGTACCAGATACCAGACAACTTACAGAATCATTAGCAGAATGTTATGAGTTCCTAAAATTGCTCAATATGCTCAAATAGCATATAACCCAAATTCAACAAGAAACCAACAAATTAAATGACATGTACGGAAGACAAAAAAGAGGATTAATTGTTTTAGGCGGAAAATTCTCGAAATTCATATTTGGAACGATGTACACAGAAGACACGACAGAAATATATAACCAGCTAAAAAAACTACAAAGTAACCAAATAAAACTATTAGGCGTCGAAAACCAACAAATAGCAGTAATAAGATCGAATTTCGAAGTAGTAACGCACTCCAAAATGACTGACACCATACGAACACAATTGCAAAATGCAAATTTAAAACTCGAAAGACACGAAACCTTGGGACAAATAATACAGACAGACCACACAGAAGTAAACGGCCAAATTATGATCAAAATCACAGTCCCCATAATTGACAGCGATGAATATACTTTAATCAAACCCTACCTACTACCTTTCACTTAAAAAAAAAAGAATACAGAATTTACGAATATAATAAAGAAAACCTAGCAATAAACAAAGAGAAAACGAAAACCATAGAATTACACACAGAAGATATAAACAAATGCTAACGAATAACTAACAATCTAGATGAAAACTTCATACTCTGCCAACAAACACAATCAGTACTACCAGCACAGAACTCACACTGAAAACGATGAACAAAAAACGATGAACTGTAAATCACTTCCTACCAACCCACCAAACACGACAGTGAAACTGGAAACAACAAACACATGGTTAGACGAAGGACTATTAACATTCTTAACTTCTTGCAAAATCACCACCCAGGAATTCATAATAATAGTATCAGGCTACCCCAAAACAATTGAAGTAGAACAAGAAATACAGATTGAAACAAGCAAAGAAGAAACCAACACTACACGCAACAGAGACACTGACACTCAGAACACACATAAATTACGCATAGACCCAAAACCAACACTATTGTATATTATACAAGCCATGAAGCTTGGCTAAGTAAAACATATTATGACTACTATTTGGTGTATGTGTTAGTGAATTTGACTACAGTAAAAATCGAAACAAAAAATTATATTTCGCACTGTCCATACTCCTCTAAATGCAAAGTACATAACATTTCTACAAAAAAAACGAAACAAAAATTATATTTTGCACTGTCCATTCTGCTCTAAATTCATAGTATATAGTATAGTATATAATGAAGTAAATAATAATAACAATACTTCTCTCTCTCGTTAAATAATAAATTTGTTTTTTGCTTTGTCATAAAGAGTACAACATACTGTTGTTCCATCATTCGTATTCATTTTTTATTTACATCAAAGCATATAATAAAAGTATATACAAATTATACTACGTCACAACACTAATACTTAGGTATAGTAGTCACTTTTTGGCATAAGTATCGCAACTTCATGGCTTGTATATACATTTGTGTTGGTTTTGATAGACCACAAGACACACAAAAAAACTTCATGGAAGAAACAAACAAAATAAACCAGCTCAAAAAAATTTTAAGCCTCCAAAAAGTAAAAGAAAGCAGAAAACAAAATACGGAAGAGCAGAACTACTAAAGGTCATCAAAGAATAAAAACCAAACCAAAGAAAACAACAGATCTGAATACAAGACAAACTATAATAAAAACAAAAATATTAAAAACAAACAACAACAAACAAATGAAACACAACCATAATAAAAACACACATAATAAAAACAAGCCAGACCTCGCAGAAAAAATTCTACAAAGCCGAGCCGGAACTCACAGAAAAAAATATACAAAGCCAAGCCAGACCTCACAGAAACAATTCCACAAAGCCAAGCCAGACCTCGCAGAAACAGTTCTACAAAGCCGAGCCAGATCTCGCAAGCCAAAAGCAATCAAAACTGAACGTCGAAACAAACAAAGGCGTAGAAACAAAACAACTCCAGCCTCTGCACGATCACACCATAAAACAAATTGTGTGAATAAAACAAATCCAGATCAACACAAATAAAGATGATAGATACAAACGGAAGCGGGAAGATACAACAAATCGATCTAATAAACAAGTAACGTGCAAATGAACCAAAAGATGAACAAAAACCAAATGGAAGTAGACAAGAATAAAGACAATACAACCACCACCACCTCCTAACAATAAAGGATGATTTTTTAACTATTTTCTTTTTGGCAACACTGATTTTGACAGGTCACGTATGTTTCGTGTTTTGTGTCACTGTCAAACATCTTCAGTTTGGTCTATAATTTAACCATGAATCGTCTTACAAACGAACAACGCTTGCAAATCATTGAATTTTATTATCAAAATGCGTGCTCTGCTAAGAAAGTTCATCGCGCGCTTCTTCCATTTTAAGGTCAGTTTAATCGACCTACTAAGGCGGCTATTCGAGCTATTGTGACTAAATTTCGCACTAAATTTACATTGTTGGACATTAAATCACCAACGCGCTTACGTACAGTGCGAACTGAAGAAAATATCGCAGCTGTATCGGCCAGTGTTAGTGATGACCATCAATTATCGATTCGGCGCCGTTCGCAGCAATTGGGCCTCTGTTACTCAACAACGTTCAAAATTCTGTGGTAGGATCTAGATGTGAAGTTTTACAAAATGGGTACCAGTCAAAACCGGATGTCTTACAACTGGATTTGACGAAACAGGATAATTCAAAACTTGATATTTTAAAACGAGATAAGGTACAAAACGAGATATGGTACAAAACTGGATATATCAGCATGTGATTTAAACTTAAAATTATTTTTTAGGAAAGTTCTGGAATATGGCCAATAAGGAAGGAACTCGGTGAGTTCTCAACCGATTATGATGAAATTCGATTTGTAGGATGAAAATTTTGATGAAAATTAATTAATTTTTCTCACATAGATTCTCTAAAGTGAAGAAAAGTTATATTAAGTAAAAGAATAAAAAAATAGATGAAGATACATTTTACTGACAGTAAACTCGATCAAGTCAATGATTATTTTAATAAGATCAGAAAAGCAGCAAATAAAAAAAACATTAAGTGAAGTAAAATTCTATTTCTCTCCTTAGAAATATTCAAGTATGGAGCCTTACTGACCTTATTCCAGAAGTTTCCCAAAAAAATCATTTTAAGTTTAAATCACATGTCGAAATATCCTGTTTTGAAATATCCAGTGTTGTACCATATCTCGTTTTGTACCTTATCTCGTTTTGAATTATACAATTTTGAAATATTCAGTTTTGTACCTTATCTCGTTTTGTAAAATCCTATTTTGAAATATCCAATTTTAAAATATCCAGTTCTGAGCGGTTCAGGCAGGAGCATTGCAAGAGCTTGCAATGCATCCAGAAAGATTTACCGTACTTCTTTAAAGATGATGCGAATCGCAACGTAACTGTGAATGGTGAGCGCTACCGTGAGATGATATCCAATTTTTTTTGCCCAAAATGGAAGAGCTTGACTTGAATGACATAAAACAATGACCCAATTGAGAGGCAAGTTCGGTGAACACTTTATTTTACGTTTGGGACCGGTCAAATGGCCGCCTAGATCGTGCGATTTAACACCTTTAGATTATTTTTTGTGGGGCTATGTTAAGGCTCATGTCTATACTGACAAGCTTCGATTGACGCATTGAAAGACAGCATTGAAGTATTTATTCGTGAGATACCGGCCAAAATGTTGGAAAGTGAATGCCAAAATTGGACTAAGCGGATGGACCATTTGAGGCGGAGCCGCGGTCAACATTTGCATGAAATAATCGTCAACCTTACTATCGATTCAAATAAAGATTTCATGCATTTTTCTTAATTGTATGTCTTTTTTTGGAAAAATTTTCTATAGCTATTAAAAAATCACCCTTTACTAGACCCCACCCGCGGTAATCCAGTACTTTGTCTATAATAAATACTCACGAGTTCAAATATACAACTTGAACATAAGTGAAATTTAACAAGTGGTGTAAAAAAAATACCCTTCCACATCGAATTCCATATATGGTATTAATCCGCTTGGCTAGACTTACATTCCCCGATTCTGGATTTGATTAATGACGATACACTTAAAATATCGAAAACAAAAAGGCTTTTAACTAATAAAAATTAGCTACACTAATCAATTTGTTAAATAAATGGCGTCATTACATTAAATTTGACAACAAAAAAAAATTATGTATCCAGATAAAATTGACAAATAGAATGTAGCACGTGGGTGTTAAATCCTTCTGATTGGACAGCCTGTTTGTACGAAATATATATACACGAATATATTATGACGTCAAACATACGCATACATCTATGAATTTGTGTGTGTAGCAAACATAAATTTTCCCCGCAAAATAAATAAAAACCCATACACCATGCTACTTATAATAACATCAACTAACAGCACTACTGTTTTATTATACCTATAAGTACAATTTTTCCAGCGTTATCATAGATTCAAACCATCTGTCCATTCAATTTCCTAAATCCTATATATTTTCATTCATATCGCATATTGTAACCGTTTTTTTTTTTTTCATCATCTTATATATTCTACCAATTGTTGCGCATGTATTGTTTTCGTTTTTCTTGTTTTTCTTTTTTTTTTGTTTGGAAAATTGATAACAAACACACATACACACGTTCAAAATATATATTTATATATACACGTAGCACACCGAACCAAACAGAAAATTATTCGTCGGTGTGTTTATATCGTTCTATACAACAACAACAACTACGACAATTTTTTTTATATAACCAACATACAATCGAAATGCTTTTTTAAAGCTTCAACATCATTTCCATTCAACATTTCACTTCAATCTCTTGTCGTGACACAAACGAAAAATACAACACACACCGTAAATTGTAAAAAAAAAATATTTTCGAGTCAAAATTTTAATTTTTTTGATTATACTGTTTTAAAAAAATACTAAGTGGAATTTGAGTGAAATTTATGAAATTTGAGTGAATTGTTTTTTGAAAAAAAAAAAAGTGTTCGATTGGAATTTTTTATTTTTTTGTGGAATATTAAATAAGTGTAAGTGTAATTTTAAACGAAATTTATTTTATTTTAGAAGAAAATTAATTTGAGCTTTTTATTGGTCTCTGTATAAAGTGAATTTTTTTTCGTTAAATATATCAGTATAAAGGTAGGTCAAGTGTCCATTTATCTTAAATTATTATAGTAAAATAGTTTTTATACAAAATATATTTGAGTGGTTTTTAAAAAATTTCACTCAATTTTTTGTTGTTATATTCATACCCTAAAAACTCGTATATGTTCAAAATATACTTGATTTTGATAATCAATTATCCGTTATCTAGGAAATCAACGATTTAAATAATTACAGTAGAGTTGATTCGCAGAATTAAATTAATTTTGTCACACAATATGAATCCGTATAATTTCATCAACAAGAAAATTTCTCGTTAAAACTATTTCATTTTCGTTACTTGTATGGTTTGTAATGTTTTGTAATGTTATAATTTAAAGTAGATATAACATCTAAGAATGAGATTAAAATTGACTGAAGCGAATGGGTTGCGTGTTATTTAAGGAAAAAAGCTTTCTAATGAAAGCTTAATAAAATCAAATACCTTCAAGTATAGTTTATCGTTTTAAAAGCTTTTCAGTCATCGACATTACGTTTAAAAGTTGCTCAATTGAATAAAATTTCTTATCTTACTCTGTGTCCACAAAACACTAAAAATTTTATCAAATACTAAATTTCATTTTAAATTGATAGCTATTTAAATTGATAAACTTTTTTGATATCGATTTAATAATTTTCAATACTGAAAAGCTTTTTTGTATGTGCTTTAAGCCAGTTAGAAAGGCTTCTTAAAATGTATGTTTAACAATAGCAAATATTTTAAACTACTCCGTCAAGAAGAAATCCTACACTTAAATTATTAAAAGCCATTCTTTAAAACTGTTTTCGTCTTTGAAAATACTTTGCTTAAAAGCTCGGAATCCTGTTTTATCTACATAGTAAAGGCGAAAGCTTTAAGCAAAATATTAAATAAACACAAATACTTTACTTTGCTATATATAAAAAAAGCCATTTACTAATAAGAGCTTTAAGTCTAAAAGCTTTGGTTCAAAGTTTACATAATTAATATTCAAAAGTTCCATCTAATTTGCGCTTTGATTTAAAGCTTTGATTTAAAGCTAATTTAAAGCTTTAGAAAAATCACCCAAATACGAATAATTGGTCAGTAAATTTTGTAAACAATAAAATATGTTTCCAAAACACGTTTTTCTAAGCTGGAAAGATGTTTCTTAATATGAAAAGTAGTTTTTACTTTTTTGAAAGCTTTTTATAGACCAAATATTTTTTAAACGTCATTTACTATTTTATTCATTTTATTACTGGGTAATTTGATTTATTTCAGCACAAACAAATTACAACAAAAAGCTTGAAGTAGTTCATTAAATACATTATTATATCTTTATTTACTTGATTAGGCATTTTAAAAAGCTCGTCGGTATCAAAGATTTTTAATTAAATGTCTCTTAAATTATGTTTAAAAATAGCATTTATTTAAACTTGGTTTTGTGTTTGAAAAAGCTTGGATTGGTTCTTTGAATAAGAAAGCTATCTGAGAACTGATGGTCTTTTTTATTAAGTTTTAAATTGCAAATTTTCTAAAGTTTTTCGTTAAAGCTCAATAATAAGTTCTTAGACTCTTACTAAACTATAAACTCAGTATGCGTATTAGAGGTTTTCTATTGTTAACTTTAAATTGCTAATTGGTGACAACTTTTGATCAAAGCTTACTTAATTTTTGTTAAATAAATGTAATAAACTATATTTTAGAAACTCATCTGGTATCGACCCAATATTTAAAAAAACATTTTGTTTCAATACTTTAAAAACTTTTCTAGTATGTGCTTTAAGCTATGCTTCTTAATTCAATACAACTATAGGCTATAAAATATCTGAAACTGGTTTTTTAGAAAGTTTTACCCTTAAAACTTTAGATTTGAAGCTTTCATAGCTTTACATAAATACTAAATGTACAAACAATTTCTCATAAACTATGCAATCTATAATAAAAAACCGTTTACTAATATGAGCTCTTAGTTGAAGAATGAAACGAAAGCTTTTGTTCAAATTTTACATAATTCATATTCAATAGATCATTTAATCTAATCTGTGCTTTCTTTTTTAATGCAAAAATTTGACGAACTTATGTCTGAAAATGTTGGAAGAATATATATGTAAAAGCTTTTATAAGAATTTGACACTTAATTTTGTGATCAATACTATAAAGATGTTTCCAAATAAAAGCTTTAAGTGTTCACTATCCTGAAACAACGTTTCCATTTTTAAAAGCTCTTTACAGAGCGATTCCATATTTTTTAAACGTAATTAACTCTTTTATTTATCTACAACTGTGTAATTTGATTTATTCCAAAATAAAAGCTTAAGGTAATAATCAAATGCATTATTAGATTTTAAATCACTATATGGAATATTTTAAAAAGCTCATTTTTTATTTAATTGATCATAAAAGCTTTAGCTTATTATAAAGTTTAAAATTTTATTTAGGTTACTTATAGTTTTAATAAAATTATTTAGCTTTAAGTTGGTTGTCAAAGCTTTTTAGTAAAAAGTCTCTTAAATTGTGCTTAACAATAGCAGTTATTTTAAACTGACTTTGTCTTTTAAAAAAACTTAGATTGGTAATTCGGATAAGAAAGCTATCTGAAACCTGACATTTTTTTAAAATATATTGCAAATTTACTGAAGCTTTTCGTTGAAGCTCAATTTATTTATATCTAATAAGATCATTTTAAGTTGCTTATTTGGCAAAACGAGTAGACTTTTACTAATCTATAAAGTTAGTATGCATTAGAAGTTTTCTAAAATTAAGCTTAAAGCTGCTAATTGATGAGATTTGTTGATCAAAGCTTACATAATTTTGTTAAATAATTTTAGACACTATACTTTAAAAACTGTTCTTATAAGAAGCCAATATCTTTAAAAAGCATCGTTTTTTGATACTAGAAAGCGTCTAGTATGGGCTTTTAGCAAGGTGAAAAAGCTTCTCAATTAAATGCTACTTAATTTATGTTTAATAATAGCAATTATTTTAAACTGTCTTCGTCTTTCAAAAAACTTGGCTTTAAAGCAATCTGAAACCTAGTTTACATAATAGTAAATTTTAGCTTATAAAGGAACTTTAGATTACGAAAACTTTAAATAAAATACTTAATATGTTAAAAATATCTCACTAAACTTTGCTATCTATAGTGAAAAGTCAATCACTATAGATAAAGCTTTTGTTCAAAGTTAACATAATGCATATTCCATAGTCATTTGTTGTAATCTGTACTAATTTCTGAATATTTTGAAAGATGATATATTCAAAAGCTTTAGAAAAATCACCAAATGATACTAAAAAGTTGTTTTTAAATAAAAGCTTTACACATTTTTGAAAGCTTTTCATAAAGCGACTAAATATTTTTTAAATGTCGTTTACTATTTTATTCATTTTATTACTGTGTTCTTTGATTTATTGCTTTTTGTCGTGTAATTTGATGTATTACCACATGAAAGCTTTCAAGAGTTTATTAATTGCATTTTTATATTTTAAATTGCTTAGTTAGACACTTTAAAAAGCTCATTTTTATTTAATTTAATATCAATGTCACTCTACACCTATAATTTAATTGATAAAACATTTCCAAAAGCTCTTCTACATTTTAATAATTTTTATGGAAGTTTTTATTTCGACTCAATATTCGTTTCTCTTTTTAAAAGCTCACATAATTCATATTTTAATAAAATAGCTTAGCCCAATCTTTTCTTCGTATTTAAAGACTGCGATTTTTTGATGAACTTCTATCTAAACTAAAAATGAAGCTTTTAAAGAAGCTTAAATAAAAAGCTGTATGGTCGTTTTATTGTACTATGTTTGTTATAAAAGCACTGGAAAATCACTGGCTTCTCGTCTAACTTAGAGCTCTGTACAAAAAAGTAATATTTTAATATAAGCTTAAAAGCTTTTTAGTTAAATCGCGTTTGATTTATCTTAAATAGAAGCCATTAATCATTATCTGTAATAACTATTATTTTCATCATAATTTGAAAAGCTCTTCTTCTTGTGAGTTTTTCTTTTTATCAATTTTAAATCGAAGTGCATTCTTACATAAAGCTTTCAGATATACTTTTAATTTCTAACGAAAGTTTCCTGAAGTTCGTTGTATTATATTTGATAAAATTTTAAAAATAAAAGCTTTTGAATTAAAGGCCATTAAAACTTTTTTGAGTTTCTTATTCATTTATTTGATGTACTTTGAAAGCTATATGCCCAATTTTAAAAATTTTAATATTTTTTAGCAACTTAACAATTTTTGAACTACCAGGTTCATTAGTTATCAAATCTTTAATTTAAATGTTGGAACTTATGTTCCGCTCGATATTAAATTACCCGTTATAATAAATGCTTTAATTTAATTTAATTTCTTATTTACGCTTTTAGTAATTTTACTTAGTAGTTTAAAAGCTAATTTTTATAGTATATAATATAATATATTATATATTTTATATAATATAATATAAGATATTAAAATATATAAGTTTATAATAAAGCTTTTTAATAAAATGTTTGTTAAATTACGTTTAAAAATATCAATTATTTTTAAATAGCTTTATCTTCCAAAAAGCTTGGATAAGTTCATCAATAATAAAAGCTTTCGGTTTAAGCTCTTTTAACTTTTATTAAATAAGTTCTTATTTGATCAAATACTTTTTTAGGCTTAAAACTGATATATACAGTAATTAAAAAGCTTTGCTTATAGCTTTTTTATCTTTTAAATCGTTTTTCAACTTATTTGATTCATTTAAAATGTACTCTGCACTCGATTATAAAAAGACATTTTCTAACATGAGCTTTAAACTAGATATAAAAGCTTTTTAGCGTTTATAAAAAAAGTTAGATAAAAAAATAATTGTTAATATGTGTTGTGTTTTATTCACAATAAGTAAGCTTTTCACTTAATTTCACCTTTAAATTGAAATATGATTGATAAAACATTTCAAAAAGCTTTTCCATAATATTAATTTGTATTGACCTTAATTTAATTAAATAATTCAGATTTTTAATTAGGGACCCAACATATTTTAAAATCTGTCCCATTAGTGGACTCTCCCCTTATCAATTTTAAAAAAAAATGTATTCTTTTATAAAGCTTTCATATCTTCTTCTGATTTCTAGTAAGTGGTTTCTGATATCTTTCTAATTTAAAATTGTTCTATTATATGCTATGACCTCTTTTTAAAATAAAAGCTTTTGGCTTAAATGCTACCAAAACTGTGATATGTGTTTTTACGAACACTTTTATTTTTTTAAATATATTAAAAGTGACTTTATTGAGTATTTTTACAATTTCTCTGAAAATAAAAGCTTTGACAAGCTCAAATGAAGCTTTTTGGTTGTTTTCTACTAAAGTAATTCAATTTGCATATTTCAAGTGATTTAATTATTATTAAACGTTTTCAAAGCTTTTAGAGTTTCTGAATCAGTTTTTTTATATTTATTATGAAAGCTATTTGCACAGCTTTAGAATAGAGTGTTATGAGTTCCTAATCTTAGATTTATCGTTGTAATGTTATTCAAAATTTTAAAATTGACAGAATACATCTTTTAAATTTCTTACAATTGTAACTAAAAAATTGGTTAATGACCAGCTTTATTTATTATGAAAGCTTTAACTAAAATGTTGGAAATTTCCAACACATAATTATGTGCTGCTCGTTTTACTACGTTTTATGAAAAATGCTATAATTTATTTTAATTATCATTAGGTCTTATTTAAGCTTTTATAAAAGCTTTGGTTAAAATAAGATAACTGATTTCCAGGCTTCGTTCTTATATTTAAAAAAACACTTTTTTGAGCTTTTGGAAAAGCTCATTTTGAAATGAGTTGTCTTGAAAAGTCCAATAATATTTTTTCTTAAATTTAAAGTTGATATAAAATATGTTTTTAAAAGCTCTTGAATAGTTAATAATTAATTTTGAAAGTAAATTAAGTTATTGCTTAATTAGGTTCTATTTTTAAATTAAAGTTAATTTTTGGTTTAAATTTAGGTTTATTAACTACAAAATCTAAACAGTTTGGTAAAAAAAGCTCCCAAAGCATACAAATCATATTATTGAGTATTCTTAAAAAAAACTTTGCTAGTATTTTTAAGGACAGCTTTTCAAAACAAAAAATATATTGTGAGCTTTTTGAACCAGAAGACTACCTTTGTATAGTCTTATAGTATTGATGAATTTACCATTAGAACTTGTAAATTAAAAAATAAAAACTTTAATGAGCTTTTCCTGTTGCTATTAGAATAACATACAAATTACGTTTTTTATTAGATCAGTCCAGCTTTCAAACCAAATTGGAGTATGCTTTGAAACGATTTGATTACTTCAAAGCTTTAGTATAATGAGCTTTTTTATTCAAAAGTGAATAAGATATTAAATTTTGGTTTAGGCTTAATTAAACAGATTTATTTTCGAAATTTAAATTCTAAGAACTTGAAAAAGCTTTTAAGATGGATGATTATAAATTGATGTTATTTATTAAGCTTTCTTATCATCACAACAAAGCACATTGAATGCAGTTTTTATATTTATTATATATTAGACTATTCAAAAAATGGAGTACTGTGCACCTAATAAAGTATTCGGTCTCTCAGATTTCACGAATGTGTGGTAACGCACCTTGAATTTGATAATTTTTAATCAATCGAATGTGCGATGAAAAAACATTATTCCATATAAAATAACTTTTTGTTTTTTCAAAAAATTTTAGTCGGTCTCAATCTATCAAATAAATAAGTTGTTGCTAATAAAAATATATTTTCTAAATAAAATAAAACTTTTCTTATACATAAATACGTGCTATAAATGTATTTGAATTCTAAGCTTCTAAATGCTATTTGATCAACTTTTCTTGTCCTAATAGAAATTATTTAAAGCTTTAACAACTTTTCAAACGGAAGGTTTAAAATTGATATTAATTGATAAGCTTTCTTAAAATCACAATATAAGCACATTTAATGCAGTTTAAAAAAAGTACCATAGCTATTTTGGGCTTTAGCTTTTCAAAACCAGTATCTATTGTGAGCTTTTTATTAGAATTAAACTATTTTATTGAGATCGAACTGATCTCATAAGTTTAACATATTTGTATCTGTAAAGTTATAATTTGAAGTCCCTCAAAAAGCAAGTATTTTTGGGTTTACATACAAAAGCTTTGAACACTATGCTTTTCACTTTGAATTCGGCCCACTATTAGCTTTAAAAGCATCGATATCAAACTGTTTCAAAATTTTGTTATTTTTTGAGCCGACTTGAACCGAAATCAAATAACTTTATATTTTTTGAGCTTTTTCAAATAAAAGACAGTTTATCATTTTAGTTTAGTTTAAGTTATATATTTATTGCGTTGAAAAAAGCGTAATACTGAAAAGCTTTTACATTGTGCATATGTAAATCAAAAAGTGCGTCAGAAGTTTGACTTTAGCCAATCGACAATAACTTGTTAGTTCATTCATATGTACCTTTCTGCTTTGCAAATCGCCCAATTCTAATTTCATCCTTAACATAAAAAAATACACTTGTTGAAGAACATAAAATGTAGATTTTATACCAGTAAGGAAAACAAAAAAAAATTGAAGATAAATAAGGATATGCATAATTTAAATACGATGAATAAAACCGGTTGATAAAATGAAATGTTTTACAAGAATAAATTTAAATTTTTATCAAACATTTTTTAGTAATAAATTTGTGTACTGCAATTCGAAACCTGCTGCACGACATAATATCAGAATATTTTACCCTCCGCCTCACTAAAACCATTTTTTTTTAAGAATTTGTAAAGAAGATTGATTTCAGGATTATGTAAATTCCTTTGTTGATTATTTATCCATACACGGTTTTGAAGATTTAGCAAAGTGTTTTTCTAGGTTCGGCGATTAAATGAGCTTTGCCGCGGTCGATTTAGCTCGATTATTAATAGAATACCATGATTTTCATTTTAATTCTAATAATTAACCTATAATTAACTCATCCGTGTGGTGTTAGCGAATGATGTATATAGCATAATTATATGCATAACAATCAACCTGTTACACAACATTTTTTTGTATTATTCATACAAGCGAATAAAAGCTTTCTTAGTCCTGGTTCGTTTTTGTTGATCTCAGACTATATTGTGTGCTCGACATGATTTGAATTATTGAAGAAAAATGTAAGGATGCTTTTAGAACTTATGTATATGTACATAAGGCATTAGTGTATATATTGTAAAGAAATTTTGTTATTGTTTAAATATGTTACTCTCGCTATGCATCGAAAGTTTGTTAAAAAAAACTATAAACAAAAAGTTTTGTTCATTATGGAACTGAAAAGCAGCATATTTAGGGATTCACGTTTGAGAGGAACAATAAATTAAATTTTAAAACGTAGAACAATCGAGTTTTTATGACACATGTGCTTTCGAAAATATACGGTGAAAACCACAACAATGTTATGTACTTTTGACACGTTGTTGGCTCCCGTTAACAGAGCTTTAAATCAAAAAACTTAAAGCATTCAAACAATTGTCACTCAATCGACAATACAAGATAAGTTTGAGCCACGTGCGATGTATCTCAAGCATAACTGACTTTCAAATATTGCAATATTTTCGCAACTTGAATTACAACAAAGACAAAAACATTTGGGTATTTCCTGGTTAGTTTCTCAGGTTAAAATTTTTTTTTTTCAAAGAATTCAGAAATTATTTTACCACCAAAAGCTCGATTACATCATATCAGTGTAACCAAATTACATTAATTTAATGTCACATACTGTTGATCGGAATGAATTATGATAATTTCTGTATATGTATACAAACATTAATGTACATAAAAATATATAGTCATCGTTTTGATAAGAATACAACACTGATAAAATCTCAATTAAAGTTGGAAAAAAGACGAAACATTAACAAAAACAAAAAAAAAATTAAATTATATTTGTAATAAGTGAACATATGGGGAGAAAAATTAAAAATGATAAATCGAGTTTATCTATCTACTTCACATACTTGGTTGTATATATGTACTGGGTGTCCCATTTATCTTGAAACAACCTGTAGAATCTACGTATATACGAGAATTGTTCTAAGCAAACTTTGTTTCATTTCAAAAGGGCAATAAACATGCATAATTAGATCAATTTTTATTTTGAGGTCATTTGAAGGTCAAATTAATTATTTACGATAGCCGAGATCAAATCGATTAAGCGAACTTCAAAGAAAGCTTAACATCATATATCTACGAAGTATCAAATGGCAAAGTTTTATCCAACTACATACATAAGGTGAACCTACTGCTGATGTTACTTATCGCTAGAAAAGAAATGTTCCATTTAGAGAATAAAACCCTAAATATCTAGCTCTAGGGCAAATACCCGAAATTTGTTCAGCTCGCAGGTCAATGACGATAGATTTTTCTGTTCCATCATGGACTTTTAAATCCAGACAACAATATCTTTAACATTAGAGCAACGGTCGATATCTTAACTTATAAATTAGATGCTGGTTGAATACAATTCAACTATAGCTATTTTAGAGAAATGTCAACAAACCGGTGAGAGTTGTCATGCTACTCTAATTGACTCCAATTACTCGAAGTTTATCGATAAATTGTAATTCAAATACCGCATCATATAAACGCTAACTCTGCTATTTTTCAAAATCACATAACTGGCATCTGCGGTTTAAAAGGATCCCTGCAAAATGTGAACATTAAAAGTCGTTTAAGTCCGAGTATAGTCGTTGATGATAACATGGATATGCTCCATAGATGTCCTGGATGTCGCGTAATGAATATCGAATGCTGGCTTCTAGTATGAATCAAGATAAATTTAAGGAGCTCCTCTGATCGAAAATATGGTTAAGTAGTTTTTTGATTAGGTCCTTTATTAATATCAGGGACTCAATAAATGATTGGAATTTAGGACATCCAATTCTGCTTTAGTAAATATTTCAACTATCATCTCTACATCAACTCCATCTGCCCTATCGGAGTTTCCGTTCAGTTTCTCTAGTACGCACTAATGATCATATTATGTTTGTCGGGGACTTCAAACTTCCAGATATAACATGGTTTGATGCTTCTGAATGTTATACTGGATTACTGTGCAGGTATATCAACTACCCAAATAAATGGAGTAAGTAATAGCCGAGAAAAATAGAAGACTCCATGATTTGGTATTTTCAAATGAACTTTTATTCTCTAAGATATTATCTTGTGAGGATTTCTCCGGTTGTTCCAGCATTCATCATATTGCAATAATCATTAATATTTGTTATCATGAAAATAGCGACAATGTTCCATTAATTAGCAACTTTTTATTTAAATACAGCAATGCCGATTTTACATCACGAATTTCTTCAATGCTTAAACTAGGGCTTCCTTTGGCAAGATTGCAATCCAAACGATGACGTTTTATCATTCAATACGCTGCTCAAAATAGGAATCGAAAAATGCATTCCGTTGACGAAATTCAAACCGGAGTTTCACGAACCAACCACAATTTTTCTGTTTCCTAATCGTCATTTGTTCAGATTTTGATGCTAATGACTATTCTGGGATAAGTGATTTATTTGCAAACTTTTTTGCTGTAGTCTATGATAACCCACCTCTCCGTCTAATAGTTGATTTTTAACAACTATCGTAAGAGTAAATTGGTTTTGATGGATCCCAAACCGGTATGTTCACGAACTGTGCTGTGAGTGTTATACTTTATAAATTTCTTTCATATTTAATGAAAGTCCTCGTAGAAGCATTTTTCCAAACCAATAGAAGATTTTAGTTATTCATCCAGGTTTTAAGTCAGGCAAGAGGAATACCTCGTTACTACCTAGCTACTGTGGAATAGTGATTTTATCCGTTGAAATTAACAAGTTTAAATGTATGGTCCATAAATAAATCTTTTTTTACCTTAGATCTGACATTTCTCCTGTGCAACCCGGATTCTTTACTGGTTTACACCGATTTTGGAATAATTTAAATTGTGAGTTTATCCCGATCAGGTGGTTACTATCTTATCTTCCCGACAGTCTGAAATTTTTTAAAATATTTGATTCTTCTGACATTAATTTCACCTGGCATTTTGATTATATTTTTAATAAGACTAACTTTATTTTGAAAGAAATTGTTCTGATCTCTGAAAACGCTGTAGTGATAATTGTAAGGTTTGTCTTAGAGTATGCTGCCTCAGTCTGAACCCCGTTTTATAAGTTATCATTACCACAGAATTGAGGTTGCCCAGAAATAGTTTATGTTATATGCACTACTACGATTGCCAAACGGTCCTGCAGGTCAATATAGTCCACCGATCAAGAGCGTAGCAATTTGTTGAATTCGCAGCGATTAGATTTACGACTTTGCATCAATAATCTTCGTTTATGATATTCTACTAACTCGATTGATTAATTACAAACCATCAGCGACCTTTCAGAGCCAGCCTTAAACATATACCACTTATTCAATACCGCGTACCAAGTCTTTGATTTCAGCATCTCAAGAAGTTCTTTCATGAGTGTATTATCGTGGTACTTAGAAACAACATGTAGGCCGATCTGCGTTCAAGGACACAGTGGTTTTTCTTAAAATTATGGTATGGTAGAGTGTAAAGAAGAAACCTTTAATATGAATCAAAAGTAAGGATGAGTGACAAATACCAGGACCTATATAAAGATAACTACGTGTTGGAAGGATACTATAAATTATTTATTGGCTTTAATGCTTCCTGATAGCACTGTGATACAGACATAGACACAGAAAGACGTAAGAGCTATTAGATTTGCACCACCAATTACATACGACGAGAAATGGTTCAGCAGGATCTATAATAGGACCTGGTATGGCACACATATAAGTTATGGTCTAAACAGATAAATTTTCCTAAGTAAGACTAATCATGCTGCTATCTTGAGTAAATTACTCGAAAAAACTAATAACTAACAGGTTGATGACCTTTTTTCTAGAGAAGGGAGGAATATAGTGAAAAGTAATTCGGATTTAGGGAAAATAGGTCTACAAAGGATGCTATGGTGGGAATAGTGAAAATAATATTAGTTCTACCCTCTGGAACATCGACTTAACGTGACGATAATGAAATGTTCTTTGCTGGCAACTACAGATATTCTGGAACTTGCACAAAGAGCTAATAATAAAATAACTGATTGGTATTGCAGCTAATGTTTGTTAAAACAGTAAATATCCAACTTAAAGAACTTTCAATATCAGAAGACTACTTTCGGTTTCTGAGAAGCCCTAGTGGTATCTAAGGCTAACGAATCCTTGGAATAACAAAATCTTACAGGAAGATATCAACAGATTCAGTTCTCATGGCATCATGGATTTTAAAAGATTATGTGGCACTTTTCTAAAAAGTAAAGCTAGTAACTGGCACTAGACTATGATCTTTTAGAAAGAATACCATAGACAGTGAGAGAATGAACAATGATCACCAATTGTAAAAAAATGTGGCTTGACACATCTTGCAATAGATCTCAGTACAGGATCAACATTGGCCTGTATTCCAGATGTATAACCAGTAGTTCCAAGTTAAATGGTTCACCCAGTAAACCAACATAGCAATTTTTTATTTTTTTCATTTCGATGTCAACTTGGTTGAATGTGTCGTTCGTTTGTATATATAGACACACTATTTACATCGCATTGTTGGTGGTGGAAAAGGAAATAGTGTCTCTCGATTTTTTTTTTATTTGTATTTATTTTTCTGTTTGTTGGAAAATCTACCTGTAGAGTAGTTTTTTTTTGTCACACAATAAAAAATATAAATAAAATCAATAAATTGAATTTTCTATATTTTTCTAGTACTATTTTAGGTTTTGTTGGCACAAAACTTTTATATACTTAACGAACTATTTTCGATTTTTTATTTTTTGTATATGATTCTGTTTACTTGTCTGATGGGACAACAAGTGAATTGTCAACAGATCATAGTGAATTGATAATGTATTTTTAAAGGAATTTTAGGTTATTTATACATCTACTCTATATATAGTGTTGTTGATTGGTTTTTATGGTATGAAACGATTTGGTATGCTTTCGATTTACTGAGGATGAGGTTTAGCTTTATAGTTTAAATTGGAAATTCAATTTTTAAGGGACAAAGTCGTTTTTAATGCCAATGACATTCACTTAACATATAGTGTAAATATTTTGCTGACTCTATAAATAATACGATTAAATCTTGACCGTTGTCATATTTCGTGACCCTAAACTTTTTATAAACTCTCATTTTAACTGAACCTAGAAGGAACTATAATATTACCTGAAACTAAAACAATTTCATGAAATTTATCAAATTGACACTCTATTAAGTCTAAACCTTGTTAAACAGTGTGATTTGGCAAGTACTGTAACCAAAGCCTTGCCGAAGCCTGGGACAATTATTTTATAGCCCTCCTTCATAGAAAAAAAAATATTTGCAATAAATTATATTAAATGCCAATAATAATATTAATAAATTTTGATTTTTATGACATTGGTGCTTTTTGCGATTTGCGGAAGCAAATTTATATATTACCTTAGTGTAATCTAATTTTGCAGACAATCTGGTTTTTGATATACATATTAAGTGTCGATATCAACTTCAATTTCGGCAAATAGCCAAAAAAATTCTGTTGCTTTCCTTAATATGTACCTACCATAATAGATCCATCGTCGTACCGTTGGCCAACACAATTTTTAACATTCAATTTTATTTAATTAAGAGGTTCAAAGCGTCTTTGCCCATCTCTTGTGGTGTTCGAATTTTCGTAACATGATCTGCCATTACTGAATTTATTTTTTTTTTTTTTTTTTTTTTTTTTTTTAGATTAACACATTGCCTAGAGATAATTCTCTTAATGGCTTACGCCACGGCAACATGGTGGGTTAAAACCCTTTATTACAATTAATTTAAAGACTGAATGAATGTAATTTACAATAAACATTACATTCATCACGTATGTAGCCGGTTTCAATTTATTTTCTCAGATTTCTGTAATGCATTGATTTTCATTTTAAGGTGAATAACGCTCACAAACATACAACGACCGATATTTTTACCATTACTTTTACCATTATTTTTACCCTACGACCGATATATTACCATTTTGTGGACTTCCGATGCGTTAGTCTGATCCAAAAAAGCAAGACCTATTTCTAAAAAATCTATGTCACACTTGAGTCAAACTTTAAAGTAACCAATTGGAATTATTTAAACTTTTTATGCGCTTATATCGCTAACAAGTCTATAAAAATCGTTTTCAAACCTTGCAATCTTACACAATTGATTGATTTACAATCATTTAAATGAGTTTGATAAAAGTTTTAATAGGCTTAAAAATTTTTTTTTTTTTCAAATAATGAACCTTAATTCCCATACAACTGTTTGACAGAAAATAGTTTAGAAAGCGGTTTGAATCCAATTTGAATTGATAAGTTAATGTACAATTTAATTCAGTTAAACTATGGTTTTTGACGATAAATTTAAATCTCAAACGTCTGATATCAATAATATGATAACTCCATTCAAACAGACAGTTTGAACAGTTTCATACAGTTTGATTTGATTTTGACATGTTTAACTATACCCTGTAGCGCTATTAATTTTTTCAATTTACGTTCACAGTATGTTTTAAGTGCAATATTTTAAAATTCCAGTCAAACTCAATTTATGCCTAACTATGCAAAGTTTAAACTAAGATTTCAAAATACATGCGATGCGTAGCCCCATCAAAATTGTAAAATTTATGACACAATTTAAAAATTCCCAAAAATTCAGAATAAAACCTAAACTTTCCAAAATCCGGAAAATGATGGTTAGTTATCAAAATTGGAAGATGATTGGCACTTCAAATTATGTCTATTTGCAATTATCCTGTTAAAAAATCTATAAAAAGCTGTTCAAGCACTAAAAGCTTTAACCAACAGTTCTTTTTCCAAAATTTGATAAACTTGTTTTGAATTATATTTGAAAGATAATGAACCTGCAACCTTTTACCACTTTTGTATAATGCTCCACATGCTTAGTAGCTGGTATAAAGGCTCAAAAATTACTATTTTAGCTAACTTCCGATACGATAATCTTACCCAAAAAATGCAAGACGTCTTTCTAAAAAAAATATTACATCTAGAAATCTTTCCATTGTTTCGTGCAATTTTTCTAACTCCGCAATGCAGGTTTACTATGAGTGCGTTTGGTTAAGCAAAGCTTGTGTCTAAAAGCGGGATTGGCTTAATTAGCCAACATTTTTACTAAACAAATTAATTTGATTTCAGCATTTTTGCAGACCAAAAAAGTTATAATTTTGTAGTTTCTCCGATATTTTGCAATTTCTACTCTGAAAATCTACAATTTAAATATGGTGAAATTAGGTTTGACGAGAACTGGTCCAGCTGAACTCGAATTATTTGATGATGGTTATATTAAAAATTGTGGTGATGGATTCTTAATTGCAATCAAAATGTTCAAGTATGTCTGGTAACTTAAGTGGGGGTCGGTTAAAATTTTGGCGGTATCTATTTTTCTTTTTGTTTAGTCACCTTCTACGACAAGCCAATGATGATGTGGTAGAGATCTAAGGATTTCATGCTTGTTTAGAAAGCAGGGTGGTTAGCAGGACACTCCCATGCTTCGTAAAAGACTCCTAAACGAGCATGCTATCCTTAAAATGCCACCACCGCACCCTTTGCTTATTGTAAGAGGTAACTAAACAAAGGTTGGATCGCTGAGCTGACTACCTGAATCCGTAAAAAACTTTACTATTAAAATAATCAACAAACAGGAATGTGGGTACCGCCAAAATTTAGCTCTCAGCCCACTTATGTTAACGGACACGCAATTTAAGATCAGTACGTGAAACATGCAGTCGCTAAGAAAACCACGCGCGTCTGCTTACTCTATATAAGTCATGAAAGAGTATCGCTTGGAATTCGTTGCTTTCCAAGAAATTAGAGAAATGTGGAGTTGGTTGGCAATCTTGGTGTTGGGTTTTTGGGCCCCAGAAGAAAAAGGCTGTTTTTGATTTCAAAACAGTTGATAATCGTGCGTATAAGCTACATTTACGCATGTGGTTAGCCAACCTATCAATCATTTGTGTTCATGCGTGCGCCCATTGATGTAAGCTACTCAAAGATAAAAACTGATTTTACAATAATTTGGGTAATGTGATGGGATCCAAAATTGTGATTGGTGTCTTAATTGCTAGAGTTTACCGAGCAAACCGTGCAGTGGTTAAAACTGCAGTACTTGGGTCGGGAGGTACCGGGTTCGAATCCCTAAAGGGGAATGTTGCAAAAAGGATTTTTTATCATCTGATTTCAATCGGTGCTGATGATGAACACAACTACGACCCTCTGTTGAAGTGCAGAATGCATGGGCCAAACCATCATCCATGCCAGTATAGGCTGGCTGGAGCAAAGTAATGTGCAGATGTTATTCAAAGCGAACCTGTATTCGTGTGTCCTTAATTTGGTTGGCGACAGCGTAAGGTAGGACTTTTAAAAGTAACCAGAAAATAATTGGGTGTGTTTCGGCCCCATAACAGATGGGATAGATATAAAAAAAAATAAAAAATGTTAGAGCTGGAAAAAATCAGAGCTTATGTGGAAAAATAGGTCTTTACGCCCAACACGAACTAGTGACTGATAATGGTGAATGACTGATGTATTTTGCGATCGTTCATGACTTTATAGTGGCTAGCACATTCTTTTCTCATAAAAATATATACTTCGAAACATGGACACACCTTCGTAATAGTCCCAAAGTGAAGCAGGCGACTCTAGGTATGGTAAAAATTAAACCCATAATAATGATTGGTTTGACGAGGAGTATCGTCTTGCTGTCGAGCAACAGAATACAGCCTATAAAGAAACGAGAATACGTTTTATAATCGCACAGAAGAAGAAAGCGGTCGTTGCTAAAAGAACCGACAAGCTAAAGTCTTAAGAGTTAACAACTCAGCTATTAATACAGTTTTCATAACTCCTTTATAAAAGTCACTGAACTGCACCATACCATCAGACCTAAGTAGGTCTATATCGCCATTTGGGACTGTGACGAAAATTTCCGTGTCAATGCAGTGCCCGACACTGAAAGAGGCATTTCTCTGATTTAATCACTGATCAACAAGTGTTAAATGCTGTTAAATGCATCCTACGAAAGGTTTACACTGGCCATGTAAAAAAAAGAAACAGTTCCGCTGAGGTTGATTGCATTAATTCCTAGCTCTTGATATTCGGAGGGGATACTTTGTGGAACTATGTTTACGACCTTTTTCGATTAGTATAGCAAAGCGAAGTTAAATGACTGATGAATTGAAAGTGGCCGCCTTGTGCTGATACCGCGCTGTGCTCTCCTTTACACAGCATACAAATTACTGTCTTATACATATAGTATTGGAAAGAATCACTCCTCTAGCAGAAGAAATTATAAGTGACTACCAAGGAGGATTTCATCCTAATCGATCAGTCACTAATCAATTTTTTTCACTAAGGATGTTTTTTTTCTAAATATTACGAAACGTCTCGTGACGTTTATCTGATGTACTTAGATTTCCTCCAGATCTATGACTCAATCCATCGGGATAGTTTATGGTTTGCTTTGTGATATCTGGGAATATCTGACAAATATTTGAGTTTACGTAAATGACAGCAATGCAGTTCCAATGTTATGTCAAAGTTGAGAACAAGCTATCAGGAATTTTTACAATTAGCTCTGGTGTACGGCAAGAAAATGTTGTTCTCGATACTTTTTAATATCATGTTAGAATTTATCTTTCGTAAAAGTCGAACACCTCAGGACAACACCTTTTACTGTCGGTCCAACCAATATCAGTGTAATTTGGCTGAATGGCAATGGTGTCAAACAACTACTGGACTCACTTGTACGATTCTCAGCTTCTGTTGGTTTCAAAAACAATGAGTTCAAAACAAAATACATGATCACTAGTTTTAGAAACCAAGACGCAATGGAGTTTTGTACTTTACACCGTTTAATGATAAAGTTCATTATTTTCTGTAAAATAAAATTATGTATATGAATCAAAAAATTGTTCCTCTGAATAAAATAAAAAATATAAAAAAATTGCTATATGAATTTAAATAACAATAGGAAACAATTTTAAGCGCATCATCTATATTGAACAAATAATATTTTGTTCTTGTTAAATTATGTATTTACATATGTACATGTATTCGTAGAACAGGAAAAAAACAAAATTAAAAATAAAAATATAGCATGCGATCGGCGATCGCACAAGATAAATAACAAAAACCAACCGAAAAACAATTGTGTTAGTGTTTTTATATAAATAAAGTATATTTTATATGCATATGTGATTGTGAAGAAAAACGAATGACAATTAAACAAATTCCATAAAAAAAATCTATCACATTCAAGCTTTATTGTAACTTTATATAAATTAAATTAATGTTACTCAATAGATGGATTTAAAAAATATGGATTTTGTAGAAAAAAATCGTTGCCCGTACTATTTTGTTTGTGTCTTCACTTCTGATATAGTATATTTTCTTTGGTAATATGGTTACTATTTGATTAAAATCAACTCTCAAACGACTTTTGAATAATTAAATTTTAATTATCTATTCACCTCGGTAAAAGCTTAATTTTTTTTGAACAGGATAGAAAATAAAGTTTAGTATTTAGAAAGTCCCGTTTATATTTAACTCGTTACAATTTACGAAAATTTACTGTAAAGTTTATATGCGGAACCAATCAAAGTTATACCACCATTATATTAAAAATAAAAAAATTAGATAAACATAAGTTGTTGATACACTTTGTACAGTAGATAACACTAAAAATTAATAAAACCAAATATTTTCTTAACAAACAAAATTCAGAAAAAGAAAAACAAAAGAAATGTTTTAAATGTTAAAAATGAAAAATTCTTTTGTTTTTCCTATGTAAATGGCAACAACAACAATCTCATATACATTATATAATTGATAAGAAAATATCTCTGAGTCGTTACGTACGTGAAGAATAAATAAAACAACAAAGCACAAAGCACAGAGCACAAAGCTCTTAGTGATTAATCATTCGATATTGGTGATGTTGGTGCATTGAATTTTAATTGACAAGACACATATAATTAGTGAGCACTTTTTGAAACGAAGTTTAAAAATCAGTCATTTACATATGAAAAATAATTATGTATTATGTATTGTGTGACATAAACCACATTCAATATTTATAATGAGGATGATAATAATATAATGAAAAAATAAAAAATAAATAAAAAAGGAAAAGATCGACCGGGAATTTTTTCCTCATCTCGTTTACAGTACAATAAAACTTTTGAGCTTTCATTCTTATACAGGTATATATGATACATACATGGGGTGAATACGGTATTTTGGTTGAAAAGAATTAGTAATATGCCTTTGAGGGTATAACAATTTTTCAATTCATACCGTTTATTTGTGACGCTGTCGAACGAGTTGAAATAACGTTTTAAACAGTCGCAGTGCAAATTTTACTATTATTTACAAAATTTAAAGCGTCATTGATAGTGGAAAACTTTTTACAAATTGTACTGATTTGATTATATTTTATCATTATACGTCAACTTTAAGTAGTTTTATTTAGTTTCTAACATAATTCGGCTTAAGGCGGCTAGTGGATCACAATAACAAGTAGCTTTGCTTTGGAATTCGATGTAAAGTGGGATATTCATTTATTTACATAAAACAATTTAGCAATATATTTTGCATAGTCCATCTTGAGCATGTGCTCATTCATGATGGACTATGCAATAATATGATTAGACAATAATACAAATTATAATAATAATTAAAATAAAAATAATATTGGTATATCTGGCCGCTTTCATCCTCCGGCTGATTACAATTTAATCTGGTGAATTTGAATCACCCTCAACTACTCGTAAATGGTAATTTTCTTAAAAAAAAAAAAAAAAAAAAAATATATATATATATATATATATATATATATATATATATATATATATATATATATATATATATATATATATATATAGATTAGGTTAAGTTAGAGTGGCTGCTAACGCGCACTTATACCCGTGACGGTCCATTGTGATACCAAAGGATCCTACTCCCCTTTCACCTTCATTGGAACCATTCAGAGCTACTTATGTAGAGTAAGATATTTCGCACATTGCAGTTTTCGAGATCCATAAGGCCGTCGAAACAATACTTGGCCAGATGTTTGAACCTCCTGTAAGCTAGCATCTGGCATGAGCAGAGGTGGCTCATAGTTTCTTGCTCCTCCTCATCCATATACCTTCTACGGAAGTCATTTGCCATTGACACAAGTAAAATTCCTCCTCGCATGCTGTCCAATGAGGTAATATCCTATGAGCACCCCCACGACTATACTTAAGTCAGGTCTACGTAGGGATATTATGGTGTTTTGGAGCGCTTCAAGTCCAGTTTCAGTCAGACTTGCCGCGCTACATTGCATGTTATGGTGTTATTCCACATCTTCTGTGCCGAGGCTATCGCCTCATTTTTAAGCGCCATAAAAAGCGCTGCCATAGGCCTTCCCAGATTTGCCCTTTCCGGTTTCAATTGGGGAGTTATACCTTTCCGTGCCAGTTCGTCAGCTCTGCAGTTCCTCAGAACGTCTGAGTGACCGGGGACCCAGACTATCTGGATATTGAAATGCTCACTCATTTCGTTAAGAGATGAGCGGCACTTCAATGCCACCACGGATGTCAGAGAAACTGATTCTAGCGACTTGATTGCCACCTGACTGTCCACATAAATTGTTATATCCCTTGTGGATATGACATTATGCATCAACCAAGTCAGCGCTTCCTCAATCGCTACCACCTCTGCCTATACACTGCAGTGATCAGGAAGACGAACAGATATATTCACATTTAAATTGTCACAATAGACTTCAGTTCCGACTTTGCCGTCTAGCTTGGAGCCGTAATTGTAGAATTGTATACTTCCAGGTTTTTTTTATTTATCTGTTCCCCCAGGATTCCCTTGAGCGGGTAAGGGTCCGGAAGCCTTTTTCAAAGATTTCAATTGGTATTGTGTAGTCACTATTCGCCAAGTCTTCCTTAAACTAACTACAAGAGTCGTAGCAGCCGTGGTTCCTGTCGACAGAAAAATGTAGAGCACAGTCTCCAGATCACGTGTATACGGGTTGTCTTCAGTACCCCCCTTATAAGCAAGCAGGCCGTTCCTTGTACCTTCTCTATCATATTTTTATAAGTTTTCTTGTCTAGTGCTGGCTACCACACACTCACCTCATACATCAGAATTGGTCTGACTACAGCGGTGTACCAGCTCTGGTTTTAGACCCAACTCCTACCGACGGCGTTCCTACATGAGTACAGCGCCATGGTAGACTTTTTTACTCTCTCTAAAACATCGGGCTTCCAATTTAGCCTAAAAATTATGCCCAGAAATCTTGCCTTATCAGTAAAGACAAGTGCCGTGCCTTTTAAGGTAGGAAGGGCGACTACCGGAATTTTGAATTTCTTGGTCAAGAGTACAAGCTCTGTTTTGGATGAATTTATACCCAGTCCACATTTGCTGGCCCACTTTGTAATGATTAAGAGCGCGTGTTGCATGACTTCCCTAATCCTGCTTAGGCACTTACCTGAGATCACGATCTCTACGTCATCTGCATACGATATCACCCTTATTCCCTCCCTCTTCAGTTCCACAAGTAGTCCATTGATTACTATGTTCCAAAGAAGAGGTGATGGGACACCACCTTGCGGAGTTCCTCTATAACTTCTTGCCTCCTAATGGTGGATCCTCCTATCTCCGCGTTAACAATCCTGCATTCTAGCATCTGATTTATCAACCTCCTTAACATCTAAGGAAGACAGTCCTTCCTGAACTGCCTCCGTCCTGACATTGTTAAAGGCGCCCTCTATATCGAGGAAGGCTACCATACAGTACTCTTTCGAGTGGATTGATTTCTTAATTGTTCGCACCAGAGAATGCAGAGCCGTGTCCACAGATCTCGACAACCTCGAGCGCTTTACTATACTCAACCCGGATTGAACCGCCATGAGCGTTTGCAGGTTACTATCAATCATTAGGAAACACATGTTCAGTGATATTATAACCTATAAATTTAAATAAAGCGATAAAAAGTCTATGTCAATATAAAAGTCGAACAGAGGTTTAAAAACATAAGAGTTATTCCGGTGCAAACTAAAAATAGACTGAAAATTGATCATAGATCTTTCGGATTTAAAGTAGAAACACGGCTTGGCAAAGGCAGGATTGACGCGAATTGAGAAGTGCAAATCGAACTTTTGGAAAAAGCATAATTATATAATAATTTGAAAGGTGGTCTTTGATCCAAATGCAATGCTACACAAGAAGTGTGAATGAATGAAACACTGACTGACTTGCATTTTTATGAGTTCAACAAAACTTCATTTGGCCATTAACTGTTCTAAAGATAGAGCAAAATACATATTCGGAAGCTAACTAATCTGACAGCAACTATGATCAGACTAATGCTGTAATGTGCAACTCAATTCATGTGAAGCCGTTTCTATTACCAAACGCTTTAAAAAGAGGGTGATAAACAAATATGGCAGCCTGCCTCATGACCGACCCATATTGGTAAATGAAGAAAACTTTAAAAACAAGCTCGTAGTCACATCGCTAACACTTTTAGATCAACTATAATTTTTATTATGACATTGACATAATTTTGGAGGCCGTTTAATGCTTCCGATCTCTACGTTCTAAATATATGGTAGAACCAAACGATCTAACCGCTCAAAATAATGCGTAAATTCTGGGATCTCGAAGAAGTTCCGTTGGCCGATACGAAGAAGATCTCGGGGCCTGATCACATATCGAATTTACTAGGGATGTTGAACAATGAATCAGCTTACTTAACTGAATCTGGAATGTTTAATTTTCCAATGCATATAAATTACAGATTTAAGAAAAAAATTACTTAGCATGAAAATTGCATTAAATAACTGTTAAACTGTCAATATACGTCACTGCAATTGATCTAACATCTATAATTAATACACTTCAGAAGTGAATAATTCGTGGGATTTTAAATCTTTGTTTGAGTCTTTAAAGGAGCTACTCAACTTTTTGAACACAACCACTATATTCTAAATTTATTTACTTTATCAACTGTTCGAATATAAATATAACAAGTGAATCTCTTCTCGTAACCATCTCCGAAACAATAAAGTTCAATCCAATTTTGGCGGCTTGAAGTAAAACAACGTGGAAAGGATAAGCCTTGAATAGATCTTAACTGACTCCAAAAATTCTTCATTCAAATTTAAATGTCTACAATTTTTGCAGAAATAATTTAAGTATTGTATAGCAATATTGAGCTCAGTATTGAGCTTTTTCTATTTTGGTTCACTAATTTAACCAAAAAACCAAAAAATTGGCTAAAATTACGAATAATTAAAAACTTACAGTAAATTACATAAAGTAATTGTCCTGTTGTCAGATAATTATAAAACAAACTATCCAAATGTATGTTTATAAATAGAAACAACACACATATAATTATGACACATGAATATATATATATATATATATATATATATATATATATATATATATATATATATATATATATATATATATATATATATAAATGTATTGTTAACTCTCAATAATTGTGTTGCTAACTACCACCTTACATTTAAAATATGAGAGGTGAGTAGTTCTTCAATTAATTTTTTGAACTTTTACATTTAACCACAAGCGATTAACGATCATACATCATTATTCAAGTTTGTATTTCTAGGTTTCACTTTTACTATGGTAATGTACTCGTAAAATAAAGTAAGCTCACCACACCCATTCACAATAATTTATTTGAGAACAAATAATCTTATCCTTGTAAATTAAAAATAAAATAAAGTCATTTGAAATAAAACCAAAAATTTAGTGTGGTAATCCATATACTGCCACCCATATCCACCTTACCAGGATTTACCTACATAAATATAAATCCAGTAAAGTAAAATATTATAGCAACCTACATGGAAGAGTACATATACAATCCACGTAATTAATACAATTGTGTCTCATTATAAAAGGATATATCAATCACTTTAATCCTTGATATAAAAGCTTTTTAATTAAAAGTTTAAAACATTTTTTAGTTTTCTATTAGTCTTGATGTACTGTGCCATATCCGTGAGTCTATCTCTTCGTAAATAGTATCAACAACAATATATTTAAGGATAAAATTAAGTTGCTATGTAATTCAAAATTATCCAGAATTTTTAAAGCTTTTATTAATACACAAGGGTAAGGGTGGTATCTGGGAAATAAAAATTTCTACAAATTGGAATATTATTTTGTGGTGTTTCATTTAAACTTCTAACAATTTACTAGAACATTTAAAAATTTTGGTTTTATGGATCAACAAACGAGTTTCAAGAAGTACTGATTATATCCTTAATTTCGAAAGCTTGAAGTATTTTAAGAAAATTTAAGCTTTAGTTATATATTTTTAAAACTTTTTCCCTATGGCCTGACTATCTTATTCTATTGGGAGTATCTGCTCCATCTCCATATTTGTTTATTTATTTCTCAATATCCAACTGCTTTGTATTTCTATGCAGCTCGATGTTTATTATGGTGTTCGGTCAGAAGCACTTTAATATTTGCCGCAAGCATACATTCGTATTTTTATCTTTCGATTTGAATTTTTATACTCTGAATACTTTAGAAGAAATCGCTGCAAAATTAAAGTTCTTTACCAAGCTTGATTACGACAAAAGCTTCTTGCAACTAAAAGTAATAAAACAAATATTTCATCTTTGCAAAGTCATAAGGTAGATATTACTGTACAAGATTGCCGTTTGATCTGCATCTGAGGTGTTCCAAAAGATGATATCGTTGTTACTTCAAGACATCGAGAATGTCGAGTGTTCGATGGATGATATTCGCTAAGAATGTAAATAAAATGTCCTTCTATCAGTAGATGCTACTTCAAAAGTTGGGGTGGCTGTTTTTTTATAAATTGGACGTCCAATAGCATTTGCAACAAGAGCCCTAACAAAATATCAACAACTTTATCCACGAATTGCAAATAAAGCGTTGGTGATCGATCATTAAGAAATTTATCCATTGTGCACCTCCAAGACTTCAACGAATTTTGTGAACAGATACTTAGGGTTATATAAAAAATTGAGACTATATATCAATGGAGCTTAAATGGATCGAAAGTCTAATAATTTTGCATATGTCCCACAAGAATGCTATGCAGTCATAGTGGAAGCAACGAAATATTTTTTCCATTTCATCATTGTTAAGACTTGACCATATCAGCATTCCTTATTATAGATGGTATATTAATAATCTTGCCGATGATCTTTCTGACATACTGGCGTAGTAATCGCATGTTTTTATTTGCTGCTTTCTCATAGCAGCTTTGAGGAGGTCTTATGCATTTTATCTTCTATCATTCCTTAAATTGACGGAGTCCCTCAATTTTCTTGCATGTATCATCACTGATATAGGAATTGTATTCCTGAAAGTCAAATACGTCCGAGGCAATTTGTTTCCATCGTGATTCTTTACTGGTGGCTTCAATGGAGCTTGAGTTAGAGCGATTCATTGAAGCTGTTTCTTGTTTTAATATCACTCAATCTGTTTGTATTAAATTTCATCCTATTTAACTAAGTGTTTGCCACTACGGTTGACATGATTTGAAAGTGTGCGATTACTAATTAATGAACGCTGTAAATGTCTACCCAGAATTGTTCTGATATCTTGTATTGATGTGAGGAATTTCTTGTTGACCCATGGAATGGTCTATTTTATTTTAAGTTCTGCTATCAGTAATGTCCATGTAGTTTTGTGTATTTTTGGTGAGCTATTTTGTAAAATAGAAGTCGACAAGGTTTCCTCCATATTAGAAACAAACGCACTTTTAGACATGTTTCTTCTACGTTGTGCATTTACATTTTTTTGTATTGTTGTGACGTAGTTTATGTAGGTTGGTGCCATTTTTGATTGGAGCTGCTCATAGAATACGTCTGTCGTTGTTTCATCTGCTTCTTTGGTTGGACCATAGCCCTGAATCATGCAATCATGCCAAGGTGAATTTCATTCCATTAAAGCTTCCTTTGCTTTAGTTACTATGCTGCTACTATGCCCACACCTTGTTCATGTACTTCACCGCTGTCGAGAATATCATGTAGTTGAATTTATTGCTCTACTATTTTTCCATCTGACTTCACCAAGGATTAACACCTAGTATTGGTTATCGTCAGTGATGACGGATTTCCCCTGTTGGAGTGGAGCATCCATGGGCCGTAACATAGTCCTTGCCAGTACTGTCTGCCTGGACCATCTTCCCCGATGTAACTGTCATCAGAATAGATGACATCGACTAAAACATAAAAAAGCTCATATTAATTTTCATTCAATGTAACGAACCATTCATACCAATCAAAAAATTTTCTCATTCCGTTTGAGTGATTTTTTTGTTTTATTTCCTTTTTAAAAACTGTTTATTTTTGTATATAGCTTTTAAAAGCTTCGACCATTATTGCCTTAACGATATCAATTCGTGCTAAAATATTTAGAAATTTTGTCTTTAAATCCACATCGTTACATTGTTAAAAAAATTAAAAATAATTTAAATGTTAATAAATAATTTAATATTTAAATATAAAAATTAAAAATTTTGTTTTTGAAAAATTTCACATTTTCAATTCAATTGACGCGATTTTTCCGTCCCGACTGCTTTACACACCCACACAAATTAAAAAAAACCTCTATTTACGAGTACTTCGAACGAATTAAGCGAAAATGAAAACAAAAAAAAAAGGAAAAACGAAATTTTCTTTGCAAACATCTATAGTTGGTATTATTTGAGCTTTTAAGCTTAGATTTATAATTGTATTTATCTTTTATTTAATTTAAGACAATGGATAAAAAAATTATTTATTTATGTTTTTATTTTATTGAAGCTTAAAGTTTTTTTTTTATTTTTATAGAAAACAATAAGAAAATGTCGTTTGTATATCGTGGTGTAACCGTGCAGATTGGTTTTTCACCGAACGTTTCGGTTTTTAATATTTGGGATGGGAAATGGATAAATAATTTTTTGTATGATTCTTGTGTTTATGGTTTTTATTGAAAGGATCGAAACCATAAGAAAATCCGGAACTTTAACATGAAAACGGTGGCTTTTGTAATCAAAATTTTAACTACTCGTTACCATTATTTTTTTCAAACAAATTACGCTTCTGGCTTAATGCAAGAGATAATAGTTTAAAAGTGAACATAATCTCATTATGAGTGAGAATGAATTATAGGTGATAAATGAGGGAAATTAATCATTAGATCCAGTATTAAGAGTTTTGCCAAAGATTTATATTTTTTATAATAGATAACCAGAAAAATACAAGTCGTATTTTACCCCAAGGAGCAACATGGCCGTGCTAGCATATTCGCTGCTGTTCAGTAAATGAACAGAATTCTATTTCCGTTAATGAATAGTTTGTAAACACTACAATTTACATGTTATCATATTATCATGCATGTGTTGTTAGTGTAATATTGTTAGTGTAACTTGTCGAATAATGCAACTATGCATATTGGTTTTAGTATAAAAATCAAATAATTAGTCAAATAAAGTGCAGTAATAATCAGACCACATAACACATTATTTTTGGCTAGCACCTAAGCAAGGTAAGCGGAAAGAAGCTAATAACAACAAAAAAGTCTAAACGTACTGCGAAGAAACATTGGTCCTTCGAAGCCAACGAACAATCGTGACGTTGGAGAAATAACACACTAGTTCTACACACATAAAACACGCCACAAAACGGATACAAAGAAGGCACTTTGTGAGCCGACGAGCACTGGAAAGCTAATTAATCACATTAAGTTGAACTTGAAAAAGGACGGAAAAGAGAGGAAAACAATAAAATATTGTGATCAACTACTCATAAACCTCTAACTACTCTTCGACAAATTCTGCACAATAGATGCAGAATTAATCCATACAATACCCAATGATCACCAGAGTGCAAAATTATTACGAGTAGGTGAAAGGAATATACGAAGAGACAAGGATATTACCTCTTGAAGCAAAAGAGCAAGCAACACCAGGACATTCTGCCAAAGTATTGTACATCAGCAGGCCAAAGAGCAGTTAGAAAATAAAGAACCAGATGTTCCATCCTACGTAATTTATATTGGAGATTAGGAAGTTCCACCAGCAATACCGAAACTACCAAAGCTAGACGAAAAATTGCAGGAACACCGCTACAAACTACAAATTGCCAAAGCTAAACTTTTAAAAAATAATTTTAAAAGCATCTTTAAACAAGAAAATTGTCTCAGTAAAACATACTGTGAGATAAACTTAAAACAGCTAACAGAAGCATGGGTCTCCTTTAGTCGCAATCACGAGGAGATCTTAGATAACGCTACTAAGGCAAAAATTGGAAATGAATACTTCAAAAACCACTTATTTGATGAAATAGAGTTAGAGTACGAGGCCGTCATCATCTACTTGCAGGAGAAGCTGGAGAAAAATGTTAAAATAGATACACGTAAGGATGACACTAAAAGGAGTGCCAAGGTGAAATTACCCACAATGGAAATTCCTTTTTTTTACGGAGACAGTAAGCAGTGGACAGCTTTCTACGGCCTGTTTAGTAAAACTGTACACTGTAATAAAGCTCAAGACATCAAGACGAACGAATGTTGGCTAGCACTCATATAAACTCAATACTGGATTTGCCAACACTAAGCGTGGAATCAGCCAGCGGCCTACGGGCAATGCACGATAATGCTATTGAATGTATACATACACTTAATAACTTAGGTGTTCAAACAGAGCACTGGAGTGCATTGGTAATTGATATTCTGACTAGAAAGCTAGATACTGAAAATGCTTACGAATTCACCGTGATGGATTCTGTCGCAAAAAATGTCAAACATGTTATGGAGCTCATCATAGTTTACTCCATGACCCTTAAAAGGAAGTGACTTACTTCCTTTCTTAGTAAAGGAAGTAAGATATCGGAACTTCCAACAATGACTAGCTTACAGAAAAGTTCTAAGCCAAAACAACCTAGAGTCTTATTGGCAACCACCATGGTCAAGGTAACGAATAACTTCGGAGAAGATTTAGTTTGCATTCTTATTGATCCGGGCTCGCAAGCTACATTCATTACTGAGAAGTAGCAGCCAACAGCAATTTAGATTTCGAAGCCAAATATCCAATACTGCTGCCACCAAGGCATCATATAACGAAACTATTAATTGCAGATGTACATCTAAAAACACTACACGGAGGAACTCAATTAACTTTAGCCCACTTACGAGCGGTTTATTGGTTTACAAATGCTAAACAAAGAGTTCGTTTGGAAATCAACAAGTGCATAGTATGTTATTATTTTCGGGCTACCACCAAGACACGACTGATGTCAAACTTACCAAAAGAAAGTATAACTCCCTCACGTCCTTTCACGCATACTGGAGTAGATTTTGTAAGCCATATTCAAGTAAGAGTCTCAAAAGGTAGAGGCACGAAAACATACAAGGGATATATAGCGGTATTTGTATGCTTTTCAACTAAAGCAATTCACTTAGAAATTGTAAGTGGCCAGTTCTCAATTGCGTTTTTAGCAGTGTTCAAGAGATTTATAGCACGCAGAGGATTTTATAAAAATATCTACTCAGACTATGGAACAAACTTCGTCGGAGCCCGATCTATACTAAAAAAAGAAAAACATGAAGCCACTAAACAAGCTATTCCACATCTTCAAGAAATGCTAGCTACAGGCGGAACAACATAGCATTTCATACTGCCCTTAGAACCACATTTTGGAGTACTTTGGGAAGCTGCAGTCAAATCAATGAACCACCATCTCAAGCGAGTAGTTGGCGAGAGTAAACTTACATAGGACGAGTTAGCCAAAGTGTCTGGAGGTTAGTACAAAACCTTGCTCAACACTTTTGAAAGCGCTGGTCAACCGACTACTTAAATGTCCTTCAAAGGCGAGGAAAATGAAACTTTCAACAACCCGAGGTGAACATAAATGATGTCGTCCAGATCAAAGAAGAGAATATTCCACCTACAAGGTGGTCTCTTGGACGAATTGTAGAGCTCTATCCTGGTGACGTTCTGAAGCAGCGAAGAAACATTGACGATTACCTTTTACTTCATGAACGATATAAAGAATTTGCATTAAATCCCTGATCTCGTGGTTCAACCCTGATCCACAACTGTTCAATTCTCAGACCCATACATGAAAACGGGACTGACTCACATCGTGTACAATCTCAGCTTATCGTGTACAATCTCAGCATTTATAAATTTGTAAGACTTTAGCAGTCAACGTAGGGTAGACAAAACATGGTGACCGACGGCAAATCGATTTTATATTCCCAGAATATTAACTCAATTATTCTTCGTCTCTTAGTTCGCTATTAGTTTAATGAATTTAGTGTTATAAGCCATGGTCATTCCAATTGTTCAACTTATTTTTTAATTTTATGTACTTCACAAAGTTGACTGAACATTTCCGACATTAATTTGGACTCTCGGTCCGTTAAAATAGAATTTAGTGCACCGAAACTATAGTTACGAAAATTTCTGAACCATCATTGGACCTACAATATTCATAAAAAAATTATTGAATGAGGTTCTTGAAGTTGTTGTAATTTGCATTGAACATTATATTAAAACGTCTGCAATTAGGGCCCTCTTTGAGTTCGAACATATGCCTATGCTGGGCTTATATAGAGACCGTCTGCTTCTTCAGTTTAATCTCTTTTATATTTGGTACTGAAACTATGTAGTAATGATTGGCAACCTGTGAGAATTATAGAAGCTTCAATATGGTAACTGTACCTTCAAAATCGGCTTTACCACTTAATTCTTCGAAAGTATTTATGAAACCGCTATTACTGTACAATTTGGACTCTTTGAATTGGTTAGAATGCCGCAAAGGGTATGCGAAATGCATCGCAAATATTTTGTCGTCTTCTTAATTAGGTTACAAAAGGATTAGATTTTTTTCGGAAAATGATACAAATATAAAGCCAACAAAATATCAAAAGACGGCATACTACCATCCTAAGATTTAAAGAATTAAAGATTTTCGACAACCTGCTTCTCTCCGGCAAATACAAAAACTCGGGGAAATGGTAAATTTTTATAACAGATTTATCACACATTTAGCAGAGTGAAAAAGTGAAAAACAAAATACTTTTTACCTGTGGAATATCTAATGCGAGGAAAGACACAGATGCACCTTATGTTGCTTTAAGAGGTGTGTTGGAACCTTTCTAAAAAGCTTTCTCCTGTTGAACAGAATTATGCAGTTTTTTTTCGAAAGTTACTTGCTATTTATAGTGCTATTAAACACTTTCGATCATATGCTGAAGGAAGAATATGCACACCACCTATAGCCGTAATCTGATCAGAGGTTTATAAAATTTTGGATACCCAGTTTTTGTTAAAGTTTTGTAACAATAATTTCTTAACAGTAGTCAGGCCAGTGATCCCACATTTGTTCAGTCACCTCCTACGACTAGCAAATAACACGATGGCGCTAACGCTACATTATAGGCGTTATAAATAGTGTTTAGTAATTTTTCGAGTTATAAATTTGAATAAACATTTAAGTCATAAAATTGATGTGATGACAAATTATATTTTTGTAGTCAAACTGATAGACTAACTTTTGTTTTAATTATGAATAAGCCATCATCAACTCCATATCAGTTGCGATATACATATATCGATATCCATCGATCAAACATAAAATAGAAATCAAAAATTATATTCGATTATTGGTTCTAATGTAAATCTAATGACCTGTAACATAGAATTTATATAGACAATCACATATTATTGATTATATAATTTACACACACGAGTAATTACATTTCAATTTGTACACATATTCAATATAAATACATTGTTACCATTCAAATGAATTAAACCACAACATAACAAAAAAAGTTCGATTTCTAATTTATCTTCGACTTTAATGAAGCTTTTGTTTAGATATAACGATATAACAATAAGATGGTTTGCTAATGTTGCAGAAAAATCATCGGACCAACGAGCACGAAAATATTTAATTCACGCACTCAGCAATTTTATTCACATCGTTCTGCACGATTTTTTTTCTTTTCGTATATATACAATCTTCTAATTTTATGTCTCAATAAATATTGGGTACATCTGTGTTTACTTACCATACCACAATGTAGCCATAGACAACTTAATACTAAATTATATCAATCTTATATCGACTTGTACATATAGTACAATGAAAAAAGCTCATTTTTCATTTTGTTTAGTACACCAAACATAAAAAAAAAACTTTGTGGTAAAAACAACTTGTTGCATATGTAACGATTTTATGTAATGTCAAGACTCGTATACATAATTTAAAAAGTTTTTTTTTACTGAATTGTAAATATTTTGTTAGTGTAATATTTTTTAGAGCTTTTATATACATAGTTTGAATAAATTACGGATTTGAAGACAATTCATTTAGCTTGAGTCGATTTCTCTATCTACCACTTGTAGATTTTTACCATCAAAACAATTTGAATCCACTTACAAATTGTAGAAACGGCATGAAAATATAATATTTTGACAACAACAAAATTGTATATCTTTATGTTGTTGTTGTCAAAATAATATTTGTGTTGTTCGTTTATTTAAAACAAAGCCAACTTTGATGTTTGAGGTTTTAATTTTAAGCTTCAAAATACTAAGGTTTGTATTGCAATTGGGAAATCCAGTACGAATCCGAGCTTGAATCAATTGGTGGTAGAAGTGGAATTTCGCAAGAAACGAGTAACACTACGTGAACAGATAAAAAGCGAGCTGGCCAAGCGAAACTGGTAATAAATCAGAGCTGCTTTCGAGGTTACAAGAGTCTATATATACGACACGAGTTAGATTATGAGGCAGTCTCTCTCGCACCAAACTTCGACGGAGTCCTGCAGCCGTTAGCAGACCTGAATAATGAGGATTTTTATTTTTTTATTTATTATTTATTGAAACTAGTCTTTTCAGACTAACCATCAATTTACATCTGAATTCTTAAAAACTAAACTATAATGAGGCACCGTTGATCCAACGATGCTCCAATGCCTGTTCGTTAATAGATAAAGCTGCTTACATACTGAGCTCGAAGGGTTTGGTTCGCTTTAGTCTTCTAACCAAGTGTTCATTATCCAGTAGCCGAGAGGCTTCCGCATTAACATGTTGCCTCGATTCATGCTTCGTTGCAAATCTTTTTATTCCATGTTTTACATCCGGTATCCCCAAATCTCGATGCAAATCGTTATTACGAATGTACCAGGGTGCATTGACTATACTCCGAAGTAACTTATTCTGGAAGTTTTGTATAGTTTTGATGTTAGCATTTTTAGTACAGCCCCAAAGCTAAATACCATATAGCCAGACCGGTTTTAGGATTTGATTGTAAATCAATATTTTGTTGTATGTGCTTAATTTTGACCGTCGTCCAATTAGCCAGTACAATTGTCTATATTTAAGATCAAGCTCCTTTCTTTTTTTCTTCACATCTAGTGTCATACCCAAGTATTTGGCGGAGTTCTCGTATGGCACCATGACATCGTTTATGCTGATTGTTGGCGGATTAACGAATAGTTTGTTCGTAAAGTTAACATGCGCAGATTTTAATTCATTAAGTTTGATTTTCCATCGCTTGGTCCACTGGTGAATTTCTTCACTTGCATATTGAAGTTTATTCGCCGCCTCTTCGACAGTTTTCGCTGTTGCTAGTATAGCGGTGTCGTCAGCAAACGTTGCTATGCTTACATGATCGGACTGTGGTATATCACTTATATAAAGTAGATATAGGAGTGGACCCATAACACTGCCTTGTGGGACTCCTGCCCTTACCTCTCTCAGTTCAGAATATTCATCTTCTTGTGACTCTGAAAAGTCTTTGAGATAAGTACGACTCCAGAAGGTCAACATATGGTTCCGGAAGCATAACTTTTAGTTTATGTATTAATCCCTCATGCCATACCTTATCGAAAGCTGCTGCCACGTCCAGAAATAAGGTAGAACAAATTTGTTTATCTTCTAACGCCTTTTCCATAATGTCTGTAATTCTGTGAACCTGATCAATTGTTGAATGTTTAAATCTGAATCCAAATTGGTGATCTGGTATTAGGTTTCTACTTTCTATTATTGGTGTCATTCTTCTCAGAAGGAATCTCTCCATTAGCTTTGAGATGATAGGAAGCAGGGATATCGGACGATATGATTGAGCTTCATTTGGCGGTTTACCTGGTTTCAGTAGAATAATAAATTCTGTAACTTTCAAGGCAGAAGGAACATGCCGTAATCTAATAACAGCATAAAACAAACGTGTTAGTTGAACAATAGCTTTCTTTGGTAGTTGCTTTAGAACTTCTCCTGTTAAAAGATTATATTCAGGAGCCTTTCCGGTCTTCAGATTGAATTTTATTTCCCTATTAACTTCTTTCTGGGTTATTAGAGGAATTCTGCCCCCGTAGTCGTTGCTTCCATTTTCGATTATAATATCCGATTCGGTCTCATTCGGTTGGAAAATACCAGCCAGGTGATCAGCAAACACTTCAGCTTTTAATTTGTTATCCCTGGCCCACGAGCCATCACTTCGTTTAATAGGAGGGATCTGCATGATTGGGGTTTTCATTCTTTTGGTTGCCTTCCATAATGAGTAGTCTGTATTTTCATCAGCCGTCAACTTTCCAAGAAACGAAGAAAACGATTTTTCATTTAACTTCTGAATTTCTCGCTTAAGCTGCTGTGTATTGTTATTTAGGATCGTCTTGTCAGATGGACTCCTCGTTTGTTGCCATTTTTTCCTAACTTTCCCTTTTTCTAAGACCAGGTTCCTAATTTCTCTTGAGTAGCTTTTACCAGTAGTTTTGGATGCTGTTTCTTTAGTGTTATTCCACGCGGCTAATTGAATGATATTTGTGAAATTTTCAACCTCTTCCTCTAGCTCCGTTACCGTTTTTAATCGTGTTTGTAGGTTAATATTGCTTTCTAATTCAGATCTGAAGCTAACCCAGTCAGTTGTTTTATTGACAAGAGTTGGTCTTGTTCCTCCCTAATTATCTTGTCGCTTATGGTAAGTATCACTGCAGAATGATCAGAGATCATATCTGAATTATCCTCTACTTCAATAAAATTTGATGAAACTTGGTTTGATATAAAGAAATCCAGTAGATCAGGAGTTTTAATTGCGTCCGTAGGCCAATATGTCGGCTTGCCAGTGGAATGTATGTTACATCCCATTTCATTTATTGCATTTTTTAGTTCGTTACCTTTGGTTGTTGTAAGCCTAGATCCAAAGTCAACATGTTTTGCATTAAAATCACCTCCTAATATAAATCTGCCATTGAAATGTTGTAGGATATTCAAGTAATTTGATTTCTTCAGGTTGTATCTAGGTGGAAAATATACCGCTCCTATCTGAAGGCGTTGCTTGGTAGATGTAATTTCTACTACGGTAAGCTGGGTTTCAGGTGATTGATAATGCTGGCATTCATGGTGTTTAATATAATTTTTTATTATAACAGCGGTTCCACCTCTTGCTTGGTTAGCCGGATGAATTGTTTTGTAAAATTGGTAACCTTGAATTTTTAAGTAAGATTGTCTTGTTGAGTGGGTTCAGATATCAGACACATATCGATATTTTGCATTTTTAAAAAGACTTCAAGTTCATGTTTTTTATTTTTAATACCGTTAGCATTCCATGTAGCAATTCTCAATTTTTCTTGGTACATCATTTTGGGAGAAATAATTAGACTAATAAGGCAGAATTGCCCTGCTCCAATCTTTGTAGCCTTTCAAAAATGAATAATGAGGATGGTGGAAAAAATTTAGAATATGTCAAGGTACCACCAGCGGCAGTAGGGAAGGAAAAAGAACTTTTGAGGTCCACTGAGCGGGCAGCAGACAACAGTATATTACGACTACACTCAACGTGTGCCATGCTAGAGCCCAGATGGACATAAAAGCGTTTTACGCAAAGGGTCGAGTTTATGACCTTTGATAGAAGTTAGCGACGAAAAATAAAGGAACTGAAATATGCATTGAAATTTGTACTAAAGACATGGAATCGAGTCAGCAGAATGCAAAATCGTCTGAATCGATGATGCAACTTGGAAACTGTTACCAGAGTGAAGAAGCACGACAGATGGCAATGTACTGAAAATAGCAGGAGGGACAATTGGCAATTCTTTTCAACAACAACCAGGAAAACTAAGTTCCATCAGATTTGCGGGGCGAAAGATGGTAAAAACGTGAAACAGCTCCAGAGTCACCATATGCTAAGTGCCAAAATTGGAGAGGGCTATAATAGTTTAGTTATTGACGGTATGGTAAAAGAAGATCAATCCACATTCACGCTAGATTCCGGAACATACAGACCCAGAATATTGGAAAAGTATAACCAGCCAACGTTATAAAAGAAGAGTTGTTATATGGGCAAACATTGGTAGAACTCCCAAAAATACCAATGAGATTAATGAAAGTTAGATCATTCAAAAACGTTATAAAAACAGGCACAGTAATTGGTAAGATATAAGAGGTTATATGTTAACGTCATAATGCAGTTAAATCTTGAGCAGTTGCAAAGAACTTAAAATAGTTATCCGATGGGTTTGCAGCGAACAACGACGAATAGTTTGGAAAAAATGAGATCGTACATCATCGTATCGAAACGGGTCATGCAACACCAATCCGGCAGGTACTGAGACATCTATTCTCAGCCAAACAACGAGACGAAAGAGGTGATTAAAAAAACTCAGCATGGTAGAGCGATTGTGGAAACCAACAGCCCATGGAGTTCACTATTTTTTTTTTAAATATTAAAAAGGATGGTTATCCACTGTCGCGAATTGGAGACACTCTGTATACATTATCAAGAGCCAAAATCTTCAATACATTGGATCCACAAATTGGTTACTGGCAAGTAGCGATTCATCCAGAAGACAAAGAGAAAATGATATTTAGGGTTTTTAGGTTATGCAATGCCCCTGCTACATTTGAAACGTTAATGGAACATTTTCTGCACGGACTAAATTGGAAAACCTGTTGGTTTATTTCAACATTATCGTATTGGGACGTAGATGTTAAGAGCATGTGCATAATCTTCAGCAAGACCTATAAACATAGTCAGCATAAAATTAAAACATCAGTCGATGAAAGTAAGAATTTTGGCCAGAAAATATGTCGCCAGATAGTCTGAGGTTCTGAAAAATGATAAGTACCTCGGAGCTCAATTTTTTTGAGTTACCCCGAGTTTTAAGCGAAGTTTTTTTTGTTATGCCCTCTACCACGCCATTTACCTACAGATGGTAAGCTGTAGTCCGAATCATGTGTAAACCTAAAACTCCGTGGAAAGTTTAAACTAAAGTTGGCTCCATTAGTCCGTTGTTATTTCACGGAGTACGCCAAACTAAAGTAATAAATTGTTAACAAATACTGGTTGTCTTCTTTACGTAGAAGCAGACCTACTAAATCCAAGTGAATATGCTGGAAACGTGTTGCTGGAATACTGAATATCAAGATTTAAATTAGGCCATAAATAATTGGAAAAAAGTAGTGTTTACAATAAATGTTGTTTCCCTGAATGGCAAGTGATGGCAAGTGTCAGTCGCGAACAGCGATATAAAAGCAATATGGCGAATTCTGTTTCAAATTGCATTAATCAGTGGTTTATGTTCTGTACAGGCTGTGAAAGTTTGACCTTCTACAAAATATTTGAATTATTTAATAACTATAAGTATATCGTTAGCAGTTTTCTGCAAAGACAGAATACCTGACTTTATTTGTTGTAATTTTATTTGTGAAGAGCGCTAATGGATCCCAATGAATGCTTCTTTACACTAATCTAGTCTTTTGACAAGGTGGCTGATTCATGAATTGGTTGCTTGATTGCGAATGAAATTTGCCTAAATGTGGCTAAAACGCGATCCAGCGAAGGTGTTATACCATCGTTTTATATGTGGAAGCTCAAGAATTCTAAATGTGAAACGTCGAAAACACATTTGGATGTCTTTGTTTTGACATTGTAAATGGCCGATGAAATACTTGATGTAAATGACATTTGTGTTCTTTATTATTGGTATTGCTACTAAAATATAGTAAATGTAGATATAAATGAAGTCAAGATCTATTAACACTTCCTTCATGAAGCGTTGCAAGGTTTGAGCAGCCTCGTTACGTATCCACAAGAGAAATAAAAAGGCGGTGACTTGTAAAATTTCGTATATCAGCCGCATTTCTAGTGGGATTCAGTCCCACTAGTAACCACCTTGAAGACTAAAGAATCTCTGACCGTCTACGATTACATGTAGATAGCAAAAGCTATTTGGAGCTTGGATAATTACTCTTTAAACCCGGCATTCTCCGATTTATTCGATGTTGTTGATTTGCAAAAATTTGATTGTGTAGAATATATCAGTGAAATATTGGGTAATGATGCCGCTTTAAACATTCGGTTCGTTTTATAGATAAGATACACTGTTGGTTTGTCTTCGGATCCAACGAGTGAAATTTAATTGATTTTCAGCATTTGACTCAACATTAAAGAATTTTGTCGAATACCTGAAAATACATAACGGTAAGCCCACCAAAAAATGTGGCAAATCGAAAATCCCCAAAATCATAAAACTGTATAATGTGTGCTACAATTTCCACTCATTATACAAACCGCAAAATAACAATTTGGTTTCATTACGAAAAGAGCTTTTTGAACTGAGAGCACCCTGTATTTTAGACGCAATCAAATTGTATCTATATCCAGCTTCCCAGTTGACAATTTGTATCGGTTCCAACCAAAGTTGCATTATTTGATAAGATCGCAATAATTGATACGATTTAAATATCCTAAATTTGTATAATACGAGACGACTAAACTTTTTTATGCTTTTTTGTTTCTTCGACAAGTAAAGCGAAAGCTTTAAAACAAAATTTAAATAAATCTAAACTTTTTTAAATCTCCACAGCAAAACCAAAAATTGATTTAAAAACATGTTGTACTGTACAAACACTGATACAGAATTGTAAAACTTTTTCAGTAGACTAGAACTACATATATACAGTGTCTAAAATAATAATTGTTTGGAGTTTATATTCTTACTTCTTCACCCTCTTAACAGATTTCATATATACAATATATACATGTACACTTATACATGTATGTATGTATATAAATATAAGAAACAGATTGGTTATTAGAATTTCTTCAGGTTGACAGTTGACTCTTGGTTTACTTTTCTAGACTTTCCTTGAAGATTTGTCTCTTTCTTTGATCCTACAAAATCAAAAGACGTCCTTTATTTGATCCTAAGTTGTTTAGTTGACGAACAGCGTTCCAAAGATTATTAAGCTCTACCCAATAGGAATTGAGGTTATAATCTTCCATTCTCCATTGATTAAATTGCTAAACTACTCCTAATGCACAGCTTATTGCGCGAGTGAGAAGTATCACCTTAGTCTTAATGTTTGCTCTTATATCACTCGCTTATATGTTGTTTTGTGCAATCGTTTACTTCAGCTGCATCAGTTTGGGTTTCGTCCCGTAAAGATATATTCTCACCTTGTTTATTGCCGTCATTCTGATCTTATTAATTGGCCGTTGGAGTAATCTTCCGTTTGTGTTTTTTTTGTTACAGTCAATTTAATAAATGTATCTCTCATTTTGTTTTGGCCGTCTACGATTGTATGATTTTGTCCAGTTTCATATCATCTATTTGTTTCGTCGTTTGGTTCATGGCAACCATTAACTATGGCAAGTCAAAATTGTCGATCCTTTATTTGCTTCTGCTAAAGGTTGTTTCTTCTACAATTTTGTAGAAGATTCTTAGAATCACGAAATCGTGATTCTCCATTGCCTTGTCCAATTCCATTACTTCGTAGAGAATTGTTGTTGTTGTATTATTTATAATCCCACCGCTGTCACCAATTGTTACGTTTTTTGAGATGTCTCACTGATATAACACTAGAGAAATCGTAACCATATGTTAAAAAATAATGCAATATACCCGATATTATATCCCGTTTACCGTTACCCTCTAGTAATTTTTCTAGTAAAAAATGTTTATTTATGAGAAAGGAATTGAAAGGATGAGAATCTTGCCTTCCTTTCGTTTTCTAGAATGCAAATATAAACAAAACAGGATTACAATGTAATTTGTCAGTGAAAAATGATAAAAAGTTAAGTACACAATAATGAAATACTCAGGAGCCCAATTTATAATTTATTTGTATATCTACTCCAATATTATATTCCTCCGAAAAAGGATAAACCAACCAGTCCTTAAACAAAATAAGATCTCCTTCTGGAATATACATTTTTTTATCGTGAAATATTTGATTAAAAGGCAAAAGGAAATGAAATCATTCGTTTTCATGACCTTTACTTATTTGCATATTTGTCTCCAGAAACTCAATTTTTGTATTTATGGCTCCTTTCATATGAATTATGGAAACTATCAATTTCAAAGAATCAAATATACAGAATCCTCGACATTTTTATCAACTGTGTACCTAATTTATATCGATTCATATAGAAAAATCATGTCAATTTGTATATATAAAAAAAGGAAACGATTTCCTTTTGCTCTCGTATGTTTCTTCACATTTTTAAGGTCAATCATTTATAGATTAGGCGAGATTCTATATTTAATCGCTAACAACATCTATATTTACGAAAAAGAGGATGTTTCGGCGTGGATAATTTTAGAAAATTCACCATCGTGTTAATGCCGTTTATGTTATAACGCCTTCGAAAGTTTATTTTCCTTATCGATTTTTCTCTTACACAGACGAGTTGTGTACCACTCTGTATAAACTGTTTCAAAATTTATTATTTCGTCGAGAACTAATTATAACAATTACATATGTATGTATGAAGACAGTTAACCTGAGTGCAAACATAAATTTATCATGTACGAGTGTTAAAAATGCATTTTCTTTATATATGTTAGACGGGTGACAAAAACGAAACAATGCTTTTGGCGTAGTCTTGTCATTCGTATTTATGTTCTGATTTTTTTCTCGCTAATTTATATTTGAAATGTACATAGTAGTGATACAGTTGGAGGTTACCTAGGTTAAATTCAACGAAATAATTTTCGTAATGATGGTGGCCAATTTTAGTCTCACTATATGGAAAGTTTTTTACTTTAAAGTAGTTAGTTCCAATATAGAGTAGGTGACCTTTGTCTTTAAATTTTCCATTAAAGTTTTTCTTCCATCTATCGAATTGTTCTATCTTTTATGCTACATTGCAAAAGATGCTTTCCGCACTTTTGCCACATTTTAGTGGTTCACACTTTGCCTGTTTTTAGCAACAAAGTAACAATTTTTGACGCACGCTAACACAGGAACTGCATCTGTTAATACAGTTCTCTATGTTTTTGTAATACCAAGAAGGACTCGCCATTTTGCGTGCTTATTAATGATCTTAGGTGGTGACAATTCATTTGGTCATCATACCGAGCAAAAGCATATGCAAGTAATGCAACTACTATGCCTTTGTTTTGAGAGATTTTTTTACTGACTTCTGCAATTCAGGGTTATGTTTCAAAGTTATTACTATCGCTCGGTGACCACTGGAATTTCAGTTTTTTATTTTCCAATTGGTCACTTCAATCAACAAAAAGCAAGTGTAACGTCAATATTTAATTCACCAATGTGGTAATAGGTACTTGGCTGATCTTCTTTTTTTAGAACAAAGCAAATTTTTCTTGCCACAAACTCTTCAACGGGGATTCCTAGCTCGTTTGTGTCCTTATTATGTCGCAGTTTGAACCGAGTATTGATGTCACCACTTATGGTAAAAAAAGCTTTTCCAGAGCTTTCATAATTTTATCAAGCATATTGATGTAATCCACTGGTTGATCGGAGAATTGAAAGTAGATACGGATTAGATAATTTTTTACCCAGAGCAGATCTTTCTTCAGCACATACCCAATCTAAGAAATGTGAGACTCTATGTACCTCACCACCACCAGTGACAACTCTTGCCGATATACGTCAGGTGTAATCGAAGGCTTTATTAGCTTTTCCGCTCTTTGAGCAGTGTCCGCAAATTTGTTCTTTTACTTTGCAGGTTTTTGCATGTGACTCGGCACGAAACCAACCGATATATACTCTGCGTTTAAGTTCTATAGTATTACGAATTTTCGGCAACATTTCAATGGCCCACTAGACGACCTTGCAGTTTTTAGACCTTATGGTCCTCTACTGTGATTTAACCCACGTATTAGGGTGACTTAGCACTCTAATTTTTTAATATTCATGGAAAATTTCCTTCAAACGTTTCATTTCTAACTCGGGTCATACACGAAGTGAGATCATGATTACATGATTCACGTTATCGCTTATTTTTTGCGTCTTCCGGGGTACCTCAAGATAGGGCCATAGGGCCACTATTATCCTATAGCTATTCCTCAATTTGTTTGGCTGTTACAAATTCTTAAGTTGCATGCTTTACTCTTATTTTTCTCTCTATCACATTCTAACGTCGTTCATAAAAATCAGGAAAGGCTAACCCCTTAAAAGCTGTGGGCATCAGCATAAATACTACAGTAAAATATACTCACATTTCCATAAATCATTTTCGTTCAAAAAAATCAGGAAAGGCTAACCCCTTGCCTGATTTCCACAAATTTTGAATTCGCACAAATTGAGCAATAAAATACTTAATAGTGGTGCGATTTTGATGGGAGATACTTTCTAACGTTGACATTTCAAATTATTACAACTCAGCCCCTACCAAGATTTGATCTTTAGTCTTGTTTTTCGTCAATTTTCTCTCCCCAGTGGCATAAAGTTGAGTTTTTGCTTAACCGAACAAAAATGCCATACTAACTAATTGTAATTATCATATGTAAATGTACCAAATACACATTTGGTATATTTTGCTAGATTGTGACCTATTCATTTTAGTCAGTTATCTAATATTCTTAAGCACTAATCAACTTTTCTTTTATTTTCAGGTCAGTTCCAACTACATTTTAAAACCAACAGCACATTTATAGTGTAAGTACTACCATTAAATATAATAAATTACTTAGCGGTTACACCGCAGTATTTAGGGTTAATAACGTAACACCCACTAAAATGTATACATGGTGTATATGAAAATAAATGTCTCGCTGAAAATTGTATTTAGAACATTTATGCTGCATGTACCGCATAAATACACAGCCAGACATATATAGGAAGATGCTCTAAATAATTATTTCACTCGACGACTAAAAAAAATATTTCTACTTTTTCACCAAAAATATTAATTAAAGTATTATCACAATTTTCACTTTAAATTTCCAACAGTCGCGAAAAACCACCTATGTATAACACAAAGTATATATGTAACGAGTACACCCGCACCCACGAGGTATCATGTACTCATATATATGTTTTACAATTTTATTTTAGTACTAAACCGTGTGTTAGTTTCATGACGTGGTAAAATGGGATTACATTTTATATTTGTCGACTAAAATTCGCGGAAAGTGTAAAATTCAAGATCAACGCACCATAAAATTTGCAAATATTATTTACATATCATAAAATTAATTATTTCGGTTTTCGGTTTTCGAAAATCAAAATTATTGCGATGATCGGATAATAAAATTTTATTTATTTTTACATTTTAAATTAGATGAAAATCCATTTTCAAATTTTTTTCAGTTACAATGTACGATTCACCAGTATACAGTATGATTTGTAAGATAGTTAACAAGCCATAAACGATAGTCACTATTAGAGATAATTTTATTTCTAAATGCATCGGCTAGATTATAACCTCAAAAATATACATCAATAATTAATTTTAAGTCACTAAAGGCATTGCAAGAGTACTAATTTAGTGGGATAACAGCATGTGTCCATTGGATATATATATATATTATATATATATATATATATATATATATATATATATATATATATATATATATATATATATATAAATATAAACTGTAGGAAATATTTTCACAAGAATAATTAAACCGGAGTAAACGTACGTAATTTATAAATAACTCTTTATTGAACCACGGTTTCTGTGCGTCTGATTTCTTTGTTCGTCAATTTTTAAGATGATCATTTTACAATCACCCCAATCACGTCGCTCGTTTTATCACCTAAACGATCACGTGATTCATCGACCAATGGAATTGCTTGTACGATACATTATAATCGGCCAATGAGAATAATCGTTTGATAATGATAATAAATCATAGCCGGCGTGTCTCTTGTACTAAAAGAGGGGAATAATTCATACGACATAACGACGTAGTTATTAGTACTAGGCGACTACAATATGTATATATATATATATATATATATATATATATATATATATATATATATATATATATATATATATATATATATATATACATATATATATATATATATATATATATATATATATATATATATATATATATATATATATATATATATATATATATATATATATATATATATATATTCCATATATGTTGTGTTGTGTTGGTTTGCATTGTGTTCTAAATGAACTTATTTGTTACTTTTAACTGTGGGCCTTATTTTGCTTCTTGTTCTTAATATTCCGATCTTAACTTTTAAGGATCTCGTCCCAATCAGTTGCGTCTGGAAGCCAGCAACCCACTGTCAGAAACAATTTGATTGAAGTTGACCTTAACGTTCTTCCAATAGTTTTTCTGTTTCATTGATTAATTACCCTTTTAAGTTTAAGCCTTTGGTCACTTCTCATCCAAGATAACCAGTTTTGTCCATCCAAAAACTATGTCGCTAGACTTCCTTTCAGTGACACCATGTATAATGTTGTTATATTTGTCGAATATATTGACCAATTCTTTAATTGTAAATCCCTTGTATTCATTCTGCAGACATCGAATTATTTCGATTATACTGGAGTGAACGCTCCACTGCGTTTTAATGTGAAAGCATAAATTTAGATTCCCAGTGTTCTTTAATAGTCTACGATATTAGGGCTGATAGAGCTTGTTTCGTTGTCCATTATCATTATTCTAGGTTTTGTGAAATAATAAAGGAATTTTGATAATTTTGTCACTCATGTGTCCGTGATGTTCTGTCCTTAATTTCACGAATTTCGAAAAAGTATCTATATACTTGTAATAAATTGCTTACCTTCACTTGAAGATAAAAGTGTGTTGATCTCCAATTTCAGTTTCTATAATTCGTCAACTTTTAGATTCCTGGTTTATAGGCAGTCTCGTAGTTGTACCCTCTAGCTAGCTTACTGTTGTTATTCAGGTTGCTGAGATCGTAGATTATTGGCTGAAGATCTGTATGATTCCAACTTTTCTTTGCCAGTTTCTTTTTAGTTAGTACCGTTGTTTTTCTCCGTCTTATTGCGGAAATCCGGGAATGTCAATAGGTCCGCCGATGGCAGTAACAATTTTAGATGTAGAAATTCTTTCAACTCGACGTCTGTTAAGGTTTATGACTGACTAGCTTTTATCTGTGCACTATCTCCCCTCGTAAAATATGTCAAAGGTCTTGCTACCTTAGCGAAATTTTTGATGAATGGCTTGTAGTTCGATGTTACTCGAAAAAGACTTTCCAGCTTTAAGATTTAGCATTAAGATTTTCGGGTGGTTTTTGGATCCTTTCTTACTCCCATATTTGTATTATGTATCCTAAGAATTCAGAGTCCTATTTTAGAACTTCAGTTTTGTCTAGATTGACTCAAAGCTTGGCTTGCCATAGTCTATTTAAAATTTTGTGAACATTTGCGTTCCTCTTCGTTTTCTGCGCATTTTTCAGTACGAATTACTGTCAAGAATGCTATCTTAGGTATATCCTTTTCCTTAATGTTATAGAATCCCAATGTAAGTTCTATCGTCGTTAAGAATTTGGAGTTGCCAAGATATTCAAAGGTGTAAGAGAAGTCTGGTATTGAATAGGTATCCGATAAGGTAACTACGTTCAATCTTTTGTAATATATAGGCATCCGATTTCATTTACCTCCTATGCATCTAGTTTTTAGTACAAAAAACAAAAGGGTGACACCGTTGCTGAGCAGTTGTTTTATTTGCGGATCCACTTCAGCCCTAATGTTGATTGGGTATGGATATGATTTTATGTATAGATATGATTATCGGTAGTAGTTTTAAACTTTGCTATTACGGTCGTTTCAATGGTTAGTGGTTACCAAATAGCTCAGAAAAGTGGTCGATATTTATTTAGTTTTTATTTTCAGTTTTCATTTTTTTTTATCATTCAGGTGATCATTTTTTGATGTCAAATGTCAATTGTTTATAGTCCTGGTAAATATTTATCCTAACCGCAAAGCATTTGGGAGAGCTTCGGCCCAGAAAAATATTGCAAGATAGTTGTTCAATGGTTTGATGACTTGTTTCAGCAATAATGACACCACCACCTTTACGATTGGTATTGGCAGGCTCACGGTCACGGCGATACACAGAGTAGCATGTAGGGAAATATTCGTCAGTTTTTAGTTATACATAGTATCTTTAAATATTTTAAATCATCACTCATTAAGTGCTCCATGGATCATACTGTACGGTAAAATTATTTGCATGATAAATTTATTGTGGCGTTGCGGAAGACTTTATCCCAATTCATAAATACATACGTACATATGTTTAAATGTATCGGGATACAAAACAAGAAAGGGATAATATTGTTTTCATATTTTTTGTGTCATCAAATTTTATGGTTTTTTAACAAACCAAAAAGGAAAATGAAAATCAAATTTTCCAATTTTTTTTTGTGTTGTATTTTTTTATTACTTATTGTTGTTGTAGATAAAAAAATTTCTATACATATTTTTAAATCGATGATGGAAATTTAAAAAGGAAAACCGATATATGGATGGATAACATGGTATTAAATAAATTTAGGAATAAATTTTCTATTTTTATGTTATAAAATTTGTCGATTGCGGGTCAATACTTCTTTTGTAAAACGAATATATTATATACAGGTGTATACCCATGTACAGGCATTTGTTTGGCACATTTTGGGCATGTTTAAATATCTAGAGCTTATACATAAATTTCTTTATATTATGTTTCTAGCTTTGACAATCAGTGTCCTAGTAATAAAACGTAATCTAGTGGAAATTATGTGAACAAATTTTAAGTCTTAGCACATGTCGCTTAGTATATGTTAATAAACCATCAACAAATACGTCCCACAATGTATTTCAAAATGTGTTTTTACTTGATATCTCACCATTTTAGTTGAATTAATTTTAGTTTTTATTTAGTTTTATTGCTAAAGTAAGTAATTAAACCAATCGGGGCAAGAAAATTTAAGTTCCACACTAGATTTAGGAAGTTTATAATTTCTCATTGTTGTTTTACTTTCTTTCACTATAGTTGTAATATATTTAGATAAATTTTAAACTTTAACATTTAATAAATACGATACACAGATAAGAGATAATAAACTTGATTATATAAATGAAATGTAACAGATAATATGTTTCACAGATTATAAAGTTTTGAGTTTATTTACCATAAGTAAATTGTCAAATTTAATATGTTCCACAGTTAGTTTAAACTAATCTACAACTGTAAGGTGATTTGTTTTCACAAATATGGTCTCGCAATATAACTGAAAAAACACTAAACCAATTGTTTAATAACATCTTTTGCATTATTTGTAACCTAAAACACGATCCACAATAAATAATAAAAATTAACACTATTTTTTAATTGAGTTTTAAATAACTCTAAACTATAAATGACGTTTATAGAAAACTTAAAATTCTTTGAAATGTTTATTATGTTCCACATAATAAATCTTGTTAATCAATAGTGCACACAAACCTTAAATATATAAATAATATAAAAAACAATATATAATACATTAAAAAAAATTTCCACTATTTATAAGAAATTAACCTTAACAATTATGTTCCACAAAAGGTCCACACAAAAAGTTTATGTACGTTCTATTCAGCAGACAACAATTTACATCTTATTTTATCTATAAGAATCTAAAAGATAAAATGGTTACCTTTCGAGGCACAGTTAAAATTGTAAATATCATTCATTAAGAAATATGTTCCACAATTTGATTCTACTTTTATATAACATATTTTGTATCGTTTCAAATTATCGCGAGCTGATTTGGTATTTCGATTAGGACAGTTATAAAATTAATTCCCACAATCTTCTTGATTATAATAGGTTCCACAAGTTTAACAATCAGTATCTAAGTATACACAAAACATGTAATAGGTAAATACTTTCATTGTGAAATAGCGTAGTATTATTTCCACTTTAATTCACACACATTAGCAAAATATAATAACAAAGCATACACAGTAAAATGTTTGAATTTCTAGTCTAAATTATAATATTTTCGGTATGAAAAAGAATTATTTTGATATGGTGCCCAATCATCATTATTCATTACAAATAGTAAACATGTTAGATATGTTCTACAAATTGAACTATAATAAAATTGTTGTCAAAAAAGTTGTTATATGTAATGGGTTCCACATTTAAAATTCTATTAAAACAGTTTCTAATAAAATTTTCTTCATTGAAGATTATTGTTAAGAAAATGATTACAAGCTATTAAATTTATTACCATGGAATACGTTCCACAGTTCGTTACTTTATTTCCTTAAAATTTATTCTTCTTTGAGTTAGTAGTTTATACATTTTCCATTCCCAATGATATACGATACAAAAAAAACTTTTCGTTCATGACTGGCAAGTAACATGTCACATGAAAAAAAATATGCGTTCAACGTTTCTCGGTTTCAGTTAATATGGAACCAAATTTCGTTGCTTTTGGAATCTTCTCTGATTTTAATCAGAATTGGAATCTAATGATTTTAAATGATGTGAAATTTTTTTTTGAGTCACTCCTATTGTAAGTTTTAGTTCTCAAAAATTGCTAATTTTTTATTTAAGATTATTGTCCTTTAAACTACGCAAAGCTGATTTTATATTCCAGTAAGAGTAGCTGTATGATTAAAACCAATATTTTTATCAATAAATAACAAGTCTTACAAAATATGTTCCAGTTATTTTGTACTCCCATTTCATATTCCAATTAGAGTAGTTATACGATTAAATCCAAACATTAAATCCCATAATTCAGTTGGAAAAATTAAAGATTTAAGCGCTAAACCTTTCTTGAAAAATAAATGATTCCACAGTAAAGTTTTAGTAATTAAATGTTCAAAAATATAAGTTTTATTGGTAAATTTAAAAATTAAAAAGATAAAATAAATCTTCATTTAGTTTTTAAAAGACTAAAGAAACGTTTTGATCAGGATCATTTCCAGGATTAAAATTCAGTTCAATCCTGATTTTAGTCAGTGAACCAATAGTTACAAAAACTTACTTAAAATGTTCTTTTTACTCTTGTAATCAAGATAACCAGATAGATAAAAAACTATGTTAAATATAATAGGTTCCACAAAATAAATGCTATTATAAATTAAGCTAAGACTGTTTGTCTTTATTTTTTTTCGGTTAGTAACTGTTATGAATATCATTAGAAATCATTGAATAAACCACAATGGAATACGTTCCACAGATAATTACTTCATCCATACAACATGTTAAACAAGGTTTCATTTTATATTCATGTTTGAGTAGCGATACAACAGATTCCACAAAAAAAATCAGTAATAGTATGTTCTAATAAAAATAGTTGTTATTGGTCAATTTGATTTATCTTTAAATCGGTATATCACTCTCTTGATGCAAACAGTGATTTAAACGGAAACACAATCATGTTTGCATTTCTAATTTAAAGAAAATCATTTTTCTTGTTACTAAACCCACATCGAATAATAAATTTCGAACAACGAGAAAAGCAGTAAGGAGTAATCTTCACTTAGGGAAAAATATAATTGAAATACATAACACGACATACACATGCTATATTATAATCTCATGTATATGTCGACAAAATATCTTGTTGTGGAAAATCTGTGTTGAAAATTTTTTCATTTCATTTCCTTATCTAACAATCGTCATCTGTCAAGTGTCATTATATATTACATATGAACGTTATTGTTGTGTGCTGTTTATGATTATAATGATCAGTACAGATTTAGTGACGCTTGTATCTCGTGAAAGCAAATCATTTAACGATTTTATAATTGCTGAGTGCATGTTTTCTTTCAACTTGAAAATATTTTAATCAACCGGTTGGGTGTCTTGCAACAATTTCGTTTTGTATGTAAATCTTTAATTCTGTGGTTGGAGGAAAAACAATTTTTTTCTTGTTGGTTTACGCGGAAATCGTTCCGACAATTGAACAATGTATATGGTAAAGGTAGCTATAATGCTATAAAGGTGATACTACGATAAGAGGTGTGAGATGAAAGGATTTCTTTCGTTCTTTTGTTCCTTTCTCAAATATTTAGATTTTGAATATTTTCAATTTAAAAGATTTTCTTTTATTTTTTTATGTTTGCGCTGCTGCTTGCCTTGTAACGAATACGCGATGGTAAATTTATATAGGTGAACGATTTTGTGGCGTAGGTACATATACGTATGGTATGGCTATACATACTCGTATAATTCGCAATGGTTTTAGGCTTGGAATTTACCTTCGAAATATATGTGTGCCGATTATATAACAAAATTTGATTTATAATCACGTTTACTCTACGGCTTATCAAGGACACAATTCAAGGAATCACATTTTGATTTAGTGATCTTATCAATTAACTTGAGAACATTTGTGTTGTTACGCCGATGAGAATGAAATTGGTATGGATTATATAGGGATTTGTCATATCGTGCATGTATAGATTGAATGTTGATGGCTTATCATCCTTCTACGGTTATTTGGGTGATAAAATTGCTGTGTAGATTATAAACGGATGATATATGTGATTTTATTGATATTGATACAGATTTTTTTTGTGGACACTTTAAAATGTCTAATTTCTAAACGACGAGTTTGGTAGACAAAATCTAATGAGTTTGAATGTCGTGTAAATATGTGTAATGCGATTCGCTGGTGAGAGTATTATAAACAAGAAAAATGGGCACCATTACCAAAATTAAGTGATATTGTGAAATTGAGTTCCAGCCCAAATCTTATATGAATCAAATTCATATACATTAAATTGTAACAGAGTGGTTCGTTACTCCTAACTGCAAGACGCATGAGAAAACGATTTTGGCATTAATTCAAAAATTTGAGCAAAGAATGTAAACTATAAGTATCATACTTATTATATAATTATCCACCCCAATATGATCCAGTATTTTTGGAAATTTCATAGTCATAATAACCATAGTACTCCTCTTCTAGAGAAAACTATGGCGAACATTGTAATTTCACTGGTAACGACTCGATTTACGAATATGTCTTCCAGATTTAGTTTGCTCTTTCATGTCGAACGTAATCTTCTTCGTTTGTTGCTAGGGTAATGTTATTATTGGTGGCACCAATGATTTCACGGTAGCTCGATCGGTTAAAGCTCTTGAAGTGTGAGCAGCTTTCTGTCGGTCAAGTGATACCGTTACTCGTTTGTTATTAACGTCAAGATTGAAAAATTTGACCTGTTTGTCCAAAATTGGATATAGAGACCATCAAACGGCGGAGTTAAATGTTTTACAAAATCTGACTGATTTTCGACGTTTTTGGTTTCCAAGAAGAATTCTCCAAGCAGTGAAATTAAAGTAACATTTATCAGTTCTGTTTTATCAGCGTGTGATATATATCGACGTTAAAATTGATTGCCGAAATAAAACGTTTTAATGTTTGGCCATTTTGGGCGAGGGAAACCCTTTAATAGTTTAAACTTTTACAAGAAGAGGTTCTATTCTGTTTTCTGAAACTTGAAGATCAAAAAAATTGTAATCAGCCTTGCCGAACTCACATTTAGCCATGTTGTCATATCTTGCAAGTCTTGCACATAAGAAACAGGATATGGATGGATACGGATGCGTTCCAGATGTTTGAAGATCTTGGAAAGAAATATTATAATCTGAATGGCGTGATTCTTGCTACTTTTCAAATATCATCTGGGTTAACCAGGATTGAATGCAAGTTTTAAGTTGATTTTAGAAAAAAAAAAGTTTATCTTGTCAAGAACAGTAATTGCTTTAACTGTCTATAATCGCCTTACAATTTTCTACCATTTTTTTGTTTTATAATTTTTCAGAAATTTTCCCGAAACCAGCATAAGCCATATCTCTAGAAAATATAGGCTTGAACTCTTTTTACTCTTGGTGACATCTTGATGAGTAACATTTCTGCGGTGTTTGATAGTTTGATAGTTTCCAGGTCCTTGAGGAACCCTTTCCATTTTGCATATCTAGCAAATTATCCATACAAAATTGTCTATCCATACATTTTCTGAATTGACGTTGTCGTGATAATTTTAATCAATTAAGGCTTTTACTGCTTGCAGATATTTAGCGTAGATCTTGGCAAACTTATTTGTAATCAATTGCACAGACGATAGCACAAATTTGCAGCTCTTAATCTCAGTACTTCCGCCTTATTTACGTCCGGTTTACAATTTTGGTTGATATTTTCGTATAGGTATGGTTGATCTTCCTTTCTCATCAAGATCTGGATATATATAGATAATGCGACAAAAAAAATTTGGGAAATCGAGGATACGACTAATATCTATTAGGGACAATGTCTTCATCATCTACATATCAGCAAATTCATTAACATTTGCGGTCACTGAAAAGGGATCTGATAAAGAGAATAATTGTTTTATTTGTAGTCAATCTTATTTTATTGCAAAGACTACAGTATTTCGAATTTGTCACCTGAAAGGCGTTTCGAGAAGCTAAAATTTCTTTCAACCACAAAGTATTTCATTGTCCAAGTAAAATTTGTTTAAAGTGTAATTTAAACATAATGTGCTGCTACATTTGCTAACGATTGAATTCGAGTCAACTTCAAGTATAGGTCACTATAATCAACCAAAGCTACGATTTACATGATGTGTAAAAATCAGAGTCAGGTAATTTACTTCAATCAAATTTTTTTGAATTAGCAGAAAAATTGTCGATTAGTATGGTGATTTTATCAAATTGCAAATTAATGGGTTAGGAGCTAAAAAAACCGAAATAACAAAATTTTCACGACGACAATGTAATCTCAATGCAAGGAATTCACCACAAATTCTAATTTTTTGTCGTTCCATAAATCAAATGGGTTTCTCCAAAATTAATTTCTTTAGCCGATACCAGATTTAACATTTTTGGCCAAGTCTATTTCCTTCTTGGTGAAGACACTTTTTACAAAACTTAAAAAATTGGTTGTTAAATTCGACGAAAATTTCAAATTTTACAGGAAATCATTTTTGGGTGAGCATAGTCGCCGCTTGCTGGTCGCATGGAATGTCAAACCCAACCAATTTTTTCTCAAATTATAACTGCGATGATTCCAAAGTAATAACTTAAACCACTGATGAATCTAGAAGAGTTACAATGTGGGAATATATTTGAGGAGTCACACACACGAAATGAGGATGATCTTTACATATTTGATCAACTACTCAAACAAAATTATGTCCTTTTAGTGAATCAGTTGCAATTAAAAGTTAAAATTTAAAAAAAATGGTGACTTAGAGTATGAAGGACTAAGTCACATAAAATGTGCTCAATGTTGTATTGAACGCGTCTGTAAAGAAGTTGACAAATATTTTCTATACCTGATGTACTCGCATGACGAGACCAACTGTCTAAAGTGATATTTTCACTATAATCTTAAATTTTTGAATGTTATATAGATGTACCGGATACTTCAAATAACCCAATGCGCGAATATGAACTGCTAACCGTTACCTTTATCAGGACCATATTTTGTCACAAAATCGCTGTTGCAACTAGCAAAGGATGAGCATGATCGGTTTCGCGACTGGCATCGCGGTAATATCCGTAGATATACAGATTAGATATACAGATGGTAAATTGTGCTGGGCTAAAACTTAGTAAGTGGATATAAAATAAATCAAAACTCCTCGAAATAATTCCAAATTAAAATCGTGAAACTCCTGACTCGTTTGAAACAAACTGCAAATTTAACTACCGTTTTTGAACTCTTTGTCGATTCCAAGTTGGGTAGTTCCTGCACTCTCCGCGGTTTTGCTAATGCATCACAATTATAGCAAACGGTGCCTGTAAGCCCTTTAGAATGGTTGATGCATTTGATAATATCGATATTCGTCTTATAACAAATCTCGTGTTGCTCCTTTTTGCATAACGAGTAAACCACACATCGAACTTAATGCACTCTTAGCTAAAATAGTTAATAAAGTAACTAAAGCTTTTCGAATCTAATGCAATTATTGCATTGTATGGTCAGATTCGTGCAGATCGTTGATTGGCCTAAATAGCTGCTAATTTATTTGATTATATATGTTATCCATCGCGTGAGTGCGCCATTCAACAAAATAATGACATCAATAAAATTGCGTTGACAGTAAAATTAACACCTCTGATGTGTAATTTCGTGGTTGTATGCCTACTGATATTTGTAATAAACCAAAATGGTTTAATAGACCAGAATTTTTGTTGATGTCTGAAGATTAATGGCCATCAAAATTTGTCAAACCAGAAGAATTGCCTGAAATGCAATAAAATGTTCAATTATTTCTGAAATTGGATTCCAAAAAACTGGATGATAAAACTACCTTGCCAGCAACATTGTCAAAACTGTGCGGATATGATCGCATGGTGTCGACGTTTTTTCTACAATTCAAACGGTCATAGCAACAAAATGTCTTTATCGAATAGAACAACGACAATTATTTTTTGATGAGATGCGACATTTGCTTGCCGAGACTAACTTATCATCTAGTACACAAATTGTTCGTTTTAATCCGCTTATAGATGCTGGTCTTTTTCTAGTGGGTGGTCGCCAAAACAAAAGCGATACAAAAAGCAATCGATTGAAACAGCCATTGCTTTTGAAATACTAGCATATCTCCAATTTTCTGACTCATCGAACACACACCTTTAATTTGTATTCAATTCATTCGCCCATTCCATGCAACAGAGTTGGATTGCTGTGGAGTAATTTCGGTCAGAAACAAGAATAAGCTAAAGGAACCGTATGCCAAAGTGTTCATAACCCATTTGTTGACCAGTTCTTTTCACAATTTTCATAATAGCAAGGAAATCTAGCTGAATTTTGGACACCAATGCTTCATCAATTTCACCTTCGTTGATGTTAAGACCAATTAAAATTGTCGGTGCCTATCGTTGGTAACTCTTTATTGTCAAGTTTTTTAGACAACTGTAAGCAACCAAAATCAACAAATTCAGTTTTTCGTTTATATAACCAAAAATGAAAAACCTCGGTAGACACATTCATACTCACAACCAATTGAAGCTTAAATTATGTCCATATCGACGATGTAGCTACCATATTTTTGTTAAAATGCGATTAAATTGAATTTAAAAATAAAAGCTTCAAACTACAAATAGAACAGTATAGCAATAAGCTTTTTATGTATGTAAAAAAGCTTTATTATCATACATACATTACATATAATCGATATTTTTTTATTTTAAAATTTTAAAGCGATAAATTACCTCCGGTCGAGGTTATTATGTATGTACATATGTGTATATGAGGAGGAATCTGTAGGGTGGATGATTGATTTGATTTTGTTTGAAATTTATTTGCCGGTATAATTTAATTAGCCGAACGACCTAAATATTTGTATTGGTCGTATAGGGCTTGTTTGTCATTTAATTATTTCGATATGATGATAGATTTGATAGAGTAGCATTAATTAGGTTTTAATTGCAAAAATGGAATGAAACCCAACCGAGCACTTTGGTAAGTGGCTCCTGCCGAAAAAATCCAAATACAGATTTACCCATACAAATTCGTTAAAAATAAAAGTACATTCTAACTGAAAAAACTGTATATATACCTTTGAGAATTTGCCTCTATACGGCAAAATTCAACTTAACTAGAAAAGATTTAATAACCTTTTTGTGGGTGGTTTATGGTATACCTATCACTTTTTACTTTTATGATTGGAGTCTGATGGTAACATAAATATTTTATGATTTAAATTTTATTGACTTAACGTATACATATGGTGAAGACCAATATACCAAATTATATGTAAGATGACAAAACTTTTGGTAGGATCCAAACTTAGTTTTAGAGATAGAAATGAAAATAATAAAAAATTTAATTTAATTTTAAAGCCCATTAAATTGTAATTAAATGTTTAGTTTTTTTGAGTGGAAGGGGAAACATTTTTTTATTTTTATTTTTTTATAATTTAGGATTTCCGTTTAAATTTTTTCGTTGTGGCATTAAAGCTTGGTGTAATTTTTAGTTGTTGAACATGAGTGTCATCACGAAAAAGTAAACAAAAAATTGGTGGCGGAGATAAATTAAGTTATGTTCTCGTGTGAGTGCAAACCATAGGTTTTAATCCATTTAAAATAGATCCGTACTGGTATCGTCGTATGTACCATACTATTATTACTGGCATAAATGGTCAAATAAAAAAGACTCAAAAGCTGATAGGTTCCACATTAAAATTTTGTAAATTTTAATAAACCATTGAACTAGTAAAACAATTCTTTACCTTGTAAGACTATGTAAAAACTGTGACCTATAAAACTTAAAAAAATCAATTTTAAAAAAAATATTAAATGGACAAACCAAGGAATGCAGTTATGTTCCACAAAAAAAATTTATAGCATTTAAATCATACTTAGCCAAAAATTAGTTCAATAGACTAGTTTTCAATAGCTTGTAACAGTTGTTAGTAACATAATACTAATGTTAAAGAATGGGTTAAAATATTGTGGGACCTAATATTTTAGTTTTTACAAACATGTTCATTTCGATAATTGTAGTGTTCTAATCTGAAACCATTCGTTTGAACAATAAGAGATTTTATATATTGTTTATATATTGTAGAACCTAATATTTTAAGTATTTCGATACTATTACTTTTTAAACAATTTTAGTAATATCCAATTCGTCTGGTTCTATATTTGTTATTCGCAAAAGTTTTTTACACCTTTGTGGAACGTGTTTTATGATTACAGTTGATTTATATCAGAGTCATAGCTATGGTTGACGTATATCGGTATAGTCAAAGAGACATATGTTTATGTATTCACGATTAAAAAATGAGACAATTTAATCGAAAAATATATATCCACATGTTTATGTACGTTTGACTGTTGACTTGTGAGTTAATATTTTGATGATAACAGAAATGGAACAAAAAAAATTCCAATATAGTATGTTTCAAATGGCCCTAAATATTGTAGAACCAAATACTTAACAACGTTACTCTAAATAGCGTTTTAAAACTTTTGAGTTCTATTTTACACTTTGCAATCAGTTTTAACAGCTTATATAGTGTGGAATCTGTTTTAAAATTACAGTTGACTTTATCCATAGTTATGGTTGGGTTATATATGTAAATTCAAGTATGTTTCATCTGACAACATGTTGAATTATAATGCAGTTATCAGAAGCTGTTTAAACAAATTAATTAATGTGGAACTTAACGTATATATGGGATGTATATCAAAAAGTAGTAACTTTTAAGTTTTGTTCATGTTAACTACTTTTGATTCAGTGTTTGTTTTTTGCAATCATACACCTTACAGAGTGGAATGTGTTTTAAAATTACATCTGAATTTAAGGAAGTCCACTTAAAAAATTATGTTCCACATATATATGTATTTTTCATAAGCTAACGCAGTAAGCATCAGCTAAGTAAAAAAATGTGTATCAAAATATTACATTGCACTTACTTGAAACCATTCATATGAATTGTGGGTCCAAAGGGAATTATAAATTGTAGGACTTAATATTTAAGATTATTGAACTATTTGGCTTTAAACAATTGTTTAAAATACTAAATACTATTGATTTTACGTTTGTTGTTTGTAATCATTTTCTGACCAATAGTGTGGAACGTGTTATACGGCTACACTTGGTTTTGGTCATAGTTATGCTTAGACTATATAGGTTTATAGTCAAGTAAATATATATATTCATGATGCCATATTCTAACTCAGTCAATAGAAGCTGAGTTTTTTGTAAATAAAACCACTGTGGAACTTAATAATAAATTTCATAGTTAAATGAGACTTGTTGGGACTGGAACATTAAAATAAATGAAATGAAATTCTTGAAAAAAATTTTATCACAGCCTATTAACATAATACACATAAAATTTCATGTACATCTGAATTACATTTGCATAATGTTTTGTATTAACATAAATTTAACATAAACAATTTATTTTAGCGTGCTTAAGTGTATAAAAGTACATTGGGATAATTTTTATATTCAGTCGGCGTTAAATGAATTATGAGGTGATTACTCACGAATAACATTGTTTGATGTATCCTATTTAAATTTGAGTTTGAGGAAAGCTCATATATCAATTAAAATTCAAAACAGTTATATAATCTAACCTCAGTCTATCGGAAATGTATATAACGTAAATATAGATTTTTTTCAATTTATTTTTGTTAGAAATTTCCCAAATCGATGATAGATTATGATGACGAATTTTAAACAATTTATTCTGATTATAAATTTTTTGACGAAGAGTGCGAGTAGAATGACAACCGCCGTATACATATCCGTACATTACATTTTTATCATCCGGCGAGATGAATAAATAAAATAACAGCAGGGCAATATGAAAATTTATGATTTTCTAAATATACATTTTTGGTTTTTTGTCCTTTTGTATATACTGTATGTATCCAATCATCTCGGTCGAATGATATATGGAATATGATGGTGTGTGACTCGAATTGTCGTGAAAATTAATAGTTTTATTGGACGTTCCGGTTGTGACAGCACTAAAAGTATATTTAGAGATTTTTCCATGCAGCAACAACTGTAGACAAATTTAATTAGCCACAAACGATTTAAACGTGTTGAATTCCTCTCGAGGATTGACGGTGGCGGTTTTTAAGTTTAAAATATTTTATTTTTATTTTTTTACAAATTCCAACTTAATTTAATCTTTTGTTATTTTTCCAAAAAAAAAAAAACAATTACGTCTTCAATCAATTGTGCGATACAAGAAAAATATTTCCCAGATGGGGCACAGCGAAAAAAAGTTGGTTTTATTTTTGGAATATTTAATTTATTAACTTAATTAAATGTTAATCAAATAGAAAATGAATAAATATGCAAATAAATGTTTTTTTGTTCATTAAACAATTTAATTGAGTTTGATTTTTTTTTAAATGTTTATTGGAAAATTTAAATAATTACACGCAACATCGAACTTTTTTACTGAAAGTGTTAATAATGAAGTACTGCTTTATTTCAAAATTTTTTTATGATTTGTATAATTGTAGCTAAACAATTGGTGGGCGGTTTATTTTACGAAAAATATTCTAAGCAAAAACAGATTTGACCTTAAAAGGTAGAATAGAATGGTATATTCCCAGCCTAAGAAAACCAGATGGCAGAGTCTTTAAGCAAAACCCATTTACTAGGTCAAGCTATTTATTATTAGCAGTCTTGAAATCTGACATTTTAGGATATTATAGCCATGAAATTCAACCTATGAAATTAATTAACTTCTATGTCAGTACAGAAGACGTAAGTTTAAAACCGCAAATCCGTTTTTGATCAAATATAGTAATAAGTTGGTGTATTAACCAGGGCCCTTGTGGCATTGATGGACTTTCAGCTGAGTTCCTGAATCTGCCAGCCGTTTGTTTTTAAGATCAACAAGAAGTTCGATTTTGCTTGAAATAAGGACTAATGTTTGATCGATTCACTGCTGCTAAGTTGAAAGCATGCGTGAAAGCTCTTTTAAGTCCGATATCTACCTGAGCAATTTTATTCTATTTGTATTTTCGATTGAGCCATTGGCGGCTGATAAAACTAGATCTTTATTTGTTTTGAAAATAGTATATTGATAAAATTTATAATTATTTGCTGGAAAGGAATTTATGACTGAAAGGTCAGTGCTCGAACCGACTAAGCAGGTTAGTTTATTTATTCTGTCATAAGTGGATAAGCGTGATGTATATTGTGTGTGAGATAAATGGATGTTTTTTGAATCAACTTGCAAGTTCAAACTAGGTGTAGACGCTTATGGCATTTTAAGGGCGTGGTTGCCGAATATGGCATGGTACCAACAACGGAGCCGCGAGATCTTGATTGGTATTGTCTACCTGAAAGGTAACTATCTATTTTTGCTTCGAGACATTTTATAGGCGACTTTAGACTGTATTCGATGGTATAACTGTGTGTTTATACATTCTATTCGCTGACTTTGCTAAGTCAATGACTTTGGTTGGGCGAGAATTTAAATTTTAATAATTTCTGGCAATTTCTTGGTCCAAATAGTGACCATACTGTTCTTGTTGGGAATTTTTTGCCTGCCAGAGATTGTATGTGTTTTATTAGACCTGGTGAGTACCTATCACTTATGTTGTCACTTATGAGTTAATACGTTTAAACTGGTTGGATCATCAGTTTGTATTTGACATAATGGACGAGAATTTAGTATCGCCTCAATTTGACAGATTAATGTAGCCATCTCCTCAAATGTCAAATTGGAATTTGAAGTCACCCGAATGAGATGAGTCTTCATGGATTTGACGGCATAATCCCATAACCCTCCAAAATTTGGACTTGCTGGAGGTATAAACTTCCATGATATACTATTATCACTAAGGTAGACTATAATGATATTAGAATCCTTAATGTCGTCAATAACAGCAAATAAATAGTCAAGTTTTCGCTTAGCCCCCACAAAATTCGTGCCACTATCCGAATTGATTTCTGACGGAAGCCCTCGCCAAGCAATGAATCTTTTTAACGCTGCTAGAAATGCAAAATCTGCATCCAAATGTACACAACCTCCAAATGTATATAGCTTTTGACATTATGCACCCGAAGACCGATATATAAGCTTTTATGAAATTGGTCCACAGAAGTCCACGGCAACTCGACTAAATGGCCTAGAAATTGTTACCCGTAATGTCGGCAATGTTCCCATGAGTTGATTGCTCATAACAGCCCTTTGCCGGACGCATATGTGACACTTGTACGCAACCTTCCTGAACATACTTCTGCCGTTTACAATCCAAAATGTTTGTTTTAACAGGATAGGGATGAACCGGGATGAAGGATTTAATGTGGTAATAGGTGGTTATCATTTTGCTGAGGATGTCGTTACTCGGCAAAATGATAAGGTGTTTTGTATCATATGTAACAATCAGCGTTTTGTAGTCTCCCGCCTACTTTGAGAACGCCTTTCTCATCTGTGAATGGTGATAAAGTTGCTAGTTTACGTTGGCAAACAATGAATCCGAGTTCTCTGTGGTTACTGTCCCTTTCATGTAGTGTATTCTTTGATACCACAGTATACAGGTGCGCTCGGCCAATTGTAGTTCATTGACTGTGAGTATACCAAGTATGCTAGTGCATATTTGATTTTTTTTCTCGACTACTTCATAAACCGAAAGCAGTAGCCAAGAATGCGATGAACTTTCTTCCACGAAGATATACGATTAAATAATCTGTTCAGTGTATCATTTGTTGGCTGGATATGTGAACATTGCACACATTTTTTGCGTTCTTCGCTTAGAATAGTTTCGGTATCTTTTTTAGCTGTTGAGGATTCATAAGGAGTCAACCATGATGATTCAGGTTACGCTAACCACATCGGTCCATGCCACCATAAATTGAACGATTTCGGTTTTTCTGATAGCATTCCTCTACTAGCACAATCGCGGAATTATCTTTCGACTTCACGTGAATCCATTTGCCTCACACCATAGAACATAGAATTTCTGATGTTCTCATGTATGACGAGCGAAAAACGTTAATCATCGCCGAGGTTGAGCTGCAACCATGCTTAAACGATCGTACTATCCGTCCATCCGAAAACTTTAACTGTGACGTGTGAGAACTCGTTCCTTACTTTATTGGACAATCGGCTGAGAAGTACTGCTGCGCATAACTCTAATCTAAAAAGCGTGACTTATTTCAATGGAGCGACCTTTATTTCTGGAATAGTAATTTCTGGAATAGTAATTTCTGGAATAGTATATTGATAATTATGATTGATAGTGTCAGCCAACCAAGAGGGTCGAACACCTTCGATGACTCGGAAAGAAGACCTCGTCTTGCGTATTTCCCGAAATCAGTTAATTGTATATTAAATCGAAATGTGTCACTTTTTGGTTTCCAAATTAGCCCGAGAATCTTTATTGTTGTCTGGTTGTCATCAAATACGATTTAACCATTTCCTGAGAGGAAAACCATCTAGACCAAATAACTTGATTAATAAACTGTCCTTTCATATTGAGAGCATCGTTGACGTTTGTTGTTTGTCATCTAGTATACTCTTATTTGACGGTACATTTTTTCAATATCAGTACTGATTGGGTCCGTGCAGAATGGGTTGGACAGCTTATGCTCTTTTCTTCTCATGTTGAAATTCGGTATTTTATAATTCTTTTTGGCTGCAATATACCAAAATCTGCGCAAAATAATATATACTGGCAAATAATTGTCTCGCTGTCGTGCAACGCTAAGTTGTATGATGTAGCATCACTATGGTGTCTTAACCAATCAAGAATCATATATGTTAGCGTCAATTACCTATAGATTAAATGGTCATGAGAACGGGCATGCAATGACATTTCCAAGACGCCAAATTGTTTTAGGAGCACTGACATATGAACACCAGTTCCAACAACAACATTAGCACAGTCATACCCTTTATAAATATGATTGTAGATGTCGATATCGATTGTTTTGCTTCTAGCTTAAGCTATGACTCCTACTCCTCGCCGATATAATGTATTTCCTTTCATATTAAGAATTGTGGCTATTTATCATGTTAAAAATGTTAGTACTCACAATTTGATTAATTGGTTCAGGTATCATAAATTTATTCTGCTCGTGAAGCATTCAAAATGTGAGTATGTGGAAGTCCTCCTTTTTGATATGCAATAGTGGACACGAAAGCAGTACATCGACCCAATACATGATTAACTGTTAAATCATCCATCAAACACTTTGAAAATTGAAGTTACTATAAATTCAGACGGTTTGATGGTAATTCACCCAATTTCAAATTTTCTTTTCTTGAATTCTTTAAAAGATCACGGTACTAGCACTCCAGCTACCTAGGCCTGAAGTTTTCGCTACGCAATTCATAAGTCCTTGATAAAGTTCACTTTTTTATGACAGAAATAAAAGTATGCCCACTTGGTCACGGATGGTGAAGTAGATCTCTAAGATGAGAAACTTTCCGTTCAGTAATGGCAAAGGTTGGAATTTCTAACAATACGAAGATCTGCTGACGTTCCCAGCGCAACATTTACGTTGTTTTACCACAAAAACCGACAAATCAAAATTAAATTTTATCGGAAATAATTTTTTAAAAAATTTTAACTTATATAATAAATTTTTTAATTTTATTTACTTAATCAAATTTTTATTAAGTTCTTAAAATAAAATCGATCGACCAATGTCTGATAAAAAAAATTGTCTATTAAATTAAATGACGAAGATTTTATTTTAAATCGTCATTACCATTAAACAATCTTTCTGTATATTTACGTTACCGGTTGTTAGTCTAAAGGTAATAATGCAGAAGCAGAAAAAAAACCTCTCGTATAACAAATTATCAATATATAACTTGGAATAATTGTATTAAAATAAAAAAAAAGTTGTAGTAATTAGATTAGTAGTTTGATTTTATCATAAAACTAATCCCCCTTATTCCCCCGTAATTGTACTCGTCAAAATAGCATTTGCACATAACTTTATACTGTAAATTGGACAGACTAAAACCACAACACAAACAATTTCTCGTACCATCGTAGTGAAAATAAATTATCCATGATGTCAATATAGTTTGATATAGAACAACTATATAGAACAACTATTTCAATGTGATATAAAAATTCAAAATAGAGATGGAATGGATTCAAAACTACCTGTAAGTTACCTTTATTTCACACGTATAAACTTACACAAACTGTACATTAAAATAACAAAAAATGGAAAATGGAACATATTGTCCAAGGTGACAGTATTTTTGGGATGTTTACTTTGCCTTAAAGTTCAAATTTAATTATACATTAGAACAAAACTAACGAATATGTTCGGTAAATTAGAAAGTTTAAATTAATCAAAAATCAATATTATATATAAAGTCCTTGGCAAAGAGTAAGTGGGTTAAATTGATCATTTTTTAAAATGTCCTTTATCAGCTTTAAAAACATTGGAATCGATATTATGATATGATATCCAGTAATTTATCTAGTTATCTTTTGGTCGAGTTGACAGAGATATAACCCATTGGTTAGTCTCTAAAATTTTTGCACGTCCTATTCTGGATTTTCCAATTCTAACGGCTTATTTCTTTGTAGCCATCGTACTCTATGTTATTCAGCATAACAGAAATTCATGTTTTTCTAAGCCATTACATTTTTCTATATTTGATATTAACTACATATTTTTTTTACATACTCTTTCTATTTTAACTTAGCGGTATTGGTCATAAAACGGTTAATTTAATTAGTTTGTATTGTTTAATAAATTTTTTAAAATCTAAATTGTATTAATTTTAAAGTTTTGTTTTAAATAAAGTGTATATAAATTAGATATTCGGCAATTACATGACATATTGGTCATAAAATGGTTAATTTAACTGATTAATCAATTTTTTTAAATCTAAATTGTATTAATTTTAAAGTTTTGTGTCAAATCAATAGTACATTTAATAAATTTTAGCAGCATGAAGGTGAAGTAATTAATTTGTAATTTACAGGTGACAACTAAATTAGTTCATTAATAGATTTTGTTCTTAGGGAACTTTTATAGATTACAGTTGAATGGTGGCACACTGTAGTTACTGATAAGAAACGTCAGAATGCAGAGCAGTTCAGTAAAATGGTGATTATCTTATGCTAATAATAGTTAAATATCCACCAAGAAACCGGAAACCTTGCCTTTCTCTAAACCACAAAAAAAAAATACTAATTATCGATTGTTTAAGTGTCAGTAACCGAGTCGAGTCTGACGTAACTAACAATCCTTTCAATACATCGGTGTTATTATATTATGTAACACGGGTGTACGATGGTGCTCAGCCTTCCAGGGGTTACTGGTTCGTCCTGGGCCGTAGATTTTAATCAATCAATTAATCAATCAAAAGGCTGGTTTCCTTTTCGACATTACCTCCGGATGCAAGAATCACAATGTCATCCACGAAATTAGCTATTGTGTTCTCGCTTGTTTAAGGCAAGTTACTTATAAAGTATATACAATACTGAATCCAGAACCTTACCTTGGGAAACCCCTACTGATATTTGTTTTAGTTCGGCTATATCTTCTTCACATATTTAACGCGAAAATGTATGTTCTTGGGTAACATCCAGAAAAATTGAGGAATATAGTTTCTTATTTTCAAGCACATCTCCTATGATATTTGAGATCCTGTGAACTAGTTCAATGGTAGATATGGTTTTCTAGAAATCCAAATGAGGCTATAGAAATCTTAAACAAAGCTGCATATTCGGTTATAATTGGTGGTGGTTTTTTTTTCTTTGTTTTTGTTTTGTTGTTAATCGAACTAAAATGTCTGTGGTGACACGGGTGGAATAGTATAGATTTATGATGTCTAGTATGGCCTGTGTAGGAACTTAACCGAACTGATAGTATAATACACCTTCAAGCGAATCAACTGGCATAGGTAAATAGTGCAAATCAAACGTTACATTGAACTTCCGAGGTTATAAGAGAAATGCTATTATATGCGTGGGCGTTATAAGCGAATTTAACGACCATTTGGGGCCCGGGATATTATAATAGTGCGAACATGCCACGAAAACATGTTTTTTGCAAAATAATATTTTATTTTTACAACTGGGATACTATAATAACGTAAGCTAGAAATATGAGGGGTTCCGACACCGACTATTGAGGAACCAACCACACTACCTGGAGTCCGACTATTAAGGTAATAGCAAAGCCAGCTGGAAATTGTTCTTTGAAAGCAACAGTAATAAAGTTTTCTTAAGAAAGTCACATGGTCTAGTCTATCAACAGCTTTAGACATGTCAATGTACACAACAGAGAAATTTTTCCTTAACTCAAATTAAAGTCGAGAGAGAAAATTTCTTTTTTCCAAAGTAATAATTTAATAATTCCACTTTTCAAATTCTTTCCAAAAATTTTGGAAAATACGGAGAGGAAAGATATTAGTCGGTTGTTATTTAAACACTACTTATCATTTAAATATTTTAAAAATTAGGATAACTACAGCTCGTTTTAAAGTAGATGGAAAAATTCCAGTACTCAAACTTTATTTCATATTAAAACTTTAAATGTCCACAAAAACAAGCCAGGATGGCTTAACGATTACATTTAAAATGACATATATTCCTGGGGACTAATTACTCGAAAGGGTAATGATGATTACATATCCTTCACCCGGCAAAATATAAGGGCATTGACACAAAAGCTTCTCGCATGTCATATTTTTCAGCCACTAAACGATTTTTTATCAGGCAAAAATACTTTACACAAGACGAAGCAGAATATGAACATCACCTTGTATAAACTAACACAAGAAATGCAGATGTTTACCTTTCAAAGCTTCGCCTAATCTACTTAGGAAATCATAAACTCAATAGCATTCCAGAGATTAATGGCAATGAAGAAGATAGGATTCCAACAACCAGGCTTTTATGATCAATATTGTAGCTACCTGGCCGAGTTAAAGCCTTAGAGCTCATGGAGGAAGCAGTCATTAGGAATGAGCCAAATTAGTGATTTCTATCACATTACGAATTCATAACACCTTCGAGTACCACCACAAAGTTGAGAATGGTATTCGACGTCTTCTCTAAAACCAGCAGTTGATATTCTTTAAACGATATCATGTGCTTGTCCAAGAGTCCTATTGTCCAAGAGTCTGTATCAGATACTCGTTTTATTTCTCAAGTATAAATTAGTGTTTACTGGAGACACCGAAAAAATATTTCGGCAAATACTTGTAGCGCCAGAAGACTAGAAGTATCAGATGATTTTGTTTTTTGGAATAGGTCCATCGTCTTTTTTAGCAACGCGGACATTACTGAAGATAATAAAATTAAATTTTAGGAAGAAGCCAAGCAGATCTTGGAAGACATTTATGTTGATGATATTATAACTGGCGCGGATTCATTCAAGGAGGCGAAAGTTCTTAGATCCAAGATTGCACAACTTTTATCAGATTCGGTTTTCAATTGCGCAAATGAACAGCCAACCATTCCATCCGCTGATACTCAAAGCTTGAAGACCTGCCTGAAAATAAAAGAGGTGACCCCAAAAACCATTGAAAAAAATATCAAATAAAGAAAGGTTTGCCGTGTTTGATGGTAGTTTCTACTTTCAAATATCTTTAGAAGGCAAGCCGATAGTAACTAAACGTCAAATATTGTCGGAAGCCTCACGGGTTCACCTTAATTAAAAACGCGCATATGGAGTTATAGCAACCTTTCCCCAACAAAATCATTGTGGCGCATCATGGCGCTACGAATAATTATACTTTCAAAATTAAATCTACAACCACCATCCAACATCCTGACATGTAACACAGCATTTCATACACACGTATACCGTCAGTAAATATATCGATCGAATACATTTATCTAAAATACAAATCATGATCAAACATTATAATTCTCTGGGTCAGCAATAAATTGAGATTCACATAATGTACTAGGAAACAAAAAATATTTTCCCATGAATTAATTTCAATTTTCTTTAAAAAATTTAAAATCAATGTCCAAGGGTTGTTATAGATAAATCGTATTGACCCATGTCAAATCGATGAAACCAAATTTAAACAATTTATTTTAACTAAAGGTTAAAGCTCATTTCCTATGTTACACCTCATCAACTGGTTATATATTTTTGAAGAGTTTTCCTTTAAGGGCTCGTTAAATTAATATATTTTGTTTTTAGAGATGCATTGTTGAAGCGATTTTTTTTAATCAAAACTTGCTCATCATTGCGCTATAATGTATTCACATCAGAAATGTATAGCTTAAGCTACTCATGCCCATATCCAACGATACAGTATTTCATGGTCAACCGTTTTGAAAGTAGGTCGACAATCAAAGCTGTAGATTCTAGAAACTGTTATTGGTTAGCATATTTGGCTCCTGTGGGTGGAAGACACGTGCTTATAAATTTGTATCATACACTGAAAAAAATCTTTCATCTTTGGAGTGAAAAACTGCGTTAATAGTAAGAAAAATTCGTAAAAACTGAGCCAATGCAAGCCTTCTTTAATAGTATGAAATTAATACATTAATATTGTAAAACCAATAAATTGATTGTACGTAATATTAATGAATTAGTGTGTGGTACTTACGAATTAATTCATATAAGATATGGAAAATTTCATATTATTAATGTATGATGAAAACATTTTGAACGAATAAATTCTTATTATTAACGCAAGAAAACATAAAATTACCGAATACAATGTGATATGGCTGATGATTTATTTCATAGATATAGGCAAACTTTCATACTATTAACGAAATATAGAATCGCATGAACGAATATATTCATTTATATAATTTAAAAATTCGTGTTATGTACGCATTTAGGTATTCTTATCTATGAACCCAATTGTGTATGATATGACCAGAATGCATAATGTGAATGACCTTTTTCGCAAATATGATGCTTACTATCACACTGAAAGTGAAACTAATTCATAAAATATATAGGATCATTCATTAATAGAACATGAAATTACATATTTTATATGTAATTTTCCATAACTAAAATAACAAATATTTTGGGATAAGAATAAATCGAAATGAATTTTGTTTATTTTCTATTTATTGAGTTTAATATTTTAATACACTTTTTATTATATGTATATATATATATATATATATATATATATATATATATATATATATATATATATATATATATATATTATATATATATATATATATATATATATATATATATTATATATATATATATATATATATATATATATATATATATATATATTTATATATATATATATTTATATATATATATATATATATATATATTATATATATATATATATATATATATATATATATATATATATATATATATATATATATATATATATATATATATATATATATATATATATATATATATATATATATATATATATATATATATATATATATATATATATATATATATATATATATATATATATATATATATATATATATATATATATATATATATATATATATATATATATATATATATATATATATATATATATATATATATATATATATATATATATATATATATATATATATATATATATATATATATATATATATATATATATATAGTTGTACAGCTACTGCAACATAAAACAAACTTTAGATTAATTTTTTTTAACTACACATCTAGATTTTGTTAAAATATGTTTATAAAATGCCACACCAATTCTGCATCATTATTTTAAATATTTTAAATAAAAACCTATTTATAACATGTATCCACAGCTCTCATAAACTAAACATTTTCTTCAATGGTTTTTCTATTCACTCATGATATGTCTCGATCATTGGTGTATCCATTTAAAATCGATCACCCTATACAAAAAAAAATAAAAAATATATTTAATATTATACCAGCTTTTAAATCTAAACCATACAACTCACCTATTTTATTATTTCTCGGGGTTTGCTCTATTGGAGAATTTACATTTGGTTTCTTCTAATATTATTATTTTTTCAGAAGTGCTCGCAGATTATTTATAAAATTAAGAAAATACAAGTAAAATTAAATATCAAAACACGTGCACACTTCTTGTAAAATGCCATATTTACCTGATTTCGTATCCACAAGTAAAATTTTATTTTAAATATTTTATTTTTAATATTAAAAATGTTAGATACTATTTATTAATTTATTACTATTGATTATTATTTCAATCGAAACTTAATTTTTGTTTATTACGATTTATGCACAGACCACCTTCTAGATTTAAGCTGCATAGTATTAATGAGCTATATCTACAGCCAATATCGATTTTTTCTTTCTTTTAGATCCTAATGTTAGAAAATTCATAAATAATACGAATGCAAATGTGAACTTTACGCATTTTGCGTACGTATTATGCACATATTTCGCTTTTCTTCTATAATACGAAAAGTTAACGTAGTTATAAATGAGTACGAATCAAAGTGTAATATGTATTAATTTATTCGTAATATTAATGATGTTAGGAATTTGTTCATAATAGATATGAACAATTCGTGAATTTTACAACTTATAATATCTATTATTACGAATGGTTCATAAATATTACGTTTTATTAAAATCGTTCAAATTTTACTAATACTTTTACAAATTATTACTTATACCATGTATGTTAAAATAAAATAAAATATAAATTTACTTATGAATCGAGATTCTTACTATTAACGCACATATTTTTACGAATTTATTTTTTATTTTTTTGTTTTCGTTAATACAATAATTATTACATTAATAGTACGAATTCTAGTTAATGAATGCGATTCGTAAATATAATGCAGCATATTTTTTTCAGTGTAGTCGTAATATGTTGGTTAGCATGTCTTTGTAACGGTCCCCATTGTAGGTAATGGCGTTTCCAGCAGCGTTTTCGAAGAAAAATGGACCAATTATGAGACCATTACAAAATCCACACTAAACTGTTACTCTTGATAGATACATTTGCTTCTCTTCTGTTACGTGTAGATATTTTAAATCCTAAATATGGCAGTTCTGCTGGTTTACAAAGCCACCGAGCTGGAAATGAGCTTCATCTGAAAAGATGGTTTTTCAACAAAAATCGACGCCATTATCAAGATGGTACAAGGCATTTCAACGCCTGAGTTGATTTGGACCTTGTAGGCAAATAATCTGAGGTTTTTTTTATAGTATTCTTCTCAGGCTGGTGTGACTTATGGCATATTGCTGCAATCGGCGCTATGGTCCACACTAGGGGCCACAGCCGCAATATTCTCGGGCGTTCGCACTGTCTGAGCTCGGAAACCACTTTTGTTATCTAAAAGCAAGCCTTTCTCACTAACTTTCTTTACAAATTTCACTACAATAATTCCACTTGGTGCACTTTCACGACCCATATATATCATTTCAAAATTTCCACGGTTTCGGCGACACACTAATTACATTGAAAATAAGTTTAATTATTCTGAAACGCTCTTCAAGCGAAAACATAATAGCTTTCACCCTGCTTCCGCTGTTTACCTAAGATGTAAAATCACCTAACGTTAAGGTACCAATACCAAGATCAAAACATAATATGAATTAAACAATTGCAAGTTTTAAAATCTGAAATTCGAAAAAAATATGAAAAAAATTGGTAACCACTTAAAAATTTCTAAATTTTCATAATTTTAAATATAAATTAACTAAATATTTTATTTTCAAAATTCGAAGTCTAGTAGCAGTAAAAATTTTTAATCTTTATTGTAATATCTTGGAACACAAAATTTTACAAATTTTGAGTTTGATATACAAAATTATCAACTGGTTTCCTTAAAACCATACGAAGATCAATATTTAAAATTAAGTTGGCAGTTCGAAATTTAAAAATTCGAAATCTAAAATCGTTAAAATTTGACAAACTCTACGAAATTTTATTTTTTTTTTTCTTAATTTTAAAATCAAAAATTCGGAATATAAGAGAAGCTAAAAAAAATTTTGTTTATCGATGTAGAAAATTTCGAACTGGTTATCTAAGATATAAAATGGTTACCTAACGATAAGGTACCATTAGATCAAAACTTAATATAAATTCAACAATTCAAAGTTTTAAAATCTAAAATTTGAGGAAGATAATACTACGAAATTAGGTGACCACTTTAAAATTTGCATTCTCTAATTCAGAATTACTTTAAAATTCGAAACAGTTGAAAAAAAAACTTAATAATTTCTATCGTAGTTTTGAATCTTTAAACACAAAATTTTAAAAATTCCAATACTGATATTCAAAATTCTCTTCTGGTTTATAAACATTTGCAATAAAATTGAATAACGTCTTTTGCAAATTTTCAAAATTCGAAGTTGGTCTCATACCAACACAAAATTTATTATCAAATCAAAAATTTGAAATCCCAAACGGAATTTTCAGTAAAATTCGGTAACCTCTTTGAAATTATATTTCTACAGTTTATATTCTTTCCAAATTTCCAAAATTTAGATTTTTTTTTTCGAAATGTCCAAAATGTACACAGAAGCTTAATTATGAAATTTCTTTCATAATTTGGAATATTTTAAAAACAAAATTTTCTAAATTTGAATATAATATAGAAAATTTTAAACAACTTTGTTGATCAAGATTAAAAATTAATATAAAATTAACAATTAAAAAATTTTTTGATTCTAAAAATTTAGAATATTAGTTAACTTTACAAAACATAAATAGAAACCACAACTAAAAATTTGATATTTCCGAAACTCAAAACACCGGTGTACATTGCAATATGTACATTGCAAATTTTTAAAATTTCATATTAAAATATGAAATTCTGAACTGGTCACCAGTTATTATCATACCAAATTCAAATTTTATTATCATAACAATTATTTGCAAGAATTATGTGACGTATTTGTCATAAAACGGTTAATTCAGTTAATTTGTGATATTTGGTAATTTTTTTTTAAGATTTAATTTATATTAATTTATATTTTCAGGGCAAAATTAATTTAATTTATTACAGCCTAAGAGCAATTAGTTCATTAACAGATTTTGTTTTCAGAGAACCACAGATACCTACAGATGAAAATTGTGATTGTCTTATGCTAACAGTAGGTTTGAATATTGGCTACCGGGAAACCGGACCAATTCTGTCATAACTGACATATCTTACCTTTCCTTACCCCACAAAAAATTACTAACTATTGGCCGCCAAGGTGTCTGTAACCGGGTCGATCTCAATAATTTAACTAGTATCCTACCTTATCCTTTCAAGTTTATGTAAAAATGAGTGTACGGTGGGCCCGGCCCTTTCCGTGTTATCCTGCTTAATGCTTGTCCGTATATTCTAAATCAAATCAATTTAAATCAATTAAAATAACTTTATTCATTTAGTTACTTTGTAATATTATAATATTTTCCATAATTCTGTTATTTCCAGGTTAAGCACCTCCACATCAAAAACCCTGTATGAATTAATATTTAAATTGTATGTCACATACAATTTAACTTACTTTTCGTGCACCTCATTAATTCGATTCTAATGAATTATATATCTAAAAATAAATATTGAAAAAAAAAATTCAGTAATTCAGTGATTACACAACTTATGTTTAAACTAATATTTGAAAATGTAAAAGATGTATTCAACTGTGAAATTCCATTAAAATTGTAAAACAATTATATGAAAATTATTTTTATTTTTTCAATTTCGCAATATTTATTTAAAATATTAAATGAAAATTAAAATAAATAAAAATATTTTTTTTATTTAATTAAAAAATTATGAAATCAAATAAAAGCTCGTTACTACGAGTATTATATATACACAGAACGTTACGATGTTTTGTCACCCACTTTGTAACAATTAAATTTTAAGTCCTTGACGAAATAATTTTGCGTGCAATATAAATAAACTTGTATATAGTTTGATGTCGATACAAATCTCATCTTGACCTACTCCACCTAAAAACTTTACCCATCCTTCTTGCGGTTAGTGCGGGAGTATATTTATGTAGATAAATAAAACTTATCAAAAGTAGAAAATCTCAATATACATATAAAGTTTGTTCTGTACACCAAACCATGAAACATGAATTATGAAGTGTTTGAACACCAACAACAACACCAAAATGTAAATACATAACTTTTCGTTGTATTCTTATGCCATACTCTAATACTACTAGGAAACGGAAAGAAGACCAACTTTTTATTTTCTCACAGATCATAAATTTATCAAAACGTATAAAAATGCTAAACACAAGAAGAAATGAGTATAGTAGAGGAACAATAATTGGAGTGGGTGGAGGAAAAAGTTTTTTTTTTTTTTTGTTTTGGTATTTGAATTTTCGGAATTTCTCTACCACAACAACAACAATTATAAGAAGGCAACAAATATAAAGTGACTAACTAACCGAGAAAAAAAATAAAATGTTAGATTTTTAATCAGTAAGTAAATGAATATTTATGCTTTGCTGATGAACGGCTTGTTGACTTATTTTGTTCTAGTTATTATTGGACTGGTATGAAATGATGTAGTCGCTATTTCACAATTATTTTTCAAGTGCACCACTTGAACCACTTGTAACGAATTGGTGAACGTTGTAGCCTACAATAGATGACTAGCCATTAAATAGATAGCCATTAAAACTGTCAAAATTATGTTACAAATAAATAATATTCTAAACCCAGAAAATACATGATGGTAAGCCTAACAAAACTATGAAACCTATATGCTGCTCAAATATTTCCAAAATACCGAGTGCAATATCGAACTCAAATCGCGATACGGGTATTTCAGTATTGAGGATTTCGTAGAATTTGATTTGACATTTCTAAAGCTTCGAATTCGAATGCATGGTGCAATTCTTGAATAACTTCCAATCTGTTCGTCCGTCTTGCAAAAGTTCATTCTTTAAAATGATACTTTTTTGTGACGTATTGTGCCACAAAGCTTTTACGGTCAGCTACACTGGATGAAGTATAGAAATGGTACGTCAGTGGAACAAAAATCTAATTTTAAGGATAAATGGAAAATTTATATAAAATCACTCTACCATAGCAAATAAACTATTCCAACGTGTCTTGCAATCAGCGAAACAGCTTCATAGCCGATTAGTCGTGATGCCAATTTATATGGTTCGGATTGGTAAGTCAGCCATAATTTGTGTAAGCATTATTGGTTTCGCTCTAGCACATACTATTATAAAAGCATTACAAATAGCTTTGCAGACCTTTCTTCCATGTATTAGCCAATAGTTTTGTCTGACGATTGCCAATAATCATTGAGGACCAACGTGTAAATTCATCTTGTGAAGAAATGCCACTAGCGCAGTTGTAAAGTGTTTCGAGTGTAGCAATGCAGAGTGCTTTGAAGTAATGATGCCATCGTCATCTATGAACAGTGATAATGACTTGAGTGATGAATTTTAAATTTTAAAATTTGGAAGTTTCAATGTATCATATTCTTCAGGAAAGCAAACCTTTTGAGCTTGGCGTATGAGTTTCTTCAGACCATTTTTTATTTCACTGCAAGTTATCTACCATGAAATTTATTTTTCATGTTGTGACTCACACGTAATTTTGTGATTGTTCAGTATGTCATCTTTGTGATCGATGTCAACATCACGGAAGCTGGATGCAGTAAATACTGATAGTGAATGCCTTTTTAATTCAGAAATATTTCTGACGTACTGAGAGCAAACGGGGAGTTCTACTCTTCGTCATTTTGTGACAAAAACAATGGACCTTCCCACCAAAGATGTGACTCAATTATTGTCTTTGGTTGTACCTCCCTTGATATCAGGTTCGCAGGAATATTTTTGCTGTCGACATGATGCCAACGGGCCGATTTGACAGTTGATTGAATTTTCTGAACACGATTCGCCACAAATCGAGACCAACGTGACCAATCTAAATGAATCCAATGAAGGGTTATCGTTGAGTCGCGTCAGCAATATATATGTGACAGTATGACTTTATATTTAGTCAATCATTCCCTTAACGATATACCGGCACTTTGTTTAATTCGTGAAATATTTTGTCTGAGTTGAATAGCTTGGGCTATAGAATTTGCACCGGCCAATAAATCATCGACATACATATCCTTACGAATGGCTCCACTTGCACCAGAATCTGTGAGATTTTGTATTGCTAACTGTAAAAACATCGAGTGGCCAAAAAGGGGCTGATGTCGTACCATATGTAAATGTTTGAAGCTTATACGTCTGCACCGGATCTTGTATATTGAACCTCCAGAAAATATATTGATAATTCTGGTCATTTTCCGATATATTTTAGATATATCGGCGCTTATTGCAATCTTGTGAGTCCTGATGCGCAGAAGAATGTTGGATAATTCGTTTTGTACCACTGGGCAGTTTAGCAAAATGGGCTTTAAAGATTCGCCATTAGTCGAAATTTGCATCGTAAATGTGCATCTTTTACTACAAAACGACCAGATTCGTTTTTTTGATGAGTTAGTTTGAAATGTTATTCACAGGGATTTGTAGACATGTCTGCATCATCCTCCTTCTCTTCAACTTCCCAAGATCGTTTCATTAATAATTTGAGGTGTTCAGACGAGTTGAGTTCGACAAGATGACAAAAAACTCCGTTTGGCTGGACATTTTTATACTACCGGAAACTACCCATCCAATTTGAATCTTTTGTAGGCAAGGAAGCTCAGAGCTCAACTTCACTTGACCCGCACATTGCAATTCGAAGAACAAATTGGCACCTTTCAGAATGTCTACTTTTTGGCAGGAATAGAATCTTGGATCCACTAATTGTATACTATGTGGTATCTTCCATTGCGAATCATCATAATTGATGGGCGGTTGATTGTTTGATATCTTGCTGAGGATTTGTGCTTCGAAACTCATAGTAAAACCATTAATCATTACAGATGATGATATTGGTGAAATACCAAGTTTAGATGCCAATGATTTGGTGATACAATTTAATTGAGGGCCATAATCAATCATGGCTCATGCAGTTACTACTAATCCGGTAGAGCTTGAAATGAGAACTTCAGCAGTAGCCAACGTAACATATCTCGGTGCAGTAGTTGATAATACCGTAGGTTGTGTGTGAAGAGATGCTTGGGTGTTGTTCGATCAAAGAGGATCAAAAACATATCGAGAGATTGTCCTTCCAATGCATGACTTCTAAGTTTGATGAATTTCGTTAAGTCCATTAATGTTGGAAGTGAATCAATAGGCGCTTCTTCTCTCCATTTAGTTCCTGTATTGACATCAAATTTTGACATAATTAAATACACTATAATGTCATCCCAGTAATCAGTTGAGCAAACCAAGATTCTTGAGTGATCGCAAATGTGAGTTGAATTCGTCCATCAGACTGGGTTAATATAAAATAATCTCAATTAAATAGTTTTCTCTGTCAAATCTGTCGATCAATAACTGGTGAGCTTCTTCATAATTCGATGGCACAAAATCCAGGTTTTCTTTGATTTTGGCAATACCCTCTAATGAATTTCTCAAATACTGGAATTTGCTTAGATCAGACAATCGTGAGTTATTATGCACATGTGTATCAAACGAGTCAACAAACGACTTCCATTTTGTAATATCACCAGCAAAATGATCATGCTTTATTTTAGGCAACTTTGGTATGAAGTTTAATTTTTCAACCTTAACTCATCAATTTGTTCTTCTAGTGCAGATTTCAAATAAAAATACGATGTATCGATAGTGGAACGCGTGCTAGACTCTAGTTCCTCCTCATCAATTGATTCTAACTGTGCTACTTCCAAAAACGATATGCAATGTTAGACCACGTGCACTATAATCCACTGTAACATCCACTGTATTGCTCAAATGTACCTCCAAAATGTTTGTCGCAGCAGCGTAGTATAATGTTGATTTAATGATATACGATGATTCCACAAAATATATAATTCACGACACGTAAATATAGTGGGTATCTCACCGCTGTCACCAATGAATAAAAAGGAAAAGCCTTTCTTTCCTGAAATTACAGCAGCAGAAATAGAATAGAATGAAATAGATTGAACAGCAAAAAAATAATAATTAAAAAATGGATACAATTTGATTCGAATTCGAACAAATGAAGGTCAAATGCAACACAGATGTCGCAATGATCACCACTCAAACATTCGATACTCCACGATGTGTTAGTCGGCGCTTCTTCACCAGTCATCATCAACTTGGGACTCGAAAAGATTTGCTCTATGTCTTACGCTGCCACGTACTAAAGCTTAAAGTAAACAAAGCTTTCATAATTAGACCGATTTGTAGGCTCAGAGTATGGAAATCACATTTTTTTAGACCGACCACCCCAAAAATAAACACACGTGTGATTTAAAAATTTTCGAGGAAAAGTTAAGCTATGCCATATATTTAACGCAGCATAAAAATTATCATACTGAAAAGTTATAAAATGAAAACTTTTGTAATAAAATCGATCGAAAACAAAATTTTGAAAATAAAAGCTCTATCAGATTTAATGTTTATGAATCATGAAAAAATGGGCTTATATCAAGGCATATATACGATATAATATTTTAGGTATAATCGAAGCGCTAAGATAACGAAAGATTTGATTTTATGATTTTAATGAATTAACGAAGAAAATAATTTAAAAGGCAAAAAACGCTTACGGAAGCTTTTTTTTCGCATATGAAATATTTTATTGAAAATGTTTTGAAATTAAAATTATACGCGGATTAATTTAAGCCCGTATATATTTATACTAACCGCATATACGAGAATATGGATTATTAATAAAACGATGAACTTGGCTATTAACTTTTTATGATGGCACTTTTACAGTTATAATATCTTTACGTAATTTTCCATATATGTACGTGTAACGTATTATGACCTAACCCAACTAATTGTATAACTTTATTGTAGTTTTTTTTCTTTTTTTTTTTTTAACAAACCGAAACGAGTGTTGATTGTTTACATGGAAAAACTTTTGTGGAAATTTTTCGTTTTTTTGGTTTTGCTAATATTACAAAAACATAATCATTGTTGTTGAACAATAAAATTAGTGAAAACTAAACTTTTTTTTTTTTGTTCTATTTGCCATTACAAAAGCACATTTTTGTTAAATAAACTCGATAAAAATTCTTTTGGTAAAACTTTTCTCGTTTTTGTTGTTGTTCTTAAATTTTTATGAAGCATTTTTATTACATACCGTAAAAAGCTTTAAGTTGTATACAACAGTAATTAATTGTTGATAAAATTAAATTGTTCGTGTACGTACGTAATAAAATTGAATTTTCTCCAATCACCTTTGGTCGTAAATTTTCAATTTACTCAATTTACAACAACAACAAAAGTGGATAACAATCATAATCCACTTTTGTAGAGTAGATGCATAAATATGGTTAAGAAAATTGATTGGAACATATGTATATAGATATGTATGTATATATGTATGTATATGTCGAAGTTGAGAATATATTTTATCAATTTTTCAACAATTTTATAAAAGCTCAAATATGTGAAGAAGAAAGTTTGGGAAATAAAATAAATTTTCAATTTGGATTATATTATATTATGCTTTCCATACAGGAAATATTGTGTTGTATATGGGATGATACAAGGTTGGATTAACATCGTTTTCAATTGAGTTTACTGTATCAATCACACTATTTGCATCAAGTGGGGATTTGTTGGCATATAGCGTATTAAAATTTAAAAATTTAGTTAGCCACTGTGGGCCAGAGCATCCTAGTTGCCTCATAAAGTATTTTTCACGAGCATCCCTTAAGCCAACTATTGAAGTGAGTCCATCAAAATTCGAGAACAATATACCAAACTAAGCCACGATAGGATGTAATTACTGAGATAAAATACAACGACATCGCCATTTCAATATTTGTAAGATCTAGTGAATAAAGTGATTCGGAGCCATTCAGGGACATTCGGTTAATTTATAACCTGAAGCAACTAGACCAAAAAATCAAAATTGTGTGGGTACAAGATGGGTATAAGAGTCTTCAGCGACATATGAATACCCAACTACTAAAGATTTTTTTGTGTTTTTGAATAAAAGATGCGACGCTTTAAAATTCGTGGCTTTCTAAACGAAAGCCTTCAACAGCAAAAAAATCAACAGCATTAGACCAGAGTTGATCCTTACTGAGATCTTTTACAAGTTCTTTCAGGCCAATTTAAAAACTTTGACTTTGAAAGCATCGACAGTTGGTAATTCTTTCTAGATTCTAAGTTGGTATTTTTCTCATTGCTTTGCTAATCGGCGTTGACTTACATTGAAACATTTCACTGTGCGAGATTCGTAAATAAACTAAACTATGGTGTATATAGGTCGTAAACATGCTATACCTCGTCTCTAAAGAAACTTTTTGAACCACTTGTAATGAATTGGCGAACGAGGTTCAGCCCAACGAACATTTACGTACCCTCAATTCGGTCACCGATGCAAGCTGTAATTATTTCATTTCAATTAGAGATTAGAAAAGCTTTAATTCAGGCTGTCAACCATTCTAAATAGAACACAATGACCATAGTGTAAATACATAATAGTACTACCATCATAAGAAAAAAACAGTTTACCCATTGACGTTCCAGATGTCGGGTCGATAGAATATCGTCAACATTTAGAATAAATATATGACATTTAGGCGATTATACATAATAAAATATTTTGATTATTTTAAAACGATACCAGTAGCGACATCTAGCACGTCAATGGGCTAACATACAATGACTGAATGTCAATTAGTGTAGCCATGCAATTTAATTAACTTGGATACATATAGAACAGTCAATTATACAAAAATAGTACATACTAAGTTAGAGCATAAAAAACCATCTAAACTCTATGCCTAAATAACTATCTATGAATGATATAAGCTACATTTTACTTTGACATTTCTGTCGATTAAAACGAAAGTGATTTGCAAGAATGCAAATCTGGATGCAAGAATGCTCTCTGAGAGAATATCCTTCTTTACTAGGTGGCGGTCGAAGGGGCGAGAGTAATGTAATATAGAAAAAAAATCTATGTTAAACACACAACATAATGGCGATGGCCGTTTAGTTTTAGCTTGAGCATTACTTAATTCAGGTTCGCAATTGGATTTTATAACAGAGTCTTTAATAAATCGATTGAGAGTCAAGACTCTCTTGTTCACGTATTGACATCAAGGGTAATGCTTGTGCCTCTACTCGGTACATGTAAAGCGGGGACTAAACAGGGGAAGCGTATTCCAGGTTAGATCGTACAAAAGCCACATACCATGCCTTAATGGTAAGTGAAACACAAAAGTCAGCACAATCACGCTTTATAAGACGAGAAAATTAAACCAAGATCAGAGCAATAATCCATTCTATTGACAATGATATCCTGGATGCTATAATGAAATAATAACGGAGAAGTGATGCGAAAATATAATACAATATTACATTTATTCACATTGAGGGAGAATTTGTTACTGGTGCAGCACGTACAAAACCAAGCAGTTGGATAAGTTTGAGGTTGGGGCAAATATTTTCATATTATCTGCAAAGAGAAGACATTTCGCGAACTTGAAGCACTCGCAAACATCGTTGATAAATATTATGAATAAAAGAGGGTCTATATGAGTGCCCTGATGCACTCCAGAAGTAGCACCAAAATAGCGGGAATCTATCGGAAATCTATACGAACTGCCATCGATCTGAAAGATAAGACATTAACCATTAAACGGGGAGATATTGACGATGAGAATGGCGTGATCGATTTTATCGAAGGCTTTAGCTACTAAAATCAGTATAGATTATGTCGAGCTGATTTTTGAATTTATAAATACTCGTAGCAAAATGTAATCAAATAAGTGACCATTGATCTACGAGAAAAAAAACCATGCTGAGTTGGAGAAACGATAGGTTTACCGCCACTGCAGATGGCAAAAAACGCCATCAACGTCGAACCCCGACGAACCACCAGCAACGCAGTTATCCGGGAAGATTGAAATCACCTATGATCATTAAATGATCGCAATCACGTACTAAAGTCATAATATCGAATTTGATGAATTCGATGATCATGTGGTAATAATCGATGTTGGGCCCATGGACCAATGAGGAACATATACTGCGATGATAAACACGGATATGCTGCTTATCATTATACGTACGGTGATTAAACTGAAATTAGGAATGCAAGCGATCAATTGACTGGGAATATTTATCTTTACAGCTATCAATACACCACCACCTTTGAGGACCGTGTCGAAGTCGTATATGTCCTTTCGATATACCATGTAATCAGATGGAAATATTCTGCCGAATTCATTCTTGAAGTGAGCCACACGTCAACGCTTAAATAAAGCAAAATTAAGCCGACTAACATCCTGGTTGGAAGAAACAAGCAAACGGCAGTTTAGCTCTTCCTTCTCAGCTCCAATTTGCTAAAATAAAACTTTACATAACGCAACTGGTGTAGTGGAGAAATTAAACATAGATGTATCTTTGAATTTCAAATCCATGAAAGCAACAGCTTTGAATGAATTATCCGCGGCAGAACATGACCCAATAATGCAATCACTTTGTGGTATATGCTACAAAAGTTATGGTCTTTAGAGTCTAAAATGAAAGCCTTCCAATCGCCTCTCCTATTTCTCTTATTTGGAAGTTTCCCAAATGAACCGACAAAACTAAGCCACTTAAACATTCCAAGTCATTTGTTTAACGATAATAACGGTTTAACAGTGAAAAGGCTTACGGTGGCATCATATTTGTATGTTTCTTAGGTCTGGTAGGTTATGCGGCTACTTAATGTGTTCAAAATCTTGAGTTGCTCCTGTGAAACCATGTGACTTTGCCTCGGCTTGAGTTGTTTGCTGCACATATTTTCAACACATATGCATATATGTGCACATATTTAAACTTTACTGCAGCGACTGTAAGCGCTGAACCTTTTGAGAATCAATCGTAAAAATTCATTTTAACAATAATTGTCGGTTGAAAAATTAAAGACAACTGTGACTTTAAATGCAGAAGAAATGAAAATTGGGTTAAATACCAAATTACATCTAGTTCAATCCACTTCCAATGGAGTATAGAGGGTTACAAAAACCTAACATTCTAGTACGTCATCCATCATTAAAATCATTTTCATTATTTATGAATCAAGTTGCAGCAGTTTATTAAACATGGCGTGATGTATCCTGCCTTACTGCCTAGCAATCATTGATGCCAATTCATTTTTAAAAACCATTTTTAAGTAATAAAGTTTTCTGGAACTACCCGCGATTTCTAGAAAATGTCACCGTCCAATTATTTCTAAAAAATGTGCCTACCTGTTTTACTCCAAAGTGTCTTCCTGTATTAAAGTAGTCCTAATTCGTACTAGACTTTGACAAAAGTGATATCAAAATAAATATCTTTTGAATAAAATCTACTTTTCGGTGAACATGGTACGTTAAAGAATGTCTGCTCCAAAATTTAAAGTGATACATGTAGATTATTTCCAGTCTTTCAATTATTGGCTCTATTCATGTTGACTTTCTTCTACAGTTTCGCCGTTAACGTTAGTGATATTTTCTAAGTGGTGTTATTTCGTTAAAAGGAGTTCCTGCGAACTATTCCGATTTTTAAGAACCTACTGCAGATAGCATGGCTATCTGTCATTTTTCCACTTTTGTTTAAGTTGTAACGTTGGTCGAAATGGCACTTTTAAATATTTTCCGTTTCTTAGCTTTTTTTATGTCCCACCTAGAATTAAAAAGTAAAGAATTAAAACTATAATAATGACATAATTCTAGTTTTTTGTTGATATGTTGGTCAGTATGCTGGTTTACTGGTACAGTTTTTATGGGTGAGATCAAAATTATATCAAAATTACGTTACAAATAAATGAGTCGCTTAACCTCAATTGTCCTCAACATAATAAAATCTTTGACACTTGATAAAACTATTTATGTCCGATTTTTTTGTTGTTGTTATACGATTAGACTCAAAACAGTTTTTCATGAAAATTATCTACACACTACATAATATACTTGTTGAATACAAAATTTTTACATTTATTACTCGTATAATACTGAGTTGGACGAGAGGCGGAAGGTGGTATGACCCAATGATATGCTATAGTTTTTTTGTTTCATGTTTTTCATCTCGTCACACGATGATTTCATTTTGATGATGTTTTGATGGTAATGTTTGAATGAATTTTCATTAATTTAACTTTTTTTTTTGTTTTGTTTTCCTCGTATTGTTAATGTTACATTTTTGTGGAAAATGGATTAGTGTTGATAGCGACACACTATATAATATCACTGGGTTTATTAGGGGGAGTTTAATTGAGTTGTTGTTGCGGGTTTTTATTGATGGTAAATTTTAATGATAATAATTATTATATTTTAATGAGGATTTTATTGATATTGACTTGTGATAACGATATGAGTGCTAAATATACATATTTTTTATGGTATTTATGTGATTATACATGTAAAATATAGACGGATTAATTGGATTTTGTGTTTGTTTATATACAGTGATTTTTCGTTATAAATTTAAACGTCGGCAGTATTTAAGTTTTGATTTTATGGTGCGGAGTCTTTGAACTCTAAATATTTTTTTTGAACGAGCTTTATGTCATATTTTTGTAAAAACTCGAACTTAATAATATGATGATATGATATGATATGATAAGATACGTACAGGCCAACCAATTATATCTGAGTGCAAGTTTCCAGAATTGGACAGCCAGGGTTGATAATAGAAAAGGGTCTCACCCAGAATGAGTGACTTCAATCTACTTTTGTTAGTTTCTGGCACACTAAAATTAATTGATGCTAGCACCGAAAATAACATTTCCATTGTAAAACCACTAGAATAGATGATACCTTATTTCCCATTGCCAATTATGACATCATATTCTATTCCAAATTTGTAGGTTATTAACACACCATGATTAATCATCACCGGTTGTTGTATAACGGGCATAAATCATATTTAATCATGTGACAAATTATATATGCCGAGTGTTGCGCTATATATACACAGTCGCACAGACAGACCGACAACAAAATAATTATCGACAATTTGTCTTTTATATTGTACGGGATTATCATATACACCTTGCGGTATTATAACCACAAGAAAACGATTTATAACCGCTTTGTTTTCATCAAGCCACATCATAAATTTTTCCACATTTTTCTATATGTGTAAATATTAAATTTAATGTGACGTAATCGCGCGTGAAATGAATTTTCAGTTTTTTTTTGTGGTTCTTCTAATATATCGAGATTTTCATATGCAAGATTAATTCACTTCATCTTTTCCTGTTCATCGTCGTCTTTTATTCTATCATTTTTTTTTTTTTTGGTGGAAAATTATTTATATTTTTTCTTATACATTGTTATCATGGAAAATTTATTAATAATTTAAATGTTACATTCAGATTGAACAGGTACAGTGGAAAACCAGTCAAACTCTTTAGTTTTGTGAAAAAATAATATTTAAAAAACATAAGAGGTTCAAATTGGTAACAGTCCCAATCCAACATCATACAGGCCGATATGTATGCTAAAGACAGTGTGGGAACATATCAGAGAAGCTGAATCAAAAAGGTTTATGAAGTAAATGCAAGGGTTTGGTGACTTGACCAAACTGAAATATGGCTTCATCTGAATTAGAGTTTCACTATGATTAGCTCACCGTTTCTTTACTTTCTGTACTAAAGTATTGGAGAGTAAGTGGTAAAGGACTAATCATTTGACCCCTTTCAAAAATTAGCCAAATTAAGACTTGCATATTTTTTTTGCACATTAAATTGCATTGTCAAGAAAACCTAGCGAACTTTCAGTGCGTTTGCTTAAAAGTGCTAGAAATTATGGAGCTTCAAGGTTATAACAGTAAGGAACTTAAAAATTCGTTTATTCAAATGTTGTTATAAATTTAAACGGAAATGGCTGAGAATTTGCAAAAGGTATGACTTCTTATGGTATCTTCAAACAGCTTTGCAATTAAACGTTAATATATATTATAAAAATGATTTGCCCCGAGTGAGGATCGAACTCACGACCTTAAGATTATGAGACTTACGCGCTACCTACTGCGCTATCGAGGCATGTACATCCTATTTATTCACGTATTCCATATTCTAAAAGTTAAAGTTATAAAAATATATCAATGCTTCACATATGCCAAAAAGCTTATATGTAGCAGTAACCCAAGCTTAATTTAAAAATAAACTCAGTAAGAGTTATTTAAAATGAGCTTTCAAAAACAAAATAAAATATTTAACAAATTAATTATTTAAATTAAATTTTTAACCTTAAATAGCTTTTGAACATAAATGTCCCATAGCTTGAGAAAATAAGCTCCAAATTGCTCTAATAATATAGAAAAAGCTCAAATGAACTGTTGTTAAAGTAAACTATATCTGATTATTTTAAAAGACATATACTCAGTCAGAGTGTAAAACGTTTATTTAATCAGTTTTAGATTAATTATACAGAGCTTTTACTAAACCATATAGTCTAACTGTTTTATGTTCAACTTAAACTGGAAAACAATTTACTTATTTGCTTTATTGACATTTCTAAAGATTAAAAGCTCAACAAAATTTACGATATTTAAAAATCATTATCAAAACAAAAAGTGTTCTTATTTGGTAAACTTAAAAGCTCTTAGACTCGTTTTTACCTAATACTAGTTTTTAAATGTTAAAATATAATTTTACACTAATAAATTTTTGAAAATGTATATATGGATATTTTTAAACATTGAAATTAGAAAATTAGGTCAGAAAACATTTAGACTTTAAAAGCACAAATCTGTAAAACGGATTATATCTTAACTTTTCAATTTCATCAGAGAAATTTCATTTAAACTTTAATTTTAAAATCAGCTTGAATATAATTTGAATTTGAGCTTTTATTTATTTAACAATGAGCTTTTAACGAACTGGTATATTATAATATCTAAAATAATTTTATTTTCATATAAAAGCTCTAAGCGGATAATAATATATGTATTTTGATTGTATTTTATTTCAGGGCAAATGATTTAAGCAATGAAAATAATTCAAATGCTATCGCAATAGCCTTAAAGGTTAAGCCATTTTAATAACGAGATTTTACCACTTTAGAAATCTATATTTAGTCTATTGTAAGCTTTTATCCACTCTTTAAAAACTTTGAACAAACTATATATATTTTTAAATTCTAATTTATGATATAAATTTCAGTCAAGTTTGAAGTTAAAAGAAATAAGAATTTAGTGCTTAAAACCACTTAACTACATAGTTCTTCGTATATAAATTAGATAAGTAAAAAAATTAGATAAGTAAAAAAGCTTTTAATATAATAATTTGTTTTTGTAACACAAATTTTCAATTTAAAACTGTATTGAAAGGATTAGATCATAAAGCTCCATATATGGTCACCATGGAAATAGAAAATTGGCTCAAAATAGACATATACTTTAAAAGCACTAAATTGTAAAACAGTAGACAAAGTTTTTACTTTTTAATGCTTCCACAAAAGCTCGATTTTATTTAAAAGTCATGTTTTCGTAAATAAACATCAATATAATTTTATTATGCTTTTATAATGTGACTTGACAAAATTATGCTTCAAAATTTATATTGCCAAAAGCTTCCAGCTATGATTATTACTTTTTAAATTAATTTGTTGTTAGCTTCTATATGCTTGATACTTTAAGAAACTTAAAAATCAAGCTTAAATGTTATAAAGTCGAACTTACAAGTTCTAAATTATTTTAATCGTCCTTATAACATACAATTTTTTATAAATTACAATCTAGCTCGGTTTTGTATACCTTGCAAAAGCATTTTAGATGTAAAAGCTAAAACGGGCCCTTTAACTTTTAAAAGAGTCCTTTAATTTTTAAGCTTTCAAGTCAATGACGTATGTTACTTAAGAAAATTGCGCGTGTAATTGCATAGGCACTTTAAAAAAAATGTACAAAAATATGCTGTAAATCTTTATAATAAATTTAAGAAAGCTTCTCCATTAATGACTTATTCAGTGATTGCAAAAAAGCTCCTAATTAGTTCTAGAAAACAAACGTTTAAACAAACTTTAAAAAGGTATAAAAGCTTAAAATATTTTAACCTTTAATATTAATAACAACGCTCATTTGAATTATTATTAAAGTAAACAGTAGAATTTTTAAAAACTAGGAAATTACTTTAAAATACTAACTGCCCGAGTGAGGATCGAACTCACGACCTTAAGATTACGAGACTTACGCGCTACCTACTGCGCTATCGAGGCATAGAATTGTTAAATCAATAAAAGCTTTTGCGAAAATAATATGTTAACTTAGTTCTTTCCTATTTTAATTAAGTTTGATTAAGTTTAAGTTAGTTCATTACGATTACAAGCTTTACAAGCTCTATAGTTATTTTACTTCAATTTAAAAGTTATTTAACTTAAATTTAAACTTACAATATTTGATTAAAGTTATAATCACTACAGGTAAACAATTTAAACCCAATATTACCTTAATTACATTTAATTTATATCTTTAGAAAAAGCTCTTCCAATTTAAGAAATTTAAACTTAAATGTTTTTAATTTTTATCTAGTTATTATGGAATTCAAAGCTTAATTTTATACTGCGACCAGTGTTACTCCACTCTATGAAAGCAGCGTATTAAAAATACAGTTAAAAGCTTAATGATACTTTTTACTATAAACAAGCTTTATGCGGTAAATATATTAAGTAAAACACCTAAAAAATTTTAAGCTCTTTAATCGTACTAGTTTAATCGGAAGTTTTGACTCACAAAAGACTAATCAAGAGCTTTTAAAAATCTTTCATCAAACTGTTATAAAGCTTTCGTTAAAAACTTTTAGATTCATGAAAAGCTCTTAGAAACATATTTAACCCTAGTTTTTCCTATTTAATTAAGTTAGTACCAAGCTCGATAGTTATACAAGTTTTATTCAAACGGCCACAATATGTCCCAGTATTAACTAATCTTTAATTTAAATCTTTAGAAACCGCATTTTCAATTTACGAAAATCAAATTTAATTTTAAAATAAATACGAAAAAAAGCTCCAATTTACACTTCTACTAGTCTTAAAAACTTAATGATATCAAGTAAAAAGTCAAGAAAACAATTTAGCTCGACAACCGTTTTAGTTTGATTGGAGATTATTACTCAGAAAAATATTTATCAAAAGCTTTACATAACTAACACAAGTTGAACCAACGACAGACAATTTATTTCGAAAATATTTTAAAAAATTAACTGCCCCGAGTGATGATCGAACTCACGACCTTAAGATTATGAGACTTACGCGCTACCAACTGCGCTACCGAGGCATATAATTATTATATTATAATAAAAGCTCTTAGAAAAATAAAATATTACCTTAGTTCTTTCCTATTTTAATTACGTGTAAATTTAGTTTGTTAGTTTACAAAGCTTTCCAAGCTACAATATTTGATTATAATGATAAATCGTCAATACAGGTACACAATTTAAGACCAATCTTTAATTTTTTGTTTGACGTTAAATAAATACTCTGAAAAGCTCAAAATTACACAATTTGTTTTGAAAACGTTTTAAAAAGTTAATGCCTCGAGTGAGGATCGAACTCACGACCTTAAGATTATGAGACTTACGCGCTGCCTACTGCGCTACCGAGGCGTATATAGAAATATGAAAAGCACTTAGCAAAAATATATTGACCTAAGTTTTGCCTATTTTAATTAGGTTAGTTTAAAATGCATTCCAAGCTCGATAGTTCAATGGGCCACAATATTTAATTTCAATGATAAATCATCACTGCAGGTAAACAATTTAAACCCAATGTTAGCTTCACTTACTTTAATTATAACCGTTATAAAAAGTTTTTTACAATGGTCCGGTTTACGAAATCCATACTTTAATTTGTTATTTGATTTTAAATAAAAACGAATAAAAGCTCTTTACATACAATCGTTTACAAAAAAAATCGCAAAAAATTATTAATCGGAACCTTTACAGCAATTAGACTTCATTAAACCTGTTTATTAAAAACTCTACACGTTTGCGCTACCTACTATAAAATTAAAAAGCTTCAGAAGAAGCTCATTTTAATTATTTTAGTGCATTTTGTGGATAATGTTCATTAAACAGGAAGCTTTATCAAGCTACATTCCTTATTGTTAGTATTTGTGTAAAGCATTTCCATGTCTATCCATCCAAAAACACCAAAAATATTATTTCCCATTAAAAGGTTTGTGATAATAGACAATAAAAAAGCTCATTACATTACCAGTTGGTTAATAAAGTTTCCCATTTTCCAACTTTTTATTTTATTTCCACTTTAATAATGGACTGATTATTGTTATAAAGATAGCATCGCACGACCTTTACCTACTTTAAATTTTCTTATTATATACCAAACCAAACCAAACCAAACCAAAATATTTTTCTTTATTTCCGAGTATGGTTTTTAGTTAGTTTTCCCCCTTTCTCGAAAACTCAATTTTATCTGTAATTTAAATTTACCCTTTAATCTAACTAAACTCGATATAGAGACTTCGTAACAAAAATTCTTTTCAAACTTTATTTTATTTGTTGCTTGTGTATTTGCCGTAAAGATCCTTTTTTGTGCTTTTATTTATAAAATAAAAAATTTTAAATTACTTTTTTCATTAATAATAGACTTTTTCATCTCGTCGAAAGAAAAGCATGACATGTATTATGTTAGTTTTTTTTTTCAAGTCGTGGGTCGTTCAAAATTTTAAGTAGAAAAATTTGATGGATTTTGTAGTGGAAATATTATTATTGATTAGACCAATATTAAGATTAAATATGAAAATTAGTTTGAAAGATCAGGCTTATTGATAGAAATGGTCGAGATCAAAATGGTCGGGATCAAAATTTGAACTAATCGAAAGAAAATCATACAAGTTATTTAACTTACGTTTAAGTTTCCATAGTTCCTTTCGCGTTACACGTGCAAATTAAAAAAAATAATTATTACTATCTAATTCACAAATTAAATTCACTTAAAATTAAAAATTCATTTATTCACTTAATTATTTTATAACATTTTCCACAACTTCGTATGTTCAAGAAGACTGGAAAATTTATGTACATATTTCTTTGACAATTCTCGAAACAAAAAAAAAATAATTTTGGCTTACTAGCTCGCTTTATGTAATTTACATCACACGACAAAAAAACAAAACGAAAACCACGTCACAAACTAAGGGAAAATTATTTCAATGGTTACTAATTTAAATTTTTTTTTTATGATTCGAGGAATTTTACAAAATTGTGGAAAATTTGTGGTTTCCATTTTTACATTATCTCGATTTGAAAATTTATTACAACGAAACGATGTGGTTTTCATTGGGAATAATAGGAAAATGGATAATGCATAATTTAATGTATCAGGTAGATCAATAGGTGCAGAAAAATATAATTTTGGAAATAAATGAGTGAGTGTCGAAACTAATGGAAAAGCCTAAAAAATTCGCAAAACATCTACTTTGTGATTAATCCACGCACTAAGATAAAGCTGAATATACACAAATACTAAAAGAAGTGGTGATTTCCTGTTAAGTCTGTCGCAAAATGATAAATGTAAAATATTGATTCTACCAGTAGTCATTTTATCCTAACGAAATTAAGTGAAAATGCATATCAATTGGATTTTCTTGTAACTACAATGACGTGTTCTGTCGTTTTTGGTCCCTTTGACTGGAAACACTCCCATGTTTCGTAAATGGCTTTGTAAACGAGCATGTAATCCTTAGAAATGTAATTTCTAAGCATGTAATCCTAAAGGATCCCTGGGCTGACGACCTACAATCGTAAAAACTGGTATTGTTATATAATATATCAACAAAAAGACCCCCGCTTATGTTAACGGACACACAATTTACGATGGTACGTGGAACGAGCAGACTTTAAGAAAACCAGGTGTGTTTGATGGATCTATATCAGCCATGAAAGAGTATCGCTTGGAACTTGTTGCTTTTAAGAAACTCGATAGTCAAAAAGTGAAGATCATATGTCCCAAGACAATACATTGCTTTACAGTGGAGATCACCTAGGCAATCTTGGTTTTGGTTTTATTCTTGGGCCCAAGGTGAAAAAGGATGTTTTAGATTTCAAAGAAGTTGCGACTTCAAACGCATGAGACTAGCCAACCTGATAGTCATTAGTATTTATGCAGTGGGTGATGTACGCCAACCCAAAAATAAAGACTCATTTTACAACAATTTGGATGATCTGATGGGATCTATACCGGAGCACGACGTCAGAATAGAGATGGATGAATGTAATGCTAGAGCTGGCAAAAATCAGACTGGCTTATATGAAAACACATACGTCCGTACTCTCGACACGATCTAGCGACCGATAATGAGGTAAGAATGATTTACTTTGGGCACGACCTCATTGTGGCTAGCACATTATTTCCTCATAAAAATATCTACTTCGAAACATGGACACATATTCGTCTCGAAGTCAAATTAACCCATCCAAGATGTGAGAAGCAGTAATCATCAGTTAGTCACAATTTAAGTCAGGGATCATAGGAAAACGAAACTTACGTTTAACTATGAAGGTCTGATAAACAAAGATGAGAAATCACAATATCATAATCTGGTTAGCAGTAGCATTATGGAAACCAACCCCCGTTTTGATGATGTGAATGCTCTATGGAACGTATTGAAAAATTTGGTTGTCAATACTACTTAGGCGACTCTAGGTATGATAAAAATTAATTAAAGTGTCGTCTTGCTGTCGTGCAACAGAATATAGCATATAAAGAAGCGTGAATATGTTTTACCTTCACACGGATGACCAAAGCGATCCTTGCTATAGGAGAACCACCAAGAGAATTTGTAGACAACAAAAGCGTAAATGGTGGAAGGCTGAAGTCTTAAGAGTACCAAAACTCAGCAATAATGTGTCAAATGCTATGTTTGATAATTATCAAATGCAGACTGCGGAGATATGCATAGAGGACTCATCCTACAAGAAATTCACACTGGCCATACAGAAAGACTAAAATGAAATCGTTCCGGTGGCGTTGATTGCATTAATTTCTTGATATTCGAAAGGGGACACTAGATTCTAGAGCATGAACTAGTTTTTAGATTAACATATTTTGACGCTTGATAATTAGAATAGATAATATTATTTTTTTGTTAATTGCCTAATATAACAATTGAATCAGCCCATTTAAGGAGATCAAATCGCCCAAGATTCTCCTACCTCCATAGGCTTAATTTTGTTCACTCGAACTGGAACGAGTTCAATCAAACGTTCCAGAATACTTTGCTTGAATTTATTTAATATTTCAAAATAAAATGTTTAGCTTAATTTTTAGCCTAGTGACACAACCGTTGCTTTTTAGAATTTATCGGGGTTAAATAAGTAGCAAATAAGAAAGCTGTAAAATGTTGTCAACAAATCGTAATTTCTAAAAAACAGAAAATGCATGATGGTTTGTCCGCAATTAGCTTTGAAAATTGAGCAGCAAATGGAACATTTCAAAAACCCAGAAAATTAATAATTGTAGGCCTATATTGAAACTGCTTTCTATGTTCTCTCTTTCTCTCTGTGCGTTTGAATGGTTTTGAAGGTTGAACCCTCAGTGAGGGCAGACTCCCTAACAATTCAACTGTGCATACGAGAACGCGAGTTGCTTGGGTAAGTTTTGATGTTTCCCTGCACTACTTGAAAAATCTATCTTAATCCAGATATTTACAATCAAAAGTCGTGCTCCGGATTAAAATTATTCTTTCTTATTCGTAAATATTAATTATTGACATGTTCGAAATGGTTTAACTTAAGTCAAATATTGTTAAAACTGTCAAGCTACTCATAAATTTGCCAAGACAATAAATCAATTTTGTTCTCTGTAAAAATCACTACAAACGAAATACTCTTCATGTTAAAGAAGATACGACAACGATAAATAAATGATATATTAATCATGTCGATGAAGACGAAGATTATGATGATGACGAACAGACGAGAAAAGCTTTATCTTATTTATGTATGTATGTATGTCGTTATGCATGTATCTTTAAATAAAACAAAATATTTAGATAACATAAAGATAATAAATGTATCATCGATATCGCGCATCATTCCAAAGATTGAAACGTGATGAAAACCGGTATATAAAACAAAAATATTATTGATAAAAGGAAAATTCATTTTAATATTCCATCAACGTATAAATAAATGAAAATTCGGAAAAACAAAAAAAAAACTTTTTGTGTACAGCTTCTTGTTTACATATACCTTGTACTCTCGCTCGCTTATTTAGATAATAATCTTAATAAATTTGACTTAAAAAATTTCTTAAACCGTGTACATATATATGCGGGTGAAAAATCGGAAAATTTCGTGTATGCGAGAAAATTAGTTAGAATTAAATCAAATCTTAAACGTGTGTGCATGATGATATTTGATGTGAACACAAGATTGTGGTAGATGTGTGAATTAAATGCAGAAGAAAATTTTATTACCTATATATATGTACGAACGAGTATGTGTTTTACCATACAATTCTCGTATACAAATTGGAAAATCGGTTTGAAACTAAAGAAAAGCAAATATTAAATAAATTGAATTAAAATTGATTGAAATTATGAATTTGTTTCGTCTTTATCGACAATATGTACCGGTACATCGTTTCGTTCGATACAGAATAAATGGGTATACCCATCGTATATTTGTATATCCACTGTGTACAGAAGAGAATTATTTTTTTTGTATATGCTCGTAAATGCAGCTTAAGACGATATCGTATTTAAATTTACGATTTTAGTTTTTAAAATTTCAACATAATCCAATCATAAACGATTTGAAAATAAATCGGATTCTGTTTATACCTTGCGGTTGTAGATCGTTTTAAATCGGTAAACTAAAGAAAAAAATATATCTATGGTATTAAACTAGTAAGCTGAATGATACTTTTGTCTACCTTGAATTTATAAAGTATGAATTTTAGATGATATTAGTTAACACATTAACATCTTCTCTTGATTATGATCCGTTACAACATTTACCTTAAATTGAAATAAATTCTTTTAAAGCTTATCAAGCTTCTAAAGCCTAACGTCAGTTAGCAATAATGATGAGAAAATGATTTACCTAGTAGCGTCAGCAATAAAGTTAAGAGATTTGGATATAGATAAACTAATTTCAGGAGAGAATACTTCAGAAGATTTAGAAAGCTTCGGAAGCTTGCGGCTTATACTGTAGTTCTATTTCAGAAACCAAACAAAAGCAATTCACCTGGAACTGGTGAGTGACCTAACAACAGTAGCGTTTTTAACAAATGTATTTTTAGGAGAGCAACCCGTAGCTCGGAATGAACGAAACAAAAATTGCTGGTGTTTATACAACAAGTAGACCCCACAAGGCTTATTGATATACATTTCAATACATACAAAACTTTAAAGTTTCTATAAATTAGATACAAAACATATTTAACACCAAAACTAAATGAAATAACTGGCAAAATAATAATAATAATAATAATCGGTGTTTACAGGCCATTGCTGGCCCGTACTGCATTAATATTTTGACTCCATTGGATTCGATCCCGAGCTTGTTCTTCGTATCGTTCTAGACAACCCGAAGAAGACAACTCGTTCTCTACTCCGAGTAGCCATCGTCGCCGACAGCGATCTCTGTGCCTGCCAAATGGCGGCTCTTCTCTCAGAGTTCACTGAATCACTCATTTCGGATCGGTTTGCAGAACGAGGCCGAGCCAGTGTACTCGCTGTCATTTTATTTCATGAACGACATTAAAAATTTTCATTAAATTCCTGATCTCGTGGTTAAATAAAACTTAAACCGTCCATCGTCTTTGTTAATCAAAGGGAATGTCCAAGCGAATTGGCAAAAGTATAAAAAGCAATTCGAAATATTTTTGATAACTTAGAGATGTAACACCAAAGAAGAATAGGTTAAATTTGATATATTTAGAAACCTCATTGGCGATAAAGCAAACGAAATAATGAAAACGTTCGACATCGAGTGGGGGAAAACCAAATAGGACGACGTAGTCACGGCATGGGACAAATATTGCCAGAAATAAATTGGTTATATGAAAGGCATGGCTTTTATAATCGCCTTCACCTGAAATGTGAAACATTCGATAATTTCCTAACGGATTTGAAAGTATTAGCACAAAACTGCAACTTTGAGGAGAAAAAGGACACAATGATTAGAGATCGAATCGTTTGTGGATTGAGGAATACCTAACTTCAAGAAAAGTTATTAAAATTAGGCGATCCAACCCTTATTGAAACTATTGACAAATGCCGACTGGAAAAACGATCTAAAATTCAGACGAGGCAGATCCAGAGAGCAACAACAGCCGATTTGGATGAGGTTAGAAAATGTATCTATAGTTCAAGGAAATTTTAATAAAAAGTATAATCTAGATAGTGCAACAAAGAAAAATTATAAGACAAACAAAGTTGAAAATTACATTCACAAAGTTTATCTAGTGCTAATTTACTTAATTTTAAGAAATTGCCCTGCATATACGGGTTTCGTTGTAAAAAATGCAAATCATTGCATCATTTTACGAAATGTTGTAAATCAAAACGAGTAGATGAACTGGACGATGGAAATGATTGTGGTGGTGATGATTTTTATGTCAATATAGTAGAAAAATATTATGCTACCAATTGATTGATTTAGAATGTACGACCAAGCATTAAGCAGGATCTCCCTGATATATGGCCGGGCCCACCGTACACCCGTTTTACATAAACTTGGAGGGATAAGGCGGGATATTGCTAAATTAATGAGATCGACCCGGTTACTGACAAAATGGCGACTAATAGTTAGTACATTTTTGTTGGAGTAGGGAAAAGAAAGATATGTCAGTAATGACAGATTTGGTCCGGTTTCTTGGTAGCCTATATTCGAACTACTGTTAGCATAAGACAATCACAATTTTACTGAACTGCTCTCGAACATCTCTTGTCAACAACTCCAGTGTGCTACCATTCATCTGTTATCTGCAAACGTTTCCTGAAAGCAGAATCTATTAATTAACTAAATGCTCTGAGACGAAGGCTGTAATAAATTGAATTAATTTTTAATCTGAAATTACAAATTAATTAGTTCTTAATATAATAACATAATTTTACAATAATATAATTTCTGCAAGCCGCAGACTGTAATAAATTGCACTATTAAAATTATAAAATTATAAAAATTATAAACTAATATAAATTAAATTTTATAAAATTTGATTAAATATTACAAACCAATTGATTAACCGTTTTATGACATATACGTCATACAATTGTACGAAAATTTAATTTATATACACTTTATTTGACACAAAACTTTAAAATTAATACAAATTTGATTTTTAAAAAAATTGATAAAACATTACAAATCAATTAAATCAACCGCCCTATGACCAAATCACAATAAATATGACAGATGCTAAGAAACAAAATTTCATTTTAAAAACTTCAAATGATGAAGTTTTGAGTGAACTATTAAAGGTTTAGTCAAAAAAAAATTACAAAAAAGTATAAAACCATTTTGGAAAATACAAAACGAAATATTTTGCGATGAAGGTTTGCTATACCTTAATGATGGAGAAATGGTTCCAAAAATATGTAACCAAGCAAATGACGCAGTGATTAAAGCTGCGGTGCTTAGGTCGGTAGGTACCGGGTTCGAATCCCAACAGCGGACGATTGCAAAAGGGATTTTTCATCATCTGATTTCGATCGGTGATGACGATAAACACAACTATGACCCCCCTGTTCAAGTGCAGAATCCATGGGCCGAACCATCGCCCAGTAAAGGCTGGCTAGTGCAATGCAATGTGCAGATGGTATTCTAAGCGAACCTGTATTCGTGCGTCCTCGATTTGGCTGGCGACGGCTTAAGGTAGGATGTTAAAAAGTAATCGCGAAAGAGTTAAACAACGCGCAAAAGAAACCTTATATTGGTCAAGAATCGATGATGACATAGAGAATTTCGTTAATAAATGTCGTAATTGTGAAAATATAGATACCATTAATTGGTTCTCCACATGAAGTTCCTGATTATCCATTTGAAAAAAAAATGCGATATTTTACAAATAGGAACTGACGACTATTTAGTAGTAACTGGTTATTTCAGTAAATGGCTCGAAATAATTTTACTAAAATCTAAACAATCACACGACTTCATAAAGAGTCTAAAAAATATCTTTCATGGGAAATCATGGGATACCTAGAATCTTATTTTAAGTCGAGAGTCGAACTTTAAAATAAAAATTGCAAGTCCAAGATATCTGCGCTCTAATGACCAAGTCGAAAAAGCCGTTAATATAGCTAAAAACATGTTACCTAAAGAGCAGGAGGATTAAATTGATATTGAATATTCATTACTTGAATATAGAAACCATCCTGTTACACAGCTAAGTGCTTTTCCCGCTCAGTTACTCATGAGTAGAAGGACAAAAACTCAAGTTCCAAGAAAAGAAAATCTTTTGAAGCCTGATTTAGTTAAATTTAATGCCAAAGAAAAATTTTCAATAATGTTGATAGCAGAGGTTTTGTGGGGGCCAATCGATCCGATTTTGGCTGAGGTCATCCAAAAATCTAACCTAATTTAGGTTGCCCGAATTTTTTGTTTATGATCCTACCCCAAGGAACAACCACATATTATCAGATTTGCTACACTACCTTTGTTGGTTAAATTCGAACTTTTCACATGCACTGATGTAGATTAAAAACTGTTTTACCTTAAGAACAATCAAATAAAACTGTTAATTCATTAGTGACATCCTTCCAAAACGCTAATAACTTATGGATAATTAGCAAATTGAAAACGCTTATAAACGCTTAAATATATATATATATATATATATATATATATATATATATATATATATATATATATATATATATATATCGGACAAAAACCTAAATTTGGTTCTAAATATTTACCTGTTTCTAAATTAACAATTCTAACGCAAACTGAAATTCATTCTTGCTGGCTGGTGCCGGGAATATGCAATCAAGTATGGCAGAAAAATATTTCGATTTAAAGAAATAGATACATGTTCTTGTGTGTACATTTGTGAACTTTTAGAAAGATCGGACATAATAGGATCTTATCTAGCTATCATTTGGAAACATTTAAAAAAACTTTCATTATTTTTTACAAATTATTTATTACTTTTAACTCGCAAGGTACCAAATTGTGTTCAACTAAAAATTAAATCGAGTAAAATTTTGTTAAATGGTAAAATTAACTCAAGTGCCACATTCTTTCTTCAAAACACATAAATGTTAATACAGGAAAAATTTAACTGAAAAGGAATAAGTCCATATGTTTAATTTTCAGCACTCGTTAACCCCTTTGATTGATTATTATTATAACATTTGACCTTTGATTGTTTATGAAAACAAAAAAATCTGTATATCAATGCAAAACCTGAGATAACAAATATCTCAACAGCCATCAGCACATAAACTGTACCAAATCAAAACATATTTGTCTTTCCTCCTATAAAAACATCAAAAATCAACAACAGGACTTTTCTAATTTTTTATTATTATGTTTGTTACTCTTTACTATGGCAGATGGATGAAAAAAAAATGTTGAAATGTTAAATTTTAATTTAATTTTCCAATATTTTCATTTTTATCTCATTTTCTCCATTTCGTTCCTGATACTCTCAAACTGGTGGTTTATACTAATCTACTGTATGAACCGTAAAGCAACAAACAAACGTTGTCCTAGACTATATAGATGAGCCTATTTTTATTCTGTTCGAATGTGTATATGATTAAAATATTTCGGAGCTTTGGAAAGTACAGTGATCTTTTTAGTTCTATTTGAGATATTCATTCCTTTACAAAATCTGAAATATCAAATTCGAATAACTACTTTTATAGACTCTTAGAGCATAGATAACTTCATTCTTATCAAACTAAATATTTTGAAAAATTAATTGCTCTATTGATCGTACTGTTATGTCAGGAGACATTTTTTTTTATTATTGTTGTTATTTTATATGTGAAAAGGATTTCAAATTAATAAACAAAATAAATATTTAAATGGCCAAAGTCATAATATAATATATTCCGTTAAAAAAATTCGAAACATAATAAATTCATAGGGAGTAAAAGGATACAATTATTTTTGTGTGTACTATACGAGTAACTAGAAAATCATAACAAATCCCTTGTCATGATTATGTATATACCTGCTACAAAAACAGTTTTACTCAACATTGGGGTTTTTTTTTTTTGTTTTTCGTGGTAAAGGATTGGTAGAATGAAAATTCAATTATTAAAGTTTACAAGAAGGACGATTTATTAAATTATTCAATTCTCAATTTCTCGACGGTACCTGGGTTTTGAGACAAACATTATTTTGATATCCACCTGACTTACTACTAATCCTTTTAAAACGAATTTTTCAATATCGACACAATTCAACTGAAAAAGGACTCACATTAAATTAAGCCATTCGTTTGCTTAATTGAAACCAAAACAAAAAAAAAAGTTACTGTCGAATTAATAAAACTCCCAAAAAGAGAACAACGAAAATGTTGGTGATTTTGTTTGTTTGTTGTGTTTCAAGGAGATAATCAAAGTGGCATGAAAATATACAAAAATAAAATTTGGAAAATGTACACAGTGTACATTACCTTTTAAAGCAAAAGAGTCGTTAAATTAACGCCAATTGTGTCTTGCGTTTGGTGTGGACAGTGTTTGGTATATAACGTTTGGGGGATAATTTAAATTTTTCTTTTCGATGGAAATAAATGAAAATATGTTTATTTGTTTTTAGGCCATTAGACGTGCTGGTTTAGGTTAAGATTATTATAACATTTTGGGGTTTGGTTGTTGGTAAATTGAAATATTTAATCTCTTTAGCTTAGCGTAGATTTTCTGGAACTAAAATTTAAATTGTTTTATCGAAATGATCAAAATTAGTAGTGATTATTTACCATTCGGGTAGATCAATCATTAGTTAATCGAAAATTGCATTTGTACTGACAAAGTTAATAAAATTGTAAAATTTCAAAACGACTAGATTACGCTTAAGTCAGAGAATCGGACCCACCACTGCATCGACCATTAATCTCTGATTCTGTACATAGAAAAGGAAACACACAAATATATATATATAATATATATATATATATATATATATATATATATATATATATATATATATATATATATAAATATATATTAAATTGGACTAAGTCTTGTTTATTCTGCTACGTGCTAAAGTTCAAAGGCGGAGTGCCTATCACAGCACTGATGATTATATGTTCCAACTGACCGATTTGTAAGCCTCAACATTGATATTATGTGACCACTTTCATAAGCCAACAGACATATTAAAATAAAATGGTCGAGTGCTTCCAATAAAAATCTATATACCGCAATCCCAGCCAAGAGAACACAAGCCACTGGAGTTCCCAAATGCCCAACACATTACTAGTATCCGAAACACAATGAAATAAAATTCTCTATAACTAGAGACACAACTTACTGTCAAAAATTATGCAAATTCTGATTCTAACAAACGCTAATCGTTTGATAGAAACCGAACTCTAATACTGTGTGCCTTAATCGATTAAACTAACTAAACTAAATTATAACGAGTTATTTCATGCTATATCAAGATAGATGGAACTACTAGAAAAATCACTTACTGTGTCTCAACTTGAAGCTACCACCTATGAGGCAATAGAGGAAGCTTGAAAAAAGTTTAGTTTGAAAAGTCGATTAAGGCACACATCATTTGAACGAATAACTCTAACTAATATTCAGGGCCGCGTTTACAGAAAGACACACTAGGCACTAGGTCGTTCTAGTTTTAATATTTAGTGCTCTTCAATTTCAAATAATTTGAATTAATTACATTATTTCCATACTAATAATTTGCATTGTTTCCACATTTCATATCGACAAAGTGATAATAAATTTTGACATCACAATTTTTGGTTAGTTGGGTTTACAAGTAAAACTAAAAGTTTTCTTGTTATAATTTTTGATTGTTCGAAGTAAAATAAAAAATAAAATCTAGTAGTTCAATGAAAAATAAAGGAAGACCGCGACCGATTGGAGAAAACAATTAAAAATTCGTCATCGGCGTATGTCAATAAAACAAAAGTGGATGTTACCTCATTACAAATATTAGCCAAAGATCAAGTTTATTTAAATTAAAATGTACCCAATCGACGTGAATTATAATTTGATACTTGAAACTGAAATAGTATCCGAAACACAATCTAACGACCATTTCGCGGAAAATTATTGTGCGGGATTTTTACCCGCACGAACGAGAACGGTGAAAAATGTCAACGTGATTGTTTGTGTCAATACACAAACTAATCAAAAAGCATACGGCTATGTAAGCAAACTTTTCTCTAAACAAAATAGTTGATGATCCAAGGAACTTGTGATCTATTCGTTCTTTATTTTCCAGGTCGAAATAAGTGGGTCTAATTAAAAGTCTGGACAGTGAGCAACAGTTTTGGAGAAAAGTCCTAAAAAAGATCGTATAGCAATTATTAAATTCGTGGCTTCAACTCTAAGCTTTTAATTTGTTTTTCTCGGTAAAAATCAAAAATGTAATAAAAAGGAAAGTGGAAAGTACTTTGGGGCTTTAAATTTTTTATTGGATTTTGATCCATTTCTTATAGAACTTAATATAAGTAAGTCATTATGCCAACCTAGGTAAAGGTCACACTAATTATTTATCTTCGACTATTTGTGATGAAATTTTTCAAATTGTTCAAGCTTCCGCTATTGCCTCATAGGTGGTAGCGCAAAATTGCATTTTCGAAGTAAATTTTTGGTGACTTTTTACAAAAAATATAAAATAACTATAATACTTATAAACTATAAATAAACTTTAATACTTGTTGGTTTAATTATGTTTCAAGTTGAGGCACAGTAAGTGAATTTTTTAGTAGTTCCATCTATCTAGATGTAGCATGAACTAACTTATTATAATTTAGTTTAATTAGTTTAATCGATTAAGGCACACATTATTAGCTTGTGTACGTACCAAAAAGTTGACTATGCTTTTTTTATAGCAAGGTTTATGGACTTTCGTTGACTTTGTTAGCACTAATCAATAAAATATGAAATACTGGAATACCCTGTTCATTTGATCATAACATAAAGCTCCCGGAAACATATAACCATCATAAAAAAGGCAAACAACGGCAAATTATTGTAAAGTTTGGTTTGACTAAAGTTTTTATAGTAGAGCAATAATGAACGAAACTAAACATGAATATATAGTTCAAGATGACTTGTAGAAAATCTGCAGTTCAACTCGTATAGAGTGGAGTTGATTTTCCAACATATCAGAGATTACAGAGAAATCCCGTCTCGAAAGATATAGACTTCGTTAGATATAGATTCAAATAATAATGGCCCAACAATGGATCTCTGAAAACCACCAGATGAAATACATTGCCTGTCCTATACTTTATCGGCTTCTATAACTTTTTGATATCTGTCAGTCAAATAATTATTTATAAGTTTAGGCACAGAATTACCAAAGTTATAAGAATCTACTACTGAAATAATGTATGATTTAAGCTGTCAAGTTATTTGGAGAAACCAAAACCACAAACGAACCACAAAACCACAAACAATACCAAAACCACAAACGAGTTTTTTAGAAAAAGGTGATGGGAAATGTCAACAATGACTTGAAGGAAAACGGTGTCAGTGCTATGATTTTTGCGAAATCCAGATTGAACTCGTGTCAAATATGTAAACTTTTCAAAATAATTCTTGCAGCAACAGAGCAAAACCTTTAGAAAAGACCAAGATTATAATATAGTAGGTTAAAGATTATGTAACAAGTCATTATTTAGCTTCTTAACAACTGGGATAACTAAATTAGTTTTCAAGAAATTCAGACCGCCTTTCAAAGTTAAGATACGATTCATTTCGAGCCGCCACGTTATTATCACAAATTGTAGGCAGATTGCTCCGATTGAGCAACAAATTATCGACAATCTGTTAGCTTGAGCACATTCTTGTGAGTGGTGTCTTAGTTTAACAACCACGTCGGGTTGGATTAGTTAAAAAGAAAATGTGACCATTATTTCAACTTTAGAATTTTAATAAGAAATTATGAGCTCAGCAAGTAGTTGTTAAACCTACGGCTACTGGGTTCAAATCAAAAATTTTAAGGTTGCGATCGACAATGACGGTGAACACAATTTTCCCCTTTTTGTAGTACAGAGTCTATCGACCAAATCATCATCAATGCCAGTGCCGGTTAATATTCAGAAATATGGTAAAGAAAAGTACAAAACACTAATATCTGTCTGTAAAGCTACACTGGAAATTTTGAGAGTAATAACCATTTCACTTTTCTCTAACCATATATCTATTTAGAAATTCACCTCACCAGTATATAAATTCATACTTGCACCAACGCAATTCCAAAATTACATTTTATATTTATTTTTGCAAATGTATTCAAATTTATTGACTTGTAATACACCAATCTTCAAATATTGATAGCATTATAAAGCACAGCCTTATATATTGTTATTACGGTTGTTAAAACGATATTTACCTCAATAACAAATACAATAAAACAAACAAGATAATATACTTGACCTATGCCACTGTATAATCAACACCAGTGTAGCAAAAAAAAACACTACATTACCAGTCAATAAAAAATTAACGAGCCCCAAAACCATTAAATCCGGCAAAAAAAAACGACAACCGCAACCACAAAAAAAAAAAAAATCCAAATTGATCATAATAATTGACTCGAGAACTTGAGTTAATAAAGCAGAACTGACACACCAAAAATAAATTTCGTACATAGTATCATTTTTCCGCATTCTTCAACGCACCATCCCACGTTGCGAAACAAACGAAAAAAAAATCCAACCACCACCTTATTGTTCGAATTTTCCACTTTTTTATAACTCAATAAAAAGACGAATACTCTTTCCACGGTTTGGTGTTCAACGCCAAGTATTTTTTTTTTCATGCACAAAGAACAAATTTTACCTCATCCTACGGCTCCTGAAAACGAACCACATCAAATAATGTACACAAAATACGTGATTGGTATAATACAAGAAGATATTCGACTGGAGATGATTATAAGAAAATATGTTATTCTTATGTACAAATGTTCATCAATCTTTATCCTTTCTCGCATATATGTGTACGATGAGTTTAGTCCTTTACAATAAACCAAGTCGAACACACATAACAGCACAGCAGCAGGAGTAGTAACAATATACATTTTCACAAAGATACATTCATTTGGTTGCATCTGTTTCTGAAATTCTTTGTGTTTGTTTGTGAGCGCATACAAAAAGGTATAATAAAGGATTCATAATATATTCACACAAATGTCGTCATCATCGGTATCTGAAACGATCATCAGCCTAGCGTGACACGCGATTTGTTTTTGTTTTATTTTTATTTTTTTAATTTTCCACACTCGTAACATTTATTTTTCATTCAATTTGTTTATCTGTGTGTGCAATATTCTAGATTTGATGTTTGTTATCCTTTTTTGTTCGTATTTACTCTTATCAGTTTTATTATTGGTTTAGAATTGATAAGAAACAAAAATCTATAGACTAAATAATTTGTCGTATCGCAGATTAGAAATAATTTTAACAGCGATTCGTAATGTTTTTGTTAGTTTGGATCATAATAATTGACAGTCGAAGCGATACAATTTGAACAAAGTTTGATTCAAATTTGATCATATTTTTATACTATTTGACACTGAATACTATTTGACACTGTATGAAAGATTAAATTACAAATTAAATCAAACCATGAAAATATGAATGATTTCAATCTAAATTTTATTTCTTTTTTACATATTGAAATGTACTAAAATTTGAACGAAGTTTGAATATAATTTGAAACTATATGGAATTTGTTTACCTTGATTTGATTATAACGCAACTGATAAAAAAAACTGCCTTTGATTGGTAATTCCGTTATAAATAATTAAAATTTAAATTGGGAGGAATCTAAAGCTCAATCAAATTCCAATCAAACTAGAGAGCACATAAATTTGAAATTTTGTTTTGAAATATGTTTGAATCGGGAAAATTTCCAAAAAAACTTTATTTATTTCAGTAGCAAAACTTTTCAAACTTCAAACGGAACGAGTTTGATCTTTGAAAATAATACTTGAAAAGAATTAGTTAGTTTCAAACTAGATTTAAATTCCAATCTAAATAGAAACAAAATAAATGATGATAGAGTTTGTCTCAACACTTATCTAAAGTTTGATAAACGATACCTGCAATTTGATTTAACGTGGATTCTAAACAAAGTGCCAAATCCCCAGTTTAATAAAGATCAGGGACAAACTCGTTTGATGCAAATGCAGTCAAACAAAGTTTTTTAATTGACACAGCGGCAGAAGTTTCCGTACTCCCAAAATGTCATGCAATACGTACTGTTACACCACAAACAAAAATTGTATGTAAAAATTGGGCCCATGGTTCGGCTCAATTTAGGACTTAGGTGATGTTTTTCGTGGACCTTCATCATTCCTGAGGTCAAACAACCAATACTGGGGAAAATTTTCTGTCTCATTACAATATGCTGAAAGATGGCGCGTAATGGCAAATAAATCGGCAATATAACATAGTTAGAAACACAAGATAAATCAAAGTAAGAAGTGTTTTAATCAAAACTTATAACGTTTATGATCAGTTCGCGTCGCTGTTACACGATTGACATCAGTCAATTCAAATATAATTTTTAGCAATTTAGAGCAACATCAAATATTATTTATTGAGATTGTTTCAAGTCAAAATAGTAATTAGGGTAACAAATTAGCAACTTTTTCGAATTTAATCAAAACGAATAATTTTAATGAGCAACTGTGAGCAAAATAATATAGGATAAATTTTATTTATAAAAATACACATTTTAAAGAGATTAATACTACGTAATGAACCACTTTTAATTTTGAATAGTTAATAATTCTATTTGCAAATAATTATGAATTGAGCTATTTTAAGCTATTATAATGAATTTATGCATTTTACGTGAATGTTTTTTGAGATTGGTTCAAGATAAAATAGTAAAGTTACAATTGTATCATCTTTTTTATGCTACTGTCAAAAACCATGATTAATAATGAGCAACTAAAAACAATTTAATAAACATTAAATTTGTTGAAAAGGTCAATAAAATATTAATACTACTCTTCAATAAATTATTATTTTTTAATAAACCAGTTATAGCTTTGTGAATGAAATTATATTTTTTCAATTTCAACTGAATTTTAATAGATGGTGGTTTAAAAAACATTCTTTTGTCAAAGATTTACCACCATTTTTCATTTTTTTTATTTTTAAACCACTTACTAAAATATGCTTATGAAATATGCTACCAAAACAAATAAAACTGTCAATGTTTGAAATGTCACATATTGAGCTATTATGAGCAACATCGAGTATAAGCCCTTTATGTTATTATTTTTTGAGATAGGCTCATGATTAAATACTATTGAGGTAACAATTTAGCAACTATTTTATGTTTTAGTTAAAACGCATAATTATTAATGAGCAACTGTAACAGATAAATGGAACAGATAAATACTTTTAAATTATCTCGAATATTCACCTTTTTTTAAATTTTGATTAAGATACAGTTAGTATAAAATCTGTCCATCTATTTAATAGATCAGGCAAACCTATCTTCGAATTATTTATTTTCTTATAAAGATAGACTTTTAAATGACACTCTTCAAAAATTAAGGTATTAGGTAATGACAACCGTTTCATTTTAAATACTTAAAAATTATATTTGGTTAGCGAGCATAAATCAATTATTTTTTATGGTAATCAATGGTAATTTTAAAATTGAGTTATTTTGAACAACATTGAAATTATACATTTTAAGTGATTTCTTATTGATAGTAGTTCGATAAAGTAGTGAAGATACATTTTTAGCAACTTTTTATGTTTTAAAATCTATAATTAATAATGAGCAACTTAAAACAAGTCAATTGACAACAAGCTGCGAAAATTTCCGAGCATACAAATCAGACAAGGGTTAAATTCAATCTTATTCAATTTAACCCTTGTCTGATTTGTATGCTCGGAAATTTTTATGAAAATGAACAAATATTTTACAGCATTATTTACGCTTTTGATTAAAGTTCTGAATATACGCATTAAACATTTTAACATTAAAAAATTCTTTTAAAATTTCAGTTACAACAGAAAGTCCGTTAACAATAAAGATTCGGAAGCTTTATGCTCGAAGGGAACTTAGTTTAAGCTTTTTTTAATCGAAAAACCATGATGTGAGATATTATACTCAAGATTGCATTTTCGATTGTTTTTCAAACTAAGACAGGATTTAAGATTGTATACATGTCAAATTTTAAGTTGAGATTGATTACAATATTCCATATTTTAAATTAATGGAACAAATTATAGATTTGACGACCCAATTTTTCGAAATAATCTAACTATTTGTGTAATCAATTAAATTGATCAAATTATGTAAATTTCAAATAAGTCCGTTTCAGTATTATATAACTTATATAACTTGGTTCGTATCAAACTTTGAAATTTATTTCCGGTTCAAACTAATTTTAACAGTCTACTGAATTTTTGGTAGAGTCATATTTTTGGTAGATTAATTTAAACGTGAAGTTACCTTAAACAAAAATTAAAATTGACAGTACTTTTACTTGCAATTTTTTGCCCTTTCAAATTTCAATCAAGGTTGAAATTATTTTTGATTTTAAAAATTAGTTCGGGTAGAGAAATTGATTTAATGTAACACCAATCAAACTAATTTTGTACCAATTTAAAGATAATATCTTTCAAGTTTCCATCAAGTTTCATATTTTGTTCATGTTAAACTAAATTTACTGCGCTTAAAACTAAAATTTTAAATATTTGGAAAATGAATTTAAAAATTTTATTCAAACTTGCTCAAAAACATTGACACGGTATAAAACTTACAATTTAGATAAATAATTTATATTTGCGGACCGGCCCTTAGTGTAAGGATTACAGAAATAACACGAAGGAATTCAAATTGGATTAACCAATTTTTTGATGAAAGGATTTACACTTCGTATAAGTAAAAAGGATACAAATTACGTTTTTTTTTAAGGTTTAATGTTACGTGAAAAGTAATGAACGAACCGTATGAGAATGATTCTGATGGACTCATATAGTAGGATAATAGCATTAAATTGTATGCTTCAGATTTTTATTTATGCGCACATAAAAACCATAAATATATATATATATATACATACATTATGTGAATATAATGTCAGAGGTTACATCTAATGTAATTTTTTTTTATTTAATTTAATTCTAGACATCCATCACTATGGGTCATATACTATATTATGGCCAACTATTTATAGCCCTGATATGTTTGAATGACATTATTACGGCCTATCCACAAAAAGGGCTCAGCTTAGATTTCTTTCCATCCAGAGGCAAACGCAGCATAACATCATCACCAAGAATAACAGGTCTATCGCAAACATCATCTTCCGAAAATTTATTAAATAATTTAAATACACATAACTATAATAGTAATATAAATAGTAATCTAGATAAAAATATAAATAGTAAGAATAATTATCGGCTTATGGAAAATTTACCACCCAATGGTGAAGTAACAATAACGCTAAGCCCGTCGAATAATAGCAATGATGACGATGAAGATGAGAACAATGAAAATTATTTACAACAATATCAATACAAGTATGGAATTCTGGTTTTATCCTCGGAAAATTTTTTATATTTTTTTTTTAAATTTACAGTGGTTTTCCTGATTATGATTCATTTTACAGTAAACGGGCTCCAATGGGATTTATGGGTATGCGTGGTAAAAAAGATTCGGAATTGACGGAATATTATTTTCCAGCATCGTTAGTGGGACTAGATGCTCAGGTAGGGAGTTATATAATATTTAATTTAATTTTAGTTCTAAAAACAATTTTAGTACACGATTTATCCAATTTGATTTTTTGACAGAACAAGAATCCTATCGCAAAACGTTCATATACCATAAACATAAAGTTATAAGTATTTAGTGTATAATAAGTTTAGTGTACTTAAGTAATTAGTACTAAAATAAAAAATAATACGAAATTTAATACTAAAACCATAAGATATTAACTTAAATAACATCGTAATCGAAAACACGTGGTCATCTCTCATAGTGACCAATAGGCTTAAGTTACGGTTAACTTAAGACCGTGCAGTATTAATTCATTGAAATACAAAACTGAATATCGGTAAAATGATTTTAGGGAGTTAAAGATCAATAAAAATGATAATTATACGAACTAGCCTAATTAAGATTAACTCTACAGACTTAAGTCCTTTATCTTAAAACTGAACTTAGGATACTTCAAATTTAAAAATGGTAAAAGTTAATCAGCTAACCGTTTTTATTTAAAACAAAACTTAAGTCGCATTATAGTAACAGTAATGTAATGCAAATTAAGTATTAAGACTTAAACCTCATTTTTCACATCTAGGTTACGATTGGTAAAAAACAAAATTTCACTCAAACTAAATCTAACAAAATTGTTTATCAACAATGGATTAGGACTTTGACAGTTCTTTTCAAATAATCACTCGACAATATAGTTATAGATTTTACTATTAACAGAAAAATATCAAAATGTCACAAATGTCAAATTATACTCAAATTGTTGTTTAAATTATAACTGAACTAAAATAAATTCTACTCAATTATTCTAGTTTTTGTCTTAAAATACGAAAACAAATTATGCAATAGTAACTTATTTTATATAAGTTCAAGGTTAAGAACAACTGAAATATTTCACTCAACTTATAATTTCAGTTAAAATTGAACTACGCCATGGTTCAAATTGTCCAGATCAGAAAACATGAGTTCTTACATTTCAGTACGTTATTTTAATAACTTGAACGGTAAATCTATGACACACTGGATTTCACTCAAAATTATTTTCTTAAAATAAAGCAAAAATTAATTGTTATTTTAGTTATGTGTATTTAAACATTATTTCGCCTCTCTGGCTAAAAGAAAAGGCTTTCCGTTTATACCTACCAGATCACATAGATGGTTCCATATGATATTACGTCCAAAAAAAATCTAAAATTTCACTCAAGTTTAAGGCTTCGTTCTTTCAACAGATTACTACATTTCTACTCAAAGCTGAATTGGTTGTAAAATGGTGTTACAAAGCATTTAAAATGTTTACTCATTTGTTAGATCAAAAATTTCTCTCAAGCTTAAGTCCTTAAATATATTTTAGAGTAGAGAACCGTAAATTAAACTCAAATATTTAGTAAATGTCTACCCAATCAATGAAAATTGGAATCAACAGTTTCACTCAATCAAATATTTCAGTTACTATCCAATTTGTGATTGAACCTCTGAGAAAAAGTGTCATAGAAGTAATTTGCGATTAAGGAATTTCACTCATAATATTTCCGAGTTTCAGTTTTTGTTTTATGGCTTTGCACTGTAAATTTTAATTATTTACTCAGTCAACAGAAAGTTCCTATTATAATAACAGCTAGAACCAAATTTACAAACTCTTAAAAATCACTTTTAAGTTTAAAATTTTAAATTTGATTTTTAGGGTCCACAAATTCTACTCAGTCAATTATGACATTGAGTCAGGAGAGCAAAAACTCTCTTTACAGTTCATTTTATGCATTGGTAAAATCTAAATTTCACTCAAAAAAATTATATAACTTTGAAATTTAGCCTTTCGAAGAATATTTAGTGAACTAACAATGGCCTACTAACTAAATCACAAAAATTCTACTCAAAGTAAAATTAAGTTAGTTTTTCTGCAATAATGTGATTTGATTAAACTAAAAGTAATAATCATCTAGTTTGAAGCATTCTTAGAATTAGAGCTTAGGATTAGGTGGAAAACCAAATTGCACGGCAAATAAAACTGAAATTTTATTTGTATTTTAAATGAATTGCATTTATTTAGGACTCTATAATCAGTACAATGAAGAACACAAAAATTTCACTCAAATTTATTCAGTCCAACTTTAGTTTGTCAAATTCCACTCCATTAACTATTTAAATTATAACCCAATTGTGTAATTGGTTCCCTTAGAACTTGAGTAAAAGTAGTTTGCACTTTTGAACTATAAAAAAATTCCACCCCAAATAATTTCAAAATCACCTTTAGTTTAAGTTGACTTCGAAAACTTATGCTAAGAAGTAAAATTTTGTAAAACTTTTATAACTATTACTCAACTACGTTTTTAAATTACGGAGCCAAAAACATTTAAGTGAAGAACTAAAATTCACTCAAAACAAATTTAAAATTAACACGTGCTGTAGGAATTCAAAATTTTACTCAAACTAAACCGGTCAAATGTAGTTTGTATAGGATCACAAATTTCACTCAACCAAGTTTTTTAAATTTGAAATTTGCTACAAATTTGTGCTGTCACGAAAGATTTTCTACAGTAATTAGTTTAACCAAATGATCCATGAAACATTTCTAAAAATATCACTCAAGGTTTAGAACTTGAATTAATTTCCTTATAGTGACAATTACACTCAATAATAATTTCAATTGTTATATTGATGAATGAAAGTAAAAATAAGTGTTTGCACTTTAATTTCACACATTCAGGTTCAAACCTTCAAATTTCAATTTTAAATATTCATGTTTTTGAGACAAATTTGATATGACCATATCGTCAAAAGCTCAAAAATTTCACTCAAGTTTAAAAAGTAAAATTAAATAAAACTTTTAAAATTATCAATCAATCAATCAAAATTATGTTATTTAATTACGGAGACAAAACTATTAAGTGACGAACAAAATTTCACTCAAAATATATAAATCTACTTTTCACTCAAATTAAACCAGTCAAATCTAGCTTGAACAAGTACCAGAAATTTCACTCAACTAATTATTAAGTTTTATCCAATTATGCGAATGAATTTAGTAGATCAAGTTACGTGAAATTAACTTGCAATTTTGAGTGACAGTTAGATTGAATTAAAATTTTGAAAATTCTATAAATATTTGCTCAGTGAATAGCAGAAAAATATTGTAATAATAGCTTGAACTAAATGAACTAAGAACAACCAATTCCACTCAATCGATTATTATATTGAGGTACGGGGACAAAATCTAACTTTTTTCTTTAATTTTTTACGTTTGTAAAAATCTAAATTTCACTCGAAAAATATCTGTAACGAACTTTGAATATCTGCGCAATCATAAGACCAGAAAGTTAAATTGATAAAACTTTAACTCAATTTTGGAAGCAAATACTGAAATTTTAAAAAATGATTTTGTGAGACTGTATTTTAAGTACAGTCAACAGATGTTGATAATTAGATGGTAATAGAAAATTCACTCAAAACAAAGTTAAATTTAGCTCTATTGATTTTTACTTTGGAAGTTTTAACATTTTGAATGTCTGATTATTGACAAGGCCCCACTCACAAAATCTCTAAAATTTCACTTCAGCCTTACGTTAAATTATAACTCAATTATGAGATGAAAAAGTAAATAACACTCAACATATCCGAAGTTAGTTTCAGTTTTAGTTCTTTGGATTTATATCCCAAAAAGTTTAACATTTTAAATACCTGTTCAATCAATAGATGCCAAGGACATATTTTGAAAACACTCTAAACAATTTCACTCAAATTTAACCATTAAATTTAATTTTTTAAACGGGCCGTAAATTTCACTCAACCAACAATTTTAATTATTATACATTAATTTAATTGAATCACTTAGATCAAGTTAAGTAAAAAAGGTTTGCATTCTTAAACGATAAACCAATATCACTCAAAATATTTTCAAAATTAGTTTTAGTTCTTATTTCGAATTATGCTTCAACATTTATACTATTACGCGTGGGATTTGATTAAAACTGAACTTCACCGAAACAAATTTATTTGAAATTTCACTCAACTAATTATTTTAATTTGACTTTACGTGATTGAGTAGAGTTGACATTATCCTTTATTTAAATTGATAAAGGGTAGTCAGATGGAAAATCAAGACACCCATCGGATGATAAAATTTTACCACAAAATTAACCTCTAGATTAGCAAAATAAAACCAACATTAAAATCATATTAGATCTTCTAATCTATACCAGAGACTTAATTACGATACAATTCTCTTTAATTACATGACAGTAAAAAAAACAAAAAAACATAAAAAATCTTTAAGTGGTACGAGTATCAAAAACTATTACCTTTCGGCACACAACCGACTATATACCCGTACATCTATATATATAGTAAAATCTACTACAATTATATTCGTAGCAATGCTTTAATCAATTTTCTTTCATTTCCTTCGTTTATGCCATTTCACCATCATTCCCACCATCATTTTTGGGTCAACCGCACCCGCCCAACAACATAAACCTAAACACAACAATTTTCTTAATTATGAAAAACAACAATACGGAACGACACAAAAACAAAACAACAACAACAAAAAAGGATTCAAAGGATAAAAAATTCTTATTGAATTATCTACCTAAACGAGCACCATCTGGTTTTATGGGAATGAGAGGTAAAAAATTATATCAAAATGATTATGATTTAAAGCGGGCACCATCCGGATTTATGGGTGAGTACAGGCCATACCTAATTTGTTGACGTGATAATTCGTTTTAACATTTCGTTATTAAAACATTTATATAGGAATGCGTGGCAAAAAACAAAACACACTCAACTCGTTTAACGAATTAATCAGTTCGCTCGATAATGACTCCCTCCTCAAATACTATCAACAATTAAAATATCATGGCAGCAATACGAATCTGAATAATGGCCACGATGATTTTGGTAATTACGACGAGAATTACGATATGAGTTATGAGAAACGGGCACCATCTGGTTTTGTGGGTATGCGCGGCAAAAAATCGTTTGACACGTCCGAACAAAATTATGAATTGGACGAGGCACAAGATAAAAGAGCACCATCGTCCGGATTTGTCGGTATGCGCGGCAAAAAAGATATGAATTACGTGTTGACACCAAATGAAATTGGTGAAATTAAGAGGGCACCGGCGGCCGGATTCTTTGGAATGCGTGGCAAGAAACAACCAATGGTGAGTGGTAAACAATTTTTTTTTATTTTCTGTTTAAAAAAATTTTTTTTTTGTCTTTACTCAGAATTCAGCATTCTTTGGGACCCGCGGCAAAAAAGGACCATACGAATTTCGTGATAAATTCGTTGGTGTACGAGGCAAGAAAAATCCAGATGGCACTTTTATTCCACAACAACAATTTATTGGACAGCAACGGATGCGGCTATATCTAGGCGATTCAGAATTTGGACCAGAATCGGTAAACGAAGCGATGGGTGCCGATAAACGTGTACCAAGTGGTTTTTATGGTGTACGCGGCAAAAAATGGATAGGTAATTTGATCAACTTTTAATTTTTTATTTTTTTCATAATTATGTATTATGTACATTATATGGTGGTATATAGTATGTATATGATTTTTTAATGATGGGCCGGCAACAAGAAAAAAAACATCCAACGAGTAATTGCGGTGGGTGAAAAAATAACAAAACAAAAAACTTAAAAATTTTATCCCCAAAAGAAATTCGAGATTTTAAAGATTGATTTATAAATTTTGTAATTTTCGTTTTTCTTAATTAAGGATGAAACTTTTTATTTTTGAGGTTACTGGATCCATCCCCCACCATTAATTGCTAAGCAATAACGATGGTACTTTACGTTTATGTAAAAGGTCGATGGAGCATTGTATTTCTCGTTTAAATATTCACAAAAAAAAAAGATTTTTAATTATTGATTTCAAGAATATTGATTTGATTTATGAAACAGATTGGATCTGAATCAATTACGAATGGATGTTAGGCGATATAAGAGAAAAAATATCTTTTTAATTCTGTGAAATAATTTAAATTGTAATTTACCCATTTACTAAGTATTCATCAAGTAGGGTCGTACTTTTGGTATACGTCACAATTTGGAGTTTTGAATTTCGAAAGGTTTAGCAAAAATTGTTCATCAAGGTGGAAGCATAATTGAGGCATCACTGCAAACATCAAAACCGCGAACAATGTTGCTGGCAAGTGGCAACTTTGAAAATTATAAATTTTCCGAAATCCGCTACAATAAATTTACAGCGCACCTTTTAATGTTGCGGGAACGTCTTTCGACCATAACTGACATTAACGACGACCTCGACGTTGCTAAAGTTGGGCTTCGGTGTCTGTCATCAAATCGAAATTGAAGTCCATGTTAACATCATTTGCATGCACTTCGGAGTTAAGTTATCCTTTTTAAATCTTTCGATATGACCGATAAGAAATCCATAATTCGGGAGAACCTGCCTAACGATATAAGGACCTTAAAACTTTGGTTAAAGTTTAGAATTCTTTCTTGACATAGCTACTTGTCGGATTATAGTACACTCCCCTTCTTTGAAATTTATTTGCCCTCTTAACTTTTTGTCATTATAATTTGTATTATATTATTGTAGCTGACTCCTCTTAATCGCTCGTTTCCCTATTTGAACCACACAAGTACCACCAGCTGTCAAACCTGATATAAAATTTACGAAAGCTTCGTTTTGTTTGTGCCCCATAACATCATACTCGGACTCGTTTCTATGCTTCTAGAACGAACATATTAATTTTTTCGGTATAAGTATTATCCGCTTGCTCAAATTTACTACGTCGTTACCTGTAAAACTTTGGCCAAATATCTTCAATTACGTTGATTGTCAAATATTCATCCGGAATTTCCATGAAATTGAAGGTTTTTAAATTGTTTGTTGAAGTGCTCCGTCTCCTATTTTTAGAACGAATTGGCAAAAATCGGGATCTGTTGAAGCTCTCATATTCCTTGTTAAATAAAATATGTTTAAATTGTTCCATATTGCACTTCTCTTTATTGTAGCAGCGATAATTTTTAAGGACTATGATTTTACCACCAAATGAAATATTTTGGCCTGCTATATCAGCGGTTCTAATTTGATCGAGTTGAGGTAATATAAAAAGACAATGTGCATGAGGAAGACCTAGTTTTTGGGGCTCAACTACGTACACAAATGCAATTATATTACAAAATTTTTCTGGCCGGTCTGATGGCATTTGAAAACTTTGCAATTCATCTGTAATTTCTTGCCATTTTGGATTATAGGTAAAAGTTAAAAATAAGTCAGGACGACCGAAATTTTCTCACAATAGCCATATTGTTTTTATACAAATTTGCCATGAAGCGTGGACCACTGTGTTACGACGAAGGAAGAATGACGACGTTTCCATTTTGTTTCGACCAAAAATTCAATTTCTGTATCTTCGGTGCGCCAGATGTAATTGGTGAGACTGCAAAATCAATACAGCTTTCTAGACATCCTTCACGATCCATTACAAAAATCACACCAATATCATCGTGGATAGTGGGTAGTGGGCATAATTTCAATTTTGCAATTTTCGTTAAGATTGTGATGCATTTAAGCTTGTAGTACTATATCGCTGTCGTATATGTATAGTTCCCCATATTTCGGAAGATTATTTTGATTTAAGCTACCTACAGCTTGTGGTTTCGATCCAGTATTGATTTGCATACTTTCAGGGGTTTTATGATAAACTTGACCAGAAATTTTGAAGCAATACAGCCCATTCCCGGGAATTTCAATAGATTTGGCATCTATAGAAAGCATTTGCGTTATGAAAATGGCGATGTATTCTCTAAAATTTTTCTTTTAACGTCGTTTTGCGTTAAAATACCTTTTAATTTTAGAGGAAAGTTATCTGGCATAATAGGTAAACTTACGTTTCCATTTTTGCAGCATTCACGGGTTCCACCTTTAAAATTTACAGCTTCACAATGAGGACGTTCAATGTTAAATAGTCCATTTTACAGAGATCTGGAATAAAGGAATTTTCTGACCCCACTAAACCAGCTTTGAAGTGTGACGGAGCAATAAGTTGCTGTCGGTTTTCCGCGTATCGCTCCGTTCGAGCTACAGCAATTCCTTTTGCTTACGTAAGTGTGTATGTAAACTGCTGCTTAGGTAATGAAGGATGATTATGACCCTGGATCTATTAAAAAGCGTAGTTGCATTGCATATCCAATACGAGTAGCTGCCTTCATCAGGACTATAGCTATTAAATATACTTCATTATCTATAAGATGCTTGTTATAAGATGCCCAAGTTCTTAAGGTATAGGGATTTTTAACCATCGTGCCATTCAGCTTTTTTGACTACTGTTGCTGGCTTTGCGGTAATGTTTGGCAGGTCCAGTCGTTGTACCTGCGTTTAAAAGTATTTTTCCCGCATCTGTCTACAGTTTACTCCTGTTGTTGAAATGTGATTTAGAAGTTTTACTACCTCTTTTTGACATAATTTATGCGTATCAGTGAGATTTTCGTTTTCGTGCAAAAACATTTGAAATCTATTGTAAAACGTTGCCCGCTCATTTTATTGCCAATTGAAATATGGTATTTCGATGGGTGGCAATTTTAATTCTGACTGCGAACACTTTCTTTTTCGGGTTGTAGTTCATTTGCTTGCCACTGCCTTTTTTGTAAGTCTAGTTAGTTTATTTTCAATGTTGACTATGGTTACTTCATTGAATGAAGAAAAATAATGACAACCTACGCGCTCCTTACTGAGATGCAACAATATTAACCCTCAACCACACCTACGATCATCGAGGTGTCTACAATTTTTAGTTTCCCTGAAAATAAAAAGCAAATTACACCAACTATACCAACTACCACCATAACCAACGCTAACCATGATATACGTGTGGAAGAGAAATTCAGTTATCGAAAATAAGCGGTAAATTCGCTCGGGATCAAAACCTATAAACCATGTTAGTTGATTGAACAGTTGGTATAAGTGGATGGTTTAGACTCGAGCATAAATCATTTGACGTTAAAATTTAAATGTAGCTGATTACTATAGCACTAGAACCAAACATTACAGAGAATTATTGATTGATTCTAATAGCGATAGCAGCTCCAATCCATTATCTAAACAACATTGTAGTAAACTCAATTAAATTAATCTAAAAGCGATATGAATTAGATCACAAAGTGGATATAAAATGATTATGGCTGAAACAGTTGAGAATAGACAGTCGTCAGATACCGACCAGAATGAACGTCAATTATTTTCTGTCAGTTTTAATACAAATATTTTACCTAACCAAACCAAGTGTCGGTAAATTTGTCGTCCAAAATCAAACTAATCCAGTGACAAAGCGATTGGCACAATTGATAAACAACGACGTCGGAGGAAGTTTCAAAATTTCGGTGCTATCCATTAGCAGCCGAACAAATTTAAATGAAGCGAGCGTGCTTCTTAGCAACTTAAATAAAAATACTGTGGTGACCGTAGCACACGCTATCGACCGGCATAAGTTCCAGTCAATTCGATTCATAAACGGCCACTACAACATAATATTTATAGATAATTTCGAAGATATTATCCAAAACTATAAGTTGGCCTCGAATCATAAGGAGCATCCAAATTATATATTTGTCGTTTTGAACGAAGTAAAAATGGCGGAACCGAACAATTTTTTAATGAAATGGCATCGGTGTGACGACTTTTATTCGTTCGGTGTAATTTATAAAGTGGCCGATTCCGTTGAAATAATTTATGTCAGTTATTTTTTAAATTTACAACTTTGGTACACAAATAATACCAACATCATTGAAAATATGACGAAATGTTCGACAATCAGTGAATTGTTTGTAAATTCGAATAAAAATTTCAAACAAAATTATGTCCGAATTTCGTACAATGTCCGGAAGGGATTTCATAATACAGTTTTGGGGGACATTCCACCGGATGAGAATCGATGGTTTTTTCAAATTTTACGCGCCGATTTAAATTTGAGGTATTTCCCGATCTATAGGACGAAAGAAGCTACCCACGTATTAATGCATCAGCGTTTAGCATTTTTTTTAAATACGACCGATATATCGATGAATAAAATTGAAAGGTTTACCCACGGGGCTAAGATCTACTATACATATCCATTCGAAACGTCAAAGGTGGTTATATTAGTACCTCGGATCCAAGCAGCCATTCAATTTTTAACTTCATTCGATATTATATCGATTGTCGCATTCTTGGTGTTCGATACTGCGATCATTGGGTGTTGGTATGTGATCCGACTATCAATGAAGCCGAACATATCGATCGTTGATACCATTTTTAACTTGTACAAATCCGTCATCATGATTGAGGTGACACTACCGCACACACAACGGTTCGAGAAAATGTTACTTCTTGCATTGATTATGATAAATTTTATGTATTTCAACTATTACCAGACATTCATGATTTCTGAATTGGTGTCGACCAAGTATGAACCAAATATTGATCAACTCGATAGCTTGGCCGCCAATAACTTAACAATTTTAGTTGCCGAACCGCATTTTGCCACTAATTTAGCGTATCATCAGAAATTAAAGAAACAATGCAAAGTACTGCCGAAAGGGGATGTTATGAACTACATCAAATTGCATAATTTTAAAAATTATTCACTTATGGTGCACGAGTATGATGCCGACGAAGTTTTAAAATCGAAATATAATTGGAATGGCCCCGTGGAACGTTTCCATAAAATGAAGCAACACTTGCACTTTAATTATGTGTCGTACGGTACATTAATGCGTAAACCATTGTACGATCATATGAATTTATTATCGCAACGAATATTTGAAGCTGGCCTTGAAACGTATTGGAATCTTGTTTCGAGCCACGAACTAATTATGGAAGAGAGTGTGGTGCAAGAAGAAACCGAATTCGATTTGAATCTTAGTCCAAACGATGTGATGAGCTCAGATGATTTTTACAATATCGTTCTACCGATTATTATTTACGGATTGATTATGTCGTTTGTTACATTTTTAGCGGAACTGTTGGTCTCGTGGCTAATCAAGTTCCGAAAGAAACGGAATGCAAAGAAATATAAAGTTTAAACCATGTTTAGTGTGTGAGTGTGAGTTATAGTTTGAAAATGTGTGTGTACCCAAACTAAATGCACCTAAATAAATTGTTTTGCGTGTTTCAATTTGAATGGATGCGTTTTAAATAATCGGCCATCGATTTCAGCGTGCCAGGTTCAACTGATGAATTTTTTTAATTTAATTTTACTAAGGATATAAAGACAACTTTATTGAACAGAATTTAGTTAGAATTACAAATTTCAATTATTTATGTGAGAAAGATGTTGGGTTGCAGAGTCCACAAATAAAGCAAGTTGCTCAATCTAGCCGATCATCATTCTGACCTCATTCTTCGGTATCGATTCCCAAATTCTTATAAAATAAGTCATTGATTATGAAGTAGCGGTTAGGCTGGACAACACAGATTTTGTTTGAAATTTTTCAGGGACTTTGGTAATCTGGCAAGGATCAACATGTTAGGACATATATTTGAACTTTAAGCTTTTTCAGAATCGTCTTATTAGATCATCCAAAATAATCCAATATAATCTCACTCAAAAAAATTAGTCAATTTATTTATCCAATGCATTGGTGTAATGCTTGTAGAACTTACGTTATTGTGATTTAGTATATTAACGCGATCTGTGATTTAGTATATTAAGCGACGGCAGATTTTGTATGAGAGCATTATTTAGGATGAATAACTGGTCAAAATGAATAACTGCGGTATTTGGGTCGGCAGGTTCTGCCTTCGAATCCCAATGGGGGTAGAGATTTAAAGTGATTTGTCATCACTTGGTTGCAATTATGTGAGCGCATTTATGACCCCCTGTTGGAGTGCAGAATCTTTGGGTCATTAAATCTCTTACCTTTTGAACCATATCGATCATGTTGCGATTTTAAATGCAGCCAGTACTATTTTAACTCTTGGTAGATTGAAAGCAAACATTTTGTCTGTATCGATTAAGGATCGTACTTAGAATGGAGTTAGTCTGCCCGTTGCGCCCTATGTATATATATATATATATATATATATATATATATATATATATATATATATATATATCAATATTTTTTTGCAATATACTTTTTCTCTTCAGTTACATGCTTCTCAAGTCATTTTCAAATCGAGGGCGCCGATTAGAACATCCCTTTTCTACTTGTTGGATTGTCTAGCGAAAAATTTAAATTTAAAGGAAGTGAGGTCAACATTTAAAATAATCGATACGAAAATGACTCGATATAATATGTTGTTGGCACCTAAAGAATCTCGATTCTTCCCCTTATTTGAAACTTCACTCGTGATTTATTTTTCTTCAGCAGTCGTTCTCAAATAACGCTTTAGCTCGCTGTTAACTGATGACTCGAAGAATTGGCTGGGAATGCGAAAAGTGGCTCCATACACGGGTTTTGCGGCAGAAGTGCGAGAATCCTTTCGCGTACGAAATCCTTACAGTTGGCAGTTCTGACCCCACTAAAACCCGGAAGCTTGGATTAGTCTGAAAACGATTATATTTCAAACTGTGAGCCTTGATCAGTGATCGCAGTTGTTGGTTCTCTGAAGCGTGAAATCCATTCAAAATAAATCACAGCTGCAACCATCTCTGCCCTGATGTCTGAAACCGGAATCGCTTCCGGCAAACGAGGCCACCCACTGTCAATTAAGATGACATAGGAGTCCAATAATATTTAGGTGAATTTTAGAAATACTTATAATTTACTGAAATTGCTTAGGAATATTAAGCCATTGAGAATCGGTAGATGTGTCGTAATAAATTACCCGATTTGGACCCATTTTCACAGAAAATTTATGGTTTACGCTAAAAGTATCTGCCACTACGTTGTAAATTCCAGAACGTGACGTGTGTCCATTGTAAATTGTCTAATGTAGTCTAAGGGTCGAAATTGTCTGGGGCCAGCTTTAACAAATTTCTGAGTGAAAGCAAAGTTGAGAGGTATGTGGTTCGTACCACCGTGAAAATCCGCCCTTCCAAAAAATTCCTAAAATGTTTTATACCAAAGTAGGCAGCCAACCAGCAGCTTTCTCGCGTACGAACGTTAAAGTGTTGCGTCCTATCAAAACAAACCAATAAAAACTGAACCGTCCCCAGATATGTTTACTCTTTATTGTACTACCACCCCTACGACAGTATCTGAAGCGAGTTCAGCAGTGATCGATTGATGAGCAAAATTTGCCTGTTTGCGGAGTTGGCGCTTAACAAAGATCAAAAGCTCTCAACGATTCATCCGCCAAGACTATAATCCTTTAATCGTTTGGATAAAACCCCTGGATCCCTTTAAATAATTGCTTAAGATGGCATTAACGATACAAGTAAATTATTCCCATGAAATGTCATAGATCTTTAACCGTTTTCAGATCCGAAAAGTTGTTGATAACATTGACACGTTCCATAATGGTTTAATTTCCAAAAGATCCATAGACCTATAGGAATTCAACCAGATCTTTACCACAAATTACACTTGTCGATGTTAATTATGAGCCTATCCTGGACTACTCACTAACCGTTGAAATCACATTCAAAGGTGCTCTAGGTGATTTTAAAGCGATCGTTAGGAGATGAAAATGTGGTTTAAATAGACAAAGCAGACGATCGTGGAGGAAACTATGCACCCATTTAATTTAACATTCTTCAAGGCGAGAAGGGCTCGACCTAGGGCTACTAAAGGGTTGACAGGTACCTTGATTGTAATTCAAAATTCAAAAACATAGGTGTTGTTTCTCTTCTAAAGTTGCTAAAATGACAGAAATATTGCATGAGTGCCTATAAGATATTTTCTCCTAGAGATACAGTGTCGTAAATCATGAGGTGGTGTAGAGTTTGACGAGTTTTAATGGTTCATCTGAACCTGCCATTGTTGTACGAACTTCAGATGGTAATTTCTGTTTTTGAAGAACTCTTATTGGGATTTCCGGAACATCTTTTTTTGGCTAAATTCTACATCAGAAGTAGTAATTTGAGACGGTTTTTTAGTGTGTGAATATGTTCCGAAGCAGAAGTGCCAAGTCTGGTTAAGAGCTTCTTTTAAATTCGCAAAACAATTTGCACTAATTGGCTTACTAATAATATCATCCATTGTAACATTTTGACGTGTGATTTTAGCAGCTTCACATTGAAAAAAGCGCATTGAAGCGCGTTTTTGACTCCAAAAAGTGTGAACCAAAATTCAGGTTTATTATTCCAACTCAGAGAAGGTTTTAGAGAAAAGTAAATAATTTCACAGGACTTGGCGATTTCGAAGGCCATGGAACTAACTACACCCTTTTTAATGTAGCCTTAAAAACACGTTCTTTATTTCCATCATCATCTTCATCATCACTGTTGTTAGCACAAAACAAATCGAAAGTTGTTCCTTCTCATTTTTAACAACCCTACCTACCATGCTGCAATGAAATCGTGGGCGACTTATTATATAAACAATTGATTTTAGTTGTGGTAATCACTAATTTAAAGAAGTGATGGGCTTTCAATACCTCAGATCCCTTGACACTTATGATAGCTGTTTAGAAGGGGATATAAAAGCGCGTCTTGCTGTTATGCAAACTCATCTAAAATCATCGAAAAAAAAGTTTGCACTACCAAAGACCATCAGCTTGCCACGATTGGAAATTTGTGCCAGCGTAGTTTTAGCCAAACTCATGCACACTCATAGAAGCGTACTTCTGTCAATGAACCTCTTTGTTGACAGTGACGGGATTCTACATGTCAGACAGCGACTAAATAAATTAAATTTGCCATATACAAGCGAGTACTCGATAATTCTTCCCAAAGACAACAATAACCCACTTAATAAATTCCACAGCTGATGAAGACTCATTTATGAAAGTTATACTGGATGATCATTAAAACTATGGTGCACTCACACGACAATAAATTTGTGGAGTTTTTTTCCTTTACATTGTGTTACCGTTTCCATTCCATTTCTAGACAACGGCGTGGACTAGGTCCTCTACTCCGGTCATTTCTAGACCAGGAAGCCTCCATTTATGACACCTGAACCAACATTGCTTGAGGTGAAACTGAATCGTTTCAACCGTTTCCAGCTTGTTTCAATTATGTGCCAGCATTTCAGAGGAATTTGGTCTACAGCATAACTTACCGGCCCACATTAACACCGAAAGTGGTTAAAAACAGTGCCAAACCGATTTACTGACCGCGTTAATTCAGTTCTCATAATATGCGTTGTGAATCGAAACCTGTGTAGCCAAAATGTATCGCTGTGGAAATACTCAACCATGCCATTGGCTTTAGGATTATAGGCCATACTACCTATCCGATGAGATCTAAGGAACGTATCAACTCACTAAAAAGTTTGGACTCAAACTGTGATCCTTGATCAGTAGTAATCTGAGAAGTTTGGGCAATGGTGGCAGCTGTCATGTTTACCATGCAGTAAGCTTCCAGGCATCTAATAAAACGATCGACAGCAGTAAATATGTAAGAACAGCCATTGGATACTAGTAAAGGCCCAACGATATCCAATTGCAAATTTTCAAATCGACCTGGAGGAATATTATGTGTCCGTGATATGAAATAGTGTGCCGTTGCACTTTGGCATGATTTACAAGAACTGACCCAATGGATTACGTCCTTGTTAATACTAGGGCAAAAATAACGAGCTGTAATCAATTTACGAGTTGCTCGAACACCAGGATGTGACAGGTTATCGGTCAAAACAGTTTGATAGGTCAAAAAAATTACGATGTAAAGGTTTTACGATATATGGACGATTAATAGCCTTCGAAGTTTTGCAGTAGACTTCAAGGTCAGGCATATTAGAATCTGAACGACGAACAGATTGGTGGCTCTGTGCAAACCTGGAAGTGCATAATCAGATTGCTGTGGCAAAATAATAGCATCATATAGCTGAGAACAGTCTATATTAATGGTGCGAGATAAATTATCCGCCACGACATTGTCGAAACTTTTCATATGCTGAATATCCGAGGTGAATTAACTAATATAATCTAAATGGCGTGATTGCCTTGGATTCCGTTCAGTTTTAGACTGAAGTCCTCTAACTAAAAGCTTATGGTCGATAAAAATGGTAACGTCCCAACCTTCAACGATATATTTAAAATGCCTTACAGCTTGATATATCGCTAGTAACTACCGATCGAATGCTGGCGTGCAGCAGTCGTAATACTGATAGGTGCATCAACCAAAGGGTGAGCTAGAAGAGTTATATTTGCCAAACAATTATATAACGTTGAATGTGCTTAATAGAGCACGGTGCGGGAAACTCCCTGCTGGCACAAATTCTATCCTCGGAAGGATAAATTCCTTCAGGGGTGATCTTGTGGCTCAAAAAATTAGGGGAGGAAACACCAAATATACATTTTGGTATTTTAATATGAACATCATACCTCTCTGATACCGAAGCGAAAACGAAATCGAGTCATCGGACTACTTCGTTTATAAAACGCTTGAAAATTTGCGCAGCCAAAGGTATACGAGTAAATTCGTAAAGACCAAACGGAGTTGTTATAGCCGTTTTAAAAATACCTTCTTCAGCGACAGGTATCAACGGATCTGCTCTATAACAAGATCAATTTTAGAAAAAAAAAATTAAAAACCATTTAAATTCATGAAAAATTCTGAATATGCGAATTCGGATATCTATCCAGTGTGGTAACCATATTTAACCTTTGGTAATAACCACAAGGTCTCCAATCGAGATCTTTTTTGCTCACCATATGTAAAGAACAAGAAACAGGGGATGCCGATGGTAGACAAACTCCCAATTCTACTATGTGTTGGAATTCTAAAAATGCAACTTTATGTCTCTCAGGATCTATTGCATCCACTGAAAACAAAGTATTTGAATCTATTAATCGCTTATTAGCGATCAAGATCAACCAATTGGCCAAACTTAATTAAAAACTAAGCGCCAATGGTCGGGCGATTCACCGAAGCAATAATAAATGCATGATGAAAAATTCGTTTTAAACCGATATCAATGTTCAAGAACTTAGTACCATAAGTACGAATGGTTGAACCGTTGACTGCTGTTAAAGCTAGACCGTGTCAACTAAAAAAATTCAAATTAGATAATTTGTCATGTAAAATGAGTCGCCTACTTTGGGAATTAAAAATACTAGCCGACTCCACCTTGTCACCACCATTAAATTGTGGATTCACCACATTTGAAGTATTGGCTCTGCCAAAGTCGTTATAATTAACAATTATAAATGTTTGCAATTTATATATTAAATTTTAAGTTACTTAACTTTTATATTATTTTAATCTTAAAGCAAATCTATAATTTTTAAAAATATATTTTTTGTCATTACAGACACATCGTTGTCATCCGAACTAAACTAAAATAAAAAAAATCTGAGCCTCAACCAGCATTGATTTTTTTTTTAAATAAAAATAAAATCCATAAATAATTCTTAAAAATATATTTTTTGTAAATTTAATAAACAAAATAAATAAATATGTTATCTCGCATATTTTTTATTTTAATTTATTTTATTTATCAAAAAAAAAAAACTTATTCAATATTTAATTTCATTAATTTTATTTATATATATATATATATATATATATATATATATATATATATATATATATATATATATATATATATATATATATATACATTTGTAAAACAATTTAAAATGGGTTTAATTTAATAATTAATACAATTACTAAAAAAATTAAAATAATATTGTTTTTTCAGTAAAAAATAAATAAATTATTATTTCAAAAATTTACTTTGTTTTATTTACAACATTTTTAATTTTTTTAATTATATTAAATTTCGGCTGGAAAAATTTAAAATAATTAAAAAAAATCTAATATTTATTACTTTATTTTATTTTTTAAACTGGTTCCCTGTCAATGTACCACTGCAATCAGTCTCCTAAATTCATGAATCCTCTAAATTGTTCTGAACGACATGATGAGAGAACACTAGCTTTACATGGCGTATCGGTGGTACATAGGCTGGGAACTCGTTGGCAACGAACTATTTTATTTTCTATACTGTATTATTGTGGAAACGTTTTAAATATTCTGTCAATTTATTATATTTATTGTTTTTTTTTTTAAACTAAATATTTTAAAAAGATCATAAAATAATATTTTTTATTATAATTACAAAAACAAACATTTTAAAAAATTTATAAATATAAAATATATTTTTTAATTTACTTGTTACTATAATTAAATAAATATTAAATTTATATTGAGTATTATAAAAAAAAATTAAAATAAAAAACAAAACAAAAAATATGTTATGTAAAATAAATTTAAAAATAAAAAATCTCTCTGAATATGTTATACAATATATATAAATCAATAAATAAATATATGTATACATAAAAATATAATTATACATATATTTATACATATACATAGAAAATATAAATATTGTGAAATAAATAAGCAAAAATAAAATAACAAAAAAAAAAGAATTATATTAAAAAATAATTATAAACAAAATTTTAATATTTATTTCGATAAGAACACAAAAAAAAATTACTTTTAATTGACTTATAATTTTATTATTTTATTGGATAAAATAAAAACAATTCAATTACGAAACATATCATAAAAATGATAAAAAAAAACATTGAATAAAAATAAATAGTTGAAAACAATTTATTTTAATCATGTCCGATAAGTGGAGAGACAGCATTTTTCATTTGGTAACCCAAAGTCTGGGCTAGATTTCGTATGCGCTTTGTTTTTTTTTAGGACGTAGTTTCAGATATTAAGATCATCTAAACTACTGTATAAAGCAATAAAATCCACCTTTAACCGATTTGAAGCCATTTCAAAAGACTGTCTAAATTTGAAATTTGTGCAGTCAAAAAAGGTTTTTTTGGATATTGTTCCAATATCTAGGATCATGTAAATTACCTAAGAGAACATTAAAATTCACCCTTAACCGAATTGAAAGCATTTCAAATAAGTTAAAAATCGAGGATTTTTGTTTAAATTTTACAAGGCTACAGACTGTATAAATTTGAAATTTTCGCAAGAAATAAGTTTTTTTGGACATAGTTCCAGCTTTCTAGGATCATCTAAACTACTCTATAAAACAAAATTTTCTGAATTTTACAAGGCTACAGACTGTATAAAATTGAGATTTTTGCTATCAAGAATCATGTAAATTACATTATCGAGCATTAATTTCCACCCTTAACCGAATTGAAAGCATTTCAAATAAGTTAAAAATCGAGGATTTTTGTTAAAATTTTCTGAATTTTACAAGGCTATATATAGACTGTTTAAATTTAAGGATTTTTGCAAGAAATAAGTTTTTTTGGACATAGTACCAGCTATCTAGGATCATCTAAACTACTTTATAAAACAATCAAATCCACCCTTCACTGATTTTAAGGCATTGCAACAGTCAAAAAAGGAGAATTTTTCTTAAAATTTTCTGAATTTTACAAGGCTATAAACTGTCTAAATTGGAGATTTTTGCTATCTGAGATCATGTAAATTACATTATCGAACATTAAAATCCACCATTAACCGAATTGAAGGCATTTCAAATTAGTCGAAAATCGAAAATTTTACTCAAATTTTCTGAATTTTCCAAAGCTATAGTTTAAATTTGAAGTTGATCGTTCTTTCCTAATATCAGATCATGTATTGCTAGATTTGTTTGGATGATTTTTCATTTACTCCGTTATTGAAGGTATTCAGAAGTTTTTTTCGCATTTATTCGAACATGAGACATTTATCACACCCGGCATCGCCTTAATAGAATGGCCAACCAGAAAGTGCCCTGATGTTATTGCTGTTGTATCTGAGACGTAGTTTGTTAGTGGAGTTAGTAGCCGACAATTGTGCTTTGCTATGCGTGACGAGAGTGTTTAACTCTTTGAATGTAAGAGTTGAATCTCCTTTGAATGTTAGAGTTGAATTTTCCGCCAAAGTGCGCAGTGTGAAGCGGTATAAAGTGCCAATTTTTTACATCACTGGCCAACATGGCTGCTATGTCGTCAGGTAGTGTCATCTTAGCTGCACGATACATCTTCATCATAACAAAATTTGCTCCAACAAACAGTTGGCAGAGAATACGTCCTCGAAAAGTCCTCGTCTAGTAACGAAATACCCAAATATTTGTTCAGTCTTTACCACCATAATATAGTTCACTCATTTACCACTTCCTAAATGGTCACCATTGTGTCTACTTTTTACTCTGTATTACAATTTACTGTTCGCCATTTTTTACTTTAAGCACTTTATCACTCGTTTGCTGATAAAGTTAAGGTAATCTTAAGATTAGCAACTAAAAAATAAGTCCGTGCTCTTGGTATTGGTAGCTATACTGAAAAATTATCTGGGTAGCAAAATTCTCGTACCGTATTTATCATTGTTACGCCTAAATCAGGGTTACAATTATAACGATGACTTCAAATCGTGCTGCTATCGCTCTGTTATCCCGTCTGCTACTTGGTTGATATTCATTTGAATCCGAAGTCTTCTCTAAAGAACGAGGATTCGAATTTTTGCTTCTGGAACTTGATACAGCCTCATGCACAGTTCGCGTATTTTTTCTTGCAATTATTGAACGTCTCTTGTATTAAGCTCTTCTGCAGATTTACGGTTTTATTCTGTTTTTTTTACTTGGCAAAATACTTCTATATTTCTACCGGTATTGTTAGTGTTAATGTCAAACCTAACCGGCTTTGTGATTCTAAAATTACTTTCAACTCAACTAATATTAACTAATATTTGCAAATCCGCTAATTCGTAGGGATCGATTTTGTTTCTACCAGCAAGTTCCATTTTTCAATCATAAATTAAAAGTAATTTACCGGACACTACGCAGCTAACAATTTTTGGTCGTAGTTGCGGCCATATTTTTGTTGTGTCGCAGCTAATAAGCGAGATCCAATCGATACCCAACATTTTCTAAACCACAGCTCCCTTGTCTTTCTAAATAGTTCGAAGCCTTAGCGTATAGGTGATATATATATTTTGTTCCACCTAATCAGAATAAATCAAAACACCATTCAGTTATGGAAAAACGAAATCGATTCCTTTCAGCACGGCATTGATGAACCTTTGAAAGGTTAGCGCTGCATTGCACAAATAAAGTCATTCGCTGAAAGTTGAATAATCGAATGGTGTATTGTTCCTCTGAAAGAAAGCACTGACTGACATCATTTTAGTTGTTTTGTAACCCGCTAGTCTATATGTTTTCCAACGTCTTACTGAGTGTAGTGCTTTCCGCTAGTTAGTCTTACTTTGACTTTCAGCAGTTCCGAAATTCGATCATCCGCGTCTAATATCACCGATCTCCTTGACTAAGCTTTAACCGTTGGGTTTTTCTTAGCAGAAGATTCACAAAGATCGTCACCACCGCACATTATTAATTGGCATGGCAACCCACATTAAATGCCTCATCTTGCGACCTTTCCTCTAATTCTGAAAATATTATGTCGTTTTAAATTTAAACTTGAAAATGGTGAAAGGTATGTACAGTAAAGCCCCAGAAATTTGCAATTTGGCTTTCAAAAAATATATTTTCACGTGACAATACACTTATATTAGCCCTTTCATTATCATCTCACTCTGGTATAATATTGGGTTTAACGGATGCCCAACAAAACCGGATCGTACAGTCATATAGTTTATTAAAACATGGAAATTCGGCCATTTAAAGTCAGAATCCATTTTTTAAAATTGAGATCACCTCATCTTAAGTATGAGCAGCTGACCATTGAATAACGATATTAAGATGTGGCAAGTAATAAAATTAGATTAAAACTTAGAAAATGGCACAAATCCAAGTTTCATCTAGTTCTCAGCTGGATTGCTCAAGAACATCCAAAACCACTATTGATCAGTATAAATAAATTAAAATACCATATACTATGAACAGTAAATCTACCCACCATTCCATCCAACAAGTTTATCGCCTTACAAATTTCACTCAAATTGACCACATTCAATTTAATTCAATTTTCTGTTCAATATTCAACATATCTCTCTATACTCAATATGAAATGCTCATCAGTTATGCAAGCATAATTATGTTAGTATGGTTAGCATACATATTTTATGAAAGCACGTGCTTTTTTAGCAGAAAACCACGTGGATATAATGGGATGGTTCCAATTCGCATACATGCGCATAGCAATCGCTCGTCTACATTTAGTTACATATCTCATTCCAAAAGTGGAAATAATGAAATATTCAAAAGGCGGCGTAAAATGACCTTCGGAAATAAATAAATAAAACCATCCCTACCATGTAACTAAAATAATATTTCTAAAGATTACTGTCGATAAGATTGATTGATATATTTGGTTGGGCATTGAAATCCCTTGAAATTGCAACCAATTAACTGATTAGCCTGTAGAATTTATTAAGGCAAATAGATAATTTTAACGAAGTGAAGTAAGTCCATAAAGGCATAGTCTTTTATATCTGTTAATATAGGGCAAAACCAATTTAAAATTTGAGAATCGTCTGTACTTTTGAACTCCAAATAGCTCCGTCCAAAGCAGTTTTTTCCCGTACTATAAAAATATTGGGGATTGCCAGCCCTTAATCCTAAAAAAATGTTGAGCATTAATTGAAAATTCTCAGTATCCAGAAAATCGTGATGATTAGTTAGCCCATTACAATTCTGAAATTTTGGTCACAAATCAAAATTTCTAAAAATCCAGGAAATACTTGATGGTTAATCCAGTATCAACTTTAAGAATACTTAACTAATTGAAATTAGTTTTATTTACAAATTCCGACTGTGGAATTTTACCGTCAATCGATGAGTCGATGAAGGCCCTCGGAATATGTATGGTTGTACCAAATACAAGCTCTGCAAGCGTAGACTTTATCTCCTGGCAGACCATGACATCAAGCGCGCAATGTCATTGTTCAATCATCCCATTATACTTTGGATTGTGGCTTGTTGTACGTTTTCTTTGAAAGCCTCTGACAGCATCGATAATTTTTCGAACAGATGTGACTCGAATTGAGTCCCTGGGTCTGTCACTATAAATTCTGGTACGCCAAACCTGGCGAATCACTTTTGCTTTTTGACACGTCAAATAACTTTTTTATCGCGTTTTAGATCTGGCTTTAAGACATGGCTTACTAATAATTTAAACGTTGTTGTGTGACCTGGATTAGAAGAGTTGCGAAAGGACTTGAAAATCTGTGAGAAAAGAAGGTCGAGAAGTACCTGTCAATAACTCGCACCACAGTGGTTTATCCGAGTTAAAAGCTAACAGAATCCGTTTAATCTTGAGTTCACTTGTGACTTATTACTTAACATTGCGTGTAATTCTTCGTCAGTGCCTTGTGCTAATGCGAAAAATGAGTTAGCTTGCCTAAGGTTAAATGATGTTTATAGCTGCATCAAATCTAGTGGGTTTGTTCTGCGAAGATGTCTATATTTTGGCTGCCTTAGTAATTCCCTTGCTAATTCAGTGGGATCAGTTTCCAATTTTGAACGATACTTCAATCTGTATGTTTACTTTCGTCTGTTTTACCGTTGTAATCTCTAGATCCCTGTGGATGTTATCATTTCGAAATACCAAGCGGGATTTGTAATACTACGTACTATTTTTGATTGTGCGTTGTAAAAGATGTATATTTGATGCGCTGGTAGAGCCCCATAGTTGAATTCCATATGTCCAATATGGGGATTAGGATCGCCTTGTATAATAGTAGAACTTTGCAGTCTAGTAACAGTTTTGATCTTCTTCCAATCAGCCAGTACATTTTGGAGAATTTTATTTTTATCTGTTCGCAGTTTGTTTCAATGTGCTTTCTCCAAGTCAACCTTCTATCAAGATGAAGACCCAGATATTTGACATTTGTTTGTTGAGGAATCGTGACATTGTTTCATTTAACCGATGGACACGTTCGTTTATTTAGTTGTAAACGTTATGTGCGCCGATTTATTTTCATTCACTTTTATGCGCCACTTTTTTGCCAGTCCTCAATTTTGTTTATGTGAGCTTGTAGCTCTCTTCGTCTGATTGATGAATTCGATAGGGCTTGCTTTCTTAGTTTTTTTTTATGCCTTCCATAGTGAGTAATCGGTTTTTTCCATTGCTGAAAGTTCACTCCGGTAATTCTGTATTCCTTGATCTGCGCCCTCTAGCAAAGATCAATTAATGGAACTTGTGGTTGCACCATTGTTTCGAACACGTTATAGGCGTGTTAGGCAAGCACGGAAAATGGGACGTCATTTGCAACTAAAGTCAACAATATTTGCACTTATTGTGGTAATCGACTTAACCACATTTCTCTCAATGCACTTTCGCTAAATAACTTTCCACCAATGGCTTCAATATTTGAGATTTTCTGGTTGGATTGGTGTCATAATACCCGTACATCAAAGTACGTGACCACATCATTCGGTGGTTACCACTTTAGTAATAATAACAAGGCAGAATTTAATAACCAAAATAAAACAACAAAATACCATATATAGACTACATTTTTACATGCCGGCCAAGATTCGTGCATAATTTACCCAACAACTCTCGAAATCATAGTCGAATTTATGGAACTACCGATAAACACCACGTTCGAAGTTTTGTTCGAATGGTCTAACGATTGTTTGTTATTTATGGGGGAGCCATCGCAAACGTACTGATTTTTTTTATCGAAAATACATTTTAAAATGCTAATTTTGTGTTAATTAACGACAAGAATTTTAAGATGTACGTTTTGGAACTAAGACCATTTCCTTTAAATTCAACATTACAGACAGAGTTAATGTAAACAAGAAACAAAATTGAACCCAACACCGAACATTGGACATCCATAACTGACATATTTCAAATCGCTGCAGACACCAATAATCAAAACAAATTGCAAGCGAGCCGATTTATATGATTTAAACAAGTCAAATGGAATGCCATGAAATCCAGCATTAAACAATTTTACTAGCAACAGTTTATGATTCACAGTATCGAAAACCTTCGTAACGTCTATAATCAGGCTATCCACTTTCCTATTTAAATTCAAATGTATGTATATTTGATCGAAAAACTTTAAATAAAGCCAGACCTATTGGATATTTCGGAAATGCAACATGAATCTGATTTCTTCAGGTCATTTATGAATGACAAGATTACAATACTGTCAAATTCCACAGGTGTGAAGAAAGACGTTGTGGGCTCGGTAAGATTTTGTCCTGAATAGTCCAATGAACTCTATCAATACTATCGCTGAGATTAATCGGTACGGTTATAAAAAATTGGTTTGAATAGATTGGTAACCACCTTGGGATCATTCGACTCATCTTTTATTCGAAAATTAAAGCTCTTACATTAAGACTTATCACCCACAACAGTAAGCCTACTTCTGTTATATTCTTCAATGTCATGTTAAGTCACAAGTTTAGCTTTTTTCTTTAGTTGAAAATATCTTACTTCAATGAATTTCCTAATTTTATGTTAAATCCATGGTTTTAAGGTTTTTCTGTGCTAGGCTAAGTAAATCAATGCGCGTTTCTAGAATAGTTTTATGAAATTATCAAAAGCTGTGTTCACATCAGAGATACCAGAGGCACTATCCCAAGATTCATTAACCAAGGACTTATTTAATGAATAATAATCAATTCTAGACTTAACACCGAGAACATCATTAGGTTGCGTTATAAAGGGTTACCCAATAAGAAGTTTCATTTTAAATTGCCTGCTATTTGGGCAGCTGTCATCTTTTGACATTTGACAAGTAAAAACTACGCCATTACTAAAAATGGTACAATACACGCTTCAACAACGCATTGAAATTGTTAAAATTCACCACGAAAATGGTGAAAATTTTGCAGTCACAGTTCGCAAAACTAAAGCACTCTTTGGTCGTCGTGAAGCACCTTCTCGACCGGCAATAGTGAAATTGGTGGAAAAATTTGAGCTGTTAGGATAAGTAAGTGATGTGAAGAATCGAAACCGTGGACATCGCTCAAGAACACCTGAGAATATTGCTGCTGTAGCCCGTAGTGTTGAAGAAAACCCAGGTTTATTAGACATTCCACAAACGACTTTACACCGTATTTTGCATAAAGACTTAGGTTTTAAGGCTTTTAAAATTCAGTTAACACAAGAACTTAAGCCAGTCTTCGCTGATTGGGTCATTCAAATGCATCAAAAGGATCCGGATTTTCATCGAAAAATCATCTTTAGTGATGAGGCCCATTTTCACCTAGGAGACTACGTTAATAAGCAGAATTGTCGAATTTGGGGCTCATAAAATCCAAGAATGATTGTTGAAAAGCCACTCCATCTTCAACGTGTCACTGATTGGTGCGGTTTTTGGGCTGGCGGTATGATTGGATCTTACTTTTTCGAATATGAGGCTGTTGCAACTGTTACGGTGAATGAATTGCGCTATAGAGTTATGATTAATGATTTTTTATGGCCGGAATTGGAAGATATTGATATGAACGACGTTTATTTTCAGCAAGACGGCGAAACGCGCCACACAAGCAACGAAACAATCGCAATTTTGCCAGAAAAGTTTCTTGACTGTGTTATTTCTCGAAGAGGTGATCACAATGGGCCACCGAGATCTTGTGATGTAACACCTTTAGACTTTTTTTTTGGGCGACGTAAAAGATAAGATCTATGACAATGCTTCAAAATCGATTCAAGACCTTAAAGATGGAATTCGTGAAGTTATCAAGGACATACAGCCGCAAATGTGCGGATTGGTCATGGGTAATTTCATGAAAAGGGTTTGGTGCTGCAAGCGTAGCCGTGGCGGCCATTTGGCCGATATCGTTTTTGATTTAAGTATTGACTTCGATTCTAAGTATTGACTATCTTTACTGGTTATTGAATATGTTGATAGTTTAAATCACGTTGGACCTTCCCACCAGAGTAGATGCTAAGTTAATTGTTGGTATTTAAGCCCCTTGGGGCATAGTCAGCTGGGTTTTTGCTAGATGATGCCATTGGCTTGAATGAGTACTGGAATGTATCTATTCTGTATCTATTTTGTGTTTTTGTGGTTTACTTTTCATCCAACACAAAACCGACATGGTGTCAGTCAAGCAGTCTGTTTTGTTTTCATTTTTGAAATCATTTAAAAAAAATGTTGTTATTGCTGTTTCATTTTCACAAGTTGCAGCAAAATCTTAAAATTGGCAAGTGAACTAAAACAATTTAAATATTGTAGTTTTATAATATTTTAATTTTTTTTTTTTTTTTTTTTGTTCAATTATTAATTTTTTTTTTTTTTTTTAACATTTAATTTACAAAATAGTTTATTTTAGATTAGTAATTTCCACCGTTTTCATATTGTAAAATATATAATTCTGTATTGTATCTTTAAAAGATAGGTTGTGTAAAATGTGATATTTGTCATTATGAAGGCAATTTGTTTTTATCTCTATCAGATATACTTAATTTACAATTTTGGCATTAATAAATCTCGATTGAACGATACTATACGATAATAGAGCATATTGATTGATAGATTTTAATATATAAAAAATTTAGTTTAGATACATAGTATAATAAATACTTGTCTAATTTATTTAGAAATAGTATGAAAAAGGGTAATAAATTAATTTTAATTAGATAATAATAATTTAAATGTATAATTGTGCTCAAATAAATTTATTTAATTTTTAGTTTTTTGTTGCAAATGAGATTCTTTGGAAGACTATTGAGATTCGGTTGGTTTGTGTAAAAAAAAAAGCAGAATGATTTTAATAATTTAAGTACAAAAGTTTTGCAGATGTTTTGTTTTTGTCTTTTTTTTTTAATTGGGCACAATTTTGTTCAATTTTCTCTTATTGGCTATATGAACAAAACAAAAGTCTTAATATCACAAAAATTATCATAAAATAATAAAAGCAATAGAAAAATCATAAAAAATTGTCATTAGAAGGCATACAAAAAAATTATAACCAACGGTTTACAATGAAACTGGTTCAATGGCATCATCACTTCGCTGTAAACTTTTACGATTTCGTCCCGTTTCCGCATCCAGAAAATCATTATCGGACCGATATTTATTGGGCGGACAATGTCCTGGCGCTATAGGATCGTCTGGACTGCCATGCATCACCAAATCAAGTTGAGAACCCGAAAGACTTGGATCCATTAGAGTTTCCATTTTAATAAGTGTTGCGGTCTGTTCATGCGGTGGTAAGCCATTCCGTAGTCCCGATGCTCGAATTGTTTCTTGTTTTATAATTATTTCATTTGTGATGTAAGCCTCGCGACGAATTTGATCACGAAGTTCAGTTGGAATATCTGGAATAACCCATCGCACAAATATCATAACAAAGGCGACAAAATTTTCAAACGCAACCACAAAAGCGAGCTTAGCCGCAAGGACATGCCAAAATGTTATTGTACGCGTATATTTGTTATCCTCCCACGGTGGTACACGAAAATCAGGATATCGACACAATGTTATATTAGGATTAGGGTTTCTTGGCCTGCTTTCATCTTCCCAATGCGACGTGTTGAAGTACGCGAGTGTAAAATTTAAATAATTGGTCAACGAAATATCACCCGAGACGGAAAATCGATAAACCATTCGCGGAATAAAATCAGAGGTAAACGCAATTATGAATGCATTTGTTATAACGCTTAATTTACCGATACTATCGAGAATTCGATACCAAACACCAATTCCATGGACTCGTTGACCTACTGGTCGCCGATGATGTGTCAGTAATTTTTTAGCATCTAAACGCATCTCCAGCATATTGTTAAGGAGGGCAAAGAATGGCGCTAGCGGAAACGCAGCAACAAAGATCGTAACAAATCCATATTGCAAAACCATTTCTAAATATTCGGGAAATAAACTTCGTGGTCCCCATTCAGCTAATTTTAAATCTCGAATCCATCGTTCCTGTCCTTTTGCAAACGTATCACGACTTTTACCTTTTCGAATATTATATAAGATGTACCACCGTTCAAATTTCGGTAAAATCATTTCGAGTATTGTATTTAAGATTTGTTTGCCAACCATTATAATGGATAATTGAATACATAGTTCCATTAAACAACCACCAAGACCACATTCTTCTTGACGAAAATTAAAAAATCTATTGTAATTTCCAGGATAACCAATAAATTTTCCTTTGAAAAACGCAATATAAAATAAAGAAGCGTAATAGTTGACGAATTGCAATAAATAAATTTTCAACGTTAATGAATCGTCGAATTCAGTCTGGGTTCTCAACAATTCGAATTCTGTTAAATATTCCGCTAGGTATGTGTACATCCAATTGAACACTACTATAAGTATTAAATTAATAGAGGCGGCTGTTGCTGTTGTAAAAAATAATGCCAATGAAGTAGTTACGTTATCTCCGTATGTTGCTAGCACAGTCATAATCGATATACGATATAAAACTACACCAAGCACAGCGACTAGGGCCAGCACAATTAATAGAATAACAACTGAAAAACTAAAGATAGTCGCTGGTAATTTCATACGCCAAAATGGTACTTCTGGTTCCATTTGATGTGTCACCACATTAATCCGTTTCCGTTGTACTCGAGACAATCTAGCTAAATACTGTGGTCGTGGATGTTCTTCTTGCACATCGAATCCCGTCAAATCCCAACGATGTGTTATTTCGGCCGAATATCGTTTCCATAATTCGAGAAAAAGTGCTGCCCAAAATGACATAAACACGGCAAAAAATACGGTTGTTGAATTATCGAAAAGATTTGTGACGCGTGCATGAACACATGTTTCTGATAGTTCCCAGTAGTCACACCATTTATCGCATAGCGGACACATTGTAATATTATTTTTTGGATCACACACGTCATCACTTGGTTTATTGAATTCCAATGTAATCCACGAATATATAAAACATAGAACACCTACAACGGCGGCCAACATTAGCATGAACGTGTAAAATCCTAGCCATGCGAAGTACAATCCTAAATACAGTAAAAAAAAAACATAATTATTATAGACCTAAAATAGGGATAATGATTTAGTTAGACCTACCTATTTTAACACCAAAATATTCTTTTATATAATCAAGCGGTTGATATCGATACCATTTTGTAACCGCCGCCCATTCATTACACAATAAACTACGAATACTACCGGGCGTATTTAATTCACCGTCATGCAACGGATATGCCGCCACATAAACCTGGTCTGTGATCAAACGATCAATCCCAAATGCATAATCATCGGCCTCATTATTTGAAAAACGTTTACGATCCAATATAAATTGTACAATACGCGAACGTACTGTACTCGTAAAAAAACATGTCTGCTTCAAATCAAAGAGATATTCCTTGTCACGACTGTAGACGGCGGTAAAACGATGCGATAGTGGTGGAAAATGTTGTTCATCGACGAGTACCTTTTCAAGTAGACGTCGCGCAAAGCCACGAAATTGTTCTACAATCGAATGACTTTTTGTTTGAAACGTTTGTATACCTGGAAACTATATTTTAACTATAAATATATTTTTTAATAATCGTAAAGCAAAAAGCATAACATAAAAATTGGATTAAATATAAAAACAAAACATAATTTTAATGATTTGATTCATTTGAAATAATGAACTAATGGAATTTATTTATAACACAAACAAGCTTTAAAGGGGTGTAAAACATCACAAAAAATTATCAAACAATGTAGCAAGACAAATAAAATTTGGAATTTATATTTATGTATAATTTTATATGTTGCATGAAAAAGAGAAATTTCAAACTGTATCTACAAATGGACAGTTTTACTGGTATGAACGACACTGATTATGTACAGATGACTGTTAATTGAAATGCGTAAAATTAATTAGGCAGAATCGCTCAAGTAAAGAAGTGAAGTAATCCACGTGTTAGATGGCCAATGTTCCTTGCGCGACTGGTACCAACGATATTGTGTATGATATGATAAAGTAACTGATTTTGTTCTTAGCTATTTACAATATAACAATTTTAGGCCTCGTTTAATCGTACATTGAAAAACATTAAAATTTTCGAAAAGGCCAAAAATGACCTGCCATTGGAATAGAAAAAACCATAAGTTTAATTTATCAAGGAAGTCTAATTTTAGAATCCTTTCTGTATAGTACGATTTCAACAACCTGAAATTTTATTACAGAACTAAAATGCTTTAAAAATTTATCCATAAACGTTTTTCCCTTTAAGTGTAAATGCATTGATTTAATATTACCTACTCATCTTGTTACGGTATTTATCATCGATCTTATTATATTAATAATTAAAGGAACGCTTAGAAATTCTACTTTTAAAGTTAATTATCAAAATGTCGATAATTAAAGAAAACATAGAAAAATGCGCATTGTTAAAAGCTCGAAAAGTTATTTACCTAAACCTGACCATTAGGATTACCACAAAAGCCCAAATAAATGTTTCTCTTCTCTAAATCACTACTAAATTTAACTTACTCGCAAATCTTCATTATTTACTTCACATAGTATCCTCATCATTGCGGTCTTTAATTTGTATAATGAAAATATATTTTAAAAACACACACACACACACACATAATACATGTAATTTTGAAATAGTTTATCTAATAAAGTGATAGTTACAGATAAAAAAAACAGATGCTTTAATTCACAAACCACAAAATTGTGCGATAAATCTGAGTTGATTAAGAAAAATTTAGTTTAATACCGTGGTAACTTGATTAGGATATAATTTTGGATACACTTGGTTTATGGAACCACTTATCTCATTTCGATATTGACGATTTAGAAAAGTTGGCGTAAAAAATATACGATCCTGCAATTCAGAATCTTTTATATCAAACTTGCGATTGAACTGGTCCGCGATTGCTTTCACCATTTTCCTATCTTCTTTAATATCCTTTAAAGCGATTAGACGACAAAAAATATAATAAAAAAAATTAACTTCATCTACATATTCTATAAAATAATTATGAGGGCACAACACAAACAATTAACATAATATAAATTTGATTCCCATCCCATATAATTTCACCATACACAATATTCCCGCACCTTACTCATTATTGTGCTTAATAACCCAGCATAACTTTGCGATTTAGTGTCGCAGTCGCAGCCGCAGTCAGAGATTTCCTTTAAAAATATGTGTGTGTAATAAATTTTTTTTTTTTTGTTTATAAATTACGGAAAAATTTTAAAATTCATTCCATCAAAAAATAGGACTAAAACTTTTTAATAAACATGCGAAATCCAATCTTTAAATCAAAAATAATTTACACTAAAGGCGAATATAATATATCGAATATGTCGAGTATAATTAACGCTGCCGACTAAATTATATCCAAATCCTTTATTAAAGAATTATTTATGCTACCAATACCAATCTGCGAAATAATTTATTCTAAACAACGTAAAAAATCTCGTCACACCTTTCGTAATTAAATTCACTCCTTTTTTTTTAATGTTGGTATCACATTAATTTAATTAATTAGGTAAAATATTAAATAATAAAAAAAATACAAAAAGAAAATCTCGTTAATTTAATTTTTTTTAATTATTTTACAGTAGCAAACCTTTGTTGTAATTTTTTGTGCTGCGCTTGATAATCTATTTAGTTTTCGGGTTGCATTTAATAATTCCAACTCGGTTATTTTACAAAGTGACTAAACGAAATATGGATCATTTATGTGCAAGGATTGGTTTCGTTTTGATAATCGCGCGTATTACACGATATGTGAAATTACAAATTAAAATTAAAAAATGTTTTTTTTTTTAAATTAAATAAATAAAGTTTGAATAGAAAGAAATTAATAAATTTAAATTTTTATTTGTTGTTTTTAACATTAGTAGCTTACCTCTTTCATTGGCATTCGTAATTTTAATATTTCACTGTAACGGCGAAGAACTTCGACCGGGGCATGGATCTGGAAAATATAAAAATATTAATTAAATCTAAAATGTCATAATAACAAGTTATAAACGTTTATCGTAAAAATAATGTCACCAATAAATTTTTTAAAGCTTATAAACTAAACCGACTTTTTAACTTGTTTTAATAATTAATGGTTGTATTTAGGAAACAGTATGCCATGTTTCATGTTTATATTATACTGTCATATAGACGGGGATCGTTCCAGGATATCTTTTTTAAAAAACGGTGCTAAAATTATAAAACAACTACAGGCCAATGCGACTCATACAACAAATGGAGTAAATACTAGTCAAAAGCGGAAAATATGTAATTTTTGTCGATCAGCAATTGATAACAAAACATGTATAACATGTAATCAATACGCAAAATATTTATGGAAGTTTTATTACGTTATTTTCGCCCAACTGATGAAAATTCAGAGTAAATTTTTGTATTAGAATTTTTAATGTTTTAAACAAAAATTTTTTACTTAAAATACATAAATAAAAATATTAAATTAATTTGCTATGAATTATTAATTAAGCCGATTTTATTCCGAAACGAATGAAAATATGCATTGTTATATGTACATCTATTTTTCGTTTGGTTAGATTTTGGTTGCATTAATTTGCGTAGTATGAAGTTACTTGTGTACATTTTTGCCATACAAGATGTTTATCTGGTATAATTATCTGTGGTAATATGAACAAACTGAACAAACGCGGAAAAATCTATGAAAATGGTGTAAGCAATTCAATACATATTTGGACAAAAGATATTTCAATATTTAAAACTGTTAATGAACATGATAAAATCGTTGACAATTAATTTCTGTAAATTTGTAGGTTAAGGATCCGAAAGTTCCACCATGTCTGAGAATATATCCAAATTTGAATCTAATTATGAGTTTGTCCAACTGCATGGCTAACTTAAGTGAAAAGCTGGTTTAAAAATTGTTACTAATTTGATCGTGACAGTTCACCGATTCATTTACAATTTTAAACGACATTCTATCAATAGATGTATGTGTGGCAGTTGTGGAAAAATTATCATTGCATCTGCATTGTTCTACGCTTTAAGTAGTCAATCTTGTTCCAGGTGCAGTAAATCTTAATTGGATATAGTATTTTCATGAACATTTAGCAATTCAGGCATCACATCATTAAAAATATCTGACGAAATATTGTTCCAAACATTTTATAGTAGAGCTCAGGTATCCATTTCCAAAATACACAAATGCCACCTATTTTAAGGACTTTGCCAAAGATATATCATCACTTTTTAATAATATTTTTAAAACGTTAGTATTATAGAAATCGGTCAAACATCGACCACTTTTCAGAAATTCAATTTTTTTAACTGACCAGTTCGTAATAGAAGGTTACAATTCAAACGTTGTTGATTATAAAGCATTGTCGTGCCGATCTTGCAGTCAAAACTTTGGTGAAAATAACATTTTCAAAATAGAGCTCTTTTTTGCAGATTTCAAAGCAACATAATAACTGCAGAAACTTCAAATTTTAAAAAATGAGCAGACTTGGCTGTTGGTGTAATTGAATTCAAGAATTCTGTTATTTTTCATGGGACACGTAGAAGTCGTTTACCTTCAAGACGAGTAGCGGCAATACTAATACAAGGAAAAAGAAGAACTTTTACTCCTCTTCCTTTTAAAATTCTTAATAACCGCTTTCGCCCGGACCATCAACAAAAAGCAGCATTTTATATTATAGTCAATGCTTTTATGACCATCTTATGTCTTTGAACGTTGTTTAGTTGAGAATCGACACGTTCCCTTCCGCCTCTCTCATCTTTCGTGTTGATTTAGAAGTTTTGTTATAGATTTGTTGTAGTCAACAGAATGTTGTCTAACGATGATAACAAATAAACGCTGATATGTTGTGCAGTCAATGAAATACGTTAGTGATCATTGAATCATAAGATTACTTCTCTTAAAATTGCACAATATTGATCCAAATGATCAACGGAAAAAATTCAGATAATTTTTAATTTTTTCCAATTAGATAATTTTTTGTAGGGATATCACAAATATTATCACCAAAAACCAAGTAATCACCAAGTAATTATTATTTGATCAATATTTTAACTTTTATCAAAAATGATTAAAAAAGCAAAGCACGTTTATACAGAACACTGTAGTTTCAATTCATTGGTTATCATTAGAGCAAAAAGATGAATGCCCTTTTCATTGGATTTCGATATTCGTGTTTCAACAAATTTTATAAGAAACAAGATTTATTGATCTGTTTATCCATAACTTCAGAAACATCAAGATTTGATGTTTTGATCCCAAAAGCTAAATGTTTCTTAAGAATGTCTTTTATTGCCAAAAAACATGCACTGGATTTGGTGCAATAACATTTACAACAAAAATGTTGTTAACTACATTTCGTGATACGTAACAAATGCGTTAATTGCATCATATGACCATCATGTATCTACAACCGGAAAACGATATCAAAAAAGATTCAGAATTTGAATCAAGCCCAGATATATAATTAGTTTATCTCAAACCTAGCGTAGCAACCCAACTAGACAAAATGAAATATGATTGCCATCAACAAAATTTGTGTTACGAAAAATTAATCGATAACGACAAAATAAAAATAAATCCTCCGTCATGTCATACTCACGGATAGTTTCTGTCCTTCGTTGAAGAAATAATTCTAAACTATAATTCAATATTCTATAATTCTATAGTTCTAAATTTCAATTGTTGTAAAATGAAATGAGAATAAACAATAAATTGACATTATAAGGATTTGGTAACCAAATTTTAAAGCATGTGCATAAAAAACTATAACATTATGATCGCATTGCGGATCACACGAAAAAACATAGAACAAACTACAAACATAAAATAAATACCATATAATAAAACATAATTTACTTACTTTTGCAAAATGCAGATCATCTTGTACAATGTCAAATTCCAACTCAAGTCCTTCATTTATTAAATTTTGAATAAATATTTTCCTTTTAACATCTCGTTCTCGTTCTTCATCTAAACAATCACCCGTCTTCCAAACAAGCACAAAATCTATTGAACGTACACCATCCTCAAACAATAAAGTTTTTGTAATCTTACATCCTTGATCAAACGGATTTCGCGGACATTCGTCATAATATTGTTTACTATTACCATTATTTTGACTACTTGTACTATTTACTTTACCACTACGGTGTCTAGCTGTATTATTATTACTTTCATAATCACCTGACTCATTCCTGAAAAAAAAATTATTACAAATGTGTGTATGAATATACCAGTAACTATTAATTAGCACATTTAACATTTAATTTACATGTTAAAGGTTTTGGTTCAATAATACAGATAAAACTATACATAACACACAACACTAACAAACACAATTTTGATGCATACCATAACCTGATAAAATTATTTTTATAGTTAGTTAGCTGGATTCCAAATAAGTGAGCTGTAGCAAACCTTAAAAAAAACATTTACAAATCACAAAAAGTGACACAATCACACGAATTTTTTTTTTTTGTATTAATATGCAAATATTGTTATACGCGGCATGATAAAAAAAAATAATTTAATTAAACCCAGAATTGCTGCTTAACAGGCAACAGTAGATTACAAAAACTTCACTTACGTTTTATAACTACCATAGTCATCTAATTCTACTACATCATCCATAGCAATTCCTCTGCTTTCATTGGAATTCGTCAACAAAAATTCACTAAAGTTTAGATGAGGTTGTGTAATAATTTAATTAACAAAATTTAAATATATTTATACAATTAAAATATAATTTAATTAATTATTTTATGTATACAGTATTTAAATTGTTGATAACACATAACAATTTATAAAAATAACAAAACACTTTTAATTAACTAGTGGCATGAAGTTTATATGTTAAAATGAGAGAAAATTAATTTTTTTTATTTTAGTATTTTATGTAACGTCGCGACTTGCGAGCGTATATATTGTACAGTGAATCAGTTTAATAAACTAACAACGAAATGTATATTTATGGCTGTTAAGTTATTTTGATATGAGATAAAACGAACAAAAAACGTAAATAAATCGTCATAAGGTTATATTTATAGTGCGCGATCATTCCAATTTTGATGAGATTTTGTTCCGCGATATGGTCATGCCCGAAAACTGTAATCCAAATAACTAATCCTATACATTATACATTTTAGGTTATGTGTGGGCGCTACGTTTATTGACACGAACACCGTATTATTAAAGCCCTTCAAATTGATTTTGTTGCATGTGTTTCATCCTAGCAATCATTTTTAAAATTTGAGGAACGTTTGAATTTTTTCTATGAACATAAAATAAGTTTTATTGGCTATGGATCATTTTTTTATTAGAACTAAATAATTTCTTTAAATTGGCCATTTTTGGGTGACAAAGGTTAAGTGAACCATTTATTTTTTTTGTCCAATAATCAACACATGAAGCTTATTATATAGTTGAATATTCATTAATATATAATAAACTGCTCAAATTTGTGGAACGTATTTTTATTTTTAAATATTTAATTGATTGAGCCTTTCAACAACGAAAATCAATTAATTTCAGAGTTCGAAAGACATTTTTCGGCGAAGCGTGTAACCTCTAGAGAACGTGTCCCCAATGTGATAGATAGGGATCAGTTTTCTCGGATTCTAAAGGGTAGAGGGTAATAAACTATTCCCGCAGACCAAACGCAAAATCCAATGTAATGAAAAACACACCGAAAGGAAACATTACCATAGGTGGACAACCATGTTCAATTCTGGAAATTCCAACCTCCTCAATGAAGAAGGTCGGCTTCATAGATTTTAGTGAACTTGACCCAGAAACCTACAGAGTTTTAACAAATGCAATCTGTGCTCAAAACATCGAATAATTCACCTATACAAAAAAGCTGAGTAACGAATCAGTCATGGCCAGAGGGCTGCATCATACTTGCCTCATGCTTCGATCATACTGACTTGATCATACTTTGCATTGTTTCTTCCAAACACACAAGTACCGTAATAGGGAGCTTAGATAAGGAAAGTGTGCAACGAATGAGACCCAACAAGTAAGAGTTCCCAACCTAGAATGCAACCAAAAACAAATCCCTAAAACAAACGCGCTAAATGACTAAGCGCAGAACGGAAATATGAACGCTTTCAATTCACATCTAGCTGCGCAGGTCCCAAGACTAGAATCTAAGGGCGAGGTAATGAAATAACCAAAAAAGATACTAGAAACATTGGAAAATACATCTACGCGCAAAGTGGAAAAATAACGGAAACGACAAGTTAATTTAGAAAAGTAATTAAATAAATTACACCGCTTAGTCGACCATACTAACTTAACAAGAAAAAATAATGACACACTGTTTAAGAATAGCTACCTGGAAGCAAATGGCCTTGCGCGACGTATTTTAGTATTATAATTATTTTTAAACATAAAAGAGATTGATATATGCTGGAACTCGGAAAGTCACCTTACTAGAACTTTGTATAGTAAAATATGTTGATACCAGTGCTACCAAGTTCTACCTTCAGCAGAAAGAGCTAGAGGCGGGACAATATATCAGTAACCACTGTCCACCTAGATATAAACCAACAAAAAGAAAATAAACCAACAAAATGAAGCAATGCCATCTGAATATCAATAGAACTACTTCCAAAGAAAGAAAGTTATTTGAAGCAGACAGAAATGCCTGCTTCAAATAACTGAAATTGTGAGTTTCACTCCAGTGGAAAGTCAACCGACCGGCCTACGGACCCAAATATAATTCCTGACTTACTAAATTTCTATATAGCAGTCGAAAAGAAGAAGGGTTATCATCAGACAATTCTTCACCAGTTTTAATGGCAAGCCCTCCAAAACCAACTGGGCATACTATCGGCATCTAGTCAAATAAAGTGTGAATCTACAGGTGAAGATCTCCAATGCTTACCGACATGATAGAAGTAGAACTTGAAAGCCTTATTGAAAGTGTACAAAAAGCGACCTGGGAAAGTACACCTATGTGTTTTGTTTTCTCATTTTTAAATCAAATTGTAATAAGAAACTTTATAAGTTTTGTATACAGGAAAAAAAATGTTTTTGTCATGTAATAACAAGTACGTTGAGTGCAGTGTACTTGTTGATATTTTCTTTATACAATTTTATCATCATTTTTTTAACTGACCTTACTCAATAATTCTTATTTAGTTAGAGGGTATATAACCGTCCTCACCACGGAAAATTGTTTTTTTTTTTTTTCAATAAGTTTTTTTCGGTGGGACGCTTCAAGAATTTGTTTTGGTGTTTTGTGTAGACCGTAGAGAAGACGGGATCCACCGATGCGGTCAGCAGACGATCACTAAGAGCATCGGGATGTTAATGTGAGTCTTTATATGTTTTTTTTTATATTTTATTTTAATAAGTTTTTAAATTTTTTATTTTTTTGTGTGTATTTGTTTCCTCTCCACCATGATGTGAGCCATTAAAGGGGCTCACAACTCGGATTAACCTCGGATTTTTCCATTTCTGATTGAAAATCGTGTGAATTAGTTGATTACACGAATTTCAATCTTGCGGCTCAGGCAAGTGCAAAGTATGCCTTTATCCAAGTTATTTCAGTTCCAAGCCTGTTTATTAGGCTCGGAACTGAAATATCTTGGATAAACGACATAACATAGTAAGGGCCAATCTTTTTACTAGACTAGAGACTAAAGCCAATTATAGAGAGCAAACCTTAGCAAATGCTTGGCCTACGTCTAAGATTACTGCTTAACATACATTATTTTTTGCGCCGTTTGATAAGGTGCAAAAAAGAAAGTATGTTCAGCAGTAATCTTAGATGTAGACCAGGCATTTGATAAGGTTTGGCATCATGGTGTGGGATTTAAAGCCCAATGATATTTGCCAAAGCAATATTTTGAAAATGCCCTCGTCTTGTCGTTCAGTGATCAAACCTGCTCTATAGCCTTCATCAGGTACGAAAACAAGATCTGTTTTATCCGAAAGCGATATGCCAGCCCACACCATGCACGAACCGCCGCCGTACGAGACTGTTTTAGCAAAACAGCACTGCGAAAATCGACCTTCTGGACACCGTTAGACCCGATCTCTCCTATCACTACCATGGAGATATATTCTGCACTCGTCAGTGAATAGAATGGACTTCCATTGTTCGATGCTACAATTGATGTGTTCGCGAGCAAATTCGAGTCGATCTTTCGATGGCGTGCTGTCAATTTTGGGCCTCTAGCGGTCGGTCTTGCAAATGCACTAATCGACTTTTTAACTAAACTTTTAAAATTATTCAAGCTTCCGCTATTGCCTCATAGGTAGTAGCTGAAAAGTATATTTTCGAGGTAACTTTTCGGTGACTTTCCACAAAAAATTTAAAATAACTATAATATTTTTATACAATAAATAAACTATAATACTTTTTGGTTTAGTTTAGTTTCAAGTTGAGACACAGTAAGTAACTTTTGTGTAGTTCCATCTATCTAGAAATAGCATGAACTAACTCGCTATAATTTAGTTTAGTTAGCTTAGTCGATTAAGGCACACATCATAAGGCATTTAAGTTAAATCATCTATTATGTTATGTTAAATCATCTATTTAACTACTCAACGCGTCTGTGATTTCAAGTAATGAATAAGAAAAAGATAAGCTTTAAATGATTTTTTTATTTAATATTTTAAGCATAGAATTTAATTTTATGTTATTGCCATTTTAATTGAATTGATTAATTTTTAGTTGATAATTTCAATGTTTACATGCAACCAAGTAATCAAAGCAACGACTGCCAAATATTTGTTTAAGAGTGTCATTAATTTAAAATTTTATAATTATTTATTATTTTTATGTTGCTTCTTAATTTTATTTATAATTTTTTATTTTTTTTTCTTATGCTAGTTCTTATAATATTGATATTAATTATTATAATTTCTATTTTCCTTATGTCTTTTGTTTTGGAAATAAATTGACTGTTAAAAAAAAATATCAAAACTTATAAATGATTTGACTTGACACAATCACTTGCCTTCAAAATGGCTGATAGTGGATCGGAAATTCAATATACTTTTGAATATATGGACGAGGTGGGAGGAATATTTTAATAACCATAAAGAAACCAATATTAGTGTTGCAATCTCATTTTATATATTATTTGATTTAGCTACCGAATATTTATTGATAACGAAAACCAAACCTGAATCATTCCTTGACAACTAAATATAAATCGATGCTTGCAGGGTGCAGTTAAAAAATTTGCAAAATAAATAAAAACGCTGATATAAAAATTATTATTTGACCGCAAAAATATTTGATTAAATATAAGAGTATAGCTGTATAGTACAAATAACGACACAAATAAATATCGATGGTCGGGGTCGCTACATACACATATTTGGCGACATGTATTTGGTTTTCGAATCTTAGTTAAATATAAGTTTACTGGGAAAATTTTAATATTTATTTGAACTATATTTAGTTTTGAAAAACATAGTTTGTTATTATTAACCTAATAAACGATATAATAACTTGATGTGTGCGGTTTTTGTTATTTAAAGTTGATTGACTGATGCATAATAACTGCATTATTATCATATCGGCTCTGGTTATTTTAATGGAAGCAATGTTAAAAATTGTAGGACATAAAAAATAACTAAAATAACCAATTGGCTTAAGTAACGCGCCTTATCAACAAAACAACTTTACATCAAGTTGCATACCTATTAGATCGTGCTATTCCCAAAATAAAATATCTAGGATATGTCGCAGGGACGTTGTTAAAAAAATTGATACAGTTAAAGGTTCGGCCATACGGCCAAATAACCTTATTTTTCTCAGAACCTCAGATTAACTGCGTTAAGTCACGTCTCGCTAACTGACTTTCTGGGACCATACATACCTACAGTCGAAAAATGGTATCATTCTAGATGAGTTTTCTCATTGGACCAATGCGTGATGTAACGACAATGAATGGTTTTAAGTTTTTTGAATATCGCATCGTTAAATTGTAAGAAGTGCCAGAAATTGTAGTACGTGACAACGGCAAGTAATTAACTGATTAAAAAACTCTCGAATACTTTACTGAAATATAGTGTAAAGCATATCCGAAAACCTAGATATATTAACTATTACCAAATTCATCTGAACGGATTAGATTCATTTTGGCTCCTGGGTGGGATAATGCACTTAGAAATGTATACTTAGTAGTACAAAGTACTATTCTTATTATGTCGTATGTGGACAAAACATTTTATTGGTAATGGGAAGTCTATTTTACAAAATATACGCTAGGCTTATGAACAAAGTTGACATAATATCAATGTCGGAGATTATGTTTTTGTTAGTAACTTCATTAATTTCGAAAACAAATTTTTTTAATTTGTGTCACGTCTAACCTACAAGGATTTGATTTTAAAAATCTACCTAGAATCCAGTCTATATATATTGTAAATAATCAGATTTTGTACATGACCGCTAGAGCTTTTAAAGGTTCAAATGAATAATAAAAATGAACTTAGACTCGATTACTCGAGTTCTCGATTTGGTTGACGTTGCGGCGTAAGGTAGTAGTTAATTGTAAACCACGATTGCATAGTATAAAATATTTACGAATATTTTAAAAACATTTAAGTATTGTACATACATTAATCCCTATTACACAATTTTATAAATAAATGATATAAATATAAAATGAATAGATAGTGAATGGAACTGATAAGGAACACTATAATAAAATCGTGTAATTAAAATCTTATGTGTTTACACGGAAAATCATAATTATTACATACTATAGCTTCATGCTGAGTAGTAATAAAAAATAATAAAAATAATTGTTCACATTGCAAATCAATAATCAATAAATACTTTACTATAATTTTAAATAAAAAATAAACTTACTTTTCCATTGCCATGTCCATATCCTTAGATTTACGATCCTCCATATTATATAAACTAGGTACTGACATTGAATTAAGCTCAATTTCTGATGGAAAAGTCGACTGAGCCGATGTACTTCGTAATGGTGACGGACGAAAATTTCTTAATTGTGATTTATTTAATTTACCGTCTCGTATTAGGCGTTGCTTTAAATCATGACTAGACAAATGATCATCTTCATGACCATTATGTTGAGTGGGATGATGTTCGTATGAATCTTCAAATATTTCTAAATTTATTGAGTCTGTTGATGGTACTTTGTAGTTTTGGCGTAATGGTAATTCCAATTCATCTTTCAATTCTAGAAAAGTGTTTAAAAGTTTAAAAAATCGCTAGTAAATTGTATAAAGTTTAAATAAAATTTAGAATAATTTTTAACTTAAACATAAGCTTATATACACAGCTTACAAAAAAAGAAAAAATCAACTATAATTATTTTTATCAATAAATGTCATAGCACAATTTTAAAATAGGCAAAGGCTATATCTACATTTTATCTTTACAAAGATAAAGAAAATCATTGTGATTATATGCAAAATAATTCAGCAAATTAGTCTAGCGGCAATCGTAACAAAAAATTAAAAGAAATTCAAAATGCTTACTTAAAATAAAATCTTAAAATTCAGCTCCGGCCATTACAATTTAATTTCAAAATATTTAGTAAAACTTATTTCTATTATACACTTTAAAATATATTTTTAAACTCAAAATTCGTTTCAATTAGTTTCAGTTGCCATTACAAATATTATCTGAACAATCACTAGATTAATTGCAATAACATATAATTGCATATAAGATTGTCTGATTTTAGCCAGCTCTAGCACTAAAACATCAATCACTTCTGACGTCGTGCTCCGGTATGATCCCATCAGATCATCTAAATTTTTGTACAATCATTCTTTATATTTGGGTTACCTCAAGGAAATCCAACAAAATTGCTGAGATCATCTATAAAGCAACGTATTTCATTGAGATACATGGTCTCCACTTCTTTACGATCAAGTTTATTGAAGAGCTTTAAAACTAGCCTAGTATTTTAAGCAACTGCAAAATCATAACTCAATGTGTGTCAATGTGGGTGACCGGGTGCCATGGTTTTGGTTTTTTATATTTAACACTTTAAAAAAAGGAAAAGTAATAAGAAAGCCATTATAAGATAGAAAAACCCCATACGGCTGAGGTTTGACAGACCATACTTATGATAAAATAGCAACCGAAGTTGCAATTTGTTCATCTAGTTATTATTCAAATCTAACCATTTAGAAGTATCTTTCGCCACGCCGAGAATGCTGTCATTAAATTCTAACAAATGGCTGAATTGAGACATACTCTTCTTTGAAATTCATGAACAGGTAATTTACAACACGATATGTAATATTAAGAATCAACTTCAATAAATCAAAATGAATAGCTGTCTCCGTCAAAGGAACGATCTTAGTCACTGTAACATGCACAGTGCTGCCTGATTGTAAGAAAAAGTGTGGGCCATCTGTTAGTTCGTTTTTAAATCATAGGCCATAGAAACACTTTAACTATGGCAACGCTTTAAATTTTAACGGCTCCTCAATTTGATGTTTCGCGGCACGAAACAATCATTTTTTCGCTTGAAGAGCGTTTCCAAATATTAAAACCTAATTCTCAAAATAATTGTTGTGAAAGAGCAACAAGCGGAGCCGCCGTAGCAAAATTGGTGAAAAAAATTCGGGAGAAAGGATTGCTATTAGATAGATCCCCGAGCTCTGATAGTGTGCACGCCCGAGAATATTACGGCTATGGCCCATAGTGTAGGACTTAGTTCACTGTCGTCAAAACGAGGCCGATCGCAGCAACTGACCATTAGTCGCACCAGCCTGAAGAAAATACTGCACAAAGACCTTGGATTATTCATCTTAAGGGTTCAGATGATTCAGGTGACAGCAAATGACCCTGTTTCGATATCAGTTCTCTGCGTGAGCCAGACGAAGCACATTTCTATTTTGGGGGCTATGTAATCAAGCAGAACTGCCGGATTTGGGGTTTGAAACAGCCAAACGTAATCGTAAAAAAAACACTCCATCCACGAAGAGTAACAGTTTGGTATAGATTTTGGAGTGGTGGCATAATCTGCCTATTTTTCGAAAACTATGCTGGAAACGCCGTTAACGTCAATGGCAACCGTTACAGAGGCATGCTCACCAACTTGTTATGGCCGCTATGAATATAGGCGACCTTTAGTTTCAATAAGATGGCACCACATTTCATACACTACATTTGGCAACCGAGTAATTAGCCGTTTTGGATATGTCAATTGGCCTACGCGAGATGCAACATTTTCCAAAGATTTTCCATAAAATATTTCGGCCCATTCTTTATATCTTCATTTTAAGTACTACTTATCAACAGATATGAATACACAGGAATTATTGTAGCCCGCGCTACAAGAAACTGCGTTTTGTGCCTACCACAATATTTCATTGGGAATGATGCGCCATCCTTTTAAAAATGCTAAAACCACCGCAATATCCGAATTTGAAATTGCAAGAAATCTCACATGTGCCAGAATGAAAACTACGGATCTTCTTCAAAAACATGAAATCCAAATAGTTATCGCTTTGCATGGATGAATCAACCGACAAATCAACAACAAAATTGCTTAGTTTAGCAGACGAACGGAATTTAAAAGATTTTTAATTTCAAACACTAAAAATAAGATGAACTGAAAATTAATCTGGCAACATTGATTATGCAAGACAGCAAACTCAATAGCATACACAGAACGCATATTGTTGAGAGTTCGAGAATTGTACTTTTCACTTAAAGAGACTTGCACAGTTAAAATAGTTCTATAACTATGAGGGAAAATATTCCAGAGAGTCAACTGTCCTAGAATGCAACCTAATATTATGTGAAAGAACAAATACCTGACATTCGAACATAACAATTTAAAATAAAATAATCAGCATTAAAAATTACATCAACGATATAATTATTCACAATCACGATGAGTAACGTAAACATAATATTATTATCATTAACCAGCTGTCTAAAATTACACTAACTCTACATAAATTTTATACGAACGTAACGATATTTTTAGAATTATTATGTTGAGTATATAATAGTAGCATGTAGTTATGTATGTAGTTTTTTAAGTCAAAACAATTTAAAATATAGAAATGAATTGGATTTAATTTTAATTTATAAATATCGACGAACGATTGAAAATGACCTAATAAATGAGAAAATTACTGTAAATAAGACGTCCTAAACGACAAGTTGTGGCGGCATACGACGTGAATTTCCGCCAAAATGCTGAATTTTTGATATGACCTTCCATAATAATTGGCTGAACAAAACGATGCGTCAGGGTGAATCGATCGATAAGTTACATGGATCAAAAATTGCATGAAATGTTGGCATTTATAGATACTCGTTGATCCAAGCCGTATGCTCATTTAAACGATCCTAATGATAAACTCTCTATAAATCGTATTTTATGCTTATCAATGGTTAACTATATAACTGCCTTAACTATTGGCTATGTAGCTATAGTTACCTTGGAGATATACAAATTAACACTGAATGTTCTAAAGGCAGTTAAGGTCGATAATGATACAGCAATTATTTTGATTAGAGACGTTGTGGTTAGTATGTTTTATAGATCTACTCAATATTTTATTACGCAAGTTACCTTGAAAAATAATTAAAATTTATTTTAAAATTGTATAGTCTAGTACATACCATAGTTTACCTGAAGATATTTAATTATTTAAAATTTAGGGTTCCTTTACCAGAAGCACGTTTCTAACGACAAAATAATTGATCAATTCAAAAAGGCAGTTCCCTAGTCTTCCCTCAAATATCGAAAACCCTAAATAAATGCAATCAAATTCAGGAGATCGGTTTCTTTAGTCTCTTTGTTGCTATTGTGAATTCTTGTTTAATATTAAAATTTCCTTTGAATTCTTTATAGGGAGCGTTTTTAATTTGGCAATATTATAGGCTTTCGTATTTGAAACATGTTGAACATTGAGTAAATCAGAGGCATGTTCTTCTAAGTGTCAAGTAATCGATGTCAACACTGAAGTTTCTACTTTGGTTGCAAATGCCAATAGACCTAGATCTAAAAGTATGGTGCAGTCCGTTAACTCCGTTGAGGACATCACGCATTAAGGAATACAGTTTGCTGAGTGGTTGTACTCTTATTCTTCAGGCACGTGAGACATTTACGTTTCTTTCGTATATTCTGAATTCATTTCCCCCTTAAATAACAAGGCAGCGGTACTACTCATCAAACATAAATTGCTTAATACGGCACAATTCTGAATTTGATTCATGTCCGCAGCCACTCTTAGTTTATTTAGGAACTCGTTTTAGAGTAAAGAAGACTTCCTGCAATTATTTTGACATATACTAGCCTTTCGTCATTATTTACACCACGCCATTTTACAGTTTCGACCATCTAATTTGTCCCTCTATTTATTTACAAACAAAAAAGTGGTCTCGATACTTCTCTCGAACACGCTCATGAACCTACCAGTTACGGCTTTATCATTTGGTCGATAGACCGACTATCTCAACAATCTTTTTGGCGTTCGAAGTGTATTTATTGTTGAAGTCATATTAGTAAGCTTCTACATTTGAATCCAATGTATTTTCAAAACTTGTTTTTAGGGTTTATTCTTGGATGCCAAGCCTGATTTATCTGCTTAACTTAAACTTTGTTAAAAACAGAGACATGGTGCTCAAGGCCTTGATGGGTCAACATTTTCGTTTACCCCAATTCACTTTTTTTGAATAACATTGCAGGCCTGTGTCCATGTATGAATCAGATTCACCAATCTACTGACTCAAACCAAATTCCCAAATATCGGCTACAAAAAAACCCAAAATAATTTTTTTTGGAGTAGCCTTAAGATATATGATTATATATGACATAATCGACCAAATACGATGGAAAAAGAAAATTCGGTGAAATGCATATTTTTAGTTAGTAACCGGAATAAGTAAAAATACACTAGAGCACTGTACTATTTATAGGTCGTACACCTCTCCATATAGAAGATTTTAATTACTAAACTCAAAGATAAATGGAAGTTTTTTGTTTCATAATAAAGGAAATCCAAAATATTTAGACTGATATTAGTATGGTAAAAAGATAACACAAGGTTATCCCTTGCTAATGATAAAAAAATAATTTAGAATTGCCGGTTTTATTTTATGTACAAACTTAAGATTACAATCCTTGAACTTAAACACTTAATTTATTTATTAACAAACAAAAGCTCAACATACAACAAAACAACACAACTTACTATTTATTTGAACGTTATGTGTAAAAATTCCAGACAATTAATTTAAAATAAACTACAAATAGGTAGTTTGCGTGCAATATCAATCACACCCTTAGATTATGTTGAAAACACACCCCAAAAAAAACTAACAAAATAGTTTCACTATAAAATCGTGAAACTTCAGTAGACGGCCAAATAAACTTACACAGAATTTTATTTTTTGTTTTACCTCACCACCAGCCAAAATTAAACTAAATTTAAACTAAAATCTATTTTAAGATACAAATGTATAGATTTTATCCAAAAATCTGTTTTCAGTATATTTAATTATCACCAACTAAATAAAAAAATTTCCAACTAAAAATTAGAATGATTAACAAACACAACATACAAAATTTTATTTTTTGATTTTGAGGTTATGATTTTTCGATTTATTCCTTTCTCTCGTCTAATACCACACAGATTAATATTTAATTCAATATCGATTTATTAATCTTACCCATTATTAAAATATATAATTACACTAGTTTTTGATTATTTATTCTACCTATTTACGTAAATAATAAATTAATAAGAATGTAAAATATTTTCTTTCATATTTTACACCACACAACAGTCGCACACAAAATTGACTTTGACAGAAACAGTAACACAAATTCTTATTGGATTTGGATTGAGAACGTGAGAGAATGAGAATTAATATTGTTATTTTGTTACGAATGAACTGGAATGAATCATTTTGAGTAGTTCATTTTGATTTTACCTGTTGAGCGATAGATAATAGTTTAGATTACAATTTTACTATTATTGAATTATTTGCAAGTGTGTAATGTACTTCCATTTATCACTTCCCCATCCATATTTGAATGTAGGTAAGTATTTATTTGATTCATTTCTCAGTTTCCGGGGTACAATGTATATTATAGACTAGACAGTCTCGTCAATAGAGAAAACATATGTGGATGAATTTATTGTTTTGTCGATAGATTCAGGGGAGGGGATGGTAACTAATTTATCGGCCATGACTTTATTAATGCATGAATAATTATGACTAATAAATATTTTCTGATATATTCAAATGATAAGAAAACATTAATGTCTTGTGGTTGAGGGGAACTTTATATGTGGTATGAACATTTATGTTGTCATAAAGAACAAATTTTTTCAATAGTTGCTTTGTAAAAACCACGTTGTCTTGTTTTGCTCGTTGCTGCGACATAGTCAGATAATCATTTCTCCAAAACTTCCGGAATCATGTGCTGAATCAATTTTCAGCAGTTGGTGTATGACTTTGGGGCATCTGAGGGCATGTAAGGTAACATCATTAATAAAGATAGCAACTCACAGTATTCCGAAAATGTTGTATCCATCTGCGCGATAGGTAGAGAGTTTAAAAGACATTCTATTTGGCACAGAAAAGTGGCATATTCTTTTAAGGTTAGCGCTGTTCTTCTAATTGAGCGTATAAGATGCCTCTTCAACGACTTAATGCCGGCTTCCCAAATGCCACCAAAATAAAATGAGGATGTCGGAATGAAATGCCACTCTATCTGGTTCGTAGATAAAAAAACTTGAAGCTCTTCAAACTTCTACACATAAATTGTATAATTGGCTGGTTTTGCTGGGTTTCCTACTTTAAAACCCACGCAGAACACGCCTTTGAGTCACTTTGATGACTAGCAAATATGTAGCTCGTTTTATTTGAGAGACTGAGTCATTCTGAGACTGAGTGATTTGATAACACTGAACAAGTCTGCCTTTATATCAAGTGCTCTCAGATAAATAACGGCAGCGTAGGCAGTTTCCGACGGATCAGAGAAGCCGTGCAATTCTAACTTCACCTGTTCATTCTTTGGTATAGAGCTGGGTAACTCTTGATTGTTAGGCACCCATTTCCCTAGTCTATATCGACCGATGCTCAAATCATCAACTATCTTTGACTGCAGGTATTTAGCCTCGATATCGCTCGAAATCAACTCTAACAATCCGAAAGCAAGTCGACGACGTAAAAAACCGGCTTTATCATATGTTTCACGTCAGCTTAATCTGGAGACAAATTGTACGCAATTTGATAGAGAGTTCGAGAAGCTAGAAACGTATCACACGTTTCGACTTGCCGGAACAATTTTTTAACATCAGCCGCAAATACAATTTTGTGTTTCTGGAATCGAATTAAAATTGAGAACAGTTCTAATATTGGCTGCCCAAGATCCAATTTATCGTTTTGTGTCGCTTATCTGTTGATGATTTTGACTGTCAAAATACTATACGCGTACTTTTGTCGTGGAGCTTGAATCTTTCATCACACCGTGGTGTAGGAGATAAAATACGTTTTTGTAACACCTTTAACCTACTAGTGAGGAATAAGTAACATATTTCCTAACTCTACGTCTGCACTCATATAAACTGTTGTCATCTGATCATTGTGAATTAACGATTGCTCAATAAAACGATTGAATGAAGAGTGGTAATCTTGCCAGATTGGCTGCGGGTGATGATGAATGTATGTTCATGGAGCAGTGAATTGACCTCAAATTTTACGTGACAATCTAGATGTACATTCGGACGCTGGGTCATTTTGAGTCAAACAGTTCAATCAGAGAACATTCAATTTCTTATATATACTTGAAACATTTATAGAGTGGATGATTATTTCTATCACAACAGGGTCATATTAATTTTTCGAAGGTTGTGTGAAATGCAAGCAAAAAAATTTAAATTCGTTAGAGAAATAAAGGATTGTATGGCCACCGAAAATATTCCTCATACTTCTTTCGAGAGCCGAGAAACTTAAACTCACAAACCACGTCATCAGAAACATCTCATCACTTGCCCCAGGCCTCTTAATAAAATCAGTGATTGGAATGTAGCAAATTAGATCAGCAGCCTAAGCACTAAAATAACTTCCTAGTTTATCAACAAACATATTTCCTTAAGACCTTCAAAAAACTGAAGTTGCTGAGAGCATAAATTGTCAATCGTTTTATTGAGCAAGCCAGTTTTCAGCGATTGAAGGGTTCGCACCTTGAAATGAAAATTTTCGAGTTAATGTCCATGAAGTTCTCAACCCTTGGAAGAAGTATTTTTCTAACTTACTAAATGTTCAACGTGTATCAAATGCTTTAGTTAAAATTTGTAAAATACGGACTGCAGGGACGTGCCTAGACGATCCATCCTATACGAGGAGTTCAAACTGAGCTTGAATTGCTCAAACTGGACTATTAATAAGAAATAATTTCACTGCGGTTGGTTTCGAGCTCTTGATATTCGGGGGATACTTTATAGCACTATTTTTGAGGTCTTATTCGATTAGTTTGGTAAAGCGAATTTATTAATGATGAATGGAAAATTCTTTCCCAGAACCTGCTAACAATTTTATTCCATAATTTCAATAATGTGTATTATTGCGATAAATAGATGCTGCTAGATTACATTTACACTAAAATAATTTTGAAGGGCCCCAGAATTTAGCTCTCAATTGAATTTATATGGTCATTACTATCTCCAACTGCATACAGAAATAATAATAATAATAATCCAAGAGATAAGTAGTTCTCTAACCCACGGAGCGAAAGTCGCCTTTGCGCCTTCCAAATAGTGACTCTCGACTCATAGAATGCTGCACCATCCGGTTAGAACCTCAGAACATAAACGAGCATCTTGGTCTCTTAAACTAGTGATCATATATTTTGTTTTACTCACTCTCGTTTACATATATACCATCAACAATCCGTCAGAGGAGAAAGTGGAGATGACCAATCAACCTTCAGGACTTTCCAGGACGCAGGACGTTCGTATGCGACAGATGTATAGGAAATTGACATCTATTAACATTAGATGCAAACAACTACTCGAAAGAGTATCTGAGTAGTTTAAAGATGAGGCAATTGGAGAAAGGGAAATCCAGAAGGAAAGCGGAAAGCTCATACAGTTATCGACTGTTCTGAAATTCAAAACAGACTTTGTTACATGATGATTGTGGCACTAAAAGAAATTCAACACCAAGATCATCTTCACTGTCAAGCTTTATGGCCATCGAGTTCCTTAGAGAGCAACGAGTGCCAATCGGTACCCTTTCATAGCTAATATAGTGGCATCAAACGAATCTGACTGTAAGCGGAAGTCGGGTTAAATTTTGATTCTTCCCCTCTTTTTGTTGATATTTTTAAAAATTTAGACATTTTAATAAAGCGAGGCCTTGCAGTAGCGATTCTACCCTTGTTGCTTGTTTAGTCGCCTCTAAAGACGTGCCAAGAAAAAAAATGGATCTAATGGTATCATGCTCGTTAAATTCGTTTACTAGGAATGAGAGTACCCCTCGACTACAGGGAAATATCAAAATAAGCTTTACCCAAAAACATTCAATCTATTTGCAACCAAATATTTGACAGATTCCTCAACCAAAATATATTCGTACAAGTGAAAAAACAATTGACGACTTAAATTTAAAAATGCCTCCTAAAAAAGATGCAAAAGGGGGTTCAAAAGATAAAGGAGGTGCGAAAGGAAGTGCTAAAGGTGGTGGTGGTGGCGAATCTTCAGACAAAGGTAACCTTGTCACGACGTATTTTTAATAACTATTATATATAGATTCATAATTATAGCGGCCGGTAAAGGTGAAACAAAAGGTGGAAGTGCTGTAAAGGTTCGACATATTCTATGCGAAAAACAAGGTAAAATAATGGAAGCAATGGAAAAACTTAAAGCGGGACAAAAATTTCCAGACGTGGCGACTGCCTATAGTGAGGATAAGGCACGCCAAGGCGGTGACTTAGGGTGGCAAATACGTGGGGCAATGGTTGGTCCATTTCAAGATGCTGCATTTGCATTGCCCATATCGACAGTAACAAGTCCTGTATACACGGATCCACCAATTAAAACAAAATTTGGTTATCATATTATAATGGTAGAAGGGAAAAAATAAATATGCTCGTTAGATTTTTGTAAAGAATGGCTAGGAGAATCTTTTTATTTCAATTTTCATGATTTCGTAGGTCTATTATAAAAAATATCGGGGAAACAAACATAAAGTTAATGTACTTCATGTGCATTGTGCAGCTCGTCAATTTTCTGTACATCTGCCTTTCAAACAAAATATCTGTATACAAAATGTTATAAACTAATTTATTAAATTTTATGACGATAATAATAAAGATAATGAAGATTAAAGTAAGTAAGAGTTAGTTAAGGGATCGAGTAACATGCTTAACGTTTATTTTTTCTCGATGTGGCCACATCCCTATTATTCCCACGTCGACGATTACCAGTGTTTTGTTGAGTTGGTATAATCTGAAATAAATTAAGACCAAGTTATTAGTAAACGAAAAATTCAGTCGTTAGTACACAAATTATTTACCGGCTCAATAAAAGAAGTTTTCGTACATGTTCCCCGATCTCCAGTGACACGAAGATTACGGCTTATTGTGAGTTTCACTACCATTGACCGAATATTATCACTTGTGCTAATATTCAGACAAGCGTTAGATGCTTCCACATACTGACTTGTTTGATTATATCCATAACAAAGATCGCTATATTCGGCAATCAAATTATTAAGTGTCAATGCCAAACTGAATTTAAAGCTTCTGGCTTTTTTATTTGGTATCGTTCCCTGAACCCATCCTTTAAACGTTGTATTACCATTTTCTTTAATTACATTGATTATAAGAAAGAATAGACCAAACTTCGATATTTTAATGGCATGTCTATAATTACGTGCTGCTATCTTAAATTCCATCAATGGTGTAGTATCATCCTCTACTTTTACCTCACGATAAAAATTAACGTGATGGTAGCGAATGTGATTATAAAGGCGGCAAATTGGAAGAGCTACTAGACAATTAAGGATTTGACATTTAAGATGTGAGCCAGCAATTTGTGGTATAGACACCAACGATGATGAATTTGATAAATTACAAGTCGATATTGATGATTCTGAGGTACTGCTATCAAAAATTGAGGAGTTGGATTTTGGGGACGTAGCGACCACATTCTTTTTCTTATCCAAATTGATTTCTTTCAACTTCGAGACCATATCTTCGAGTTGATAGTTACGAGTGCCAATATAAACGCTTCGGCATATCGGGCAGTCGGCCAGGTTTAGTTGACATTTTTCGCATACAGCATGACCGGAAGTGCACATTAAAATGCGACCCTCGAATATATCAAAACATATTGGACAATTGATCAATTCACCGAACGGATGTGTCTGTGAAATATACAATATAATATGTTATGTGGTTTAGTATCGTTTTAAAGTATAAGGCAGAAAAACTAAAACTGTGGTTAAAACTAAACATACGCTGAGATTTAACTTTTGTCAGCCTCCCTCCAAAAAGGAATTTCTAACACTCACCATTTTGAAGTATTTTTCTTTACGTGTTTGTTTTCCTTTAATTGCTACTGTCGACTTATACAATTATACTGTTTTGTTTAATATTTTACACTTAAAACATTGATATTACATATAAATTAAAGTCAATTATATTTTAGAAAATTAAACAAATTTACGATGAGTTCGAAGCTATGGTTAACTTTAATTTGGTATTAGCATGTCAAAGAACTCCGAATACCGTGAACAGCTACTCCGAAAAATAATTACGATGTTGGACCCAACTTCACGATTGTTTTTTGTTTACGAATTACGAATTGGTTGAAACTCGATTTTTTTTAAACTGTATGCTGTGAAGTTGACTATCTCGCACATGGTCATTCCATTAATTTACTAACAAATAATAATATTATTAATCGATCTTTACATGCCATTGGTGACCCATACCAAACCAACATTCTGGCTCCATCGCCTTTGATCCCAGGCTTGCTGTTTGTATTTTTCTAGACCGCCAGAAAACGACAAGTCGTTTACCCCGAGGTACCATCGACGTTGAAAGTAATTTATGCGCCTACTAAATAGCGGCTCACTACTGAGAGATCGGTGCACCATCCGTTTTGAAATCAGCGTACTCGCTGTCCTTTTACTTAATGAATGTTATCAGGAATTTTCAACAACATAGAAGAGAAGTCGGTACAACCATTGTTGTGATCACATTGTTGTGATTAATTGTGAAAAAATAACAAGTCGGGTTTTACAGGACATTGTTGACCCGTACTACCAGATCAACAATCTGACTACGTCGGTTTCGAATCCGAGCTTGCTCTTCGAATTTTTTTAAACAATTTAAAGAAACAAGTCCTTCTCTACTCCGAGAAGCTCGAGGAGCCATCGCTCTACACCTCATCTCTCATAGATTCTGACTTCGAGGTTGAATAGAACTCGGTAAGTATAGTCATCGTTGCGTTTGGGGCCTTAGACGTAAGGCATACAAAGCACGGTTGCCGTTTTTATATCCCCTCCCACACTATAATCATGAGTAATAAGAGACCGGAGGGGACAAAACTTGTCACTCCTTCAAATGTGTGGTCACCACTACTAAAATCCTGTTACTGTTGCCATTCAGCACAATTACACAGATACCATCTGCATATGACAGAACCTGGCTGGACTGACGGTACGAGATGTCGCCCTGACGTGTTTCCTTTTTACGAAAGTTAAAATCTATTATGAGATTAAAAAGAATATATTATTGCCGTACACCAGAGCTAATTGCAAAACTTCTATCAAGAATTTTAAGTGCCTGTTCTCAGCTTTGACACATCATTGTGATTATATTACTGTCACTTTACATAAACGCACATATTTTTCAGGTATTTACACACATCGCAAAGCAAACCATAAGTTATCCCGATGGATTGAATCAAAGGTTTGTTGGAAATCTAAGAACACCTGATGTACGTTTTGTAATATTTAGAAAAATCATCCTCAGCGAAAACACTTGATCAGTAACTGACCGATTCAGACAAAATTCTCTTTGATAGTAACCTTCAATGTCCTTCCCTCAGGGGTGTGATTCTCTCCAATATCATGTCAAATAGTAATTCATATGCTATACAAAGGAGAGCGCGCTATTTCCACAAAGTATCCCCTCCGAATATCAAGAGCTCGGAATTAATGCATGAATTAATCAACCCCAGAGGAACGGTTTCTTTTTAGTAACTGCATCGTCAGTGTAAATTACTTGTAGGATGAGTCCTCTATGCACATTTCCGCAGTCTGTATTTCAACTTTCTTATGCAGCATTTGACACTATTTGTTGAACATTGAGTAAATCAGAGAAATTAACGTTCCTTGCAAATGTCGAGCACTGCATCGATGTTAACACAGATGTTTCTATCCTCGTCTCGAATGGCAATAGATCTTTACAGTTGAAACATACATATGTTTTATTTTTCTGTGATCCCTGACTTGTACAAAAACTGTCATCTTAGCTTTGCATAGACCATTTCAAGATCTCCACTTTTTGGCTATCGAGTTTCTTGGAGGGCAATGAGTTCCAAACGATACTCTTTCATGGGTGGGTGCACAAGGTTTGTTAAGTGACTGTATAAAAACCTTAATGTGAAATTTTGTCACTGTTGGCTCTGGTGATTTAAAACATACACAGAGTAATTTTTTACAGCGCACTGCTCGTTTTGAAAAAACGAAAACGATACTGAATTTGATTTGGTAAATGGCTGCATCCAAAATCTGCAAATAATTAAGCGCCAAAACAGACATTTTCAAACTGTGTCAACTATAATATGTTTACGTAAACGATTTATATAAAATTATAAAAGCAGATAAATAGGTAGCAATATGGGAAGCTAGTGGAAGCAACATATTTTCCAATTTCCATGTTGATTTATTTATATTTATATGTACATCAAAATTCGTACGTATCAAAGTTCCTAAAACTTCCGCTACGTAGAGTTCGTGATGCTCTGATTGACAATTATGTCAAATTATTTTGACAGCAAAAACATGTCATAAAAAATACAAAGAAACTTTAATTTAATAAGGAAATGATTAATAAACGCTCGAAAAATGTTCAATCAATTTAAGTAGGATAAGTTTGTGTTTCAAATAATGTCGAAAACCTTGCTCGAGCCAAGTTCACCAAATCGTAAAGTATGGAAACCCGAATGTAAGTTATTTAAAGAATTTGAATCGATTTGGTTAAAAAACAACTTGGTAACTTTAAAACTCGTTACAGTGTATAAAATTCAACTGGAGGCGCCCACACCAAAAGCCATTTTATGCAAAACAGAAATAGTCGACTGTCCGACATACTATGGATGTGAATTTCATGGCATTATCGATCATAAGCTGTCCGAAATCATTTTGGGAACGACAATCGATGGTTCGTATTTGGTTCGAAAAAGTCCCGGAGCTCAGGGCTTTTATACGTTAAGTTTACGTTTTGACGGTAAAGTCAAACACTTTAAAATATATCATAAACGTGATTTGGGACACTATTTGAAAGAGGATTCGAAAAAATTTGATACAATTAATGATTTAGTTGCGGATGGTCTGATCGATTTTTATATGCAAAAACATGCAGCTCCGATTATTAAAGAGATGATGATGCAAAACCAAAGTTGTTACCAACAAAGTCCATACATGACTCTAAACCGCAGAAAGCTTCGTGCGCTTTCGAATGGATTACGAAAATCCCAAAAATATGAGCTATTTAATTTAACCGAAGCGTTACAATCGAACAATATGGTAATTGATGATTCGAAAATTTCGCTAGACATTTCGATCAGTCCGCAAGATGATAGTGATGTACTACCGATCGTTTATGAAAAGTCGCATAAATTTAAGGTGCATACGTTTAAAGGTTTAAATTGGTGTGAATTGTGTGCCAACTTTTTATGGGGATTCACTTCTCAGGGTGTACGATGTGAAGATTGTGGTTTCCAAGCGCACAATAAATGTTCTGAATTAGTGCCAGCGAAATGTGTTCCCGATTTAAAAAAGTTGCGTGGCGTATTCGGAATCGATTTGACCACGGTCGTAACGGCGCATCAGTGTGTCGTTCCATTTGTTCTAAAACGGTGCGTCGACGAGATTGAAAATCGTGGTATGCTACAAGAAGGTATATACAGAGTATCAGGATTTGCCGATGAAATCGAAGCACTTAAATTAGGGCTAGACAAGGATGGCGAAAAAACAGACATGTCCGAAGCGGCTTATTCAAACGTGAATGTAATAGCCGGGGTTCTTAAACTTTATCTTCGGCTACTTCCAGTTCCCTTAGTAACATTCCACGCGTATCCCGATCTTATTATTTCTATACGACATAAAACTCCGGGCGAACAGGTAATAGCGATACGCGAAGCTCTAAAAAAATTGCCACAATCACACAGGAACTCGTTAAAATTTATGATGGAACATTTGAATCGAGTCGCATCATATCATGCCATTAATAAAATGACGGAACACAATTTAGCTACAGTATTTGCCCCCACTCTAATTGCCACAACACAACATATCACAGATTTATCACAAGAAATCTGTCTTCTAACCCAGCTGATAACAAATTGTCATGTTATCTTTTTATAAGAAATCAAATCGAAATTTGATCGACAATCGTTTTTGTGATAGGAAAGGTTTTTATGAAATAACTTCTTCGAACTACTATAATATCGTAACGTTTTTTTATATTATTATTAAGGCACGTGCCCAAATCAAACCGGTTCGTTGCCACGATAGTTATTCAGATTCTGAAAAAATAAAAATCTGGCATCTAACGTTTTAAAAAGTATTAATTTATATCCATTTTTATATTATATATTGTATACATGTATATTCTCTAGTTTTTTTATTACAATAATCTATAAAATTAATTAAAAAAAATTTAAAAGAACAAAAAAGTTGTATCTGAATTTGGTTGGTATTAATGAGTCTAGGAAATGGAAATTACTGTGTTATCGTCGAAAATGGATGTTATATTTTGCGTTGGTTCAAAAGTTAGTTGGATTTAGAATGCCAATACAGGTTCTAGTATGTCGACTTTGTGGAGGTAGATCATTACTTGTCTTGATTTATTTTAATAATCGTCAATTAAAAAAGTAACGTGTTTTAAGAATGGTATGCACAAATTTAATTTATGTATGTCTTGTTGCCGGCATTTAGGGGTGATTGTGTTTGGTTAACAAATTGATTTTACTCTGACAGTATTTATCTTATATACTTTACTGGCTGGCCCGACGCTTAATTGTTTTTTGATCGCAAAATATATTTGTTTTCGAAAGATCCCACTTGAGATAACCCAACATATAATTGTCAAAGGGATAAGCACTCCTTTCTCATGTCGTTACCCAATATCGGAAATATTTGTTGCTTAATCGTTCTTTTTTTACAGAACACTTAGAGCTGATCTTATTCATTCTTCGCATTTGGACGGTGCTCTGGTTATCATGATGAATATTTGGATCTTAACTAAAAGCCAAGCTAAATAACGCACTCTAAATGAAGACGCTAGTTTTTTTTGTCTCTGTACTGCAAGCGTCTGCTAACGTTTAGCGCTAGATTCTCGCGAGTTATAGTATTTTGCACTGCAGGATGTTGCGAGGCAAAAAGTTGCTAGGCATTTAGGGCTGGCTCGGAACACAGGAAGTTAGTAACACTTCTCTCAAGAGCGCAAATACTTAGTCGAGCCAGGATCTCAGCACATATGACACGGTATAGAAATATTTGTCACAACCATAATAGAAGCTACCATGGCGATGGCAAAGTGACAGCAAACGGCAGACGCTTATTGAGAGCATTTAAAAGAAACTGCTTCTGTACAGATCCGATTTTATTTAAATGGCAGCCATATAATGGATACGATACTGGGCGGGTATATTAAAGCACCGAGCGAACGAAGAAAATACATTATTGATTTTAACGTAATCAGGTTCCAGACTTTCCTACAGTTGAGTTTTAAGAAACTCGCAGAACATACCTAAAGTCAAAGACATAAAGTCTCAAATAATTTTGGAATAGACGAAAGTATAGCAAATACTTCAAAAGGCTTGTGCATCACCGTGTTTTTAATTTTCATCATTTGATCCATAATCCTCTCCATATTTGCCATGAACCTTTGCATTATATACTAGTTAACTTATTTAAACCCGCTGAGATATTTTCTTCTTCTCTTGGTTGCCCTTTAGGAATGGTACACCATTAAAAATACTTGCGTATTTACAGTAGCATTCTGGGTTTAATATTGAACGTTAGTGTAAATAACTTCAGGTCGTATTTTGCCGGTTAACCTGATGAATGTAGAAGTCTTTTACCATCTCTTCTAAAACCTGTGATAAATGATAATGATTGTGATAAAAATGATAACATTTTCATGAACATGATAACATTTTCATTTACATTATATCCTAATTATAGTTGACTTCCGGTTGTCCGATCTGCTTTTATTTACGATTGATGGGACCTCGAGTTATATATAGGTTGCTATAACCTTGGGTTTTGAAATGACCAACAACGATGACATTACTAACTTCACACTTGGTATAACAGATCTAGCGGGCTATAAATATTTCTCTCGTTGTATGATTGCCAATTTTGTTTTAAACAGATGATTGTATGTAAGAATTCATCAAGTGGTTGAAAGATTAATGTTTGCATATATTTTAATAATAAATAATTTATGATTAAGATAAATCCATAAACGACAAATTATAAGGTATTTTGTGGAGCAGTATTTGTGTGGTAGTCAAATAATTAATGTATTAAAGTATGTATATATTGTGAATTACGTATTTACTTGAATTATTTATCCATTGTTATTTTTATATATACGTTGGCCGTATAATAAGTGCATGGTCTGAGCAAAAGTACGTTAAATCGTCGGATTTATTATGAACCTTTACAAAGACCACCAAAAGCGCCTGCCAAATGGCGGCTCTCCTCTTAGAGATTGCGGCACCATCCGCTTAGGATCGACTCGCAAAATGTGACCTAGCCGGTATATTCGTTGTCGTTTTACTTCTTCAATGATATCAATAATTTTTATTAAATTGTTGATCTCATGTAGTTGAAGAAGACACTGTACGTGTCGTCATCGTCGCATTTGGAGTTACATTATGTCACCATGTACATCTTCAACTTGTCGGCATTTACAAGATATTTAGACTTTAGCAGTGGAAGTATAGGGTATACACAAAACACGGCTGTTAGCAGCAAGACGAGCTTTTATCCTTGCCCACACAATCATCATGTTTCGAGGTATCGTAAAACCGTTACTCCATTAAAAGTGTGGTTGCCATCTAAAAGCCATTGCTTCTTGATCTTTAAAACCGGTGATCATGTATTTTGGTTGAGACTCATTGATTCTGAAACCGACGGAAGCTGAGAATCGTACAAGTGGATTAAAAAGTTATTTTAAGCCGTTGTCGTTTAGTCCAATCATACAGATTTTATCTGTATATGCCAGGATACGGATGATGGGTGCCAATCATGGTATTATCTTATTAATATTAGACTGCATTGTTGTTAGTGCATATATTGTTAACAAATTGTAATTACTAAAATTATTTTAATTGTTAATGTTCGGGATGTATGGTAGGAAACAGATAAACCAACCACATTGGCCGTATGCAAATTAGCAAAGTCTTGAGCAATCTCTCAAACCTCTTAGATATCTGAGATATCTTATTTTTTTAGTGTTCCGGAAGTCTTCGAAAGCATAAGGGGAGCTTAGATTCGAAATTAACAGTAAAATTCAAATCCGAAGTGTGTACAGGGAAAACAGAAATACTACAATCCTAACAAAATTAGGGAAAGTAGGACAAAAAAGCAATATTAAATCTTAACAATAATTTTTATTAGGTACGCTTTAAGCAATACATTGATGAGCAATGCATTGCGCAGATGGATATTCAAAATCGCTAACCTGTATTCGTCCACGATTTGACTCTCGTTGGCATAAAGTAGGACGTTAAAATAACCGCGAAAGAGTTGGGTGAGCTTCGGTCCAGAAAAGATTGTAGGGGTTTCAACATTGCGTATTTCAATGCCAGAAGTATCAATATTAATAAATAAATTTGCCGAAGTTCTACGATTAATTGAATTAAGCTTTAATCAAACACATTCCTCGTTTCACTTTAATAAGAAATGATCGCACTATTCATGCTGGTGGTGCAGGTACTGCAATATATGTTAGTGATAATATAAAGTGGAGAATTATTGAAAAAATGGTTAAAACGTTGCGGACTACTCTGGTTTGGTTTAGTGCAAGTATTAAAATTGAAATTTTTGGACGAAAAGCTTTATATAGAAACTGGAAGGGCAACAAGAACCCTAAACACCGATCTAACTTCCTTATTGAATTCTGCTCCCATAATTTCTACGTTGGACTCTATGAGGCAGCTCTATGCCTACTAAATCTATCTTTAATTTTGATACTGTTGATGAAAATACTGTTCAATTAGCAATCAACTCTAATGTCATTATAGTGATTGATGACATCTCACTCATGAGATTCATCAACCTAAAAATGCCATAAATTATTCCGTAAAAATAAACTTGTCATATAAAAAACACGCGTATTGCTGATACAGTATTTCCAACTCAGTGAAAAACTTCTAAAGTGATTTCAATACCCAAAACATCTCACCATGAACTGATTAGTGACATGAGACCTTTTACTGTTTGGCCTGTGTTATCTAAGGCTATTGAAATTTTAAAGAAAATTTAAATTATCGAATGCTTAAATATATATAGTAATAATATGTTCATTCAATTATCCAATCTGGATTTCGAGCTGGGCATAGCACGATGACAGTCGCATACATTATACATGAATTATAAAGATGAGCAACCCTTTCGTAGTATGGACAAGTGTGGCGTATCTCAAGAGTCGGTCTTAGCGGCACTATTATTTTGAAATTTTATTAACGGTATTGCTAAAATGATTTCACTCTTATATGTGCCACTTATATGTGCCATAAATATACCACTTATATGCAGATGATTTGCAGAATTATTTAAATAGTAATATGGGTTTTATTGACCATATACCGTGGTACTTATTAATAATGATCTACACCATAGATCTGCCCTTCAAATCCTATAACACAGCGTAATAGTGATCCGTAATAGTGCAATATAACACGAAATAGTGCGCGGTCCAATTTTGATGAGTGTCCTCAAAAGCTCTCGATATCAGCAAAAACAATTTACTAATATAATCTAGTATATACAATTTGTAATTAATTGCGACTGTATCGTTTTTCACCCGCATAATTTTGGAATATATATAAATATATATATATATATATATATATATATATATATATATATATATATATATATATATATATATATAAATATATATATATATATATATATATATATATATATATATATATATATATATATATATATATATATATATATATATATATATATATATATATGTAAATCGATAAAATTTGATTTTTGGGCGTAGATATTCCAAGAATTTGCTAGACATACTCATAGGTTTATCATTATGGTTGGCCTGTTTACGTCTCTTTATCATATCATACCTTAAAAGTTTTCCTTGTCGAGCACAAATACTTATCAAACAGCCCCCGTATATAATTATAGATATATTATAATTATTATAATAAGGTTTCTCGCTTACTGTCACAAACAAATCTTTTGTTATTTCTTACATGCTTTTTTTATTTTTTATTATAATGAATTATTTAATAATGTATTCGCGTGAACATGGGCTATGACATAATCAAAATTAAATCGCGAGCCCAACGTATATTTTGTTATGATATCCATATACTTAAAAAAACCGTTTAGTTTCGTTAATATGCGAAATTATAAGATCCCACGCGTATTTTAATATATATAACATATACTTATACGAGTATATACATTCGGTGAAAGTGATTCTATATACTATTCCAGTAATTCTAGCTATAAATATGTATGATTCACCGCAAGTCTGACTTTGATAACAGATTTTACGAATATATCTGTTAAAAGAATGCCTCAAGGATAAGACAACTGGCATATATATGAACAATTTTGGTATGAACTAAAAATATTATATTGTTTTTGTAATCTTGCATATTATTATAAGCCAATTATAAGATACACATATGAGGCGTGGGATCTTTATAATTTTAAATTACTATAAAAAATATATTTTCTTACATCTAAATATATATATAGAAATTAAATAACAAATTTTAAATTTGAAATTATATCGACAAATGAAATATAAGATTTACAAATATAGATATGTCTAAACAAATACAAATATAGATGAGGATACCTTCAAAGACTTTACAAGAGACCCTCTCTTAAACTGTGTCCAAACCCCATGATAAATATTTGTGAATAAAATTTTTTGACATTTATTTGATGATACCGAGCACACTCAAATTATTACGGTCAAATGCTATGAATTTTTTTTTGCTAAAATAACAAGCCTGTTAAATCAGTCTATTTTGAGTCACGTGTACGTAATAAACTATAATCAAAATAACATTAAACTGATGACTTCCCTATAGTGAAATGATCAGTTATTATGGTTTAATTGGAATATTTCGTACACGTGACTCGAAATCGACCAAATTAAAAAGCTTGCTATTTTAGCAAAACATACTCTGAATACTAGATGAAAAGAAGTCATATACAATAAATACTTTTTTAAAATGACACTTTCATAGTACAATTTACAATCTAGTAGTCTTAACTAATTCTGTGTTAAGAAATATTTGTTTATTACATCCACTTTTAGTTCAAAATGTCACATTCAAGATTCGGACGCCAAAATCATGAATCAATAAATCAAATTATTGAGGAAAATACGCCAAAAATACTGTAATCAGTAAAAAATATAACTGGAACATATTTACCGAAGTGAGTGATATGATGAAACGAATCTATTGTAATGAATCTGTTAGTATACTGGATGGTTTTCTAAAAATACCAAATTTAAGTTTATTATTGTGGTTTCCTGTGATTTTGAAATCCAGGAAATATAACACATTATCTGCCTCTGTTTCCATGATGAATTTAATGGATCGGTTTATGCCATTTATGTGATTGAAAACATAGAAGATGTAAGTCACTGCTTTTGACAACTGCGATTAGATCATCCACATAACTGTACCAAACTCTTGGGAAAAGATCATACTATTTTTTCAAGTGTTATTCAAAATGACTCATAAATATAAATATTACTCAAATATGGTGCTAATTTGCTTCCCATAGAAGTACCCGACGTTTGTGGGTAATATTTTTCTCTAAACTGGAAAAAATGTTGGCTCATGCACGTGAGAGGCAATCTTAATGTAAGCTTGAATTTTTGGTAATGGTACTTGATTCTTTGACAAGTGTTCCTTCAGTTATTTTATTATTGGTACTATATACATAGGGATGCTCGGAAACAAAGCTGTTACATAAAAAGAAACTAAAAGTTCGTCCTAGAACCAGAACAGATCTTTAATTTTATCCACTAGTTCTTTGGAATTCTGAATACTGCATCCTATGGGAAGATAAACAGAAGTCACTGTTTATATGTGCACTTTTCTCTAGCGCTTGCCCAAATTGGTGTACCTTACATCGAAAAAGATGTAACCATGTTACTAAGTAATAATCTGCGACTATGGTAAGCACTTCCTATGTTTGGAATGTTTAGCGATAAAGCCCCATTTACTCTTCCAGCATTCTCACACTACAATGATAGTCTATAGCATCGATTATTACTCCCAGGTACTTAATAAAAGGTTTAGATAAAACTGGTTATCCATCCACTTTAACCTTTATGTTTTCCATCATTTTTATACTGGACATCAGAACTTTTTCCGTCTTTTGTTCCACCAACTGCAAACCCATAGACGATAATTAATCCAACATGACTCTTCGACTTTATATATAGGTACATTTTTCTTCCACCCCCTCTCTTTGTTTTACTACTACAACTGGCACATCAGCCGCAAAACCGAAATTTTTTGCTTTTTCTGGTATTGGCAGTTTAAAAATGCCGTAATACATAGCGTTCTACAACATATAGGAGCTATGGTGCTTTCGTACTTTAAAACTCTATTTCTACAGATCCACTTTGTTGTTAATGACCTTCTTTCGCATATGCTCCTCTCTAATATTCTATACCAGCCATATCCAGCAAGCAGATTGGACCTCTGATATGCCTTAGGACACACTCACTAATCCATGTACCATGTGAGATTAACTATTGAGTTAGCACTATACCTTTATGAAATTTGGAAGTCAAAAATGCTTCCAGTAGAGCTTTACCTCTATTATTATTAGCTCGGGTTCATCATTCAACGGCCCAAACATTAAAACCACCCGCAAAAGGGCATGATTGCGTGCGTCACTAATCAGACGATGCACTGATCCAGAAAAACTTTGAACTTCTCTTTGGTTTCACGGAGATGAGCATGGTTAAAGATATAAGAATACCATCGATGTTACATCTTACAAAAAAAAAACAGATTTAGCAGTTCTAGCATTTTCTTAAAAAGATAACTTCCCACAGACCCAGAAAGCAGCGTGACTTATAAGAGAAATCCGCGCTGTCCAATCACTCTAATTGGGATTGGAAACAGCTGTTTGTGGTTGGTTCCCAGTGCTTTCTAACTCCATAGCAAAAGATCTTCCTTCGTAATTTGCTGAATATGAATAACTTTGTGCCTAGACCAGTAAGTTCTGAGACCTCGTGAACTTTCCTTAGCAGCTCACCTTACAATTAAGCTACTTTTTTTTATTAAAGCTCATCTGGCCGGGTTGTTCATTTTCGATTCTTTCCCGCCTTTTTGGTACTACTTTTTGCTATTATGAGTAATCTCCTCTCGTTTCTTTTTCCAGTTCCCTTTCGGTGGCTCCGGGTTTGTCAGCGCATGCGCATTTATTGTGATGCGCTTCTTTTTGCTCACCTGTTGACCTGTCTGGAATCGATAACGATCATTGCTACCTTTATTGTTGTATTATGCGGAGGAAAATACGTTGCCAATTTTTGTATGTCCCTAGGTTTCGTTTTTTAAGGATCGTAACGCTTAAAAAAGTTAGGCGTCCTTTCCATTTTTTTAGTATTATTACAATTTCTCTAGAGTTAACCCTAGAGGCATCTATGAAATAGTATTAGTATTAGTGAAAATATAATATTACGATTTCTCTATAATATTACGAGTTAAACCTAGATACATCTATTAAGTAGCATTAATACTAGAAAAATATTAAGCAAATAGAATTGAGTAGTGACATCCGAAATCATTATATTGAAATACTAGAAACATAGAATAGTCGGGAAACATATATGATTTTTTTTTATATAAGCGACATGATGTCGTGAGTTGAGATGAGTAATACTTTAAGCGCGAAAGAGTTAAGAGTTAAAGATTAGTGTTATAGCCCCCACCAGTGGCAAAAAATTAAAAGTAGGAAATTAAAAGTATTATAAGAAGTTAATTATTGTTGTTGAAATAAAGAATAATTGTGTTATTATTGCGTGTAATAGTGGTACATTTTACCAAAACTGTAATTTAATTGTATTATGGAGGTTAAAGCCCTATAAAGCACTATTTTGAAGATGTGTTACGTTTTAAAATTTTAAGCTGATTATATGTTCCCAGTTTCAGCAGCCTTATTATTGTTTAGCTTTTTTAGGGATTTTGAACTTCCCTTTACGTTGATGGATACAGGTATTAATACTTTTGTTATTATTATCATTTGAAAGTTGAAGATTTTGAGTATTGCCTTTAATTTTTGTTTTTTCGATCACTCTTCGCTATCTTCTTGGCTTAGAGCACTGTATCTTTGTATTTGTGTTATCTTTGTATTTGTTATTATCAGTGTTTTTCAATCTCCTCATATTACATTTTCTTCTGGTGTGTTATGGTGCGCCTTACAATAGTTAGGCTGACTTGTGACAGACAAGTTGACGAGTCTTTATCCTTTGATGTTTTACACTGTTCCTAAATACATTTTTGCAAGCATGGCTGTTTTTGTTATTTTAACCAATTTTTGCGTTGAAGTCTTCTTGTATTATATCTTGCTGTTGATTCTTGCATTTTGGCTGCTGGTTGGAGTAAGTTTTTATGCACTTACTTTTTATAGCTATTTAATCGATCTGATTAGTAAATACTATCAGTTGAAGTTCGGATGGCCTGATAAATAAATGTTATATAATAGAATATAGAAACTATACATACCACCAACAACAGGAGTTTTAAACCTGGCCATACGATTTTTCCCGTGAGGTTAATTTTAATTTACGAAGTATTAATTGAGCAACTTAGGGCCTTTACTAACGTTTCAATATTTTAGGTTCGAGAGCGTGGGGTTTTCATGGTTTTAAGTCCAAATTGATAGCCGATTGGTCAACTTCTAGCCTGCCTATATTTCCCATCATTTGTCACCATTAATGTACAGTGAACTAATTTGATTCGTTCAATTTTTCCATCGTCATTCAAAATGTATACCATATTGAATTTAGAAAACATGTATAGGCCACTTCTGCTCCTCAATACTAGTGACATTTAAGTAACGCAAAACTGTGAATGTACTCTATTATATAAATCATCGCGGATACATCATACATTTCACACTAAACAATTATAATTATTTAAATTTATTCCAATAACAAGTAACAACCGAAATTGCAACCTACAGTCCCCAAAATACTTTTAATTTTTTATGTAATTGTATGTTAGACAGATAAATTTGGCAAACAATACAATAACAGCTTAGCACATATGTGTATATATGCGAAAGTGAACAATTTAATCTGTGCGAAACTATCTAATTCCTTAACTATTTTTAAAAAGGTAAAATCAACTTGTAAACTTCATTCCCATATGTACATAACGGATACACATAATTTTATAGTTAAATAAGATCGGTATACATGTACATAACATAATATGCGAGTAATTGAATTTTGGTTTATGCATAAAATAATATAATCATAATCGAGGTTTAAAGGCCATTTATTAAAATTATGAAAATAATGCGGGAAAACCCTGGAGCTGCTCGTACTTGTCGGGACGGTGGTTGGTACAAGAGCCATGTCAAGTTGACAGCTTGTGGCAACCAAAGGTCTCTGTACCTATATAAAAAGGCGATCAGTAGCCTAGAGCCCAAGAGCTCGGGCATGGATTACAGCTGAGCCAAGTGATCCAAAGACGATCAGAGAGCTGATTAGGATGGGTAATCCTGAGTTGTCGACTAACAACTGGAAGATAGCCAGGGTGGAGGAGGGTAAAAGTGATTATATATCGGCTATAATCATAATCAACAACGAATTACTGGCAAAGACAAGGGGCTTTAGAGGTGAGTCACTCCTTGATTACATTCTAAGTACTAACCTTTTTATATGTAATATAGGCTGTAAGTCTACTTTCATAACTATAGTAATAGACAGGAAGATTTAGACATTACCCTTGTTTTAAAAAAATTGGAAAGTGTCCGAAGAACACTCCTTTTCTGATCATAGCTATCTAGAATTTGCATTAGATTTAAAATATTTTAAAACTCCAACCCTTAGGAATAGGAGAAGGACCCTTAGGCTCCTGTCCTTTTAGAAGGCCTAAAGGCAAATCTAGTCCACCATGGTGGTCAAGAGAGCTATAAGCGACACGAGTAAAATGCTCTTCAAACCACGACGAGAACAAAGGCTGGCGTGGACTGGGACTCTTATAAGGAAGTCCCCAAATCATATAAATACGAATTAAGAAGTGCCAAAAGCAAAGCTTAGACACTATTCTGTGATAACATTTAGGAGTCCTCTGAGGCAGCTATAGGCTACGTCAGAATCTATCTACTTGTCCTTCCATTCCAAGTTATCTACAACAACCAGATGGTATTTGGATTACAACGGGGGTGGAATCTCTGGAGCCCCTCCTGGAAACTCATTTTCCAGGATGTTCCGAATCTCCGACTGTTCTGCCTAAAACAAATAGGGCTACGGGTCTCGATGGGAAAATTGTCAACAGGAGAAACATCTTGTTGTCAGTAAACAGTTTTAAACCTTGTAAGTCACAGGTCCGGATGGCATTATTCCTGCCGACATCCAACACACCAGTGATTTAATGGTTCCCTGGCTTAAAGTCATTTTTAAAAGTAGCCTGGAGTTATGTCATATTCCAAACAAATGGACTGAAGTAAAGGAAATTTATATTCCTAACTGGGAAATTAGTGGAAACTGCACTGCATTCCCTCTTAGGCTCTATTGAAAGATCGCTCGAATATAAAGAATTCTTTTTGGTGACATTCTGTGATATAGAAGGAGCCTTTAACAATGTCAAACCAGAATCGATCATACAGGCACTTTCCGATTTGGGGTCAGATCAAATTCTTAGGGTCAGGGTCATTGGTGATGGCTAATCTTGGTGAGGCATCCGTCCGAAAATTTGTGAGTAGAGGTACACCGCAGGTTGGTGTATTATCTTCCCTTCTTTGAAATTTGGTTATAAATGACCTTTTACTAAACCTGGAGGGGTCTGGTTTTAAAGTGTTTGCTTATGCAGATGATGTTTCAATCGGTGCCTTCGGTAAATATCCCAGCACCCTCAGACCCTAAGAGTGGGTGGGTTTAAATGAACAGGAAGTTCATTTAAACCTACACACTCTTAACGGAGTTGGCTTGAATATCACAGATAAAATGAAATTCCTGCATCTTATTGTGGACAGCAAACTAAGATGGAACCCTAATTAGAGGGTCTAAACCGTCACATCGTTATTGGCTTTACACCTCTGTATAGTTATACCTATACCTGTTATTACCTGTTCAACTGTATGGAGTTATAGTTTGGTGGCCAGCTCTAAATATAGTGGCAAATCAAAAGTTGTTGATAAAGGTTCAACGAACTGCCTGCCTGTGTATTAGTGGTGCACTCAGGACCACTTGAACTCAGGCATTAGAGATTTTCCTTCATCTTGTCCCTCTTGATATTTTAGCTAAACAAATGGCTGCATGTACAGTTATTAGGCTTAAATCAATTTCTCTGTGGAGCTGTAGTCGTAAGGGACATTCATCTATTCTAATGAATAAGGAAATCCTTAAAGCTATTGACTATGCCTTCCCGACAACATACCTCGAAGTTAAATTTCTGACTGTTATTTCTTCCAGGGAGCTCCACCTGAAAGACACTATAGTGATCAGGGAGGCGAAAAGAGAGGTTTTTAATTTAGTCGCAATCAAAGAAACCATAGACTGGATGAAGTAAAATGTTATATCTGTAAGGGATAAAGGCATTTTTACGGACAGTCAGGCGGCTATTAAAGTTCTATAATTAGGCTTTGTCGCGTCGAAAGTAGCCCAGAACTGTCTTTCATCTCTTAACTCTCTTAACGAGATGGCAGAACAGTTCAATATTCAGCTTACATGGGTGCCAAGGCATTTCAATATAACGGGGAATTTAAAAGCTGGTGAACTCGCTCGACAGTAAATGTTTTTAAAAGCACCTGATTTACATGCTACTTCTTGTCATAACGGTTAATTATTATTTCATCATAGTTTGCTTCAGTTATACCAATATGACGAACTAAGGGAGCGGACACACCTTTCAATATTCCCTTAATATTCTGTCGATGGATGTGTTGAACAAATCACGACAAAAATGATCTTTGATTGGCTATTAGTTACTGAAACCTGGTATCAAGGTCGACGAGTAACACTTTTTTATCTAATGCGCATTCGAATTGTATAAGTTTAATCTTTGCCTTGCTACACATGAACCAATGATATATTTCTATGCTCTCAGTTCAGTTTCATCGGATTATCTTTTAAATACTATACACTAGAATGAGATACCGCAAACATGTTATGTTACATTTACAGAACTAATCGTAAAAGATTTATAATTTCCGCCACTATACAAGATTTCATCTTATAGTTTCATACCTGGAATTCAACATTAATTAGTTATAAATAACAAAAACTATTATTGTATGGCTTGGCTTTTTCGTAAATAAGACTACCACGCAAAATATCAATTTTTTTTATTTCTTCTTAAAAATTATAAAATATAAAATCAATGAAAATATTTAAATAAACTTTAGTTATAATTTTGTGCCTGAAGTGCACACATCTTACCGTAAAAAAAGTTGTTTAATTATTTGTGATAAAAGTTTATTATATTTCACCACGGTGAGTAATATTTAATTATCTCGATCTATAAGTCGATATATATATATATATATATATATATATATATATATATATATATATATATATATATATATATATATATATATAAATATAAAGTGTAAAGTGTGCCCCTGCTATTTACAATCAACAAGTGCTTAGTTTACTTAGCTTGCATGGATATTGAAATTCGAATAATTTTTATTATCTTGACATGATCAATTATGGCGCTTCAGTAATCGATCGTTCACAACCAGTGTCTTAAAATTTAGTTTTTATTATTATTATGTATATATTTGGTCAGTTAAAGGTCGTCATGTATATACTTATATACTTTTAAACGATCGTTCGAGTGAAAAAAATGCCATCATTATATACACTTCATCCGAAACTTGTTTCTAAACTTAATACTGCGCGATCTGAGAAGATGATCTATTTCGTAATTAGTAACATTAATATTCATATCACATTTTAATATTTATCTAATCGATATAATTGACGTCGATCGATCGATCGTTATTTATTTTTTATGCTATATCTTATTTGAGTCACTATATTTGATCGTTAAATATTTGCGTTAATCTAATATTGTTCAGTGATAAATTTACAAAATCTATGTGATTTAGAAATTTTTTCTAAGAGATTGTGCGTTTCATTGAACTCTCAGAATGATGATCTCACAATGATTACTTAGTAATTGGATTATGACGATTGTATGCACAACACTTCGTTAGAAATGTGAACTTGATTTTATTGTTTGCATACAAAAATAGCCTTCATAAGATGATCGATAATTATACTACTTTTTTATATAACATCTTCTAAAGTTTGGAGTAGGTAATGTTGGCATCAAATAATTTTAATCATAGTTTATGATAAACTATTGACACAATAATATTATTCTAAACATTTCTAAAAATGTTAGGTGAACAACAAGGTTATCAAGAAGGTGTTTGACTGATAAACCAACCAAAGTAATTTTAACCGAAATTTTTTTATATCTCGTTTCAGATGTTCAAATACGCAACCACCGTTCTACTTATAACGACACTCCAGCTAGTGTCATTCACGTTAGGTATGCAAACAATCGTATACCGTGATGAAAATGGAGTTGCAACGCATGTAGCACTATCAGGTTCATCACATTCATGTTTAGAATGTCAATATCCATCATTGAGAAATTACAATACAAATTCACGTGTCGTTAATTCAGCATACACTTCACAAGATTACACCTCACAGACAAACAGTACTAATTTCATTTATTTATTTAATTAATTATTTGATACGAAATTAAATTATTCAAAATTTAAAAAATAAAAATAAAAAAACCGGCCATAATAAACTCATCATTTATGGAATATATGTATATAGAATCCCACGCATTTGTGTGATCGCGCGCGCGAATTGATTTACATTTTTATTGACTATCATTTTTTTCTTCTTTTTTTTCTAAAATGAAGGCCAAGGTTGTTCAAACAATCCATGTGGGACGAATGCAATTTGTCGCGAGAAGCTTGGTCGCCCAGTATGTTCATGTCCACCGGGCTATAGTGGTAGTCCATTAACCGTTTGCCGTCGCGATGAATGTTTAGACAGTACCGAATGTCCTGCACATCAATCGTGTCGTAATGGAGTTTGCACTAATCCATGTGCTGGCTCATGTGCCGCCAATGCTAACTGTGATGTTCGCAACCACGTAGCAGTATGTAGTTGTCCAAAGGGTTATGGTGGTGATCCATTCTCAAGTTGTCGCCTTGCTGATCCCGGTAAGTAAAGCGTTATATTATATGTATACTAGTTTTGACCTTAAACTTGAATTATTCATATACGTATTTACTGGTGCACACCTACATTTGGTGGAACCTTGATTGTTTTGTTGTAAACAATACGTATTTTGAATCGTTCCATGTTTAGTTATGGTACACAGTAGTGTAGGATTGTTTTAAAGGACATATCTATATTTTATTTCCGCAGAAGAACAATGTCACCCAAGCCCATGCGGGGCAAACACAAAATGTGAAGTCAAAAATGGTGCACCAACTTGTTCGTGCCTACCTAGTTATGTGGTAAGTCATTTTAGGTCATTACTGTAAATTAAAATACTTTTGTTCTAAAAGAAAAAGCTCTTATACAAGTGGCTCAATGGTCTAGGGGTATGATTCTCGCTTTGGGTGCGAGAGGTCCCGGGTTCAAATCCCGGTTGAGCCCAGTTTTTTTTATGTTTTATATTAATTACTTTAATTTATTTTATAAAGGGTTCCCCGCTATCCGGATGTCGTCGCGAATGTGAAAGTGATGGTGAATGCGGTGGATCACAAATGTGTTCAAACTATAAATGTACATCGGCATGCGATCAATGTGGTACGCAAGCTTTATGTTCACGATCCAATAATCATCGTGCCGTGTGCGAATGCCCCAAAGGATATATCGGAAGTCCGTATACAGAATGTCGTCCCGAATGTTACGGTGATGTAGATTGCCCGGCAGGTCGTCCAGCTTGTTTCTACGGTATTTGTAAAAATCCATGTGATGGAGCTTGTGGTGTAAATGCTGATTGTAATTTACGAGGATTAACGCCAGTTTGTAGTTGTCCAAAAACTCATACCGGAAATCCTTTTGTAAGCTGCCGCCCATTCACAAAAGGTAATAAAATAGGAAATTTTTATATATTTTCATAACTTAAACTATATTATCTAATTCTAGACGATCTCTGCAATCCAAATCCATGTGGTGAAAATGCACAATGCGTCCCAGGTCATGATAATACCGGCCGAGAACGTCCCGTATGCACATGTCTACCAGGATATACCGGAAATTCATTAAGCGCATGTGTTCGTGGTGAATGTCTCAGCAACGAGGAATGCGGAGATAATCGTGCTTGCGTTGGATATTCATGCGTTAATCCATGTGCTGGACAATGTGGTGCCGGAGCTGTATGCAATGTACAACGTCATTTGGCATCGTGTAGTTGTCCACCGGGTACGGCCGGCGATGCTCTTGTATCGTGTCGTCAGTCACGAAGCTATCCAGTTATTAATTATAGTAGCACCAGTACTTGTCGTACGTGTTGAGAAAAGCGTTAATTCTATGTTTTAGAATTGAGATTTGTACTATTTTCCCAGCAAAGTGAAATGAAGATCGAATAAAGAAAAGAATGTTGTTATTTTAAATTACAGGTGTTTAATTCGAATGACGATTCGGAGGTTACTAACTCGGTTCAAGTAACAGAGTGTGGCTGTTTTGTGCTATAAAAATCTAAAAATTTAAAAAATTTTAAAATGTAGACCTGAAACTGTGCGTTAATATCGACTAAATGCAATATATTAGTGACTGAGTAAAATCGATAATTAGGAATTAATAAAAAAAACAAGCTGCCACTAAAAGAAGCGATGAGGGCAGTTAGTCTTCGACTAACGGAGAAAATTGATTCATAAGAGTGCTCAGCTAAACATGAACTTAGAACCACGGCAAGGCCGCTCCGAAAATCCTTTTATATATCAACCGGGGCACCTAAGTGAAAGTATAAAGTGCCTTGACATATACAGGGTGCTTTGTACTTGAGTGGAAATATTTTCAGAGGTGATCCCTTGATTAATTCCAAGGAACAAATCGTTATTGATGAGGGATCCATTTTCAGTATTTACTGACTTACAGTTCATTGAAGGAAATTAGTTTGAGATGGTACCTTCACTAATATTTTTCTTAATTTACACTCAAGTACAAAACACCCTGTATATTGGTTCTTTATATTTGCATTCCACTTTTAAATCAAAAGTTGTTATTTGTAACAATCTCGATTCAGTAATAAGATTGGATCTAAACCCTTACGCAAGTATATACTTGACACAAATATCAATAAGGGCATCTACTCAAGAGCTAGTTATCACAGCCAAATAAACCAGAATACCAAAAAAAAATTTTTAATTAGGTGATTCACAACACTAAAGTCTTTTTGAAAACATCTCCCTCAAGGTTTACTTAAGCTTAACATACAATAAAGAATTCGGACTATTTCGGTAACCCAAAATTTCAGATGGAGAGATGGGTGTGTTAAAAAAAAGAATTTCAATGGTTATTTTGAGATAGCGTAATATTATCTGAATTCTTGATCATAGCAGTGCGATTTACGTTATCTTTAAGCGTTTGACGAATTTCAACAAAAATCTTCAGCAGTGTCAGAGACAATTTCAAAACAAAGCCTATGGGGTAAAATTAAAATAAATAGTACATGTCTTCTCACCATAAGGTGATCTGATACCTTGTAACCGAATACATCACCTGTATGGTTGAAACTGGGTAAATGGTTAAGGAAATCAAGTTGGCCCTAGCTGATGGTGTTGTAAAGTCAGCACCAAAAATAGTCTAAAACTGATGACTAATAGTAGACAAAATTAAAGTAGCATAAATACGATCTGATGAACTGAGTGTTAAAGTAATAAAATACTGCGCTGATGTTCTTTCCAGTAATCTAACAAATCTAATAAATAAATCAATCATTGAAATGCTGTAAGATTGTGCCAATTTTTTAAAAAGGTCAAAGGACAGTTAAATCCAATTATCGCCCGAATGCTTTTTGGTCAATTATTTCAAAAATCTTTGAATTAGTCTTCAAAACTCGACTGTAACGCCATCTGGAGAGAAAAAATAAAGTGATAATACTACCATCGCGCTTTACGATTTATGTTCGACCACTGTTTTTAATTTTCTTCAACGAAATTGATTGATTGCCTCCCTCTCTTTAGAACACCGTATTTATTTACAGACCACATAGCCTTGCTGTATGAGACCTTTAGTGATGTAAGTATAGAAGCTGTAATACATACAGATATGATCATTTTACAAAACCCTCTCTCTTATACAAGCCGTCTTGTAACTTTCGAATTGAGAATTTTTTCGTCTTATTTTGTTATTTGTGTTTTGTATAGGAAAGAGATAACAACAATTTTGCCATTTAAAATTTTTTTTTTGACACTTTACTCTCTTTTGTTTCACTATATTCTAAATCATTTATCGACACGTTTTTTAGTCCCAATACATTCTCATGTGTATATGATTATATAGCATTAGTATGCAATGAATCAAAACCCTCTTTACTACAAGCCGTATTGTTTGCATACTCATGCTATACAAAAATATATACTTTGATTGTATTGTAAGTAGAAAATCGTGTCGGGATATGAGCGAATATTGTGTAAAAACAATTAAATCAAATAATGCGCATGCGTTTACAATTTTTTTAATTTTTTTTTTATATGGAATTTTGATAGTTACTAATACATCTAAAGTATATATTTTCACTAATACATTTTAAAAATACATGATAATATGTGTCAACGAAAGTTACAAGACGGCTTGTAGTAAAGAGGGTTTTGAATGAATACATAATATAATAGAGAAGGTTTTGTCATTTTATCTATCTAACTGGTTAAAAAAACAACAGACTTACTTTAAATATCAGAAAAACGAAATAGATATAAGTAGTTTAACAGTCCCATTTTAAATATCTATTGTAATGGTTAGATAGAGCAAGTTGTCTCATTTGTGTAACTAGGCGTTACTCTTGATAGAAAAATTAAATTAATATTCACGCTGATGATGTTGAAAGAAGACATTCTTGTATTGTAGGGATTTAAAAAAAAGTTCCGCCGAACTTATGTTGTATTTTTATTGATAAAACATTGCAGCCATTTTTTACAAAAATTAGTGCAAACATAATTCCGAAGCTTAAGAAATACACACACTAATTTGAGGACCCTAAAGCGCAGATAACACCAAATAAAATGGAAGTTGAAGAAGACGAGTTTGGCTGGTTAAGTTTAAAAGTGATTTAACAGTTCAAATGTCACTTATATTTTTTTTCTTCCTTTCAACTCAGTGCCAATCCTAACTTATTCTCTTTTATTTTTTTTTATAAATAAAAACTTAATCATAAAATATTATATTAAATAAAAAAATTTATTTGTTCGACACTTTTTTTTGTTTGTTGCAATTTTAATTTTTTTTTTTAAATAAACCAAATTTCTATTTTATTACAAATATAATAGTACGGTTATTATTATTATTATCAATAAAATGTAATTTTAATTTATGTATATTACATTTAAATTTTGTTTTTACTAATTAGTACTTAGTATGTATATATCTATAGTAGGGAGTAGTAAATTAGACATGGGATGTTTTTAGCAACCAAACTTTAAATTAATTTGTATTTTTTGTTTTTAGGATATGTATTGTTTTTTTCGTTTAAATATTTTTTAAATATAATTTTTTGTAAATAAATGAAATAAAATATACTGAGCTTATATAATGCAAATGAACTAAACGGTTGATCTTTTAAAAGATTAAACAAAAAATTAGCCTGATAAATTAAATTTCATTAAATATAAAAAAATCCGTGAACCCGCAATTGAGGAATGATTAACATTTAATTTATAATTTAAAAAACGCTATTTAGTTTCGAGTGCTATTAGCAAATATAAATGCTTCGGCGCCTAGAACGGCGGATACCTCTTTCGAGGGTACTTCTTTTAAACCGATCGGGCATTGATTAGCTAGCACATTAAACCCATTAAACTAGCTGAATAAGGAATTATGCATTTTGCGAAAAAACAATAAACTAACTAAGCGCCGTGTTCTTTTTTGCAAATTCAGTAAATCAAACTTTAATTTATTTAATTAAATTATGTGATTTTTTTTTACATATTTTGTATTTATATTAAACATTAGTACACAGTCTGTTTCACTACTAAAAAAAAAATTATGTTGTGACACGATTAATTAACGTTAATTAATGAGCATAAAGTTTTGATTAAATCTCGATCTAAATAAACTAAATACGAAACAAAGACAAGAAAAAAAAATTAAACAAATTCTAAATTATAATAAAAAAATATATAAATTTTACTATTTTTATAATAATTAATAATTACCAAGACAAAAGAAATAATTAATAAAAAAAAAACTAAATCACTATTTACACTATATAAATTTAATTAATTAATTAATTAATAAACGCTGCATGTTTTATTAAAACAAAATGATGAAATTTGATTTTTTTTTTGGGATAGAGGATGGTAAAAATTATTAATTAAATTAAATTATATATGTATATTATTTATTTATAGGTTAAATTATAAAATAATTAATTAATAATTATTTTTTTGTTGTTGTTTACTAGCAGCACTTGTGCTTCTTTTTACCATGGGCTTTTCTTAAATTTACTGTATCATTTGGTTGCAATGCATTTTGTGCATTCTGTGATAATTTATGCTTTAATACTTTTTCTGTGATTGCGTAAAACATTTCTTCCACATTTAAATTATCTTTGGCTGATGTTTCAAATAGTTGAATGTCCATTTGTCGCGCGAAACGTTGAGCATCTTCGGTTATAACTACTTTGCGGGCAGGATCATCATTTTTATTTCCAACTATAAAACATAAAATATAAATCAAAAGTTAATATTATCATCGATAGCGTAAAAAGTATTAGGGATAATATATGGACAACTACTATAAGAAAACGTTGAACTAAAACTATAATTTTATTTGTTGCTAAATTTTTAAACACCAATTCATCGTTAGTTAGTGAAACGCTAATGTATTTCAATTTATTGACGCTAGGGTGCAGTCCAAACTTTTCTAAAAATGTCAGCTTTCTTGATGGTTGTCGCAAGTGCTATTTGTAGTCTGTATCCATAACGTAATCTGGCTGATGTTTTCCCATCCATACACCAATTTTCTGTAGATAGATTCTAAAATGCATGATATCTACCATGAACTTTTTTTTAGCTATAAATTAATACTTTGGTATTAATTTTGTCAGCGACATGGATTACTGAGGTCAGTCTTTAATAAGAGGCTGGTTGTAGTTAACATCTGCTAAATATTTGCCTAAGCTCTGAAGATGGTTCTCAGTACTTTAACGCTGCGAATTCAAGTAACTACTGTGAAAATGTATCAAATATTACGGCCTAGTTAAAGTACTTAAGTTCTCATAGTTTCCATGGAATCCATGGAAGAGATGAGGTTCCTACTGATTTTTTATAATTAGACTCGCTGAGGCTGTTGCTACATTTTTATTTTGTCTTGGAGAGCTTCGATAGATAGTATGTAAATTACAAGTTTCTACGATACCTTTCTTCAATAGAATCGTTTGCTGAGGTTAAGACATTTTCGACATGTGACATAAATTACTCAACTTTGATGGATTAACCACATTTTTTGAGTTTTGAGTATTTCTGATCTGTGGCATAACTTGTTCAGTTTTTTAATTGGCTAACCAATTTTAAGGATTCTGAAAATTTTCGGTTTGTTTCGTAGATTGCTGAGTTTTGATAGACTAACAACCATCATTTATTTTGTGGAAATTGAAATATTCTATATTTGTGGCGTAAATTTCTCAATTTTAATGAGCTAACCAACATGTATTTTCTGGGTTTTAGTAATTTTGGTTTTTAGCATAAATTGCTCAGGTTTGGTGGGCTAACTATCACGAGTTTTCGAAATTTTCGATTTGAGGAATAAGTTGCTCAGTTTTGATGTATTCACTGGGTTTTTTGAAATTTCTGATAGTGGAATAAATTGTTCAATTTAGATGGCCTAACTAAAATGTATTTTAGGGTTTCGAAAATTTTTGATTTGTGGCTTAATTGTTCAGTTCTGATAGCTAACCGTCATGTAAATTGTTGAGTTTGTGTTCTAAATGGCTCAGTTTTGATGAAGACTAACCAACAAGTGTTTTATGGGTTTTGGGAATTTTTGGATTGTGGCATAAATTGCTCAGTTCTGATGAAATTTTTGACGTGTATTTTCTGGGGTTTTGGAAAAGTTTGGTTTGCGGCATAGATTGGTCATTTTTGATGGACTAACCGTAATTTATTGTGGGGGTTTGAAAATTTGTGACATAAATTGCTCAATTTTGATATACTATTTATCCACCATCATGTATTTGCTGGGTTTAGGGAATGTTTGATTTTTGACATAAGTTGCTCAGTTTTTATAGGTTACCCATCATGTTTTTAGTGGGTTTTCGAAATTTTAGATTTGTGGCATAAATTGCTCAATTAAGATGGGCTGAAAACAACTTGTTATTTTATGTGTTACTTTCGAGTTGTGGCAAAAATTGTCCAGTTCTGTTGGAGCTACCGTCTTGTATTTCTTGGGTTTTGGAATATTTTCGATTAGGGACATAGAATGCCCATTTAAATTATCTGGTATTTTGTGGGATTTTAATTTTTCTGATTTTGTGTTATAAATGGCCCAATTTTGATGAACTAACTGTCATATGTTTTCCGGGTTTTAACAGATTTTGGATTGTGACATAAATTGCTCAGTTCTATGGAGTTCCCCTTATGTATTTTCTGGGGAAAATCCTTTCTGGTGGAAGCAAAGTATGATAGAATCTGTACCCACGTATTTTCGCATATGAAGACCTATTGAAATAGCTTTCAGAGATTAATCATACTACGTTAATTTTTGTGTCTTTAAGAATATTTCTAGCTCAAGAATCTGATGGATTACCCCATTTGTCTTCCATATTACTATTTGTAAATTAAGTTTCATTTTTAGTCAGTTCAGAAAACTCCGATTACAGGAGTCTCTCGCCAAGTTTTTTATTTCAGGCTGTTAAGGTTGTGGTTACACAATGGTTTGCAGGTATTCTGTTGGGTATCAGTATTTAATAAATCAAATTTCGTTAAGTTTATATTAATTATGTGCTGTTCATTTTGAAAAACTTTTTGTTGACTGAAAAATTGCTGTCGGATAAATTGATATATTTTACCCAAGATAATTTTGCGGTAAACATCCCGAGGCACATCTTTCGAAAAGGATAATTTATTTAAACCTGTAATCTAATAAATTTACAATGTACGATTACAATTATAATTTTAGCTTAATATGTATTCGTTATAGTCTTAATTTCCGGTTCGTCAACAACGACACTATATAGTACAGCACAAGAACGGGCAAACATTAATAAATTAAAATGAAGAACCGGAAAAGTTCAATTATAATTAAATATAAACTATTAAAATAATATACAGTGTATACCCAGCCTTAGTCAATCATATTTTGGGGTACACATACGCGCTTTACTACAGAAAATCTACATATTGACTCATTTTGATATGTGCAGAATTTGGAGGCGTACAAATTTAATCAAAACTCTTAAAGATTTAATAACACACACACACTCACATACTCGTGTGGATATACACTATAAAAATCTGCTTCAACTTACCTAATACTTTATTTACAACATCACAGTTATGCTCGATTTCTTGTAGCCACCGTTTTACATTCGCAAATGATTCACCATTGGTTACGTCATATACTATTATAACACCATGTGTACCTCTATAATATCTGTTACCAAAACAAATAAAATAAAATAAAAAAAAATCATAATCAATATAATACACACAAGTATGTAATAAAAACTATGTATTATAGTTGTTATATATATTTTAAAATCGATATAAAAAATAAAAACGTTTAATGGCATTTACATAAATTGAATCGTTAATTAGCTAACGACTTATGGTTAGATTAAGTTCAAAAGTTCACAGAAAATTTGTGGTATGTAATCTTGAGAATTCGATTTTGGCGGAACTTTTTCTAGAATACCTTAAACAGCTCTTGTATTTAAAACACATATCTTCTTCTCGCCTTTGTCTTGGTCGTCGTCATATGATATCATATAAACAAAGCAGCACATAACAAGAGATTATCTAATTTAGTATTGAAGTAAATTACTGTTCATTTAAGATTTGCGGTTTTACAAATTTTTATGACCATACAAGTTCATATCGCGCGAATATGTTCATCTAAATACTTAATAAATCATTTTAAAATTGTAGACAAAATAATTTTCTTATTTAAGCATATTGTCAGTAAAACTTCATATAAATATGTTGGCTAATGATAGGAAAATATTTAGAAATAAAATGAATTGGAAAATTAGTTTCATGTTCACAATTCAAATGTTTGATGCATGTGCACTGTACAAGAAGCAATGTATGAGTTTAAATAGTTATAAGAATGTAAAATTGGCCATTACTGGCTTGTACCAAAAAATAATCTGACTCCACTGAATTCGATCCAAGCTAACTCTACAAATACAGGAGAAGATAAATCGTTTGATATGCAGCGAGGACATTGTCGAAAGCCTCCACGGAAACTACCAAATGATAACTCTACTCTCAGAGGTAATTTATGATGCCTTTCTCAAATATCATATACAATTTCTCATACCAATCACTCATTGTCCTACTGTTACACCCATATATGATAATGGGGTTTGGACAACTTTAGCTATTCGATATTTTTAAGGTTCAACAGACGTGTTGTAATTTGACCTCCTACAATTATCATGATCCTTTCTTCAATAAAGGACATAACACTGCCACTTTTTCATTAATTGGGCATAACTTTGCTTTGCCATGCCAATCGATTAAGGACTAACAAATATTGTTTATCTCTTAGTAGAATGGATTCTCTATGATATTGCCGTAGTTATAATTTGACAAATTTTGATCTACAACATTTGACGCATGTTGAACGTTAAGTAAATTTGAAAAATTTTCTCTTTTAAGTCTGGAGTACTACATCGATGTTAACCAGAAGGTTTTGAACATGATCTCGAATGGTCTCATACCGAGGTGCAATCTGGCTATTTCTTTTTTTTAAATTACTTGAACTATACGAATTTCTCGACTGCAAATTCATAAAGGCTTCTCTAACCTATATGGTTTAAACCATATAGGCTTGTATATTCGGAAAAATCTGAGTAAAATTTTATTTGTTGTAAAATGAGTGGAATTCCGAAGTTAATGAATTTAGAGTGGATTTTGGTTGGTTTGGAAAGTTCTAGAATTAATTCGCGCTTCTTCTTAGGTTATATTCTATTGTTCGACAGCAAGCTTGCACTCCTTATTAAACCAATCATTTAGAAGATTAATTTTAACCCTTAACCATACTTAATCTCCTGGGCGACACAAACATTTGCAGTTTTCAGTATCTTTTATAGAGCATTCACTATCATTTCAAACGGTGATTGGTTTACTTAGTTCATTTCCTAACTAGATTTTGAAACGTAAGGTATATTTTCTTATGATTTCTGGCTATATGAATTTGGTAACGGACCAATATGATCTCACATCTTGAATGAACTGCTATCGTCCCTTAATTAGATATTTTTATGATGAATGTGCTAGCCACAATGATAACGTGGGTGATCGCAAATTAAATTAAATTTCCCATATCGGCCTCCAGTTCGTTTCGGAAGTACGATCCTATGTTTTCTTAAAAGACGGTCTGATTTTTGCGAGTATAGGTATTTCACGCGACAATCGTAAATCGCGTGTCAAAGAGTTGTGGCTCGGTGTTATTTTTCCGGTAATATTTTTGTTTTTTATTAAATTTTTTGAACAGCTTAAAATTTTTACCGAAACGAGGAGTCAGTCCAGCGATCTAAATCAATCAGTCTAGCTCATTTAATCACCTGCTACAGCAAGTAAAGGAGACTTTGGTGAATTTTCAAATATATTATACTCGTTTATATGTACGATACACGTTTAAAAAATAATAATTAAACACAAGCTCTGCAACAAGCAAATAGTGGCTCTCCTCTTATTGATCGCGAGGTAGCATATTCGTTTCCTTCATTAGGATTTTTTTTTTAAATTCTTGTTTTTATGGTTAAAGAGATAATATTAGTGAAATTTATTTACAATTAAGTGATTTGAATCCAAATTGGCCAAAACGTAACAATTAATGACAATAATGGGATTGTGAAATAAAGCAAAATAAAAAGACAGTAAAATATTGGAAAAATAAAAGAACTAGACACTGATCGATAATTGATCGTACAAACAATTTGTCGGTCTACTTGGAAATTATAATTTTTTGAAGTAAAGGATGAAAAGGAAATTTTGAACAGTTTATTTTATAATAGTCTTTTTAATCAATCAGTTAATTGATCAATCACTTCGGGAATGCTTTACTAGCTTAGGTAAGTCTTATGTGACAAAGTTTTGGCACTATATGATTCGATCTAAGTGCAACAGCTTAAGCCACTGCATCAGTTACTCGATTTATTTTTATAATAAAAAAAGTGATAAGTACCCTTAGTCAGAAACGCATTTATGAATAACGAGTACTTTGGAATAATGACATTTCGGTCGTTATATTTATAATTATAAATATATTATTCTGTAACATGTTCGGCAATTTGATGTTTTTGCTTTGTCTGAAACTTGGCTAAGTAATAAAAATACAAACAAGTCCCTCTCCATAAATAATTATAATTATAAATTGTTACGTTGTGATCGTCTTTCTAGAACATCTATTTGAGCAATCGTACGTAGTTCGTGCAGTGTGGTGATATGATTTGTATGCTGATGACTTGTTGCTTTATGTTGGTGGTATATCAAATTTTAACGAGATTGTATAGTGTCTTAACTGTGACCTTAAATGTGATTCTTTATGGGCTAAAAATAATTCGCTTTTACTTAATTTAAGTAAGATTAAAGCTTTATTACTTCCTAAGTTTAATTGATTGCTCGATAAGCACTAATGAAGCGATCAAATTTAGTGGTAGAAAATACCTCATATTTCGTGTAACCAAATGTTACAGAAATCACAAAATATGTTAAATATGCTACAGAGAAAGTTCCTTCTACCGGTTTTAGTCCGATGCGAATGATATTTTAAATGTGTAACAAGTAGTTTTAAATGTGTAACAAAAGGTCCCCAAAAAACCCGTATACGATCTCTACCAAAGTCAAGAATATGATAGCAGAATTAAGAATTGATAACCTATTGAGTTAAACTTTTTTTTTCTTGGTGTCTAATTTAGATCGAATCCGATGGCAACAACTTTATGATCAAGAACATTTAATAGTAAATTACTAGATAGGGTATAATTTAAATGTACTCTAATTTTGATTAAAAAATTTACACTTGATCTTACAGTAAAACTATTTTTAGAACTAATTCCCCATATTTTCGTTGATGGAATAAGAAACCAGTATCTGTCAGTAATTAAATAAATTTTGTTTATTTTTCAATAATTGAATCGTTAAAATGTGAATTTCAATAAAACACTTATCAAGCCTATTAAACTGCATAAGCAATTAAGCATATAGTTTAAAATTAAATCTCACGATATTTGGTTACAAAGTTGATCGTATACAAAAATTTTACTCCATACCAATTCAATCTTCAAGTTTATGTAATATTATGTTTATGAAGCTATCTTTTCAAGTTTATGTAATATACCATTAAAACGTTCTTAATATACATATAAAAGAATTTGGTTTACTTACGTGCTAGTTATTGTTCTAAATCGTTCCTGCCCTGCTGTATCCCATATTTGTAATTTTACACGCTGCCCATCTATCACTACCGTTCGAATTTTAAAATCCACTCCTATTGTTGTTATATAATTACCTGAAAATGTGTTATCTGAAAACCGAATCAACAGTGATGATTTTCCAACACCTAAAAATAAAATGTAAAAAAAATAAATGATATATTTAGTAAATAAGACGAATTTTAGCTTAAATATAGTACATAATATATAAATATCATAAATTAACAAGAAATATGTCTTAAAAAATTTATGTTTTTTTTACATATATGTGATAAGAAAATGCGAACAAAAATTTTATATATGTATTTCGAAAGCGCAACAGACGACGATTATGATAACATTTCAAAAATGTGGTGGTTGCTATAGTGGGTATTGTATATACAGACATACATATTTCAATAAAAACGATAACAAATTAACCAACTTGCGATCATTTTTGTGCATATGACTCACTTAAATGATATTTTCACTCTATATACTTATCCCATATAATTATGCTGTAACGTCTTATAAACAATTTTGCCATTGATCAGAACCAGTATACAAATCGAATCGATTTTTTTATTTTATTTTTTAGGAAAAACAACTTAGTCATCATCATTTTGACCACATAGTATATAAGTGAAATAAGACTATGTACTATGAATTAGTGCCAATCGATTTGTTGATGTTTTTAACACGGAAATGCAATTTATTTGAATAAAAACATAAAAAAATGGAATATATAGATTAAATTACTTTACATGTTAGAAGTAAGAAATTAGAATTTTGCTGATGTAAAGAAAATATTTTTTTTAAAGTGCAAAATTTTTTAAAATGTTTTGGCTCTTCGGAAAACTGAACTGTTCACATACATAATTAGTTTGCGTGACAGTTATAATTGACTACGTTCCAATGTGTTTTATAATCTTTATCGATCGATCAATGTTCGATTAAATCCATTCTAAATTTGTATTATATTACTGAAGTTAGCTTCCTGTTCTATATAAACCGATAAACCTTCGGTTACGATCAAATAATATGAATAGCAGAAATATAAAAGTTATATTCCTAAGACACACAATTTGTGTAGCTCTGTAACGACTATCTAGGCGATATAATCAATTTCAGTTATAAATTAGAGGAGAAGCAATACGATTGACAAAATTATTCAGCAATAGCCAAACTTAATCTAGTTTTTCAGTCGCTGAGGTTAACACTTTCAAAATGGAATCGTCAAAATAAACCTGCAGCAAACAAACTGATGATCGAATCTTTAAATTGTCCGTTTGTTAAAAAAAACTACACTTCAAATGTCAATAACACACAGATTAGCATCATTCTGAAGCTTCTTCTAACAGAGTGATAATATAACAACCGTCCGTGAGATGCCGCCACCAATTATTTTATCAAAAAAAAAATACGTATTTAGTATATAAATCAGGTAGCGTTACTTATTAAGTAATAAAATTTGAAATGAAACGCGAGGAGCTAAGTATAAAATTGACACGATCAACCTCGAAAAATTCACTAAACTCGGTTAATAAATGTGTGTCTAATTTACAACCGTTTTTATTCTAACCAAACTATTTTGCCATTTTTTGACATGGTGGAACTTACATAATTTTAAATTTGAATAAACATTTTTTTCGGTGAAACCACCAGTCATCATATTTCATATTGATTCCGTTGATACAGTCTCGACCTATTATGTCCATAATCTTAGTGCAACAAAACGTTTAATTTACATAGTGTTTGGTTCTAGTACTAATCTTGAAAGAGCGTCAGAAACCTTATGCTTTTTTCAGCCATATTTTTTTACAACATATCTGACGTTATTATAAGGTCACTGTTTTGATTGGTAGTAAGAGCTTTGCTTAAATATTGAAAGTATCAATATACTTTCAATATTCCAGGATAGTCCCGAGTTAAAGTAAATCTTTGCTCTCTAAACATTTAAGACCACATCAAATTATGAATTCCAATCAAAATAATTATTTAGAAACTACAGTTTTGTTTCGTTTATGAAGCTTAAAAGCTTTGGCCTGCTTTTAAATTTGCAAGTATCTTGCATTAAATTTAAAATATTGTAATGCATACAAATGGATGCATTGTTATTATGTGATTGCTTAAGATATGGTAAAAGCTTGTTATAGCAATAAACACAACTATAGAGACTTTGCCACAACAAGATGTTATAAGCAACCCATCCAAATAAAATTCATGTCTATAGCCAAGAAAAAAAAATTGTATACATCGTATATACAAAACGTTGATCTAATGATTCGACAATGCCAAAATCCCAGTGAATTTTAAAAGGCTAATAGGTCGTAAACGACAAGGATTCACTAAATTTGCATATTATTTTTACATTTTGTAAAAGGGGGCCATCTATTGGTTTGTTTTTAAATCATACGCTATGGCAACACTTTTACTATGGCAACGTGTAAAATTTTGGCAGTTCCTCAGTTTGATGTTTCGCGGCACGAAATATATTTTTGCTTGACGAGCATTTCGAAATATTGAAAACTTATTTTCAAAGTAATCGTTAGGTAGGCGAAACCGTGCAAATTTTCAAAATATACATTGGTCGTGAATAAGCACCAAGCGGAACCGTTGTAGTGAAATTGGTGAAAAAAAAATCGTGATAAAGGTTTGCTATTGGATAACAGAAGTGATCCACGAGTTCGGACAGTGCGCACGGCCCAGTATATTATGGCTATGGCCCATAGTGTAGGGTCGATTTCATCGAATTAGTCGCTCCAGTCTGTGGAAAATACTGCGCAAAGACTTCGGATTATTTGCCTAAAAGGTTCAGACGACTCAGACGTTGAAAGCAAATGACCATCCGCTTCGATATAAGATCTTGGGCCATATACTAGCTTGATAAAGACGTTCATTTTGGTCGAAAAATCATCTTTTCAGACGCATTTCTATGTCGGGGGGCTAAGTAAACAAGCAGAGATACCGGTTTTGGGGTTCAGAAAAGCTTCACGTAATCGTAGAGAAGCCAATGCATCCACCAAAAGTAACAGTTTGGATTTAGGAGTGATGACATAATTCCGACATACAATCGATCTTTTGTGCACCAAATTTGGCAACCTAAAAATCAGCCGTTTTAGAAATGTTCATTGGCCCGCGCGGAGCTGCGATTTGACACCGTTGGACTTGTTCTATGGGGTTTCGTTTAGGATATATACATAAGTAATGCGGATATTCTAGAGATAATTCTAGCTTTAAAACATAACATTGCGACTATTATTCGTGAGATAGGTGCCGAAAGCGTTGTACAAGTGCTTTCCTGGTTGAATTGTTAAAGTAAACTAAAACTATTGCTAATTTTTAAAACTATGTCGTTTTTATGAAAAACCCCTCTATGGTCACCATATGGGCTTTCAATAGGGACGCTCGAAATTTGTTAGGTTATTTACTTTTAAAATCAGTGCTCCATTACGAGAAATGATGCACCTTACGAGTTTCTTATCCTTGTCACAAGTCCTGCTGATTCGAAGTTTGGTGATCAATTAAAGTCAACCGGTTCGATAAATAATCAGACAACCAACATCCCTACATACGCAAGGATTGCTGAAAACACTGCTTTTGAGCGTGTACGGGAAAACCCGATAATTTCACATGGTTCACAAGAACATGGTCTTTCTGCAACTTTAATTTAGGGTATTTTGTGTCAAAACTTATGGGTCGGCACTCGTAAAAAAAAATCTAACTGAACCAGGAACCTAGACCATAGACAATGCCGTGTGTTCGCTGATAAGGCTCTGGAGCAGTCATCTACCACACCCAAATTTCACCAAAAAATTATCTTTAGCGACGAGGCCTTTTCTTCTATGAATGGCTAATAAGCAAAATAGTCTGATTTGGGGCGAAACTAATCTACACGAGATATACCAGCACAAAATGCACCCCAAAAAAGTCACTGTTTGGTGCGGATTTTGGTCTGAAGAAATCATCGGTCCGTACTTTTTTCAAAACGAAACTGGCATTGCCGTAATCGTCAACGGCTTCTTGTAGCATTAACTGGATAATAAGGATACTGACGATCAACATCTTGCGCTGAACAAATAAACATAGTAGTAACTGGTGTAGTCAGATGTCTTTGGTTTTTAATACGAAGTAAGTTTAGCTTTATTCCTTCAGAAACTGCACTCGATCACCGATCATTTCGAATGATTGTGATCGTAAATGAACTATCCAATCTTGATTATCTTTTCCATAGGCAGTAATGTGGGAGCTTTATGCGTGTTTCACAAGTACTTTCATGGTCATATAGGAACTTTAAGGTGCCTGGTTTCTCAAAGCCCGTGCATAATTCAAAACGGCCTTTGCCCAGAAACTATTGATTGAAACTGATTTTTTCATGATTTAAAATCCCAACAGATATTCTTTTAATATATTCTAGCAGATAGATCTAGTCTGTGACAGCGGCTTTATCAGTCTTAATAAATAGTACTGAAGAAATGCTATGGCATCTAGTATTTATGTAAGTTCATCTAATTACCGGTTGTATAGCGATTGAATAACTCGTAAAAGATTTTTGATTACCTACCGGTATGCTATTTCAATTTCGAAATGACGGATATAAAGGTAACCTCTCGAGATTTTAATAATGAAATATACTAAAATTAAACTAGAACCTGCCTTAATAATATCGATTTAGGTAGTAAAATACGATTTCGAAACATACTTTTATTTATTATTAAGTAAAGTTGATATTTATATATATATATATATATATATATATATATATATATATATATATATATATATATATATATATATATATATATATATATATATATATATATATATATATATATATATATATATTTATACTTAGTTAAAATAATTTACAACATATAGATTAGATAATTATAGATATGATATCACAATAATATAATCTATAAGTATATACAGCATAGAGTATTCGTATATTGACTGTAGAATTTTATATGACTACAATTAATTAAAGTCCTAGTGCTGATACTAATTCCCTACCAATAGTTATTTAGTAAATTTTACCTATAGAATAAACTTGTTGAAATAGTTTTATATGAATTTCGATTCGATCTGCAAGTTTACGAGGCAAGCAGCTGCTTTTTTTCTTAAGTTCTGGATAATTATAGTTCACTATATAAATAATACGTGGAGTCAAAAAGCGTGCAGATAAGACGAAAACATTAATTTATTTAAGAAAAACGGGAAACCCCTAGTTAAGTTTAAATATTAGTTCGGTAAAATGACAAATTGGGTGACAACGGCATTTTAATATTTTATCCGGAGTTCAAACTAAAATCGATATTTTGAAAAGACTTCATAATTAAAGTTACTGAAATCATTTTAGCCTGAAACATGCTGATTACCAAAGCACCTTTGCAACAAGCAGGTTTAATCTAGACTTCACAAACTCAAAAGGACTCGTTGTTTCGTAAGAAACTCGATGGAAAAAAAAATTACCATGTATCCCAAGGCTATACCATTGTCAGTGACTCTAGCGCTAGTCAAATAGCGATACTCCTCTCAGAAATAGCAAAATTTGGGAAGAGTCACTTTGGGGCCATATACTCTTCTTTTGGAAGTCTTTATTCATCTCTCATAATCATCCTTTAGAGTTAAACTCTCACAACCTTACTTGACAACCTTACTGATCAACACCTTGTACTACTTCAGCTTATCGGTATTATATGTGACATTAATTTGCTTGCCGTGCAAAGAAAGAAATATTAAGGAACATGACGTAAATATTGAACTAAACGCCAACAATATAACTGTAGAAGATGTAAATTATACAAATTACAATCTGGAAATGGCGGCAGCTACAGGGCGAGATGGGATATTTAGTAAGTTTATAGCAACGTGTCTCGTGTTCACAGACATTATTTCTGAGAATGTCGAGAAAAAACTAATTGTGACTAGTCTAATCCTGAACCTAAGAAAGGATTTCGACTCGGTAGACCATGACATTTTAGATGATAAGAATAAAGAATCATAATCGGAACCTTCATATAAATCGAAAATCTGTCCATAAATTGTTTCCATTAGGCGAAAGAAACAAACCTTACACTGTAATTCTCTTATGCTTATCTATAATGCCTTTATTTAAGCACATTTGGGAGGATGTGGTAAGCTTCGGTGGAAAGCGCGCTGTATTAACCCATTTAAGATAAATTTATCAAAAACGCAATAGTGAATATATCATTATAATTGCAATCCTATACAAAATTAACATGATTTTTTGTGTATGAGCAATCCCGTTATTCGAAAAACTATATAAAGAAATGATTAAAACGAGAATACAGTCATTTTTAATTATTCGTGCATTGGTAAACGTCGATTAAAAAAATGGATCCTGATACTATAAAAAAGTAAGTCAATAACGATAATTAACAGTTATACTATATTAGGTTTTATAATATAAAACTATTGTTTGAGCCGTGTTTGTAAGCGGTTGCAAAACCGCAACATTTGTCTTTAGTTGATATATGTAATTTTCTAGGAAAACTTCTTGACAAAGTGTGGCTGAAGTGCTTGATGCTTTGGACAATATACCTGATTGATATCCAGCTGCCCGATTTCTGTAGTTGACGAATCAATGTTTCCCTACTACGGTAGGCACCCATGAAAGCAACACATTCGTAAAAAGCCGGTTCGTTTTCGCTGTGATCGTTTTGTATATGTGATGCAAAAACGTACGTTAAAACACATCTACCTCCACCACACCCAACAATTGATTTTTTCGTCATATTCCTCAACTCAGACTGACAGAAAATAATACAGTGCAAACTTCTATGGTTTTAATTTTTAAATTTCTGAAACGAATAATAAAGTTTGATCGACCTATTTCGCAAACTTCAACGGTTCATTCACATAATACACGACGTCGTTCCCATTTCCAAATCCAGTTCTTCAGTACAAATTTAAGAAATAATAATGTGATTTATAAAGGTCTTTAAGCGTAAAGGTCTCCAAAGATCATTCAACTGTGAATGTCGAATAAACGGATGGGTTATGTTCTGCGAGCCATTTCTAAACGAATGGAGATACCATTTGTTATGAAAATGACTCGGCCTTTTCTGGTTGTCTAGAAACCGATAAAGCTGGATTGTTGATACGTTACGGGCCTGTAGAATTTTCTTATTATTATTAGAGAGAGGAGCGATGTCAAAACTAATCTTATAAATTCGTAAAGTCAGTTCAACCAATTTTTTTTTTATTAAAATTTATGGGTCCGATCAATGGATTTATTGTCTTTTAAAGGCTAACTTTAATCGATACTTTACATTCACTTTATTTATTCAATCCAAGCACACAAGTACTTTATACCACCGGCGTAATGCATAGCTCCATTTCACCCAGTAAAATGAGATAAAAGCAGTGAATTTTGCAGTAAAGCTCGGTTGGACCCGATTAGTATGACAAAACGAAGTTATGCTTTGTGAATGGAGTGGCCGCTTTAATTGCACAAAAGATTGCGACATAGCTCTCACTTGCACAGCATATTACTGTCTTACATAAGAATGTAGAGGATCATTCGTATAGCGGAGGAGATTATAGTTGACTACCAAGAAGAATTTCATTTTAATCGGTCTGTCGCTGATCAGTTCCAGTCGGATGAAGCAGCGATTTATGAGAGAAAAACCGTCATTTGGCCGGCGTAGAGGTCACGTCCGGCGACCATGGCCCTTCGGAATAGAGAACGACGTGACTTGTTTTGATTCTCTAGAACAATATAAAGGACAAGCTCGAGATCGGAACCGATGGAGATAGATTATTGATACTGTACGGGAGACTAATGGCCTGTAAAATCCTTTATTATTATTAATTACATGAAACCTAGATAGTGACTAAGCTGAAATATTCTAGTGAAGCCTTGACCACCAACATGTTAACAAATTTAAATACATATTTTCTGCTGATCTTTTAATTTCGTTTAATTTTTTTTATTAGTTTTTCGTCGTTCACACAAGAAAAGTCCCACTGACATCTTCAAATTTCATAAACAATACTGATCCCGTGCACATAAGACAGAAACCAGAGAATTTAATTTATTTTATATACACAAACGTATACACAATCACAAATCTTAAGGTTATTTTAAGATAAAAAATTTCAAAAAAACATAAAGACAAAGACAGATATATGCATGTAAGAAGGAGATAAACATAAATGAAATAATAGTAGTAGTAGTGGTAGTGGATTACACAAATTAATAATCTCCGTCGATTTGACGATAAAAAAATTATTATTTTTTGTATTATATTTTCGGGGTTGAATTAAATTGTGTTTCATGTCGATAATAAATCAAAAGACTTACCACTATCCCCTATAATTAATAATTTAAATAAATGATCATATTCCCGAGTCATTTTCTTTATTATTTATCATTAAAAAAAAACAAACTGGACACTGAAAACCCGATTCGGAATTCACTGGCTTTTGTTTCCTATATTTTTACACCACTATACACGATTTTTTTTGATTTATTTCAAATTATAAACTAGATAAAGTCCATTCACTTAAACACAGATCAAAAACACCTTAACACTATTTTAGATCGATTAATAATCGAATAATTATTAAATTTTTGCAACAACACACAAAAGAACTCAAAAAAAATTTTTTTGTAGTATTTCGTGATTGTCACAAAACAGAAGACATTTTGACGTAAGAAAAATTTTAGTTCAATGAATCAAAAAACATAAAATTCTTGTAGTGCGATTCCTGTACTGTGACATTTTAAGTTTTAGTACCCGATTAGTAGAAAATCCAGGGGATCCCACTCGAATGTAGAGCGTCGCTACAATAATTTTGCATTATTTTATGTCGCAAGGTTTAGGTAGGTTTGAAATGAAATTTGTATCATGTATGAGCCTAAATCTGTTTCACTATTCCTTGTTTACATCCCTAAAACGTAAAATCAAATATAAGCATTCGCAATTTTGAATCTAATCGGAGTACTAAAATGACGCAAAAAAATGTAAGTACTAAAATTCTTCAATTCCAATCAGGCAATTCAACGCTTTTCGTGTATATTTTCTATTATTTGACATCGTTCCATTTTAAAATTTAATTATCTAAAATAAAACATACCCCAAACCTAAAACTAGTGTATAGTAGAAATAAAATATATAGTTTAATTATTGTGCAATGCAAAGTTTTATTCAAACAACGAATATTACCGTGCAATTAGTCGAATTTAATGAATTTTGGCGCAATCCTCGTTGTGGTGTGCGTGTTGATGTGTGTTTGATGTTTTAGTTGTGTTGTGTTGTTGTAATTTTTGACATTTCTGCCACTTATAGCCAAATGCCAAAAACAGTTTGACACAAATGTAAATAAAAATTTTGTGGAATCGCATTATTTTTAATTAAATTGATCTAATTTTTTATAAAAATTCATTATGTCGAGTAAATTAGAATTTGATATAGATCCAGTTGTGGGTTTAATGCCGGTGGGTAGTTGATAAGATGCATACTTTGGAATTGTGTATGAAACTAACCTTAAATTTGTCGATTGTGTAATTTCAGGCTATTCAAGCGTTGATTCGGCCACCGGGAGAGGAAGTGGCTAAACCCGCTAGTAAAAAAACACCACATCCATATTATAAGAGGCCTGGGCGCGGTCATAATCATGATACATGTGATGCTTGTCAAGAAGGTGGTGCGCTTATTTGTTGCGATAAATGTCCATCATCATTTCATCTGGGTTGCCAGTAAGTTAAATTTATTTAGACTTTTTGGTACAGAGTCGATCTCATCGATAATTTTGACATTTTTAGTGATCCCCCTCTTTCCGAAGAAGATATCCCGAATGGCCAATGGTTATGTCATACTTGCCGAATGACTCTAAAATATCCACAATCTAAGTCGAATTCGATCGAACAAATTGCTATCGCTGTTAAAACCGAACAGTTGTCTGATCAATCGCGTCCAACTACGCCAGGAGTCTTGGATACTGCTGCTGGAAATGCGGCAATCTCTGATTTGAATATCATTGCAACCACAGCTGCTGCTATTTCGGCCGGAACACCATTATCCGCATCTACACCACCCATAATGACGACATCAATTCCAAGTAAAATCCGTAATCTAAGAAAGCGGAGCAGTTCACGAATGTCAGTTTCAAGTGACACAAGTGACAAGTTTGGTAATAAAATGACGAATAATTTAAAACAGTCAAATTGTATCGAACCTCCGACTTTATTAAAAGCTCTCATGGATCCTAACAAAAAAGTAACACCGATGGACGAATTAATTAAGGCGGCTAGTATACTGAATCCGCGGCAATTTGAATTACCGCGCGAAATGAGTATTTATTGCCAGTTTCCCGGAGCGGATAAAATCGAGCCATGTGGTAAGAACGGCGCTAAGCGATTGACAAGGAACAATAGTAAAACGAAACCCTATGAACTAGATCCACAAGGTTTAGTTCCATTACCGGCTAAGACATGTTTTACCTGTCGTAAGTCATGTAAAAAGGCTCCGCTTGTCTCATGTGATTATTGCACATTGCTCTTCCATCAGGATTGCCTTGATCCCCCGCTTACGGCACTTCCGACTGGTATGTGGATGTGTCCAAATCATCCTGAACAATTTATCGATTGGAAATTAGTTTCGTCAGTCTCGGCGACTGAACGAATCAAATTATGGAATAAATTCAGTGGCCCGGTCGATCACGAAACCATTAAAACCGAATTCTTGCGTAAAGTTCATTTAAAAAATCCACCATTTCGGATAAAGCTGAAACCGAAACCTCGCGATCGGGTCGAAGTACCGCCAATGATTGCTTATCATTATAAAAATCCGCCACCCCTGTTACCATCACTAAAAGAGGTGCTGCGCTACGACACACTGAATAAATTCAATCAGACCTCGATCAATCTTGATACGCTTCGAGATTGTGATCAAAATTTATACGATTCGGTTGTTTCTGATATAAAATCACTTGAGAAGGCCGATTGTGTAATCGATGGCGAGCGACCCAAAGAATGTCTCGACGAGGAAATAGATTCGGATAATGATGTGATCGAAATAAAACCAGATCCTCATAATGACACAACGACTAATGTGCTGTTGTGCCACGAATCTATCGAGCCGGAGGCCAAAAAATTAAAATCGTTGGTAAACAGTGACGATTTGGCGAGTTTAAATTTAGAATTGGAGCTCAAAAATTTAGATTTGTCACTGATCAAATTGCTTGCAATTCAGAGACTGCAGCAAATCATAAAAGAAAATCCTGAGGTAGTTGGAAAAATTTGTGAACAGAACGAGCTGAAGAAGCACGACGCAATTAAAAGCGAGTGTCGCAAGTATAAAACGACAACACCGTTACCAAGTCAGCTGCTTACAAAAGAGGATATTGAACGAATTGCTCAACAATTTTGTGTCAGTCCCATTAAAGTGGAAGATAATACGACCGATGGAAATAACTTAACGCTCGAAACGAACAATAATGAGGCAATGCTTCCGGAAGAGTTTAAGATTAAGCAAGAAATTGATGAACAGTTCTACGGAACGGAAAATAATGAAGTTCAAAAATTTGTCAAAAGTTTGGAACATCCTATACTCGAGTCGAATATAAAATGCCGTGCTGTAATCACACCATTCGATTATGCTTCATACAATACTAATTGGCAGATGAAATATTCGATCGATCAATCGATATTTATGCGTTATCGTAGTTTAACGATTGGTTCAGGATCTGGAAGTGATCTCCAACTAACAAATTATGGCCAATGTTCGCAAATTTCAAAAAAGCATGCTATCATATTTTACGATGATGCTACTAGAGAATTCGAGCTACTTAACTATTCTGAATTTGGAAGTGAACTGAATGGTCAGCTCTACTCGTGCGATTTATCAGAGCGGCCGATTGAGCCGAAAGCTACACCGGTTAAAAATACGGAACCAACTCAAAACGAGATTAAAACATTGTACGAAAATGTTCGAGATATATTGGATAAAAAGCGTGGTATTAAGCGAGGCGATTATTATCGAAGCTTCGAGAATTTAAAGTAATATTATGCGTTTTCTCGTTTAAAGAATTTTACAAATACTATTTTTTAATTTAATTTTACAGAATGGCGGCACCCGAACTGCCTGTCTGCAATTGCAAGGCAAGGAATCCCTTGATATCAGGATGGGAGGGAACTGGTCTTATACCACACGGTTCACTCTTAAAATTTGGTTGCATATCATTCGTATTTTCGATCACCGATCGTAAAGATAACCTAAAAGAAATGAGCGATTCTGATTCCGACGATGCGGCTTAACGCAACCATTTTCACCGCCGCGATAAACTAAAAAAGCTCAATTTGTTCAAGAAATGCTCAAAATACATACAGAAATTTATAAGATATTGAAGCGTCTGCGAGAGAATGTGATTAATATTAACTAATAAATTTTATTATTTAATAATATTTTTATTTTGAAGATGTATAATATAATCTAGGAACAGTACAAGTTTTTTTTTCTAATTTCATAGGAATTTTAGCCAAAAATTTCGTCGAAAATTTATCTTTATCAGGTTTTTGTCATTTTTAAGAGTTATATACAAAAACAATTTAATGTTACAAAATTAAGGAAAATAATTTTTAAAGATTCTATTAATAAAAAAAAACCTCGTAAAAATATCTTTGCCGTTCGTTTTTTTCTAGTATCAGAGAATTAAAAAAAATGTATATGGAAATTTAGTCGCTATTCAAATGATGACATTTAGGAGACGACATTACTTTTGCAACACACATTTTGCATACAATTCTCGTTAGTCCATCAATTTTTTTTTTGATTTTCAGAACAATATTATGCAGTTTTACATAATACCCCCATTTTCAGAAGTATACGGTTCGCTAGTTCACATAGAGAGAAACCTGTTATTGTGAGACGTCAGCTAGCCGAACACCAAGAGAATTAAAAAAAATCGTTTTGGATTTCAAATCCGGTCGTAATGACGGATGGATTGTGCATTTTTTTTTGTTATACTAACGAATTGGCTCTGGGTTTAGGCCTTCACGGGTTTCTTAGGAACATATGTAATGCTGAAATGCCCTATGTTCTGGTTTATACTGGGCCAAATACCTAATTGATATTAGTTTGAATTACTTTGATTGAATCGCTTTAGTGAGCGGTTTGTGGTCGGTAGCTATTAGCTCTTTATCGATTGCGGATATATCTTCAAAGCATCCGATAGTTTCCTAGAAAAGAATCCTAGCGGTTCCAGCGAATTATTCGGTAAATTGGTCTTTAGTTGCTTGAAAGCATACAGCCAGCTAGAAGAAATTCTTTCGCGTTTAGTAAAGTAGTCCAATGGGAATAGATAGATGTTACAGTTTCCGTTACCTTGAGTATAAACCTGCGGTAATAATTCATCATTCCGATAAATTGTGGAATATATCTAATTGATTGATTAGTTGGAAACTCCTTTAAAATGTGTGTCTAGGTGAAACATGCATTGTTTCTCTGATCTTAGTAAGGCTTCAATTATGTCGTCAATGAAGCGATGAAACTATTGTGAGGTTTAGCTGTATCATGTGTTGGAATTCAGTTATTACTGCTTTGCTTCGGATCGGATCTAATCTTCTTATTGGATAGGCTGCAATCCGCATTTGTAATGTAAACTAACAACGAAGCGAAAAGTAAAAATTACCGTACAGATGCAAGAAGTTTAATGGAAGAATTTCAGTAAAATTTAAAAATAGTTTTAAAAAAAGTTTTCACTACGTTTTCTTTTATAAAAATCTTTAAAATGATTCTACTGGGGACCAATAATACAACCCAATAATCATGCTAACAGCAGAAATTAACGAAACATATGCTATTCAGGTTCGTTATTCCCGCATGTATGTTTTTTGATCCTTATAGGCTACATCCAGCTTCTAACCTCAAATTGCAACTACTTCATTAAGTTTGGATACTACTTACAAACGATACTTAGTTTGGGTTTGAACTGAAAAAAGCCACTGATAAATTTGTCGTTGCAGTGATTTGTTAACCGGTTCGACAACGAATGGGTCAAGGTCTTATTTCTTCTTTTAAATCTGTCTAATGAAATAAGTGAAGTAAAGCACGATGAACTGCGTTTGGAAATAAATTTGGCCAAAATTCGTTAAATATGACGAATTTGATCTTAATTCGCTTGAAACCTTTTGTGAAAATATTGTATTATTTTCTGGATAACTTGGTTCCAACAAGTACAAGAAGGTGATGTGTCTAAATTGACAGAAACAGATCAAGGTTTGACAAATAATGAGCTAACAAAACTAGATCACCATTTTCAGGCATCGATTATCCCATATCGAGGTGTGGAATCCACTTCTCGAAATCTAAATTTAAAAGACTTGGCAGCAACAATTTGAGAGTGAGATTACAAAAGCTTTCCAAAATAATTAAAGCAGAAACCAGAAAGAAAACTCTGGATATGTTTTTCATGGCAGCTTCGTCTAAATCTATAGCTAGTGTAAGCTCAAATTCTCATAAAAAAAATCTAACTCCTTGATTCTAATGGGTTGCTTAAAGTTTGTATGAATTTAAATTTTAACCGTCTTTACCGGAACGAAAGCCTTCCGTAACGCGGAGTTTTGGTATTCCTCTACTTGTGCTAGTACCGTACTGAATTTTTTGAAAGTGCATGTAGTTTTTATGTTTTATGCATTCATTATCCTCGATATGCGCATTCTTCGTGGTGTGGTAAATCAAATTCATCGATGTAATATTGTTACTGAAACTACAAAACAGTACTACGGATTTATTTTGTGATCCGATGCATTACTTCGTTGACATATTCTCCATTTGAGATGGTTTACGCCAGTATCCTCTTTTTATCTTTCAAATGAACTGTATCTTTTTAAGATATCCCCGATAAAACCATTCGTAGTGCTCATCAAGCAGATAATAATCTTAATGGGTCGAAAACTCTGCTTCGGAGAGTAGTGTTCTTGTAATATGATGGTTCTATCTGCCAGACAAACTGAGATTGGTGCTGTCCAGTGAATCCTTTAATAAAAGTACGTCAATTGAGCAAAATATCTTTAATACGTTTCACAATAAGTTTGGAATGCGAATATTTTGCCAACAACATTAAATGTAATATGCTCGGAAATCCAATCAGAATGTGAACTTATTACCCAAATATAGGATAAAGAAATTATAGATGGATTGGATAAAATAATAACTGCAAATTACCAGAAACGAAAAAGAATGAGAAGCACTGAAAACAATATTGCCTTTAACAGAATCTTATGGTGACGACTAGTAGACGCCCTATGCTCCTAAATTGGAGATAATCGAGGTTAGAAACCATATTAAAGTATATAATTGTGTACCAAACCTAATGTACATACATAATGAGGACCCGCATGTATCTACACCTCCAATCATCGAATGCTAATTTAATTTTTGTGAAACTCAATCAACGTAGTTAACAAAATAACAGAAGTTAAGTGCATAAATCTATGTGACATATTTGGTAAATCACTTAAATCACCACCATATATAGCCGTAAACCACCATCTATCATCAATGTGGCACACAAATCTTAAGTATATACCAAAACGATACAGTAGAAAAATTGTTGATTTGATGTGTAATCAAACAAAAAAAAAAAAAAAAAATCGCAATAAGGCAAATCTACCTTTATGAAGCCAATCTATATTTCCATCAACAAATCACAGTATTGTGATATCAAGCTGAGCGAGTAGCCTAAATTAATGTACATAGAGTATAATGAAGTCGAATGTGAAATTCTGCACCGCCATATACGTGACGAGGTGTATAATACACATGTCTTAGCTCTCAAGACGCATGGGAACTTAATCTTAATAATTTCTTTATTATTAAATCTTTATTTATTATTAACAATAAAAATAAGTCATAAACATAATTTGAATACGCGCGATTTATCTACACACACACACACATTATACAAAAAAATAAAAATAAAACACCACGGGTGGTATTTTTGTAAAGCATCGCGATAATCACGGTTTTGACCTTTTTTGATTACTTGGGGTCATTTAAATATTTTTCCATTAATAAATTTAAAAAATTTAATGGTTTTTCGGGGTATATATTAATTAAATGCATTTGTTGTTAAATTATAAATAATTATGATTGATTTTCACTTTGACATCACTTTGGATAAAAATCAAAAAAAAAAAAAAACAAAAAATCGCGCGCAGATAACGGTGTATTCGCGAGTGATAAATGGTCGAAAAAAAAATTTGGCACGAAAAAGGTTAATAGTTATTGTTATGGACATTTTCGGATCAATGTATTTCGGGCCGATTGTGGTGCTTTAAAAATTATTAAAAGGGGGTCATAGGTTGGCAATTTATTTTTTATTTTTTTATGTCTGAATTTGCCGATTATACGCCGACTGTTGGACGTAATTATAGGAATAACAAATTTTCAAAAGAAAGTGAGATGATTCATAATAACTCATTATAGGTGGTATTGTTGGTTGAACTATTGATGTTGAACTGTAATAGTTTTGGTTAAATTGGCAAAACATCTGTCTAAGGCGAAATTAATAAAAAATAAATTTTTTAAATTTTCGGTTGGGTGGTCCATAGTAATTAAACGTTTGTTAAATTTGTATATTTTAATTTATCCACGGGTCAATTGTGATTTGGTTATGGTACGTATAATGCTTGCCAACCCTGATTGCTTCTGCTTTATGGGATGATGTTGAAGTGTTACTCAAGAGTCAAAATCAATCTTACTTTAGTTTTGAAATCATATCATGGTAACCAACAATAGGTTCTTTCTATTTATGCATGGTTCTGACACTTTTTACTGTTAGATTTGCTACAAAATATTATATATACGTTTTAGCAGAAAAAATGCCCAGACTTGTTGAAAAATGTAAGTTAAATCCCCATCCAGCACACGTTACATGTCATCGATATACAATCCGCAGAGCTTAATTCTTTAAAGGTAGCATGCAAATTTCTTTTAAACTAAACTATGGTATAAAGTTAGTGGTCGAATTGTGTATGATAATGAAATTAGGACTCAGCGGCTCTATTATTTTTTCCCGCATCTATTGTTCTGTGAAGATAACTGTCACAATTTATTTGTAGTTTCTGAATGATTAGAGGAGTTAAAACTCAACTCTGTTGATTGAAGTCATAAGAGTTTCTTTAACGGGTCTCACTACTAGAATAATGTACTAGGATAATGTAAAATGTGTCGCTTACTTAAGAAAGCAGGACTGATGACATGCCAGTTATAGTCATGACAACATTTAAAATACTTTTACATACTTTTCAGAACTGTCAATACACAACGAATGCACTCTGATCAACGAATTTTGATCAAACACAGTACAAAAAAATCTTATTCATTTTACTCGAGTGAACCGCAGAAATATCTAAGAAGTGCAAATAACATGTAACTTGAGCCTTTAATATCTAAATAATTTATTTGTTGTATTCTCAGTGAACACCTTCTGAAGAGCACTCCGAAATATAATGAAATTCCAGACTTGCATGTACTTTATTTTTAATTGAAGTAAGGATTCATGATCGTTGGGCGTAACTAAAATCACTTACAACATCATTATTGTTAAGATTTTAAACATCTGTCATCTAAATATCTTGATGACTTACCCAAATATTATGAAGAAGCTAAAGAACGTATAGAGCACAAACTACTATCAACATCGATTCAAAAAGCTTAGTAAATGGGAGAAGCAGGATGTAACGCGTCTTTTTTAACCTTCTCAACCAAAGCAACAGTTAAGAACCAGACAACAATCAGAATATACTAAGGAGCAGGGTGCAGTAATTCGCCAGCAAACAGTTGACCAAGTTCATCAATCAAAAGTCATTGACAGTTATTAAAATTGAAAGTTTTGTTAGGCTTACCATCATGCATTTGCTGGATTTTCACGATTTTCGAAATTTTTGATATTTGTGACAGAAAACTGACTATTTTGATGGGCTAACTATCATGCATTTGCTGGATTATGTAAATATTTTATTTGTGACAGAAAAATGATAGATTTGATGGGTTAACCACCATGCATTTTCTAGATTTTCCCAATTTCAGGAAATTTTCGAGTTTGTGGCAGAAAATGTACAGTTTTGATGGCTAACCATCATACATTTTCCAGCTTTTCTCGATTTTAGGAATTTTGGATTTTCTGGCATAAAATTGACAGTGTTGCATGCATTTCATAGATTTTCTCGATAGTAAAAATTTTCAATTTGTGGCCATCATGCATTTTCTGAATTTTGGAATTTTCCTATTTTGTGGCAAAAAGTTGAAAGATTTGGTAAATCATGAATTTACTCTATGTGAGGATAAATGAGTATTCATAAAAAAAAGAAGATTTGAGATGTCAACGAGACCTCAGTCAGATTCAATAGAAACAGAAGAGTATGGTGCCCTAAAACAATATATTAAGCGATGATATACCTATATTGGTAGACAAATAATTCTTACCGAATATAATTTGAGTTATATAATTTGGCATTCAAATTTTAATTTTAACTATTTAACATCGTTTGATTTTGACCCAATATTAAAGAAAATTGGTAAATAGCCATATAGGATTTAATCGGTGGTATTAGACACCTGAATCTAAAGTTGCTAAGTATAAGATATATCGACGTCGATTATACGCAATAATTCACTTGCATGCTTTAAATGTTAACCCTAAATTTTGACAGCTATTAAATTTAAAATCCCCGCAAATCATATATGCTAATTGGATTATCCGCGCCCATATAGCGCTAGGTCGTTGTGCATATACGAATATACATATATACATTTAATTGTTTATATACATATATCGTTAATAATCCACCCGATTAAATATTTTAATAATACAGAGTGAAGTGAAAGTGTTTCGTAATTTAAATTTTTTATTTTTTAAATCCCGCAAATTAATTTCAATCAATCATTTTAAAAAAAAAATTTTTTTGTGCGCCAGCCAAATCCAAATTTAATTTTTCATTTCCAAATTGATTTATTCATTAAAATTAGTCATGAACCAAAAAAAAAAAAAAAAAGTTTGGTTGATGTGAAAATTAAGTTATCAAACTTAATACAATCATACACACAATTCCACCAGTCTTCGAGGTCTTAATAATAATAATATTCGGTTAGGTCAGTTAAATAATTGACATATTACCATATCCAGCACTATTTTTATATATTTTCTTTTCTTCAGTTCTGCATTTGGTAATCGTTGCCATATATGTGCCGTGTATTTTGTCTATTCATCTACCTATTTACGATCTAAACTATGGATATAATCGTATATATTGATAGAGTTGAGTTTGAAAAACTATTTTTCATTTTATGTTTGCTAAAATTTCAATTCCACATTGAAATTGTTATTGCTTTGAATAACACAATAAGACGTTTCGGTTGTTGTTGTTGTTGTTTATTAATTGTATGCAGTGAAATGTCTCAAGTGGTATTTTTGTTCGTGATTTCTTGAGATTTAAATATTGGAATATAAGTGGAATGGAATTTCTATACGGATTATAAATATTATGTCATGTTTGAACATGTATACATATTGGGCTTAAGAATATACGTGTACCGTCATTGTAAAGTCATAATATTTCAAAGTATATGTTATGGTTCAGTGGGTCAAATACTACCTCAACATAACATCTAAATAAGTCTCCCACAATTTTTTTTACTTTAAAAATTGTTGACCCGGACTAGAGTCTATCAAGTGGTTTTTTAAAGTTTAAAGTTTGTTTTAAAATTAGCCGGTTGGAAAGCAACATGGTATTGCGAAATCAAATTTAACGTTTTGATTTTTTTCCTTCAACTCTGATTAAGAGACTATTGCTCAATTGAGGCCTATTGCTTTTAGTACTACACCCATATAGTGTTTTGCTATTCGTAATGCGATTCGACCATAAGTATTTAATTAGCTGTTTAAGGTACTCTATTCCTCTAACAGCGATGCAAGAGTTGAAGCAATAGTTCATGGCTAATGTATCGTAAATTTGTGAAACAATATTTGTTAGGTGACTGATCGTCAAATTCAACACAGTGCTCACTGAATTATCAGTCTTAACAAATGATTTGTTCAAACACCATATAGTAGACAAATATGACATCACTGCCAGAGGTTTTAAACAAAAATTAAAATCTCTGATAGATTTCATCATAAAGCACCGTGTGTATGGCCGAGTTCGTTATTGGATGTACTCCGTTGAATGGGAAAATCATATAGTCTGCCTTATGCGCACATTTTAGTTTGATTCGTTGACAAAATCAGACCTGATGAAATCATTTCAGTCGAAATCCCGGATGAAGCCGTAGTTCCAAAATTGCATGCGGTGGTGACTTATAAAAATATGATCCATTGGCCTTGCGGTGTTTTCAACAACGACTTATCCTTTACGATCGATGGTAAGTTTTCCAAGCGATATCCGGGGGACTTGATTGCTGATACTAACAGGCAATGACCGATACCCATTGTATCGTAGGCGATAAGTTGCGGACATTGTTGGGTGATCTACAGTTGTGAAGGTCACACAGCAAAATGTTGATGTTGATAATCGTTGGACTATGGCATATTCGCCGATATTGTCAAAGGCTTTTGAAGCTCACATATCTGAACATAAGGCAGCGATATGGCTGTTTTTGGTGTGACAGATGCAAATAAGTGGCGCATCTTTTCCTTTGTGAGCCACGAACCACTTTTTTCACTTTGGTTACCTTAAGCTTAAATTCACTATTTAATTCAAAGTCAAACCAAAAAAGGGGAAAAACATTGTGTTCACAAAATAAAATTAGGGGAAAATCATAAATTTTAACTGCCAACTAAAAATAAAGATGAGAATGAAAAAATGAAAATTACAACAACAAAATAACAGTAAATAAATAACTGTTTTTAATGATTCTATATAATTCACTACTTCAATGAAACTTTCCGTTATATAAAAGCTTAAATAAATTTAAAGAAATCATACTTACCTGGTGTAGAGCTTACCATGATCCACAAGGTGGTTGCTCCAGAGCGAGGCCCTTCCATTGCACTTCGGCGGGGTTGACCTTTGCGATTATTCCTAATGTGAATAACTCGTGCACAAAATTTTTGTTAGCCGGGACTGCGTACGCGCGGTCCCGATTTTAATAAATTAACTATACATGAAAAAATTATTAGTGAAATAAAAAGAATACGTTTACTATTTATGTCTGTCTGTATATTCCGATAATTGGGCCAGAATAGTTTTATAAGTCAGATACTCAGATCACTCAGAAAGAACTCACTAGCATGAGTAATTTTGCTCATTGAAACTACACCAAATAATTTATTTAGTGATCAAATGACCTGGGCGGAGGTAAAGAAGAAACCGCAGTTCAATTATTTTTATCCTCAAAAGCACCAAACATCTCGAACTCGAAACAATCCAAATCTTGTCAATTGGCTGATTTTTGTGGACTTCACCAAAGGTGAATTTAATTAGTATCCAAAAATTGGTAGCAGCGGAACTCTTTTTTTTTTATCGAACATGTCTCCAAAAAAGAGGCTTCTTATGGTTTAATTACAAGTGGTATTAATTAACATGAAAAAAAATGTAGAAAATGTATGGTCCCTTTTGTTTTTGGTGTCTTGAAATTCTACAGATTTTAATTTTGGACAGTCAAAACCACTTCAAAAACCCCACTCCCGCTGTTCTTTTTACAAACTCATTCTCAAAACCAAAGCGATTGGGTGTTGATAACTCTGCCATCCAATGGCAGAGCAAGGACAAATATTTAAGTTGCACTTTAGATTCCCATCTCACATTCCAACTCAAGAATTATGAGCAAGAATGCTCTTAAGACTGGTTAGATATTTTCTAACAACAGTCCAGACCCCAGAATGCTTAGTCACCTGAGCTTTTTAAAATGTTAATTAATGAAAAAAAACGTCATCTAATTTGTCGTTTCAACAGCCGAGCGCTCTGCTTCAAACGTAAGTTGGTTCTTATACAAATCATCGAGGGATTTCCTCTATAGAATTTTCTGGATAGTCATTCATATATAAATGTTGCCGCATCAACCACTTTTCCTAGTTTTGTTGTGGTACAGTTATTTTAACGACTGCTTGATGAGGAGTTAGGTATCCGTTGTTATTCTGTTTTCTTCTGTTCCTTAATAGAATATGATGACGTACCATGCCAGTGATTTTTATGATAATACTTTTCACATAGCTTCTCTTCTTTTGTTCTCTTCATTGATATCAATGCTACAAGGACATTTTACTTGATGTTTTGTTGTTTAAACTACTTTTTGTCGGGTGTTTGGTTCTCTTTGGTTTCAATGGATGTTAGAAAACGTTCATTTTTTTAAGGTTACATTTTTTCGATTTTAATGAGAAGTGGTATAGTCATCGATGAATCGGCCAAACAAGTATTTTAGCGTACTATATTCAAGTCAGTCAATGATATAGAAACAGTACGTTTTGAATAAATGTACATACTTCCATAGAGAAAGGTTCGAGAGATGCTCTAGCTCTAATATAATCGATAATTTAGATATAATTGGTGACAGAGCCTACATTGTCATAAATTATCAAAATAAATTAAAACTAAAATAAAGTTACCACCATCTGAGTTGATATTGAAGAAATCATGGAATAATTTTCTTGTATACAGAATAGATCGATATTGTTATGTTACCCAATAGATTGATAATATTCCTCTTGGGCTTATTTCCTTTTGTTACAAGCACTCTAAAAAACTATACACGTTAAAAAATTTGAATTGATATTTTAGTTTTACAACACATAAGTATTTACCATTGTGAAAAGGAGATAGGTTAAAAAACACCCTAAAATCAAAAACTAACCATAACAAAACTGGAATGAGGGATAATACTATAACAGCAACAACAACAAAATAAACATAAAATAACGGTTTCATATAATTCACTAGTTCAATGAACCTTTATGCTATATGAAAGCTTGAAAAAATCAAACCAAATCATACTTACCTGGTGTAGAGCTTACCATGATCCACAAGGTGGTTGCTCCAGAGCGAGGCCCTTCCATTGCACTTCGGCGGGGTTGACCTTTGCGATTATTCCTAATGTGAATAACTCGTGCACAAAATTTTTGGTAGCCGGGACTGCGTACGCGCGGTCCCGATTTTAATATATTAACTAATAGGTTAGAGAAATTCTAAGAATAAAATTGATGAAGGGTCTGTCTGTGTACAGCATAGAAAATCTGTTAAACAGTCGCATTTTCTCTGATTATGTACATTTAGCATTCAGCACGATACGACAGCTTTATTTTAAAATGCTTCACAGAATCCGAATAGAACATTGCATGTAAAAGTAATAAAACGTGCACATGCAGATGACCAAAGAAACGATTAACTTTCTTCAGGTCTCTGGAAAAATCCGTTAATATCGTAAAATCAATTCAAGCCTTCAAGGTGCTTAAAACATTTAAAAAAAATGTCCCGCCCCTTTTCTTATCAATAATTCAATAATACTGGCATTGTGAAATTCAACAAAAAACATTTTTATTACTGGTGAAAATGCTGGCTATTTCCTATAGGTTCGAACTTCTATCACTCGATAACGGAATAAGACACTAGTTAAAAACCAAACCTAAGTGCAATAATTTTTTGTATGTTGCAATTAGATGTGTTGTGTAAAACCAATTTCTATTGAAAAATGCTTAATCATTGTAGTTTTCCGGTAGATGTGGGGTTGAAGATTTTAACTTCTTGCCCCTGTGATGGAGTCAAAGTCATTGCAGTAACTGTAGTTATAGATTCATCTGTTGTTACACCTTGTGATAATATTTTCAATTGATATGTGAACAGTTGCCGTTGCCCCTTTAAACTCTAACGATAAAAAGTGAGAAACCTAATTGGCTTTAATGAATGTTCGTTTGGCTGCAGCTGTGCGCAAGTTCAATAATTTCCAATCGATATTGGAGTGGAGAAAAATAGGATTTGGTTTGAACATTTTGTTTAATTAATGCTAATAAGTCTACTTTCAACATTTATGTAATTCTATGTTGTTTATCAGCGTTAAAATTATCAAAACTAAAAACTGTAGAATCAATCAGCTGTGAAACTTTATCATAATTACCGCCTGTAAATTGATTTACATTTTGTTATCGTACAATACCGAAAACACAAATTAAATAAGCACGTGCTGACCTGATTTGTACTTTGAATATGGAGTCAAGTTTTATTAGAAAGGCATCACAGGTATTTTAATTGCCCTCAAATATGCTTAATTACTTAGAAATGTTTCCAACTGAACTTTTTTTTCTATTTTATAAAATTTCACTTTTTCGTTCCCAGCTTCTATTTGGAGCATATTTAAACGCTGTAGGAGCGTTTGGCCGTAGTTTTTCTCAATCATCGAATTGTTGAAGTTAAAATTACTTCAAACCAGTGAGTAAGCGTCAGTGACTGGTAGTAAAAAACTAGTGACGCTTACTATCTTAATTTGTATATGAATCTGAGTCATTGTAATCTCAACATTGTAAATTTTGCAATCAAAATTTATTTCACTGAATGAAATTGCTTTATTAGTTAATATATTAAAATCGGGACCGCGCGTACGCAGTCCCGGCTAACAAAAATTTTGTGCACGAGTTATTCACATTAGGAATAATCGCAAAGGTCAACCCCGCCGAAGTGCAATGGAAGGGCCTCGCTCTGGAGCAACCACCTTGTGGATCATGGTAAGCTCTACACCAGGTAAGTATGATTTCTTTAAATTTATTTACGCTTTTATATAACAAAAAGTTTTATTGAAGTAGTGAATTATATAGAATCGTCAACAACAGTTATATTCTGTTATTCTGTTGCTGTAATATTCATTTTTTCATTCTCATTCTATTTATACTTATATTTCTGATTATTACTACTAATACTACTATGCCAGTATTTTATTACGTATTCTCTACTATGTGTTAAAAAAACGGTATGTAGTCAGATTAGACCGTATTTTTTGTTGTTGGTAAAGTCGTTGTTTTGTTGTTAATAAGACAAGAATGTCAGAATGGTCAGTATTTCAGCATTGAAAAAGTGAAGTGAAAAGTGAAGTGAAAAGTGAAGTGAAAAGTGAAGTGAAAAGTGAAGTGAAAAGTGAAGTGAAAAGTGAAGTGAAAAGTGAAGTGAAAAGTGAAGTGAAAAGTGAAGTCAGAAGTTAAGTCAAAAACCAAGTCAAAAGTCAAGTCAAAAGTCAAGTCACAAGTCAAGTCGAAAATCAAGTTTAAAGTCAAGTCCAAAGTCAGTCAAGTCAAAAGCCGAGTCAAGTCAAAATTAAAGTCGGCCATTTCCATTTATTTATAGAACTAGGATTATAGAAATTATCAATTGTTTGGAAACAATTATGAATACCGTCATCACAATGATGATCGATGTGGTTTAACGAACTAAGGCGTTAATAAAGCTATCACACAGCTTACCGACCTTTGTGAAAGCCTTTGTCCTAAAATCAAGTTGATAATTTAAAAAAAATGATGAGGCCCATCTAATAGTTATCTCTGTAATGGTGAGTTGAGTGTCCACAAGCCACTGAAGCAGCAGTTTATCTATACAATCAATCAGCCTTTGATTTTGACATAAACTACCAACCTACAAATGATAGTGCAATTAGTCAAGTGATTTAATTTTATAAAACTGATGACGTTTATTGGTTTGGCCCAACAGCTATTTATAGGAATTTTCCCAATTAGGCCACAAACAATTATTCTCATCATAAGTGCGCACAATAAAATTATGATCGCTTTCACCGAAAACATTATTACAAAAAACATGAGTTTTATATTATATTTTTGTGAAACATTATTCCACCTACACGCAACATCGCGTATACAATCTGCAAGCAAAATGTTTCTTACAATTTTTTTTTATTTATTTAAAATTTAAGATGGTTTTTGTTAAAAACTATAACAATAAAATATTTTTTAAACGCAAATATTTTATTTTGGCAAACATTTACAAACAACATTAAGTCAACAGACAGTAGTAATTTTTTTTTTAAGTTTATTGTACGTCTTAAGAGCCCGATTCTATTGAAATTTTATGTCACGAGCTTCTTCGTTTTTGTTAAATAGTATTATTGCACATATATACACGGACAATGTGTATTATGTATTTTGGAAGCTGAGTCATATTCTGTTTATATGGAATACAATGTGAACGACAAAAAATCTATTAATTTCCGTGTGAAAAATTACTTGGTTCTATGTATAGGGTACGTGAGTAAATATTGGCGTATTTTCGAAGTGATGTTATTACTCGGTCTCTCAAGTAACTTATATCTGCACAAAATGTTAAAAATGTATTAAGTTTAAGATTTACCATTACTTTACCGATCAAAAAATTTCATCGTATAGAAGAAGCTTACTTCAGCACTTCTGTGGAAAAAAATAGAGGAGAAATATTGTGCAATAAAGATATGACCTAAAAACCTACAAAGAATATATGAGCACACGAGGTGTGACATCAGGTAAGTACATTTTGGGATTAGCATTTCATAGGAAACAATCGAACTTTTCGGTTTAAAGATAACTATTCGAGGGACAAAGGCCGTAATACTGAGTATGACATCACGTGAAATCGTGTACGTTGGTTGTACTACAAGGCAAACCAACGGACTCATCAACAAAGCAAACACAAAATGTTGTCTTGTCTTGTCAACAAACACTGAGCTACGAGTGTTCAATGGATGTGGAAAATATGTATCCCCCTTGTTTCCAGTGTTATGTTTGTTAAACATGATCTCATACACTGAAAATCATTTATAATCCACAGGTGCTTGTGCTTTCTGAATTTGAGATAAATCAGTACTACTGTATCGGTGTGAATTATGATAACTCAAACAAACACTCTGACAAATGATTGATGACAAACAAACATAACAGGATAACTAGAGATGGATAGGATACGCACTTAGAAAGATGATAGCTCGCATAACAAAAAAGTTATAAAAAAGGAACACCCGTTGCAAACGGTATTTGGAAGTTGGCCAACAACTATAGTACAAGGTATGACTCAAACCCGATTTTTAATGAGGCAGCTTACGGCTTTATATTCAATTAATTCCAATTCCCTCGCACCCTTGCATGATAATGAGACTACTGAACGAAACGATAAATTCTAAAGTTAAGGTATAAGTTACAAAAGTCACAAAAAAACCCATGGTAATTTGCTACATCATTTTTTTTCCTGGCATAAAAATGGGACAAATAACTGAAATTTTCCAGTGATCTGGAAAAACATCACTCCACAGGCTTTCATTAAATAGTACAGTAACATAAGAGGACAAACTCCCGGCACAGCTCTAGAATAAAATATGTGGAAAACCATCGTGCCTCTACAAAACTTTTCAGTTTTGTAGAGGCACGATGGTTCGATCTGTGCAGAAATTTCACAGTTTGATGGATTAACCATAATGATGTTCGGGATTTTGACCAATTTTGATTTGTGCTGAAATTCAACAGTTTCGTGGGCTAACCATCACGATATTCGAAATTTTGACCAGTTTCGATATGTGCAGAAATTTTACAGTTTTACCATCATGCTCTTTCAGGATTGCACCGTTTTGATTGCTAATGGGACCATTATTAATATCAAGATTGAATAACCAATTGCAAACATCGTCTGCCATAAACTTGATAAAGCTAAAACTGCAGTTGGAACTACTGACGAATTTACAGAAATTGACAAAAGATGACAATGCCTCGTGAACCGAAGGAAAAAATCAATTCAACTCCTTGCAATCGTGGGCACAACTTCTGATCCATATAAAGCCTATATAAAGTGTGAAGTTGCGGCTTACAGGAAGCGTAACCCAGTGGCAGATTTATAATAATTGAGGTCATACGCGCAGTTGCAAAAAGGGGCCCTTTTTAAATATAAAAATATTTTATGGTTTAAAATTGTCCAATAAATTCATCATAATTCCTATGCACGAACTTAAATACCAATTAGATGTGCAAAATCGTTTTGAAACGTAACCTCGAAAATTTTTAATAAGAAATTTATGAAATGTTACTATATCCATCATCCAACTAGAATACTAGGTCAAGGTGGCCGTCCTAAAGGACGTGGCATAGTCACAATTGGTCAGTAGCCTTAACTGAACAATTGCCATATCTGATATGACGTTTAAAGTTTCAATAATAAATTTCGATTCCGCGTAATGTGGAAGAATTACAACAGTTTTTTGGTATATGCTTTGTGTATTTTTTTGGTATTTTATAAAAGTTGTAAAAGTTGAAAAGTTGAAAAGTTGTTGACTTTTCACTGATTGCGAAACCGTTGAATGATTTAGAACCGTTTGATCGTGATTGGGGTAGCAGAGTTAGAATCATTTACGAAAGTGAAATTAAAAATAGTTAAACGTTAATTTCATAGGATTTTCTTACCGCAAGATGAGATAAGTTTCATTGGTAGGAGTTGGAGCGACACATCCACAAAAAACAGGATGGCAATTTCACCTAACTCATTTTAAACATTTTTCAAAGCGTAAAACACTATCAGGATCCCAAAACCATTAGTATGAATTAGAATGTTCAGCTATTGTCTATGCTCTGGATCGTTTTTCGTATGTATTTAGATGGTCACCCCATTAGAATAGTTAAAGATTATGCAAAATTGGCTTTATTGACACCTCTGAAGATAATGGAGTTTGACTATATGTATAACTGAGAAACGAGGAGGTCGTCGTATGCAGCATGTAGATGAACTATAAGTAGAGCTCAAACCATTTTACATTTAACATTTACCAAATTGTATCCAGATGAACTATAAGTACGCTTAAATAAAAAAAATCTTCCTCCAAAACTTAAATTAAAATCACACCAAGCTTAACTCGTAAAATAGACATTATTGACAAAACAATGAATAAACAAATTTACGCATTTTTGCGCTAAGTATTACAAATTATTAAAATCTAAACTAAACTGTGTGTATAGTAGTGGAGAAAAATGTCTCTTTAATTCTCTTTAATTCTAATGGAAAAGGTACTTTAGAGTTAATTGTCAAATTATTAGAATCTTGACGTTTGAAACTTGTATTCCCTTAATTTGTCGTTGAGCAGTAATACTTTCAGAAGAAGTTAAAATTGCGTTGGTTGTTAAGGTAATAACTTCCATGAAAGTATAATCGTTTCTATATTAGCTAATAATAAATTACAACTTATGACTTAAGAGATTTACTTACAGCACTTACTCGCTGCAGAAGGCAATCCCACAAAATCAAGAGAACTGCGTGTTCATATTTCCCAAATTTTTTGTTTAATGATTTTGCTTCGGTTTTTGATACATTTTCCGAAATCACAGTTTCATTAAGGGCATTTCTTTATACGTGGGAATAGCTTTTGTTCAATGCTAAAATGGCATCTGCTCTTGCTGTTCTTCTTGTGTCACTAACCATTTTTAATAAGTTTTGGTATGGCAGACGACGTTTAAGATAGCGCATATGTGTTGACGATGACCTCTACATTTTTTAATATCTATCCTTAATGTTTTTATAGTTTCAGAGTGAGATACGTAAGTCAATATTATAGTCAGCTGGTCGATATAACTTATATCAGGGGTTAAATCCACTATTATTGCGAATTATATAGAGAACATTTATCATCTCATCGATAAAACCTTTAGGCCGGTTGTCCGCTACACAAAATTATAAGCACAAGATAGTTAATTTTACCAGAACCACAATTTTGAAAATTTTAGAAACCACCATCAACAGATAAAATTTTCTTCAAAGTGTCTGTGTTGCCTGAATCAAACAAATGTACGAAGCGTAGTATTCCATCAGACATCTCAAAACTTTTTGATCCACTGGGATTACTTGCTGCAACCATGGTCACATCAAAGATATTAATGTAAAAAATATGGGTGAGCAAAACAGATTTGGACGATGATGTAGCTGAAAATATACGCCGATGTATCGGAAATTGTTTACGGTGCATGTGTTTATATAAGGAGCGTTATGAACGAGAGAGTTTTGGTTCGCTTGATTTATGCCAAAAGTCGCGTAGCACCACTAAAAAATATCACCATTTCGAGGCTGGAATTAATGGCTTGTGTTTTGTTGTCCAAATTGGTTAAACAAGTTACATCTGCGTTGAAAATTAATTTAAGTGAGCTCGTGGATTAACACTAGTCCACATAAATTGAAGCAGTTCATAGCGAATCGCGTAGACATCATTCAGAGTTTAACATCACAGTATATATGGGGTCATGTTTCAACAGTTGATAATCCTGCTGATCTACTTTCAAGAGGAGTTTATCCAAATACATTAAAATCACAAACCATGTGGTGGGATGGTCCACAATTTTTGAATGAATTGAGTCTGAAAATTGTTCCTCATAATTGTCATATTACAAACTTCGAAGAGAGTGTCACCGAACTGATACCGGATTCAACCGTGCTTCTGATACATTCGAACAACCAGTTTCAGTGGTTATTCAAATTTAACAGTTTTTTTAAAACAATCAGAATTCTTTCTTGGATTCTTCGCATTCAATCAATTATTCGAAAAGAAAAATTTTCACCAGAGTTAAGTGTCGATGAGATAGAGTGTGCAACAATACATCTAATTAAATTAATACACAAGAAAGAATACAGCCAAGAATATCGACTGTTGAAGTTGAATAAACCTGTTCATCGAAAGAGTGGGATTCGCAATCTAACTCCATTTTTGGACTCGCTGGGTTTTATGAGAGTCGGAGGTAGACTCGCTAATTCTCAACTTCATCATGATGCCAAGCATCAAATATTATTACCAAAGAAACATCATTTAACATATCTCTTCATGAGACCCATATTCATGGGGGCATCCAGCTGCTGGTGTCTTTGGTAAAACAGAAATATTGGGCACCACAATCGAAGAATATTGCAAAAAATCGTACACTACTGTGTTGTGTGTTTCAAAGTAAATCCACGCCGTCGGTTTCAATTAATGAGTGATTTACCGGAGCATCGTGTATGACCATCGTCGCCAGTGTGGGCTATTCTATGTCAAATCCCATGCACGCCAATGAACGGATGAAAAAGTTTTCGTTGTTTCATTTGTTTGTTTCGCAACAAAGGGAGTTCATCTTGAAATTGTAAAGGGATTGTCGTCGGATTATTTCATAGTTGTGTTTAAAAGATATATTGCTCGGCGAGGCAAACCACACACTATATGGTCCGATAACGGAACAAATTTTAAAAGAGCCAACACTGAGTTGAGAAAAGCATTTGAGTTATTCTCTAATCAATTAAAATTTAAGGGATTATCGGAGTTTTGCACAAAACAAGAAGCAATAAGATAGAAGTTTATACCACCTAGATCACCGAATTTCGGGGGATTATGGGAGGTTTCCATTAAGTCATTTAAGGGACACCTGAAGAAAGTCGTCTTAGGTTCAAATACCAGGTTGAACCATGAGGAGTTTTTTACTCTGGTGACTGAGATGGTGGGAATTCTCAATTCCCGCCCAATCACCGCTGTGTCCGATGATCTGGGAGATTCTTATCCTTTGACTCCGGAACACTTTTGATATCCTCCGGCTAGACTTTTGAGTTGGGAGAAGGTCATTCGGCTGTCTCAACAATTTTGGAAGAGATATTCGATAGAGTATTTGCACACATTGCAACAACGCCAGAAATGGAACGACATGGAACCCAACAATTGATGAGTCATTGGGAAAAACTCAGTTGATTATGGGTCTGATAATGCGGGTGTATCCTGGAAGGGACGCTTTGGCCAGAGTCGCGAAATTAAAAACAAAGAACGGGATTATAAAACGATCATGTTTGAAAGTGGTCAAGTTACCCATATAGGAGATTCTTTTGATGGCCAGAGTTAACTACCATGTGAAATATTCAAAACATGCGGGCTAATAATTTGTTGAAATGCTTAAAGTTGGCCGGTATTTTTAATTTTAAGTTTTTTTTGAGAATATATGTTTAAGTTATGGAGATCAATGGTAGATGTCTCTACATTAGTAATTATAAGTTGTCGCATCTGGCAAGTTTGAAATATTTTTGTTGTTGTAAGAAGAAACCTAACTGTAAAAAACATTATTTTTTATTCATGTAATCGAGAACTTGAAACGTTGAACACGGGAAAGAACCAAAAAAAATCAAATCGATGTAAAAGAAAAACCAGATTCGTGAAAATAATGAGTGTTAACACAATTTATCAACAATTACAGTGCGTCGAAGTCGGGTCTATCCTTTCGATATAAGTACTATGTAATCAGATGTAAAATATTCTGCCGAATTCATTCTGAAAGTGAACCATGGATAATAATCCAGTATATATACTTATTTGAAACAACGCGACCAATTATGCACCCACCCAATATATAATTGAAAATTGGGTCAATATATGGGCGACCGCGGACGAGATCATTAATTGATATTAAATTAAATTAATTAAAACAAAACAATATCGTCGACAATTGGTTTGTTCGATTCGATACAATAAGACGCGCGCGGCGTGTGACACAATGACAAGCGTAATTTTATACAATAAAAGTGTAGCGCATGTCAAAATTTATGCGCGCTTTCACTTAATTATTTTTTAACAAGAATATTAAAACATTTATCACGCTTTAATTTGTGTTAAATTTGATTTGTAAACATATAAAATTGTATCGAGGTGTTCCACCAATTCGGTCAAACGACAGATTTTTTATTGTTGTTGTTGTTGCGCCAACTTAATTCAACTCAATTGACCGGTTAATACTTAAACTCAATGTGTCGGTTTTTTTTAACTTTGGTTTGAAAAGAGCTTACATATCCCTGAACTAATTTTCATTTGTATATTTGCTTAGGTGTTGTTGTTGGTGTTGTGTCGATTTATATAGGTACTTTCTAAAGAATATTTAACGTCATATGCCGTCAACATATTTGTATTTTGTACACAAATCTTATGTGTTTCTCCGCAACATTTCTTTTGATTGTGAAGTACCTGTATGTACATATATGTACTTTTTTAGTAATTATTTTGATGTGTGAACATTAATTAAACAGTCGTGGTACTCATTATGGCAGAACATAATTTTAAAGGTCACATCGCAAACTATATATGTAATAAGATTGTAATACAGTTTGCTTATAGGGTTATATGTAAACTGGTAACCGACTGTTAAGATCTTACATCTTAAACAACCAGAAATTAACACATGGTCAATTTGACTTCGTGTCGTCTTACGAGAGCGTGTCCTTGTTTCCAAGTGAATATTTTTATGAGGAAAAATTATTGTTCTGTATTATCGTAGTTGCTAGATCGTGTTGGGAGAATCGACCTATATTTTCATTTAAGTCAGTCTAATCACGAGTCTATATTTTCAGGTTGGCTTATTTCAGTGGGCGCATGAATAATTCACAGGTTGGCTAGTCGCATGCGTAAATGTGGCTTACACATAGGTTTATGAATTGTTTTGAAATCCAAAACATCCTTGATCATCCTTGTAAAGCTACGTGTATCTCCATTTTTTGGGCATCGAGTTACTTCGAGAGCTACACTATAAGACGTAATAATTGTAATGATAAAGGCCAATTTGGTAGTATCGACCTTCTCATTAAGGTACTCTTCGCGAGTCACATCAACATCATTATGGTATGATATATTCCGTCCACACTGTAATGTAATTTCGTCAAAACTACACCCAAAATCGATCGACTATTATTTTAATTAACGAGTACACGCAGACTTAAACGAAAAAGATCAATCGAAGTTGTATCCGCGCGTCTCTATATAGATAGTTGTTACTCAAGTCATTGATTATTTACCTGTTCACATACAAAAAAAAAAAAAAAATTAAAAATTATTAACAAATCGTTTAATTAAATTTTTTTTGTGGCTTTGCAAGTGGAATGGACATGCCATGTAATTGGTCGTATTTAAGCTGATTTTCAATTAATTTTTTTTTTTAAATTCTATGTGGTCTTAAAATTTTTTACAACAATTTCTATAAAAAGTAAAAAAAAAAATCAATGGAACATGTCAGATTTGGTAACGATACATCAGTAAATGATGAGAAGAGGAAACTTCTGTTTCGCCCATATAATTTGAGATGAGTTTTTGTAATGAATTGGGACAAATAAGTTTGCACCAGATTTGATATAGTTTGCAGAAAATTTATTCTTATCACATATATAGGATGATTCCACCTCGTGAGTGGTCGAGAAGGTATCTAAAATCGTAATAGCCCATTTTTAAATGTAACACTTAGATCATAGTAGGTGAACGATGTATATACGATCATCAAAACTCTAATTTTCATCTGAATTCAAGTGGCTGTAACCCCATTAATTATTAATAAGGGGTGGATTTTGTTTGTCATATTGTAGGTTAGACTGTCCTAGCGGCCAATTTTCGGTAAAAGAAATTTGCAAAAAAATCCAAATTTTGACAGTCTGCTAAGGGGTGGATTTTGTTGATCATATTGTTGCTTAGACTGTTTATTCTATCAGACTGCAACACATCTTTAGATTTAAGTCTGAAGGATCATAATAAGAATACTTGATTGCGTCATTACATGACATTTGGATTATATATAATTATCTTATAATAGTTGATTTCCAATCGACCAACAGCAAGCACTTGTAAGTATAAGTAACAGCAAGTATTTTGATGTGTGTCTTTGCTAAGACAATTATTTTTTTAAACTGGTCTTATTGAATTTTTTGATTGTCAAGCGGTTCAATACAGACCCACCTAGTGATAAAATGATGCGTAACTGTTTCTAAGTACTCATGAAAAATAGTTTGAGCAGTTGCGAGTAGTTCAAATTTAGCAAAGACACACACCAAAGTACTTGCAAGTGCTTGCATTTGAGAGAATGCCTTTATCGAACAGTAATACAATAAGTATCACAATTAAAATATAGAATCAAACTAAAACGAGTTAATTTTTTACTACTTGAGATGTGTTAGGGTAGTTAGAAGGCGTTTACCAGTGTTAGGACAAACTATAAGATTAAAAAACCAGCCAAAACAGCCGCGCCGCTCTATTTTGCTCCTTCGAGCCGGATTTAATCGGCCAAGTAACTCAGCATAGAATTAGCAAAACCACCATCTGTATATTTACATTGGTAAACCTACATTATGGTGAAACCACGTGTCGTCAGCCGTTAAGTATGCATTTTAATTGAACAGTGAAATCTCAAAGATAATCGACGATGCTGCTTTGAACCGATAACGTGCAGTCAACAAGGGCAAACTTACCTACATTATTAAAAGTTGCACCAGGGGAGCAGAAATGCCAGTCGAAGAATATAAGGCTAACTCTGTCACGTGGAAAAATTGATGAATTGATGGAAGAGTTTACCATCCTTAAAAAATCGCCTGCTTAAGGTAGATTCAACCGTAGAAAATGATACAGACTACGAGGAAAACTATTACAAAGACATAACAACACTGAATCAGGCAACTTTTAAGCTCTCAATTACAACTATGAATATGAATCCAAACGGATGATGAATCGAAGAGCTTGTGGGCCCAGGAAATGCTGAAAAAGGGTTCCAAACCAGCCAAGAGCTGTTGAATTTTCTATTGCATCGTTCTGATGCACTAGACTCCCTCTAGGTTTGTGAGTAAACGTGGTTCTGCTCCGTCACCTAAGCCAGTCAAAATTCATATAGCAACACATGGGGTTCAATGTTCGATTTGTCAAATCGAAGGTCAAACAATTTATCAGTGCTCAGTATTTAATGTAATGGAGGTGCTTTAAGTGCTTAAATGACTCACCACCAGCCTTTAGATGTTTGTCCAAACGGCGATGTATCAAGTGAAGAGGCGACATCATACTCTCGTTTATATAGAAGAAACGGAAAAATTATCACAAAGGAAAGATTAATCTGTAATAAACGTTGAAAAGTACATGACTGCCCATATCGTGCGCAATAGAGCTCACCACATATTACCTACTGCCTTAACTGAAGTAGTCACAGCGTCAGGCCAAACATTTGAATGCCGTGCTCTGCTCGACTCAGGTTTTCAAGTTAGTTTTGAAACCGAATCTTGTTTATACAACGTTTAGGATTACCACGGCAATATGGCCGAATGTCAGTTAAGAGACTGAGACAAGTCGAAGCTGGTATAACCAAAGGAATGGCTCATATAACAGATCTCCATTTCCATATTAATATCACATATTAGATCTTCATCTGGGCAAAGCTTACCGACCACGGTATTCATTTTAAAGCGCATAGCCTAACTTCCAAACATCAATATTAACGAGGTCCAGCTCACTAATTTCAAACATTTACAATGAGCCGATCCAGAATTTCACCTGGCACACGCATTGGTGTCGATCAATCTTCGATATTTCAGCTGTTGGAGGACTTAAACATAATCACTACAAGCTGTATAATACCATATTTGGATAGGTAGTGGCAGGAGCCATTATTGATAGATTAACCAATGAGGATGAGCGAAGGTGGTGTGGTACCAATAACACACAAGAATTCAACATCGATGAAACCCTCAGAAATTCCAAGTGCGATGGCCAAAGATGATGGTTTTTTCCTTCTCCATCATGGTGTTATTAAGGTACAAAGTTCAACAACGAAGCTTCGCATAGCATTCCACGGCTTGGAAAAAACTAGTTCTGGAGTATCGCTCGACGATTGTCTAGTGGTTGGTTCCATGGCGCAATCTACACTCTATGCTAAAATTTTAAGATTTCGAGAATTGAAAAAGTGTATAGACAGACCCAAATTCCTAAAGACGACACCAAGTTTCAAAAAAATTGTCTGAAGACACACCATCTTGTACCATAAAATACTTCAAATTATGTACAGTCATATATGGTTTGGCATCATCTCCGTATTTGGCTACGCGAGTTTTGAAGCAAGCTGCAGAAGACGTATCTATTTCACATCCCATTATTGAAACACTATCGAAAGGTTTATTTATATAGAAGATCTGTTGACCGAAGGAGATACAATGGAAGAAGCAAAAACTTTGAAGCGGTCTATTCGAAATATTTTATCCAGTTACGGGCCATTTTACCTTAAGAAAATGGGTATCTAATTGTTCTGAAATTCTACACGATATCCCACATGAGGATCAGAAATAACATATCAAAGCTATCGATGATGCCATCAAGGGCAAAGTAATAAAGATATTAGGTTTGCAGTACGACTCCAAAGAAGATATATTCAAATTTCGAGACAGTTTACCAGAATACTCAAACTCAGGGAAAAGAGCCATATTATCAGAAGAAGGAAAGTTATTTGATCCCTTGGGGTGGATTGCAACTTGGGCAAGATAAAAAGTGTGAATGGAAACAGTTACGAACCTCACTTCCATTGATAGAAATATACACAAGTTTATGTCGTCCAAAACAAAGGTAGCTCCAATTAAGCAACAGAGTATTCCACGATTCGAACTATGTGAGGCCGTACTTTTTGGTCAAACTGATGAACGTAGTAAAAAGGAAACTTGGAAATTGAATCGAAAATCTGAGATATTGTTCTCATACGATCGAAAACTAAGGAGACATGTGCCAACCTCACAAAATCCTGCGGATATTGCTCATGGGGCAGTTTGACCAACGACAAGAAGGCAAAACCAATATGTTATGGTGGTTTGGGCCTAAGTGGCTACGAAAATCAGCGGAATTATGGCCACCTCAACAACAAAACTATGAAAACTATTTTGATTTAACTTCAGACACTTGTGTTCATATATAAACAGTGGACCCTAATATATTTGATTCCTTAATTAAAAAATGTTCGTCCTTCCACAAATTCCAACGAACAATAGTGTATTGTTTAAGATTCATTGCATTAGTTTGACAAAGCGCCGAACACAGAAATACACATCCATGTTCATAACCAGATACGAATTATACGAAGCTCTATATTTGCAAAAACGATCACAGGAATCATTTTCGAAACCGTTCTGATCAGCTTCCCTACCTATATCTAGCTAGCCTCAGGCCATTTGAAAATCCATTATACACTCTGTATAATTACTTTTATGTATTCAAAATTACCTAAGTTATCGATTTGTTTTATGGTAATTCAAAAAAAAAAAAAAAATCATAACCCATACCTTATTTGCATCTTAATACATTCCTCAACCGGTTCACATCAAAACCATATAACCACTAATTATCTTAACTCAAAGTGTTAACAAATAAATTATGTTTAAAACTGAAAAGACATAAATTTGGTGGCGGTACGATCACAAAAATTATTAAAAAAAAAAAAAGAGAAAATGTTTAATTCGCGCCCGATGCGGTGAGCACAATAATTACACACAAATTGCGATCATCTTATCGTTAACAATCTTTTTACGATTTTAATAGTTTGGTGAGCGCGATAACATCACTATTGACCCTAATATATACGTTAAAAATGATGGTACTCATCTTGAGCGATCCATTAATTTACGATCACCATTGTTTTACTTTTGACGTTCGATCGGCCGATCTTTATTTCTTGCGGGGTCAATTGCATAACAATTTTTTTTTTTAAATGTTTATTATGTGCAATTTTTCATATCGACGGTAAAATATTTATGAGCATATATGGAAAAATGCGTATGTCAAATTATAGGTTATGTATAAACATAAATATTTCTAACCTGTATACGTAAGAAAATACACTTGTTGTTTTTTTTGTTACTTAAACATATATCGTCTTAAATATTACTCTAATAACCGTTATTTTGATCGGGATCCTCATATAATTTTGATCGATTCATAAACCCATAATTATATTTTTGGATGTTTAAAACGCCTCCAAGGTATTTAACGAAAGTAAAAAAAAAAAAAAAACGAAAACAAAAAAATATTTTACTTAACAACATCGGAGATATTTCTTGTGCGGCTTAAATGTTTTCGCATGAAGGCAACCAATAACCCCTTAATTTAATATTCTTGTTAAATAGTTTTTAATTAAAGGTAATTAATTATAATTTTTATTAACAATAAGTATTATGTATGTATAGTAAGTAGTTGCGGTTAATAGGGGCTCATTAGTCTGCGCAGATTTAAAAACAACTTATATACTCGTAGATGTGCTTAAAGTATGTTACGCATGCGTAAATAATTTTTATTTGATATTGGCGTGCACATGTAAAATATATATATATTTACCTAACCTATAATGCTTTTTGGGAATTGGTATTTTGATTTTGATATATATGAGAAGTCAACTGAGTTAATATATTGTGACGATTATGACTGGCATTAAACGTCAAGTATTTACGATCCGCAAGAAACATTCTCGACCATCCGTATATTGATTTATAAACCCGATTTGGAGTGGAGAGATAGTCTTATGTTATCAGTGCAATAGTGAACAAGTGAATAAACAAACGATTAACGCGAAGTGTACAGTAAAGTGTTAAATTTGATCACGGTGTTTTGTTATTGCAAAATTCATTTCGAATCTAGAACTAAAATTCGTAACAATTGGTGTCAGAAGTGGGATTTTGCAACAGTGAGCGATGAAAAACATCAACGCTGGAAAAATCAAACCTACAGCAACCCAGTCGAAAGCTAACGATGACCCTACTCCCGAATAAAAACCTGAAGCAGAAATGAAAATGGAGCGGATAGAGCAAGTCACAGCTGTTTCCGAATAAGCAATCGGAAAAACAAACATCGGAACAATTCTCGAAGCTACAATGTTGCAAATGAAACAGCTAAGAGCATTGAAACAGCAGGCGCAACAATAAAATGAGAAGCTACATGAGTCAAATTGTCCCTGCTAGGAATGATGACAAGAGTTGGAGGGTTCCATCCCAGCTATCGTAGAAAACACAGTTCAAGAAAGACTGCAACAATTTTAGTGCAGAATGAAACTGTGAGAATGCCACCAGTAGAACTATCCTTCACACGACAATGGAGCTTTTCGAAAAAGCAGCCTGACGAGTGTTAAGGAACTATCTAGTGATGGACATAAGGGAATTTTGAAATCCCTATTATTTGAGGGTGATCGGCCAGTCGAAAACTTCAAGGTCATCATAATGGATGAAAGCTGAGTGAGCAACTAAATGCATTAATTCTGGCACTACGAGGAAAAGCGGCAGATGTACTCCACACTGTACCTGCAATAGAGATGAGCTATAGACAGTAGCGAGGAGAACGCCTCCAAGATGTGGAACGAGAGATAACCAAGCTAGTGCGGCAGGCTTACTTTAATATTCCTTTGAATATATTAAATGGGTTAACAGAAGATGCGTTCATCAACGCCATAGGGGATAACCAATTGAAACTGCACTTGAGAATGACGGTGAAAAAAAAGACTATCAACTAAAACTATCCCTTAAACTGCGGCAGCTCAAAGTGGAAGATATAGCTAAAATAGAGACCATAGATAGAAGCAAAACTTGGAAGACCACGACAAAGCTTCCAAATCACCAGATGGAGATTTTGTTCCCAATAAAGGTGCTTTAGATGCCAACAACCCGGACACTACATCAGGGATTGTAAACAACCATAGTAAGAACCAAAAGAGTCGATGCAAAAGATCACTGTACCAGGAAGCAGCTAGTGAAGGAGAAGCAACAAGATGCATCTATCACACCAATGATCAAGTTGATGGAGCAAGTTACAAGACCCTGAAATGGCATGAAATCATGACTGAAAGTGCTAAAGTAAAGAGTTATTTAAGGAAAAGATCGACCAATGAAATCTCTCAAGGAATCGGCCAATGCTAAAGACACAAAACAGCAAATCGTGCTCCCAAAAAATCGGACAAAAGAAGTTCTGCATGAGATTCGCAATACAACATGTGGGGCACATTTATACAATATGTCAACATAGGTACTGATATGAGACCACTAACGAAATGATACGTTATATCCGAAATAGTAAAAATTGTCAAATTTTTAGGTTGGTGTTCCCCTACTATATTTTTTTGTAAACTCATGTTTCAGGAATTATGGATAAAAGGAATATCGTGGGATGAAAAGCTACCTGAGGTAATAAAAAGAAGATAGGTCAAATAAAAATCAACACTCTACGAGCTGCAAGAAATAAAATTCCTGTTGGGTAAACACAGAACATAAGCACCTGGATTTTGTGACTTTAATATCGGAAAAAACAAAGAACAACTCAGATGCAGCAGAGAAATTACAAACTGTCGTAGAGGAAATACACTACTGGACAAAAAAATGGCGTAAAGTAAAACTAATTGAACGATCTAGTGGTAACGACTAACCAGTCGGTATGGAGGAGTGACAAAGAAAAGGTTGTGGTAAACAATATAAAGTCTATAGTAATTAATAAAATTTAAAGTTATTGTATAAAACCTTTAATTTACCATTCTAAGAAGGTAATTATAGCCACTGTACTTTTATCATATATAAAATTCATCGAACTATTACGAAAAATGAGAAATAGATCAACAATCACCATCATCTATATAATAAAACAATTTGCTACCAATCATACCGCCCTGCTGTCAATCCCGATGAATCATTTTGTATAGCTCTTTTGCAGACATTTATCTAATGTTTCGAAAACTTTTCTTTTCTAAACCTGGCATTTCTACCTATAACTGTGTACTTTCTCCATCACATAAAACTTGTCATCTTTAAGTCAATATTACTATATGCAGACAATAATCTAAATATTACATATTATACACTTAATTTAATTCTTTTCAAATCATTTCAATATCTAAATTATACGAGAAAAGCAATGTGTCAATTTTTTGCCTTTTTTTCTTGATTGTTCTTCGATCATTATACGATTAATGTCAATAACGAACAAAATATGTCTTATATTTACAAAATATTCAAATTTCAAACATGTTCCACCTAATATGGATTTAAAATCAAATCTACATAATATCGTTTAAATTTAAATATAATATAATTATGTATAGGGTGTTCTGAAAGTGGCTGTCCCGAATGGTATGGTTGAAATATTTTACTTCACACGAGGTGAAATTCTAGTTGCCTTGCAACACCTTTTGTTAAACATTCTTCAATACATCGGATAGTCACTAAATTAATTTTCCAATATGACATAGGTGTTGGGGAGTTAGACCAAGCAAAGCTTCAACAGGTTTTGTATGAGTATGTGAAAACGCGAATAATTGTCTTGGTCGAAAATTCGAAATAGTTGATTAGTGAGAGTGCCAACCACATTTACTACACTTGTACACTTCGGTTTCTATAAGAACATTACCAATAACTTAAAGTATGATATAATAGTTCATTGTTGGTGCGACAACTGAGCTATCTCAATGTTTTCAATATTTGCTGAACATATCCCGAGAGACTTTGTGGTCCATTTTGCTCGTTATAGTAGTTTTTTTAAAAGTATTCTTTCATTTTTTGAATCAATAAGAATTTTGGTCAATAAATTTGTATTATCCTCTGAAATTCTGACTGCAGGTTGTGTTAAAAAGGTCGAATTGCTTGTATCATTGGTTATAGGTGAAACTGGCTTTGAATTACGGTAGGTATTTGCTTAATTCTTCGAAGGTTAAGGTTGATGCTCCTATCACTATTTTTAAGTGTTATTTTACTGATTTAACTGCGGCTTCCAGTTAATAATCCCCCAAAAATACGGTTTACCCATTTAGTACCATAATCCGCAATATATGTTACAATGTTTAAGGCTATTTGTTTTACTGTTTCAGATTTTTTAACTCCATTATTTTACTAGTGCCAACAAAATTAGTACCATTGTCGCTAAAATTATCGGTACATATTCCTCTACGAGATACAAAGCGTTTATAACACGGTAAAAAATCGAGACTAATTTTAAAACATTTGCTTAAACCACAATAGTTTTATAGAATAATAAAACAATCCAATCCTAACTCTTAAACTTCAAAAAGTTTAAAGATTATTTTAAACTACACACATTAATTTTAAACATAAAAAGTTCTGAGCAGTATGATTTTAAGTACAAAAAAATTATATATTTGGTCATACTAAATTTAAACATAAAAGGTTTAAAAAATTCAAAATTTTCTTTTAAATATTAAAATTTAAAAAATAAAAGATTTAAAATTGTTTAAAGTTGTTAAAAGTTGTTCTCAACTTAAAAAAAAACATAAGAGTTAAGTTAATTTTTTCATATTAAAAAATTGAACGTATCAGAGATGTAATAAACGAAATTTGCATTGTTTCTTATAATTCACTAGAACAACGTGATCATACGAAGTATAAAAATCTAGTATGAAGCGCTGAATAATATAGACGTGTTTTTAAGAAATTATTAGTTTTTTAAATTTTCTATCGTATTTATATGAATTGAATTGTTTTTTTCCATAATTTTAATTCTTTAATAAGTTGTGTGTGAAATTTATAATAATGGCAAATAGTGATAACTTAAATGAATTTCAAGTAGTTATAAATAACAAGAAAAGAAAACCTGATGCGGGGGCAATAAATGGTGCCGCTAAAAAGCCACTCCCACAGTATATCGTTCTGATGGCTAGCCATTTTGAGCCTCTTAACAATGCTCGTGTTGCAGAGCCTGCAGATAAAAAACTCCTTTCATCATTGTGGACTGGAAGATGGATACAGTGAAGTTGGCCATCATTAACGCGAGAAATGTGGGTTGCTGTGTAACTGCGTAGTTACATGGCAACCTTTTTCACGAGCAGTCAAAGATTACACACAGAGCTTCAATTGCCAGCAATACGGGCATGTAGCGTTAAATTGCAACCATACTATGAGGTGCGTGAAGTGCCTCAAATTTCACGAAAAGTGGAGCTATAGAAGAACAACAACTGAAGGAACAGCAAAATGCGTCAACTGCAACGGAAATTACGCGGCAAACTACAAAGGATGTAGTGCCTAGCAACGATACAAAAGTGCGAGAGTTAAACAACGAGAGGAAACAGTGGTTACACCTAGGCCAACATTATAAGTACCAGCTCCGGCACCACCTTTTAATTTTTGGAAAACGAATAAGCCAAAACCTAAACCTCCATAAAATCCACCATCGGCCACGCTCAAACAGCCAGGACCAAAAACAGGAAACATTTTTTGCAGAATTAAAGGCGCAAGTTGAGGAATTACAACAGATCCCAGATATAAAGGAAATCATCAATGAACTGAAAAACCTCATCATGATCATCAAATCTTTAAAATCAACGCAGGAAGCTGCCATGAACATTACCATCTTTCACATGAAATCAGTATAAATAACTTTGATGATTGACACAAATAAAAAAAGTGTAAAGTGCCTTGGGGTAAATCCTAGTTCCATAATTCCTAAAAAAGTGGAGTTTGAAAACTTCATCCAACTCCATCAATCAAGAGTAGTTATGCTCGCGGAAACATGGCTTGGACAAGAATAAGAACTTCCATGATAGAGCACTTATTAATCCAAATACTAATAATATAACAAATGGTGGCGGAGTAGCTATACTAATCCATAAATCACTTAAATATAAATTACTAACACCTATTCTACTTAGTAGAATTGAAAGTATTGCCATAGATATAGAATTATATAATCAAACATTGAGCCTTGTAGCTATTTAGAACACTCCTACTAAACCTGATTCAGTGGCTTTTTCTCAAGATCTTGAACTTTTAATTAAATCATATAATCGCGTAGTCATAGCTGGAGGCTTTAATGCAAACCACCGTAATTGGAAAATTGCACTATGGCCAACAGCTTGTTTGATACATCGTTTGAGGTTATGTTTAATACAGGTTTTTGTCTTTAAAGAAATGCAAGTGCAGAGAAGGCCATTAAAAAAGATCTTTTCAAAGAATTGGAGGAAGAAAAAGGAATTATTTACATATCGAACGACTTCCAGTTCAGTCAAATAGAAACGTCCGGCTAATCTATAATGCTAAAATTTGAGCCGAAGACCAATCTTACTTGAAAACTGGAGATCAATTGAATTTTCTTCATTAACAGCAGTTTTTAATTGCTCGCTGGTTTCTTTTGCGAGTTTTCTTTTGAATAGACCTTTCCGCAGCATTCCACTAAAATATCCTAAAAATACCAAAATTCACACACAAAATATTTTACAATTAAATCGTTTTTTTTGTGTATATTAAAAATAAAAATAAAAATAAAAATTTCACCACACCGCATGTCAGTAACCTCAAAAGCTTAAAAATAATAACCAAAAAAAAATCATTTCTATTTATTACTAACATACATTTCCATCAAAAGTCTTCAACAATAATAATGTAATCTAAGCTAACCTTAGATGACTCTGCATAAACAACCAAAATCTCCAAATAACTTAAATCAAATGCGCGAAATGTAATCTTCCGCCTTATGGCCCGCGCGATGTCCAAACCAACATTTCAAATGATCTTTTGTATATAAATAAAATAAACAACAACAAAAACTAATCATAATAGTAATAGCAATAATAACATTTGCAACAGAAAAAAATATTGATAATCATGTATAGATATGACATGTATTAGGTTGACTCAAAATACCGGGCCAGACATTAGATAAATAGAATTTGGAATGATATTTCAAATCGATCCGGTACCAAAAAATTAAATCGCTCGATCGAGAGACAAAAAGGTGTATTACAGTGATCGTGTTCACCGGAAATAACAAATATAAATCAAAATATACATAAATAACAGATCGATAAGTGGATTTTTATGTAATATAACAACTTTTTAAGAATAGACCGGCTTATCTTAACTTTACGATCAATTTGCCTCCGCACATTTTTACTTTTATAAATACATATAGTAGGTACAAATACGACTGTGTATCGTGTCGCATTTTATGTTGTCCGCACAGTCCAATTTCATTTTAAATACGATGATTTGTTTATTATTTAGTTTTTAAAAGTGTTTCAGTCCTTTCTAACCTATAATTTGTGTCGCAACATATTGCGACAAATTACAAGACAAAATAATTACAAAAAACAAAAAAAAAATTGCGATCATCCATTAAATATTTTTTTTGTTTTGTTTTTTTTTTTTTCAAATTTATGTAAGCACAAAATGGTTTGATTCGATCGACATGATAAAAACATCAAATACATGTTGTACTTTTGAAATGTCAAAATATTCTACAAAAATTTTTATGTTTTTAAAAACTCATTAATTTTGGTATTCTTTGTTTTTTCTCGTGTTATGAAGATCGCGCGCCAAATGATGATCGATGATCGACGGTGAAGATTATTATATACAGCGATGTTCGAGGCCGAGGCTCGAACAAAAAATAATACAAAAATTAGTTTAATTTATTATAATATGGATTTGATTGATGATCGAAAATGATCATAAATTTATATAGTTAATAAAAACAAAAACAATTGATCAACAGAAATATTTATCCATTACTGTCAACGATTACTTTTAATGCGCTTGGTGTAAATAAACATAGCACGCGACTTAATGATAACCTATTTTGTTGTTATGTATCCGTTCCAGGTTCCACAAAGGCCAATTTAATCGGTAAAACGGGGACTTCTAAATATTTTTAACGTATCAAGTTTGATCATGATTCTGAAAAAAGACCAGCGAAATTTTAGCGCAGCCCCAAAACTTGTTCTCAGTCTTAATATAAGCATTTTGATTTTCTGCAAAAAGTTATGTATTTGATTTTTGAATACCTTTTGCATTTGCACTTCCAAACGCTGGAATCAGTTAAGGAAGTCTGGGCTTCGGCTCATGTTTGTCGTTCGATATGTATAAACAATACATTTTGTTTCCCTCCTATGCTTTGGAGAGACCTTTTTGAACAGCCTTTCCACTTTCATTGCTTGATGGCAGTCAAAAAAGCTGCTGAAGTTCAAGAAGACGCACTATCTTATCCTGAATATAAAAAATAGACTGGATAGAGCCAAAGAATTGTTTCGTTTGTGCGAGTTAAAGGTGGTTCGGCAGTCGTAAAAATAGTTTTAACAAATTTTATTTTAATTTTTTCGGAATTAAGACATTCTTGAGGCTCATATTCGTGCAGTTTGCAATTCCTTTTCCAACCGATTCAAGTCCAAACAAACAAAAATTCAACCCCAACTTTGTTGAATTTTTATTCGGCAGCCTTTTATTATAAATGATGGTTCTCGCAGGAACTTACCGCATGGCTGCGAGGATATATCCACGTTTTTTATAGAGTTATGGTTTTTTTACCGCAGTTCTGCAGTTATACATTATGTTCCCCAGTAATGTGCCAAACACGGGTACTTGTATCTTCAAGATATAAGAAGGGAAGAAGTACTGTAATTATGGGATCAGAATTATAAATCGAAATTGATGTGTTAACCATCACTAAATTCCCTTCAAAAATACCAAAATGTGACATAAATATGGAGGAAATCCCATTACTGAAGGACATACAATTGGCTGATGCAAGTTTCTATAGGGCAGCTTTCATCTATTAATAGGCGCAGACAAGTTCTTTGAACTTCTAGAGCACGAACAAAAACGAGTTAGATTACATATTTACAAAAGACAGTGTTCAGATGGGTTGTGTCAGGTTAACCTAAATCCACATCAAAGTTTGAGCCTTCAACCTCAGCAGATCATATGGGAATATTTACGATACTTAGCGTGCAAGTGGATGAAGACACCGACAAATCGTAGCGCTAATTTTTGGAGATTGATGGAAGACCGCACTTAAACAAGATAACTTCACCCGAAGAAGCAAAATGTGGGGATTCGGCTCCGAGACCCATCAAAAGACGTGAAGATGCATATTGTGCCCGTGAAACCTCAAATAAATTAGGGAACTTCGTGATGGTCGCAACGAGACGTTTTTTAGTGTTAGAATGCAAGTTAGGGAAAGATGGGAATTTAATACTCAATAAATGAGTATTTGGAAATGGGAAAAGGATATCAGCGAACCAAATGGATTCGAGTAAATGAAAATGTCTAGTGACATCACGAAGGTCGTATCTTCGATGGGTCTAGGAAAGGATTTACCGGCAAGTGCTCATATCCAATGACATCACAGATTATCACAGGCTGTTATGGCGTGAGAATCACGATGAGAAGATCCGACACTACTAATTGATCTGTGTGATATTTAGCACGTGACAATGTAGGTGAAAAAATAAAGCAACATATTCTAAAAAATTTTTATGTCGATGATTTTGTGGATGGTAATGTGAACGAGGAAGGTGCAATCCAACTGAAAATGACTTAATGTCGACGTTAGAATGAGTCGCACTGATGAAATGGAGATCCAAGTTTACGATAAAGGGAACGAACAAATACATAACGATGAAGTTATAAGCAGTAAAATATCTTCCACTGCAGCTGTACTTGGGCATCATTAGCGTTCTGGCTAAGACGTAATTATATTCAAAATAATGTTGGAAGCTTCTAGAGTTTTCGATATTTTGGGTTTCTTGTGTCCATCTATCATATCGCTAAAAATTGTTAAACAAAAGCTTGGTAAATGCTAAAACTAAAGTCACACCAATTTCAAAAATATCCCTCCTATACGTCTAGAATTTTGCGCTATCTACTGCAAAATGCTAGGCTTGAACCGATTAAGCCTTTGTACTTGCAGTGGCTTTCGACATACCCAGCCAGATGGAAGACGTTTGTAGCTAACAGCACCAGTCAAATACTAGACAAATTTCCGAGACTGTATAGGGGTCACGCGAGATCCACTTACAATACCGCCGACCAAGGTTCGAGAGTAGTATATCCACATCAATTGGTGAAACTGAAACAGTAGTGGCACGGGTCCGAGTGCGGTTGAATCGTCCAGAAGAATTTCAACCTACTTCTACGACTAAACTCTTTCGAGGGTTACCTACATGCATTTTTGTCTACCTATCCGTGAAAGCACATCATGTAGAAACGGTAAGCCACCTAACCATAGTGAGGCATTTATTGCGGCGTTGAAGAGATTTACGGCAAAGCGAGGTATTCCGAAAAATCTCTAATTTCAGAATATTTGGGAAAAAACAATATAGATTGGCATTTCATACCACTCTGTTCTCCACATATCGGCGGATCATGGGAATTTGCAATGGAATTGGTCAAAACACATCTGCTGAAAACATTAAAAAAAATAAAAATTTGACTTTTAAAGAGATGGCGATACCAGACAGAGAATATTTTGAACTGCACTCTGAAGCAAATTGCATCAAAGGGTAATTCATTGCCAACCACATGTCCGGTGAAACATATAAGTTGTAACCGTTATGTTTGCCACAAATGTCACATTGTATAGTTTCTGGATCTCGGCCGTTGCAAACCTAGTTGCTCACTTCTTTCAAGTTTGGCCTAGTAGCCAACTCTCGATGAGTCAGAGGTTCCTGGTTATGATCGAGTTACTACAAGATAACATCGCTAAGTATTTCACAATCCATATACCGGTAGTATTGTGTCTCTGTGTGTATAAAATCAAAAGAAAATTAATTTATTCATATGCAAAGTAGTTTTTGTGTACGAGCTAGACAACAAATCGCAAACCATTTAATAGAAAAATCCTACGCACATTTTTTTTATCTAGATCTTAAATCGATATATTACAGATTTCAATGGTAGAGATATGAACATAAATATTTACACGATACTATGTAGTTACGCGGGTGGTAAATAAAAATTACCTATCGACTGTGTATATAGGACTTTCGAGGAGGAATAAAAAAAATTCAATTAAAAATTGTTGTTGCCAATTTTTTTAGCATAATGTATGTACACAAAGTTCATAAAGTTCGCATAAAACAATAATATTATAGTTCACAGATATATATATGTAAATGACTTAACACAAAACCACCATATGGCATGTGTATGTGAACTGTGCGCGGCCGAAATGAGATGGTCAAATTTTCTATATACTTATACATATATATATACAACATGCAGACGAACCGCAAAACTATTAATCATGTTGGATATGAAGCTCGCATAACTTTCCAATTCGTTTATGAATATATATATGCCGTGTACATATTTATAGAGATAATCGATATTGAAGGGTGTTATTATCTGGATAAATTAATGATTCTGTTCGTTAATATCCTTAAGGTGGCTAATTTTATGTTGTTTTTTTTGGCCGAGATGCAATTTAACGAATTGATAAGAAACCAATTTTTTGCGCGAAAGTACACTCACATTTTATTTTGCAAACTGTTACCATATTTTTAAATAGGAAACCAATTTGCTTGTAGGGTAATTATTTACGACTAAATATTTCATTTTCAATCATTAATCATAATTGCGGTGTTGCGGAATTTAACTCGTGAAATAATTGGCATTATTTAAATAAATCAGATTAGGGTCAGTCACAAATCTTCAGCGATTGTTTCCCTGCAAAAGGTGAACAAATGCCAGACTATAGGATTCTAAAGATTTGAACTCATCACCACTACATGACAAACACTATGGAACATGCTATAAGCTTGCTAAGTAGTAATGGTTACACACCATACCACCATACTACTCCGGCTATTACTGATAAATTTGGCGTCGGTTTCCTTATGCATTGTCGCGTTAATCACATTATATCGAATTTCACCTAATCAGATCTCAAACAACTTAGATCAAGTCATCTTAAGCGTATTCTTTTTTAAATATACAAGGCTATATACTGTCAAAATTCGGGTTTTTTATTTTCGAAAAATCAAAATTTTTTAAACGTAATTTACGTTATCTAGACCTTTCTCGACTACTCTTCAACCCCAAAAATCCACTCTTAAGTCATTATCAACGGAATTTCACTCATTTGACATCAAAATAAAATCGAAAATTTTAACTCAGATTTTTCCAAATATACAAGGATATAGACTGTCAAAATTTGGATTGTTATTTTCGAAAAATCAAAATTTTTTAAACATTATTTCGGTTATCTAGAACTTTCTAGGCCACTCTTCAACACCAAAAATCCACTCTCAATTCATTATCAATGGATTCACTCATTTTAAGTCAAAATTCACTCGAAATTTTTAACTCGGATTTTTCCAAATATACAAGCCTACTGTCAAAATTTGGATTGTTTATTTTCGAAAAATCAAATTCTAGAACTTTCCAGATCACTCTTTAACTCCATAAAACCTCTCTTAACTCAATATCAATAAAATTCATTGTCACAACCAAGCAAGCTGTGAAAACATTTTCCATGATTTAAAGTGCGACTGTTACTTATCATACCACCTTCGTACTATCGAGGTTCATATATACGTCACGCAATCAATCAAAGTAAAAATTTCTAATATCGTGTACGAATCAAATTAAATGACAATTAATAAATTGTCTTATGATTAATCAGAGATCTTCAATCTTGTCATCAACTTAATTATTCATTATTTTTATACTTACATGCGTCTGCTATACTACTAAATAGTTTTTAGACATAAATCAATCATAAAAATAAAAATTGGCGAAATTTAACATAAGCGCCGGTATCGAGTGCTAGACGCGTAAGCCACTCTCATCGCACAATTAATTTTTGATTAACTTTAAATTTCGATTAAATTTTTTTTTAATGATTAGTCGATTGTTACGAATTTCTAGACCTAAATTATGATAAATGGATTAAACGTAATGTTGACGGATGCTTGATTAATTGGATGCTGTCTAGCTAGTGGATAGATGATGTGTGAGTATATAAAAGTTTAAATGTTTTGTGTACAATTTTTGTTTTGTTTGTGTAGGATATTAGTTGAGTGAAGTTGATGAGGATTCAAATACGTTGCAAATGTATTTGAGTGAAATGGGTCAATATACTTGTAGAATGTGGGTTGTTTAGGTCTGGTGGTGTGTTCGGTTACACTATATATTATGTTCGGTTTTTTAAAATGCATGATGGTTAGCCCATTAAAACTGCTGAGTTTCATATATGCCACAAATCTAAAAATTCCAAAAATTTAGAAAATTCATGGTAGTTATCAAACCACAACTGTAACGTTTCACGCCATACATTTTATGACACTAGTGTCATAGAAATTCTAGTGTGAGTTAGAATTGTTCGTATTGGTGTTCCTCAAGGCTCAGTGTTAGACCCGATTTTATACTAATTCCGTCTTTAATTTGAAATTACATGGTCATTCTACTAGTTTTGCCGATGACTTGTCATTAAATTACATTAGGAAATCTCCTAATAGTGGCTAAACGAGTGATTAAAATTTATGCTGTTCAAATTGTCTGGGGAAACAATGCTGGCTAACGTTGACCAGGTTAGTTACCATACTATTTCAAAATGTACCACTGCAGGCCACCACACTGAGTGTTTTAATATTGAATTAGTCAACATGTTTAAATATTTCGGAATTCATTTAGACAGCCAACTCAATTGTAAATCTCATGTCTCCTCTTTGAAACTTTTCCTATCTTCAGCTTTTAGAATTGTTTTTCTCTTACATATGTTTTGTTCTGTGTCCGTGCTAAAAGCTACATACCACGCACATGTTATGGCCAAATCGAAATACGGTTATTATCATTTTGGGGTGGTTGCTGTGCTACTATACTTTAAATCCTTTATGTGTCCAGCAGAAAATTATTTTGAGAATATTATTGGTAAAACAAAGAAATGACCCATCTTGGATTTGTGATTTCCAGCATTTGTTTGTTTATAAGGTTTTATGATTGTTTTTAAGGCGTAGTGGCCAACTAAGTTTTAGAGGTCATGAGAGATACAATATTCGAGATAACCATAATGTTCCTTGTAATATACCTGGATTTTACAATGATCACATCCGCCGTTATTTCCTGGTTATTGCTCCAACACTTGAGCTTTTACACTTGAGCTTAGCTTTGCAAGTTATATTGTTTGTTTCGAGCGATGAAAACAAATTCGATTTCGATTCAACATAAAAAAGCAATTTGTCGAACAAATTTTTTTCAATCTGGATTTTTTTTATAGATTTACCCCTCTTTTACTAACACGAAGAAATATTTTTGTCGTTTTGCTGCCAATTTTAAATGACATTAGTTATCTGGTTATTTTTTTATACGTACAAAATTATACATACATATTTAAAATTGGGGAAATTATGGTTTTGTTCGATTTGTTGCTTAAATACAGGTTCCATTTCAAGGAGGGGAAAAACGAATCGAAATCGACATAACTTAGCTCGAGTTGTCAAAGCCTCCTATATTAAAATACAATCTTATTTTAATTTTAATATTAAATGTGCGTCCATTGCATCCATGTAGATGTATGTGTAAGCGATGTTATAGTTGAAATGTGTAATGAACTAAGCGAGCTAAGCTAAGCTATGCTGAAATATTTTCATCGCTTAGCTTAGCTAAAATGTTATTTTTACACTATTTATGCATTTGTGTTGAGTTTGTTGCTATACGTATGTATATATTAAACTGATTATTGATTAGAATTGTTACTATACTATTGGTTTTATTATTAAACATTTTTTTTATTGACTTTTTTATTATAAAAAATAATTTTTATTATTAGTTATTGTTATTGTTTTTATTTTATTTTTTAGTTTAACTGTTAGGTTTATTGTGTTCTTGTCTTTCTTTATATTAAGTATTAATCATATGTAAATTAAATGTTGGTGCGGATTCGCTTCTGTGGATTTTCGTCACAGAATTATCCATAAATTCTTGTATATGAATTATTTTAAGAAAAATTAAAAATTTCCTTAATTCTGAAAACGCAAGATGTTAGTGGATCTAAAAGTCGAGTTTCCACCTTCAAATCGAGCAATTTTAAAATCTCAAAAAAGCTATTTCATTAAAACTAAACTTGTAAGGTTGGTGTGTATGTATAGTTATGTAGGTTTAGACATATCGATAGGTAAGCGTATGTATAAGGAACTTTAAACGAGCAACACAAACCGCACTTGCTTGGGAAAGGAACGAGGACGGAAGGAGACCGCGTTGGAGTAAGACGAGTAATAAGTGTGTACGAAGATATAGAAAGAATAAAGAGTATATTATAGTTAGGCCCGCAGTTCAGATGTGTGGTCGGCATACTTTATATTAAATTATAAATACCACGTGAAAATATCACGGCTCTTTCTTGGAAGTGGAATGTATGGCAATGGGTTAGATAGACCAATATGATTTAAGAAGGCCAATCATTAAAGGGTGCAATGACTAGTTACTATACAATCGGGAATAAATACAGTGACGGTAATAACAAGGAATGAGCTGTGAGAAAGGGGGCAGTATTTGGACCAGGTGAGGACGCCAGGGTCCAAGAAGGATGGAGAAATAAAATGTAGACCAAAGTATGTGGAATTGCAGGTTATTTGGTGAGAAACTACAGAGGGTGAACCAAAGAAAAGTTAGGTTTCTACAGATGTCAAGGAGGGGGTCACATAATCAAAAATTACACGTACAAGCGGACTACACTATGATAGGTAGTAATCGAGAGGTAGGATGAGTGAGCTTCGTATTAAGTGAGAGGATGAGAGAGGCAAGGTGTAGATACTGGACTAAATACTGAAGATCCTGAAAAGTCAGAAACTTCAGTCAAAACTAACAAATTGGGGAAAGGAAATATATTGGAAAAATGACGGGATAAATGAGAATTTAGGAGAATAAATGGGTCTAAACTTAAGGTAATAGGCCAAGTAGAAGCTAGAGTATTGAAAGGAAGCAAAAAATATGAGGCTGATTTATTATTGGTGTCATATGTGCGAATGATGTTATATTGGTCAGTATTGGGATTAGGCAGGTTAAATTAAAGGAGCAAATTTAGAAAGTAGGACAAATAGTAAAGATAGGTAAAGGGAAAAGAGTGAAATGCAAGGACGAAGAAGAAAGAAAAGAGCTATAGATATTTCTAACACAGATGTAGAAGAGGAAGGTGATGAGTGGGATTTAGAAATTGGAGATGATAGGATAACTCGAATAGAGAAGAAGAATATAGAGGAGATTTTTGTGAGGAATTACGTAAAGGGGAATAGTAAGGTAGGAGCGTCTGTGAGCTACAAAGTGAGAATTAGATTAAAAGAGAATAAGGTTGTGTCTTCGAACCTAAAACGAATGAGCATGATGGAATAAGGAGCAATTAAGGGAAATATGAAGAAATTATTAATATTAATACCATGGTATGTTAAGCCATTGACATGTTAGATGTCGCTACTGGTATTGTTTTAAAATAATTAAAATATTTTTATATGTATAATCGCCGAAATGTCATATAATTATCCTAAATTTTGACTATAGTCTATTGACTCGACATCTGAAAAATGATATTTTATGTAATATAGATTTGAAGAGGTGTAATATCTAAGACCAAAATATTTTTTAAATATTTTCGGATAAAGCGAAAACAGGGAATTACTAGTGAAATAGAATGTTCATAACCAAAGGAATATTATAAGGAATAACAATTGTTTGAAAGGAGAGCAAGAGATTGCAGTTAGTGACACGGAGAATATGATAGGGTATTTGTTATAGAAGAAATTTGTATTTTAATAATATGAAGAAATTTGTAAAGGAGCATATAAGAGTATGTCTACCATGTTTGAAATTCAATGGGAAATCGGAGCATAAAGAATAAATGTTGCATATATATGAAAGGGTGCCGGTATCCTTTTGATACAGTTCATAAAGACCACATAGGTCCGTTAGAGAACACTAGAAAAAGACATATATTAGCATATATTGTTCGTAGAAGATGCGTTCACAAAATATGTGCAATAAAGGAAATGGAAGAGTATAATAGTAGAGCGTATGGGTATCACAGAAGAATGATTTCAGATAGGGGTTAGCTTTTTCCCTAGATGATTTTACGATGTGGGAAGAAAATATTAGGGTAAAACATGTAGAAGTAGCGGTAGCATGTCCTAGAACAAGTGGGTAGGTAGAAAGATTAAATAGGACAATGATACCAATATTAGCAAAATAAGCGAATAACGAGAGAGTATAAACTGGCGTAAATTATTAAAACATAACATAGTAGGATGGGAAGCACGGCTGCTAGATTTTTATATGGGATAGATCAGAAATTTGGGGAAAAATTCAAGGGAAAATAAGGAAAAAGGCAAAGCATGATAAGGGAGTTTTTAAGGAAAGAAAATTTAAGTCGATAAGTAGTATTGTTAAAGGGATGAAAGGTGATAGGTATAGGTAAAATGAAGTTTAAGGGACCTTATACGGTTAAGAAAGTTTTAGAAAGGATAAGTATTTAGTACCAAAAATAGAGGACATGGAGATAGGACGGCTTTCCCATTCAGAAATAGTCAGTACAGAGAGGATGAAGTTATTAGTAATGATAATAATGAAAGTAATTATTCCAGGATGATGATCGAGACAAAACAGGATGACAACATAAGCGGAGATAGCTAAATATTGATTTTTTTTGTAGGAACTTAAACCCTCCAAACGATGTTGTTTAAACCAAAGACTAAGATGGCTTTTATGGCTTTTTATATATAAAAAGAAAGTAGAAAACAAAAACCATTTTTTTGACAAATCAACGCTTACCAAAATCATAATTGGTTGCATGAAGTTGAAAGACAATAAAATGACCTTTAAATAACCTTGCAATCGGACATTAGATACACGTACATTAGACATGTTGTCCTCCTAAAATCTGTTATTCGTTTATTCTATCTTAGTTAAGTGTCTTCTTGCGTTAAGTTTTGCGTTTCGAACCGATACATGTATAGTGTTCTACGGATCATACTGTCAATATACATATCTTGCGAGATGATCGCATAAAGAACAAACCAACAAAAATTATTAATGATTAATGATGTTGGAGGTGGTATATTGATAAACTATTTCAATCGTAAATATCAATTGGATTGTGTACGGATTATTGTTATGTAAGTGGCGCTCAAAATATTCTTGCATAATCGTCTAAGCTATAGTCGTATATATGATGGTATATGTACTACTGTGCAAAATATTATTAGAAAGTATAATCAAAATGCAAAATTTGGATTTAAAAATTATAATAGTATATATGTCAACCCCACGTTGGGTGCCAAATCATTTTTTCTTCACAAAAATCACTCACCCATTGAGCAATGACCTTTACAGCTGTCTGCAATCTATATAAACGAAAAATATGATATACGACGAACATGCAAATCATCAATTCAATCACCTTTCACGTATATATTGTACATAAATAATACTTTGAGCTGTAACCACGTCTATATATAATTAAAATAAACTACAAATAGTGCAATAAAAACTTAAACAAACATCAAAAGATTACCATCAATAAAATTTTATTTAACCTTTTTTATTTTGTTTTGGCTGTTTTAAGACCTCTTGTGTACCGGGTACCTTGTTTAATTTGATGCATGTGTTGCATGGTCAAATGAGCAAATGTATATTTGGGGAGTTCGGTTTTTTACGTTCGATATATACTTCAAGGTTATTTAGAGGGCCAATTTTCTAATATTATCCAGAATTTTCAACAATATAGGGATTTTATACATGATTTTATACAAATGAGACTCATGAGATTTATGCATCCATCTGACATATCACACGATGATGATCATAAATATTTACCACATCATGGTGTGTAAAGCTATACACAACCACTAAACTCCACGTAACATATGGTCTAGCATGCTCTCCGTATCTTACAATTCGAACTTTGCAACATATTGGCGACAGTACTAATTATCCAAAGGCAGGAAAATCAATAGCAGAGGACTTTTACATTGAGGAACTGCACTATTGTGCTGCGTTAAAACTAAAGAAGCAATTAGTCGACTCGTGGCTACCAAAGCTACTCATTTTGAGGTTGTGAGCAAGCTTAGTGATCTTAGTGATGGCCACATTACAACGTTTTGTGGGTAGACGAGGCTATCCAACCCACATTTGGTGTGACAATGGCTCAAACCGCATCAGAATAAATTCAATAGCAAGTCAATAACGAATTTTCTTAATTTTCCTTACAGAAAAACATTGAATTTCGGTTCAATTCGCCAAGCATCCAATTGTACCTACAAAGATATGAATATATTGTTAGCATAATCGTTATGCCGCGATTAAACGACAATATTGATAACCTCAAAGTAACTATGGGAGATTTATTAATAGGAGAACCTCGGGTTGCTGGTCCAGAGCCCGATTTAATGAACATTCTAGACAAAAAACTAAACATATATAAAAATATCCAGAAACGAATACATGGTTTCTGGGATAGATGGCATCGAGATTACCTTTCTCCACTTAATCAAAGAGTAAAATGGTAAAAGGGCTCATTCCTCATCCAAATAGGCGTTATAGTCATAATTAAGGATGCGAAGTTACCATCCAACAAAATAGGCGTTAGGGTCCGTAGTAGGAACCTTTCAGGGCAAGATGGTATTGTTCGAGTCGTAAAGCTAAAGACCAGCACAAACGAGCTTATCCGGCCGGTGGTTAAATTGATTCAATTGCCGATTCATTTGTAAATGGTTGAAAAAATAGCGAGGTGTAAGGGGGTTATAAGCATCATCATGAAAATTTTCATGAGGTCGGGTATTGAGTAGCACCTCTATTTATTTAATCAAGGTAACGAATTCTTATTAGGTAAGAATGGATTCTCTGGTACGGCGTACAATGTGTCAGTTATTGCAAATAAATACCGGACTGTTGAAATGCTCGTGCTGGTGATTTATTCGGGATAGTGGTAATTGCGTGTATTAGCTGCTGCGGTTGACGGTCATGGGCAGCAGTAATTTTGGTCATATCAATGTTTAACGTGCAACTCGTCCACTATAGTTTTCAATGATAACATGATTTGTAGGCAGAATTAACGGATGTTTTATATCATAAGGTATTTCTGCAAATTTCAGGCTTTCTCCAACTCGATTGAAATTAACTCGATTGCATTCCGTGATAATTCTCGTAGCAAAAGAATACTAATTGAGGTTTTAATAACTTGCCTGATCATTCATAGGTGAATGAAAAAAAGGAGTTTTTTTTAATGATTTTTGGACTGATTCTAATAATTGCACCAGTAGAGTACAATAATATGGTTACCGGTGCAAGCACAACTAACATGTTCTTGAAAGTCTTGAAGTCTTGAAAAAAAAAATTCTTGAGGTCTCAGAAAGGAATGATCTTTTTGTAAAGTTATTTGTTTGCACATGGTCGTAAATTGGATTTGTCAGTTATTTAACAGGACGAAAGATCTTTATATTTTCTGGTGGAATGTTTGCTAATATTGGGAGCATAGAGATAATTTTCTCTTATACTTTCAGGGTTACTTTTAGCGTATTTCCGTCATATATAAACCTGATAGGTCATCTATGTTAAAACTGCGTTTCAAGATAGTGAATTTAGTTAGAAATGTGGTAGCAAACTTATCAGCAAGGAAATAGAGTATTCAAGTAGCTGAGCGGGAGCAGTACAATATGTTTAGGTTATAGTACATAAACACAAATGTTGAATTCTTGAGGCAGAGTTTAATTTTTTTTCGAGTGAAATGAATCTATGTAATGCTTGTGAGAAGCTTTCACCTACGTTTTGTGGGTATTGTTTTAATGCCATTGATATGAATACACGGTTATCGACTTATGAAACGTTTTCGTTGAAAAAATCAAGAGCCCTTAGCTTCGTCATCTGTTGGGTTTTGTTGACTAATTTTTTCTTTCATTGACGACGATGAATAAACAATAGTTGTATTCGGATCGTCTAATTTAAAGGTTTCTCCAATAACCCATCCAAATTTGGTATTTTGGCATAGAATGTTCACATCCGAGTAAGAGATCGATATGGCATGGTTTATTGAATTAGGGATCAGCTACTTGATAGATTTAAAATTAAATTTATCATCCTAAATCGGTAGCTTTGATAGTTGGATAATTTGTGGAGCAAATAATAATAATATATTCATGGGCTGTGCAAGATCTGATCCTTAAGCTAGATAGTATTCTAGACAATCCAGCCTGAGTGTCATTTAATATATCGATCGGTATAGCTTTGGTTTTGAAAGTCCTAGATAGTTATACAGGATACAGGATTCTGTTACAAATTTTGGCGCTCTAAATTTGGCCCAATTTCCAAAGTTATCTTCAATTTCTATTGCAGCCGTTGAAACAGGATATTAATTAAGTAATAAGATCAACTTACAATCATGTGCTGTATAGCCTTGTCGTATTTATAGCAAAATATTGTTTATGAAAATATATAAAAGTTTTGTTAAATAATTTAGAATAATCTTGACAGGGTTTTACACCTTCATATAGTTTTAACCATAGAATATCTAACAGCTTATATTTAACACTTTATACCAACTTTACCAAGTATACACTTTATTTATATTTGGCAGTCATTTTAACTACTGGTAGTTCCATAAGAGAAGTTTACTTTTTATAAACCGTAAAATATTTTCAAGTGCTTGTATTGCCAGCTTATCAAGATCATATATTACTCTCAATTGATTAAATAACCATTTTGAATATTAAACATTTCTGACTTGCTTTAATCGTCAAATAGCTCGATTTTACTTTTGACCTCATACTAACATGTGAACTTTTTTTTTTTTTTTTACTTTTAACTTTTATTGCCAATTAATAATTTATACAAGTTCTTATTTATTATACTTAATCTAGTGGTACTTAACAGAAGCTTAAAAATTTCTTTATCTAAGTATTACTCTAATAATTTATTTACTAATCCTTAATTATTTATTTATTTATATGATATTTAATTATATGACCTTGATGGCTATGGTACATATAGATGCTGAAAACTAACATGTGAATTATAGTTACTATGTTTTTACTTTTAGTATGATCACGTTGTTCTAGTGAATTATAAGATTGAAACAAAACAAATTTCGTTTTTTAATATGAAAAAGTTAACGTAGTCGGTTTTCATACACAAATTAAACGCAGCTTTGATAAAGTGTAATAAACGAAATTTGCTTTGTTTCCATCTTATAATTCACTAGAACAGCGTGATTGTACGAAGTATAAAAATCTAGTATGAAACAAGAAACTTCTTGGTTATCTATCAAAAATTTCTTAAAATTCTATCATACATCCTAATTAAATAGCAGAGGAAATCGCTTTTCACTATGAAAAGGTTCACACTCAGAACGGGTACCTGAAAGACCCCAAATTTTTGAACAGTTAGTCAATAACTGTATCAACAATTTTCTTAACTCTTCTCCCCATAATCCAACCATTGAGAAGGTTGAAAAATTAGAAGTTGCCAACATTCTTCAGCATATAAACAAACGAAAGCCCTGGGTGACGATAGGTTACCTAGCTCAGTACTTAGAAATGGGATACTTTTCAAACTGTTGGAAAATTGGCAAAGTCGTTTCTATCAATAAACCAGGAAAATTCTCCAATAGCATAAAGCATACACGCCCAATTTCACTTCTAAATGGAGTAAGCAAGATCATGGAAATAGTCATTCACAACAGTTTCCAGCCACTAATAGAACCATACATCCCAGAAGAACAGTTCGACTCAAATATACGCCGATGACATGGCTAGTTCACATCTTCAATCAGCGCATGCAAATCGAGCGAGAGGCTATCTAATTACCTTAACCAGTATTCTATATATGCAAGGAAATGAAAGATTAAAGTTAACTCTTCTAAAACTGAAATCATTCATTTTCTTTCCAACCAATATAGCAAAATGCCCAAAGCTAGTCCTATTTTATTTGAAGACCTTAGAATACAAATCTCAAGTCAAATATGTTGGTGTAATTATAGAAAGCAAGCTCTCACCTGTTGGTCACATTAAGAATATTCGAAAAAAGGCGTTTTACAGCACGCAGCCTTCTATACCGATTTCTCAAACGAAATAGTTCTTTTTCTCCTATATAAAAACAGAACTTTATCAGGCATATCTGTGGCCCATCATAACCTACGCTATCCCGTCATGAATGGGAGAATTGTCTTTAAGCGTTATTTAAATACGTATAGTAGTACTGTCATAAGAAAAAAAAGTTTACCCATTGAAGTTCCAGATGTCAGGTCGATAGAATATCGTCATTTTTAGAATAAATAAATGACATTTAGGCGATTATACATATAAAAATATTTTGATAATGAAAATATTTGTATACGTATAAACGCCTAAATGTCATATAGGTATGAGATGATGATAAATGTATGTACTTCAATGGGTAAACTTTTTTTTCTATTTTTGAGTTTTAAAAGCGTTGCATTACCATTTATCCCCCAAAAAATCACAACCAATATTTTAACGTTGGCATCACTAATAATGCTGTTGATCACTAATATTTAATATGTGAACTGTCCACTCAGATAAGATGTGGTATGCTGTTTAAACATCAAAGTTTTTAAAAACTTTTAAAAGCCGTGCTAACCAATATTAACTTTGGCATAAATACTCAATAGAATAGCAAGCGCTGAATATCTAGCTCCAGCATAAAAGTCAATAGTTTGATCTCTTGGAAGTTTATTTTATTTATAAGAAAAATGTCAAAATTATGAATACTCTTTTTGGAGGAGATTTCAGTTATAATATGACAATTGCGTCTCTCCTGGATCTCGAAATGATATTATTGAACAAACAAAAATTTGTATTATTTAGCTGGAAATGATTGGCAAGCTAAGTCTGTTTTGCCTCAAGCTTGTTGCTTTTTTTAGAGTTACAACCAAAAACAAATATAAAAGTAAAAGCTTCCCAAGAAACAAAAAAGCCTTAGTGAAGGGAGCAACAAAGTATTTTCGAAAACCGTAATATACGAATAAGTCCTTTAAACAGATTATCAAATTTGGGAAGAGATCCATGACATCGGACCGGTCGGATAAATAGAGCATAATTTTGTGAACCATTTAAAATTTTCGCATCAGCAATACAGCAATATTTAAAAGGAACAACTTAAATGACTCACCCAGTATATAAAGAAATGACGAGGAGATGAAAATTTTAGTATCTGAAATGATTTATTGGCATTTTATTGACTGGATTATAATAAATTGTGTAGTGTTGTCGGGAGAGGTTAGCAAAATAAAATTTCATTTTTAATTACTGTATACGTCGTTCGGCCGAAGAAAGCGAATATGAGACAATTTAATGATCGTTTTATATATAAAATACCATGTGATTGATCTTATATATACGAGACGTGTATACGAGATGAAATTTTAAAATTTTTTATTATTTTAAAAGTTCAATTTTATTTAAATCGTTTATGACCCAAAATTTGATCCATCAAAATTTGGTGCGTGATTTTATATGAGTCTTCGCGACTTAACCCCTATAATTATGTTTATTGGCTTCCGTTTATTCTTGCATGTCTTCAGTTTAAGACTTTATAGATTTATGTACAATGTTGCGCGATTCGATGTGTTCGAGACGAAGTGTTATTGCGCAAATATTTTTTTATTACCACACTTAATTATCACCTTTGATTTGACATGCGAAAGTCAAAATATTGCATGTACACACTTCAAAACACTTAAACTTGCGGAATGGACTAAACGAAAGACATCCATCAAAAATATTTTGTTTTTTTTAAGAGTTTTTATTATATAATCTTAATGTGGAGTGTACACTGGCCAAGTACATAATGATAAGTAAATTTGGATGACGTGGGTGTGAATTTATTGTGAAAATTACATTTTCGAGAGTACATAAATTTTGCGGCATTTTTATTGCGCAAAGTTGAATGAATTATCGAATTTATCAATTTTTTTGAATAAAAAGTTTTTGTATTCAAAACCTCCTGGAGTGAAAGGAAACTACACCTACGCGATCAATTTACGACCGTGTGATTTTCAGTTGAGGAAATTATTTTTCGGTAAATTTGAATTTTTGAATTTGAAAGACATCGATATTTTCTAGGAAATTAGGTCTTTGTATTAATCAGCTGCACGGCGGTTTTCTATTGTTTTACAAGGTGACAAAGGCAAATCGAAATGAAGTTTGTGGAAGTTCTTAATCTTAGTACCAATTCGCTATTTTTAATGTTATGGATTTAACGGCCATTATGTTGTTTCTGAAGTAGTCCCGAAGTGTTAATTTTTTCATCATCATTGCTATATAATAACTGCCCAATTTAGATGGTAAATAGTATGGCATCGTCTAAGTTTTACAACGCTAATATCTAGTATTATTATCTGATTCGCTGTACCATTTATCATCGGTTAAGGTGTAACACTTTGTCGTTGGATCTTCAATCAAAAAGTGTGATAGAGTGATTGGATTACTCGAGGGTTAATCTTTAATTGCCTATCACCTTGTCAATATGGAACTGTGTAGATTTGATAGCAACCATGATCATCCAAAAACGGGTTTAATGATTTGAAGCCGTGGTAATCTCACCTTTTTGGAGTAATGCTTGTATGGCATCCTCATGAAATCGACCTTGTTCAAATCTACACAGTTCAAAAAGCTCTTCTCTGCTCAAGTAAATAGACTCAGATCTAACATTTTTTGGAATATCATTGTTGCGTTTAAAAATCTCAGGATGTAAGTCATGACTTTTTGAAGTTTGCCGAGTGATAGATTCGATTGATTTTTATTTCATCCTCTTGTCCATATGTTTGTCTTTGAGGTGGCCAGGACTCTAAATGGAAATATAACCAATGAAGTGGAGAGGTTCCCTACGAAGATACTCCAGCGTTTAGGAGAGCTTCCCGGCCAGTCCAAACAATTTGGGACTTGGTCCAGGTATATGTTGTTTTATGGTTGTATAGTTGTTTCCCTCTTGATCACTTTCATTAATTGCATCAATAATACTGCTGCTCAAGTCTGGGCAACGGCTTTTGCTTTATCGATGCTATACTTTTGCTTTCTTAGAATTGAGCCACACAGGATCTCTATTAATGTTGGTTGTTTTCAAATATTCTACGACTGCATAATTGGTTTGACTTGCATCGCAGAACCTCTGCATTAGGTTAATCATTAACCTCTCCCACACTAGCTGTGTGTCTCGTGGAAGCGGTTCATCCCAATTTAGTTTTTTTTATTCAAAGCAGTTGTTAGAATATGTTAAAGCCGATGACCACTGGAGCATCTTCATGCAGGGTACTGTAGGATTTTCTACTGTAGGGTCGTATGTGACTGTTAAGAGCCAAAAATGACGAATGGGTTTAGAAGGATCTGATCGCGAAACTATTTTTTGGTACTTGCTTTCATCTGAAGAGAAACGCACTAGGTGATAAATCTTTTCCACACCAGCAGAAAAGGCAGTTGTGTAATTTTCGAAATTGCAAGATGATAGCGTACAAACTATAGATTGAAAGGTGGGTTCCACTACGAAACACTGATTTAGCGAGAGCCTAGTACTCGACTTAGCTGGACCATCGAATACTACTCTTAATTTTGTGATACTTTTGTGTAAAATCTTGATCACGAAGAAAACGGCGTTCCATTCCTCTGAGTCTCTGAATTACATAGCCAAGTGATTCCCTTAATGCAAGCGAACAGATTTTAAATGGCAGTTTTATTTTTGTCCTTCAGGATCATTCTTCAGATTCTGTTGGAAATGATTTTCGCAAAACGTTTCTTCTTCCTAAAGAGTTCCTGATCATTTATTGACTCTAATTTCCTAAATCTGCGTAAGCTTCTAACAACGTCGACCATTGGATTCGAAAACTATCCAACCAAAAAATGTATTTTGCAGAATCAGCTGGTTTGGTGTGGTTTTTGTTTGACCATCTTATAAAATATTGAAAAAGTAGACCGCTCCAATAAGGATATCTATGGTGCCCTTGGTATTAAATAGTGAATCAACTAATTAGATCCCTGACCACGGATTAAATTGGTTTTTTGATGTTTTGTGATGGCAATTGGCTTGTAATTTTTGCGGTTTTAAGCGCTTCGATGAAGAATTCAAGAAGTAGCACTAATAGCAATACAAGGAAGGACGGCTAAGCCTGATACGTTGATTACATTGATGACAGCTGTTGTCTAAATTTGGCTGAACCTGTTGCGAGTGGTTGCACAGGTTTTGCTGTGCTATCAGTAGCAATATTTTGGTATAGCAAGGTGTTGCGTTTTCTGCCACATTTCAGACATCGTCACCTGTGATGGCCTGTTGCCATCTTCCCGTTTTGTGGACATAACCCTTTCGTCCTTTTAGATCCAAGTTGTGAAACTCGTCGCATTGATATATTAAAGGATTTATGTCATTAAACAGTGGACATTAAACATATATCCTGGGTTTCTTGCAATGAGGCTCTCTGGTTTTCCATCGAAGCTCCCAGTAGCGACATGACTCTTGATTTATATTTTTGGATTGTTTCGTTTGGGCATAGGTTAGGTTAGTTCAAGGTGGACTGCTGTAAGGGACGTGGCAAAGACACTTTTGGTCCGTAGCCTTACCAAAATAAATATATTCTCCACTCACTACCTAATGGAACCAATTCGAGCTTCGAACGAAGCAATTGATATCTGTAATACACATCCTACAGATCTGACAGATCACAAAGGAGCTCCCAAAAACTTCAGCCTGTATCGAGTCAGGCTAAGACTGGTGCTCATTTCTACAACTTTCACAGTAGTCATGCGAGAGAACACCCTGTCTACTCTAATGCTTACCAATGAGGCAGTTTACACATAGCAAGCAGAACTTCTGTGTCATTGTGGCATGGTAAGTTTTGACAGGAGGTATACTCTGTCGAGGAAGTTCATCAGTTTTTAAATTCCCCGTTATATTAAAATGCCCAGGCACCCATGTACGCTGAATGTTGAACTGGTTTGTTAACTCGTTAAGAGATAAGAGAAAGTTTCAGGTTACGTTCGATGTGATAAAGCCTGACTGTAGAACTTTAATGACAGCCTGACTATCTGTAAAAATGCCAATATTCCTAACAGAAATATTAAGATTCTGAAGGTTTCCCAATTGGTCCTTCTTCTATTTCTAAAGGTTTGAGTTTTACAATATTTCAAATCTAATCCAAATTGTAGACAACAATGATCAGAAAATCCAATTAACTAATTTATTTGACATGAAGTTTGAAACATAACGGCAAAGTGCAAAACTTCCTGTCTCTAACTAGTTATAAAAACAGGCTTACAGGCTTATATTACTGATAGAAAGGTTAGTACTTAGAATGTAATCCAGGAGTTACTCATCTCTTTCGGTGTGGTGTAAATTTGCCTCGCATCCGACGACGATTTCGACCTTATACGTATACCTGAGTATCCATAATTAAGCTGAGCATATTATCCGGAGGAAGGATTTCTCCATCGTGCGGTAAGTGCGCTGAGACGAGCCAGAGATTCTGATAGGTGACCTTAATGCTAGCTGCTACCAAATCTGCATCGCTATAATTGGAAACATTTTTAGTTTGTTCTTTGCAAAAATGCACGATCCACATCAATTTCATCGTTTATTACTTTGAGGAGGAGCGCTGGAAAGATTGCAGAGTTCGTCCATTGATCCGGATAGCTCGTTAATCAGATTTGACTCCTTTATTTATTTCGTTTCTACAGTTTGAAGCTACTCGTCTAAAGGACACATATTCTCAGCCGAAGTTCCAATCAAAGCGGCAGTTCCCCTAACTGATTCAGATGCCTTTGACTTAGCAGCCCTATCGTTCTTATAAACTTTCATCATGACAGCGCCAAAACCATAGATAATTAAGTCACCTGTCTTAGCCGACTTTCGGTTGTTGGCCTGCAACTCAGGAGTGCCTATCCTAATCAGTTCCATAATTGTCTTTGGGTCGCTTGCGATCTGCGACAATGTAGTTTCCCTCAGTTACGGATTTATGTTGTAAAAGTGCGGCCGGTTTTCTCTTAAAAAGTCCTTTTAAGTATTGAATTTTCTGGACCGAGTTAAGGCTTGGCGACTTAGGTATGGTGGAGGTGTACAGATCGTTAAATGACTCCCACTCATCCTACTCCAGAAAACACAGGTATTTTTTTTCAGCAGTTTTATCTGTGAATGCTCACCATTCTGCGTTGCATTATTTGAGGTATCCAGACTAATCACGCACTTTGATCGAGATTTTTCAATCTAATCGGTGAGTTTCATGCATGATGGTTATCCCAACAAATCTATGAAATGTATACGGTTGTTCTAAATATTTTTGGTATGGCAACACTCGTTGCCATGATGGCTGATTCTTGTTAATTTTATTTTGTCAAGATAATCTACTTAATATTGAGAGGTTACTTCTAAAATTGCAATGCTCTTGGCTATAGTCCCCAGTTTTATTGAACTCCAAAAGATTACTTGAAACTTGACAATGTTTAACCCGATAAATTCGCACCATCGATGTAAGTTATCTAATATTAGATGAATAAATCATTAAACCACTATTAGAAATCAACTCCCGCACACACAAACCATTTCCTACATTTACAATTTTTTCTGCTAATAATCTACCATAGGCGCACCCACATTTAAAGTGCAAATGTTTGACTGCCACAAAAATCATAAAATTACCTAACGCACACCGAATTTTAATTCGCTAATTTGCAAAAATTATAAATCTATGTTGTTATATGCCGCGTCGCTAGCAATTGATTTTTAGTGGGTGGCTTTTCATCACGGTCGAATGTCAAACATTTTATTCATACCATCAAATGTTAATGTTAATCTCGTATCATGATTACATATAAGCGATCGCGGTTACGAACGTATATACTCGAATTAGTTATAAACTGCATCATCTCTAAACCCATTAAAATGTGTGCGTAGGCATAAATTAGAAATTTCTATAAATTGACGATACGATATACGATCGTATCGAAAGTGGGTTAAATATCTGGTTGATATTTTACACAGCCGCGTTTACATTGATATAAGTCGATCGATAATTTGTACACGGGCGCACATAAATTATGATTTAAGGTCCATACCTCCAAATGTTAAGTTGGTAAAAAAATGTAAATGCGGTAAAGATTATAAATTTATTGGCGCGAAACATGTAATAACGATTAACGATAATCATACAATACCGCAAAAAAAAAAAAAAAACGAAGTGAAATGTGACAGGTGGAATTATAGGGTTGAGAACTCATATCGCGCGTACGATCGATTATAACATTTTTATATTTAACTTTGAGGAATAGATTCTGAGATCGCTCATCTTCTATTTCCCATGATATGTAACCGTTTTGCCGGGCTTATCAATTTAACGAAAATTTTAATCAAATAAATTTTTTTTTATTATGAAATATGAGATCGCGATATTTTGCGCGCGAATTTTTTTTTTTTAACTTTACGTTGAACCGATTATCTTTCACTTGTATATGGTTTTGCCATAATAAATTATATATAAAATAAATAAATATTTCATATTTTATTTATTTAAAAATAAATATAAAATTTTATTGCATTTTTTTTTATCAATTTGATTGGTTAATTTATGAATTCGCGATATATTATTGCGATCGTTTTGATATGAGCGGTTATATATTGTGCGGTTTGTGGTGCGCTCTCTTAAAATATTTACAGAAAAGCGATTTATCTTAATTTATGACTGAATTAAGTTAAAAAAAAAAAATATGCGTTTCTTCACGGTTCCGCGATATTTGGAAATATTCGATTTTAATTATATTTATATCGGTAATTTTTATGTTTGACAGCTGCACACTGAAAAATGAGTGCGCGCGGTTCTATATAGACATGCATTCACTTTTTTGGTTATAGTCGGTTAATTGAATCAGGCATTTAAACTTTAAAATTTTAAATTTTGTTTTATGTTTGGATATTTGCTCTTCTGTGGCCGAAAGAGACGAGTAAAATCCTGGCTTGGCTTTTAGATAAAGTTTAAAAAATACTTTTTTAAACCACAAAAAGATGGTTATACATTTCAAGCGATTTGTTGCTCATGAACTAAACTACATGGAAAATGTCGTCCAGTCACTAGCACTATATTTTTTTTTGCCATTCGCATAAGAATATTTTAAAACCATTTTTTGAAAAGTATTTTTTACTAACTATCCCTGGTTTGATTTGCAATAGAGAAAGGATTGGAGGGAGGGTAGGAAAATATCAGGTAGAGCAAAACAAAAGTACACCCTAATAGGCTTACACTTACAAAATAAAAAGAAAGCAAGAGAAAATTACAACAACAAATAACCATAAGATAACAGTTATAATTCGCTAGTTCAATGATCCTACCAGTTATATAAAATCTCAAACAAATCAAACAAAATCATACTTACCTGGTGTAGAGCTTACCATGATCCACAAGGTGGTTGCTCCAGAGCGAGGCCCTTCCATTGCACTTCGGCGGGGTTGACCTTTGCGATTATTCCTAATGTGAATAACTCGTGCACAGAATTTTTGTTAGCCGGGACTGCGTACGCGCGGTCCCGATTTTAAATAACTAATTACGTTACATGTTGATGATGGCAGACTTAAGTAATTTCGTTTCGCTAAAATGTCAAAGTAAAAGAATGAATAGTCCCATATAATGCGGACGGTAAAGATTTTTTTTACTGGATTTAGGCAATTTGCAAAATCGGGTTTTAATATCGGGGAGTTCTGTTTAAATTAAAGAGGTTATTCCATTACTTCCATTTTCAAGTTCGTATTTAAATCGGATGATTGTGGAACGGTGTTTAAGTTTTAGACTTTTTTAGATGTATCTTGTAATATCTATATATAGATCGCTGCCACAAACTATCTAAACTATAGATTATATCTGAGTTTAATCACCTCTGATTTTATCTCAAGCAATCGCACACTTAGATTTGTAGCCAATAATTCACTACCGCTATTCCTAAGTTTCGAATTTGGAGGTACACTCGAGTGTACTACTTGTTAAAGAGGCTCACATTTATTAACTGGTCAAAACTATCATGAGGCTATCAATCTTTTATCAAAGTGGTTTAGCAATAAGAAGTTGATTTGTACGGGACATATCCGATCAATTTGTTTTCGAAATTTAATTGCGAAACCATCGGTTAAACAACTATGCGAACTTATTGATTGCATGAATCCTCATCTAAGGTCATTAACCTAACTCGGCAGACCTACTCAACAATGGGACGATTTGATAGTGCATATATTACAAAGGTTGATTCTGAAACAAGTGCTAAATGGGAGGGCGAGTCTCCAGCTGGCTCTTTATAGTAGCTCTACTTTTAAGGGAATAACGCATGTTCAATCGAAAAATATGGTTCATTCGATGTGTCGACTAACTACTCAAACTCAATTTTATTTCGTAACGTTATCGAAGTTTAATTGTCTTTAATTGTCGGAAGTTTTTAATCTGCTCAACACATGCTAGAAATAGAAAAACTAGACTTAATAGTTATGTTCGAACTGTTTAAGATCAGATCACGATATAATCTCGTGTCCATCAAAGGCGTCATGTTTCAAATGCAATGGTAAACATCACACTCGGTTGCACAAGTCAAGCGAACAATAATCAATCTGTTAAACAATCGGTTCATGAGCAAGTGACGTTACATGCCATATCCGAAGCCACAAATTAATCAAGATGTAATTAATCAAGGCTGTAATTAAGGTAGTAAATATAGTGAGGGAACATCAGTAACAGGCCGATCATTGTTGGACTCAGCACCACAGAAAATTTCACGACATCATCATTTGGTGCACAACTAGGTTTACAATTAGAAAAAATTAAACACCAGTCTGCGGTATCGGAGATTCAACATTAGCATGCAAGTTGGACCAATTGAAGGTACACAACCGAAATTGAAGGTACACGTATTGCCAAAAATAACCGGCCAACAACCGTCCATAAGATTGAATACGTCGTCGTGGAAAATTCCAGCGAATATTCAGCTGGCTGTTCCACACTTCGACGCTTCCTCAGAAGATTGACATGTTAATTGGAGCAGAGTTGTTTTTTAGTTTTTTTCTGTAGGTCAAATTCACATGTCTGACGATTTACCTATATTGCAAAATACGTTAGTATAGGCTGGGTAATTTCTGGAAGATCAACATTTAGGTCACAACACACCTACAACTTTTGATGACGCTGAAGAGCTAGCTACAAATAAAATTCTTCAAAGATTCTGGGAAATCGAGATTAAGCTTTAAGCTCTAAGTTTTTAATTTTGTTACGTTTTTAGTGCTGATATAGTAAAATATGTTGCTAGATAAGGGTAAGCGAAAATGATGCTCATCTTCAATATATCCTTTGCCGAATTACACTTGATGAGAAACTAACAACGTTCCAGTTACAAACCGTCACAGATGGCACAGCGTCTGCACCATATCTAGTAACGAAGTGTTTGAAGCGACTTGCACAAGAAGAAAGTAGTAATTACCGCAGGCTAGTGAAGTAATACTTAGACATATACGTGAACTTAGAGACATATATACATACTAACCGGATCATATACATTGAACGAAGCAATACGCATTAAATCTCAGATTATCGACATGATAGCACGGCTGGAATGGAATTATCATCTAGCGTTTATAATCAGACATTTCAACTGAAGATATTTTAAACTATACTAAAGGTTCAAACTCAATGACACCACACCGATGGTTATCAACTGAATTTTAAGGTTATGTTGCCCGAAAAAGTAACACACAAAACAGGTAGGAGAAACTGAATCCTAAATCAATTCATAAAAATCGAATGATGAACTTACATGGCTTGCAAAGTTTTTGTAAACCACGTTGCGCCTACCACGAACTAAGACTGACTACAAAAAAACGAGCTCTGCTAAGGCAACAAAATGACCAATGAAGAATGTTAAAAAAACAACCTCGAGTCTCCAACTTTCTCCAGCATGCATAATTAATAATTTAAATTAATCTAGTACATAATTAATAATTTAAAATCGGGACCGCGCGTACGCAGTCCCGGCTAACAAAAATTTTGTGCACGAGTTATTCACATTAGGAATAATCGCAAAGGTCAACCCCGCCGAAGTGCAATGGAAGGGCCTCGCTCTGGAGCAACCACCTTGTGGATCATGGTAAGCTCTACACCAGGTAAGTATGATTTGGTTAGATATTTTCAAGCTATCATATAACAAAAAGTCTTATTGAACTAGTGAATTTTATAAAACCGTTATTTTATGATAATTTAGTTGTTGTAAAATTTATTGTTTTCTTACCCCTCATTTTGTTAGGGTAGTTTTTAATATTAGGGTGCCTCTATCTCCTTTTCACAATGGTACTTATATGTTGTAAAACTCATATATCAAATCAAATTTTTTACAAGTTGGGTGTCTGTGCTAGAAAAATTTATAACAATTTTTTATAAACATATCCAGACAGCACACCAACTGTTAATAGCAATTTAATTTCAGGCAACATTTAACAAAAATTCAATGATTTTCAGAAGATTTTGGTTAAACAAAAAAAATATTCCATGACTTATTCAATATTACCTCAGATGGTGATGACTTTATTTAAGCCTTCAGTTCATTTAACAAAGCCCCACTGTTACCACCAAAAACTTCAGTACCATCGATAATAGCAAACAACTGAATATTGCCAAAAACTAGAAGAGAATTTTATGTGAAATAAGCAGATACCCCTGCAGATTGTGGCTTCAAGGAAATCTAATCATCTTTTTTCCTTTATCTACAATTTAAGGGCAAAGACGCTTACTAGGCTGGACAATCGTACTCTATTAAGGGCTATTGCTTTCAGTTCCACGCGTGTTTTACCGAGATGTTTTGCTTTGGGTAGCCGTTCGTTTCCAGGTTATTGCTGGTCTACCTACTCCCCTCTTCCCTTGCGGATTCCATTCCATTGACATTAGGGTTATACACATGCATTGAACATTCGTATCTTAATAGTTCGTGAAAAGACGGATGTATTCTAAATCTTGTGCATCACATTGAATGTATTTCTTGCTTTGTTGATGCGTTGGTAACGTCCTTTTCACTTTTGCCTGTTATCGCTACAGTGCAACCATACGAATTTGTCAACATCCCCAAAGGTTTCTTGGTTGATGATGATAGGTATGTGCGTGTTCGTGTTATGTCCCATATAGCCTTTGTCTGTCTAATTCTAAGGCATATATCATCCGGATAGACCAGATCGTACAGTCACTTTATTGGGTTCCCACTGAATGCCATTGGAGGACGTGTTGTCCAATTTTCGCATGAAATTATCTCGGAATGCCCTATTTCTCTTTCTCGGAATGCCCTATTCGTAGAGTATGTACAGAATCTGTACAGATTCTACCAGGTCTAAGACCAGCTTGTTCGATTCTGATTTGCTGGTTGACCGCGGGTAATATCCACTCAAGAATGATCATTGCTAAGACTTTCATTGTACTGTTGAGGAAGAAGATGTCTCTCGAGTTTTTACGCTATCTAAGGTCGACTTTCTTCGGAATTGTTATAGTCAAGTCCTCTTTCCGTTTCTATGGAATTCTACCAGCATTCCATGCGTCTACCAATATTGAAGTTGTATAGTTTCGATCATCACAGATGCGTCGCCATTTAGTAATTCTGCTGCAATATTATCCATGCTGGCTGCTTTGTTTCTCTTTAATTTCTGAATAGCAGTTTTAACTTCTCGTTCTGTTGGTGGATGGGTATTTATGGTTTCGTTATAGTTACTATCAGGATGCACGTCTATTTTGCTGTTGATTTTCTGTGGTTAGGTCTTGCCCAGATAAATCATGGACAAGATCTAATCCATAGTTTCCTAGTGTAGTTTTGCAACCCAAGCACATGTGTAGCAGTTTAACCGTATAGGCTTCTGCTATTTGTTCCCATATTTCTGATCAATGGTTTCATTACTTGGGAGATAGAGTTGAGATTTAGCCTGTGCTTGTTGTAATGTCTCTACTACTTTTCCATCTTAATTCACTAAGGCCCACTATCTCAATTTGATATCTCCTTCTCTACTTGTGCTAACCTTGCAGTTTCCGTTATTGTTCTGATGTTCCTGTTTCCAATTCGTGTCCGTGTACAATAAATAGCTATGTCAATATTTGTGTTGTGGTCCGTTGTGTATTATTTCTTCTAGTGTTCGTTTCTGTAATCGATTTGATTTCGGGTTAATGAATGATTGGTCCAATGAATCCAAGCTTTCTATGAACCAGAAAGGAATGGCAAATAAAAGTAAGATTAAATCCGTTTCTACACGCAGTACAGTACACTACAATGTTTTGAGTCGACAGTAGATTCGAAAATTACCGCAACCAACTTCCAATTGGCATATGCGACAACAATTTGAAATACCGTTTCATAGAAAAATGTTTAAAGCGCCATCGAGCACGATCACATGTCATATTGTCATCGTCGATTTATAAGAACCCGAGTATGCAGGCCCCTTTTGACTTGTACAATGAGATCACAAAAGTACAAACAATAATATTTCTTTACATGACAATTAAAGCAGCAAGCATTTACCGGATATCCCTTAAAATTTTGACGCTTGTCATTATCTTATGGAGGATTCAGAAAGACCTGATGACATGTGTCGTGATTAATAATTTAAAATCGGAACCGCGCGTACGCAGTCCCGGCTACCAAAAATTCTGTGCACGAGTTATTCACATTAGGAATAATCGCAAAGGTCAACCCCGCCGAAGTGCAATGGAAGGGCCTCGCTCTGGAGCAACCACCTTGTGGATCATGGTAAGCTCTACACCAGGTAAGTATGATTTCTTTAGATTTCTTCAAGATTTTATATAACGGAAAGTTTCATTGAAATAGCGAATTTTATAAAACCGTTATCATATGGTCATTTTGTTGTTGTATTTTTGTGATCTCATTTTTATTTTATTAGAGGTGGCTTTGATGGGCGTAGGTATACTTTTTTTTTTTTATATTTTAATCCCTACAATTTTCTGGGGCCGAAGCTCACCCTACTCTTTCGCGGTTTATTTAACGTCCTTACCTTACGCCAACTTACTAGGGCCAAATCGAGGACGCACGAATACAGGTTCGCGATTGTTGAATATCCCATCTGCGCATTGCATTGCTCCATGCCATCCTGTACTGACATGGACGATGGTTCGGCCCATGGACTCTGCACTCCAACAGGGGGTCATAGTTGTGTTCATCGTCATCACCGATCGAAATCAAGTGATGAAAAATCCCTTTTGCAACCCTCCCCTGTTGGGATTCGAACCCGGTACCTCCCGCCCCAAACACCGCAGCTTTAACCACTGCGCCAATTGCTCGGTGTAGGTATACTTAACTATTTCAAACCAATTTTTTGGTATACCACCATTATTGATGATGGTATACGATGCATGGTATCATTATTGCGACCTTTTCATCCATATTTGAATATTTCATTATTATCCTACAAGATTTTAAAGGCTTACTGAAGCACGTGATAAGTTGAATATGGCTACCATGGAAGCTTTCGTCCAAATCAAATATAGATACTGGAAAACATTAACAACTTCCATCCATAATTTTTACTTGATTAACTTTAATTTAAATGTGTTGATGATCACCATAGAAGACCGCCTGGAACCTAATCGTAAAACACCGTGAAATCGATTTCTAAATTTTATAATTTGGCTAAAGTGTTAATAATTAATTACAGCAAAAAAATTATATTGCAAAAATTTGTAATATCAGCATCGACCATCATCTCGAAACATATTTTTTATAATACGGAGATGAAATGGCGAACACAAATATTTGGTATACATAAATAAATTTGATCGTTACACGGTTTTATACCATAACCCTAAAAACCTTTAGGCGATTTATAAAAATAACTTAAATTTCCATTAACAATTTAATTAAAATATTTGATGTATTAATTTATAAAAATTAACAAAAAAAAAAAAAAAAAAAAAAAAAAAAATAAAATCATCTTAAGATGTTTTCATCTCAATAGCAACTTGTGTTCTATTTTGGTGGGCGATACTGAATTTTTTTTTTTATTCAATTTAGTGAAACGAAATGCTTTAGATAATTAATCAATGGGCCGTTGAGTCGTCGCCGTTGAGAGTTTATATAAATGTACTTAATATTCCGCTTGTCTGATGTGTCAAAAATGTTGGTTGAACAGTTTTTTTGGTGTGTGCTTAACAATTTTTTTTTTTGGTTTTTGAATATTTCTCCTCGCAGGTGAAAAAAATTTTTGTGCTGTTTTTAACTACCATTCCGTCAACTACTTATACTTCTGTGTATATACATAGTGAAGGGGTACTAAATATTTCGGTATTTGAATAATTTAGTTACAGGTAAACATCGCTTAACAAAAGGGTTTGTTTCCCCGAAATTAAAGTCAGCAATTTTTAACGGAGTGAAAGTTATACATTTTTTTCAGAATAGTTACTTCAAACAAGGAATATCGTAGTCCGGAGCATTAGCACATACTAACCACACCAATTACCTAAACTACATGCAACGAACTAGAACTACTTTATGCACTTTAGGAAACATGTGTAACTACATTTTTCCGTAAATGTTCCTGAGCGGACCTTCCTTATAAGCAAAGTTAAACTTTATATCGTCCTCTTAAACGAAACAAAAATTAAAACTGACCACAGATTACAGTTTAAAATCTTTCCATCCGTATATATGACTGTTTACATAAACGAGGCGTAAGGCACGAGAATTCTTATATAACAAGGTCTAGTTTTACTATTGAGTGCTTGGAAAGAACCAATGTAGTGAATTATTAGCGTACAAAAAAAAACAACCTCAATTTAGGCATCAGTTTACGTGATAATTTCATGTTAAAAAATCTTCGACGATTGTTCATAAGAACAAGTGCTCAGTTTTATCGCTAAATAAGCACTTTTCAAACAGTCAGTTCTAAACCAAATGTGCATGTTTGGTTATATTTATAACCAAATATTATACGTCAGTTTTAGGAGGTTAATTGTAACAGATGACTCAGTAGCTTAGAGATGGGTTGGAGTCACGAGGCTTATCAATGAAAGTCCGAGGTAACAAGTTGCAATTAAGGATACCGAAAGTTTTAAAACGGTGGCACACAGAAATTGGTTGCATTAGAACTAAAAGATAAATGGATTAACAATGAACGCGTTCAACAATGCCATTAGCTGAACAGTTTAATCTTCAATTAAGAAAAACTGCTAAAAAAAGCATTTGAACAATGTCTTGGTAACAACAACTAGCTCCAGTAAACTAAGAAACTTAAAACAGAAGATAAGACAATCAACTCAAAGTTTCTGGATTAACCGACACAGAAAACCGTGTTCAGACGAGAATCATCATATGTTAAAAGTATCGCTTGCTTTGTGGGAAAAGAATTGAAAATTGGAATAGGTACCTCATGTCACTGGATGTATGAAGGAGAATAGCTTATTTATGAATGAAGTGAACCACTTGAGCCATATTGTACCGAGAGAAGGAGTAAATAGCAAACTGATCACATTTGTACTATATGCAATGAAAGGATAATTATCGTATAGAATTTTAATCTGAGCTTTGTGGATTCGCTTTTCTGAAGTTGTCGTGGTTGCAACGTTATTATCTTCTGCTACTGTTTCTTTTTAAAACTTTGTATTTTTTTTTGCCTGAATTTGCTCAACTGCCGAAAAGATCGTATCACCAGGTTCATGGGTTTTTTCGTTAGTGTTAGCTAAATTTGACCCCTATAGAGTATTCAGATAATCACAATTTTTCGATCTTGATTTCCATGATGTCAATGTGGAATATTTCTGCGGGATTCATTACGCCTATTTTTGCTGAGGTTACCGTGTGATAGTTCTGATTGCTGTGTTTGAGGTTGAATTTTTTTTCGAAGCTCCTTAATATGACAAAATGCTAGAACTTGTTTTGGATCCACACTGATTTTTAGTTTTATTGATTGGCTCGCTTAGTTTGAGCGGTTTTGCCTCTCATAAGATTGGCAAAGGTCTCGCTAAAACGATTTTCTATTTTTCAGATTCTCAGGATTTTATATTTTAGATAGTAGTTATTTTGTTTGAATCGGCCCTAGCTCCTAGGTTCGTGATGATATAACCTAAAAATTCGGTTTCCGTTTTTAAGAATTTCGTCTTATGTTAATTAATCCGTAGATTGGTCTTTTCGAGTTTAGAGACAATTTTCTCAGTATTTATTAGACGTTCCTCCTCGTTTTTCTCCTTAAAAACACTTATGTCATCAACGTAGACATTACAAATTTTGCCAATAACTTTTTTTAATACGTCATCATCCTTTACAAGATAGCAGATGCATTCTTAAGTCCAAATGGAAGAACTTAGAATTTCCCAGATTCGCGGTAGTTCTTCATATTGACTGGGGAAGCGTAGGATTTTGTGCAGATTGTTTCGTCCATCGTTATTTTGATTTCGGTCCTCACAGAGTTATCAAATAGAGGCTAACTTGGACCTAGCAGTGTTTGGATTTTTAAGGGCATTACATGCATTTTTTGTTTGATGGCTATCTCGGATTCCCAAACTATTTGTCTGCGAAACTTTTTTTTTTCATGAAGTGGTATCTTTGAAACAAGTGTCAGGATGTTATTTTTTTCGTCAAGAACTGCGCACTAAATTATTTCAGTATGTCATTGCCAATTGCCATTTTTCGTTTGGTATACTCTATATGTGACGTATAGAGAACCACCTATCATAAAATTGAACTGTGCATTCTCCTCGATTTATTTCTTCGTTTTCGATTTCATATTGATGTCTGCTTTTTCGGTTAGCACCTGTGAATTTTTATCTTTATCTCCTTTTCCCTTAGTTTCTATATATGGTAAACTCTTTGTTGCTTTCGCGGTTCACTGTAATGTGAGTTTTCTCGATTAAATACTTATTGGTATTTCTCTTAGGGCGAGACGTTTTTTTAATGCTATTCTTTCATCATCGAATAATTTGGCCATATTGAACAAACTGAGGAAGAGTCAAAAGGTGCATATTACCTTCCACATCATGCGGTAATGAAAGAAGACAACACAACAACTTAGTCAAATTAACTTCAGGCACATCTTTAAACGACTTAATGTTCAATGGTCCAACATTACAAGAGGACATAATATCGATATTTATAAGATGAAGAAACCCCGAATTTGTTTTCAACAAATGGAAGTTCAACTCCAGCTCATACTACTTCTATAAAGGCAAAAGGATTTCATCTAAGAAAATGGGATAGTAACAACAAAGAATTAATAATTCATGTGCCTAAAAGTACAGTTATGACCGAGAAGGCGGATTGTGTTCCATAAATGTCGATGATACAGTAAAAATGCTTGAAACTACATGGACATATTTGAGTTCAAGATTAGATCATCAAAACAATTCGAAGAGCCTACGAAACGGATTATACTAGCTAAAGATGCCAAATTTTTCGACAGACTAGGACGGTTTACATCGATAATCAATCATCCAAGCAAAACTTTTGATGCAGAATCTGGGATGAAAAGCTGAGTATCGAATTACAATGGATCCAAGTATAGAAAGTCTAAAATATGGATAAAACACAAACAACAAGGAAAGCACGAGCTCCATGGTTTTGCAATTCGTCAGAATTAGCATTTGCAGCCGCAGTATACATTAAAACAAAAAACGCACAAGGCACACCATAACGCTTGGGTGGATAAAAGGAAATCCTAGCCAATACAAAACCTTTGTAGCAAATTGGATATCCGAAATTAAATTTCTCATGCAACCAAATCAGTGGCATTATGTGAAATCCGGCAACAAACCCGGCAGATGTTTCTATTCCAGAATTATTGGAAATTTCAAAGTTTTCATCTGCTTTAAAATCAGAAGATACATTTTAATTCTACAAAAGCGAGTTCACCGAGTTCCATAGAAGAGATTCCAAGCTATCTAACTGCTCGTAAACTAACCAGAGCACACAAAAGGATTATAACATCAAAACAATGGCTGTAGTTTTCTGCAGATATCAAATCTCTAAGAACCTCATAAAAAACTAGAAGCAACAGTAAAATGTCATCATTCTGCTTATTGACGAAAATGTCTATTAAGAGTTGGTGGTAGATTACAAAAATCTTAACTTACTTATAAAAAGAAGCGTAAAGGCGACATTAGCACAACTACTCACAAAAAATTGGATTTTGAATGATAATCGTCTAGTCAATGAAACGATTCACAACTACGTAAGATGTTTTCGACTCAAAATAATTAATGGGTATATTACCAGAAGCAAGACCTGCTCCCTGATCTTCATTCACTAATACATGCATCGATTATGCAGGCTCAATTTTGATCCGTGTAATCAAAGGGAGAATATGAGATAAATCGTACATTGCCTTATTCATTTGTTTTTGTACTCAGTCTTCCTAGTAGCATTTAAACGATTCATTTCAAGAAGAGAAAAGCCTTTAAATATTCATAGTAATAATGTGGTACCAACTTTGGTGGAGCCCGAAACGACCTAAACAACGGTTGGCTATACAACACAATACAACATTAACTTATGAAGAATTTTTAGCACTGTCCTTATACAAATTGAGGCATGCCGAAGTTCTAGATCATTACGCCGCTGATCAGACTACTAATTTTATCTTTTGAGTCAGACAAAACCAATGCTACAGTAATCCAAAGATGGAATTTATTTTCAAAAGTGACAGACGGATTTTGGAAAATTTAGTCTAAAGATTACTTATCAAGTGTTTACAACAAAGATCTAAGTGGATAGTACCGAGTACCACCTATAAAGAGTCCTAAAATCAATAAAGAGTCCTTAATATATCTTATCTTTAAGAGACTCATCACAAAAGAGGATAATTTAAACCTGGCAAAACATGTAGAGGAGAATAAAACAACCGAACAAATTAAGGAAATCCGAGTACTCAAAGATAAAGCGATCATCAAACCTCAGGAGAAGCTCAGAGATGAAATAGTTTTTATTCCACAAATCGATTTGGCTCTGTCCAGACACCAACTTGCCATTCATCCTAGGAAGGAGTGATCTTCCTAGCCTATGCGATCATAATCAAAAAATCACAAGGATGAAGTTTCGACCATGTAGGCATCGATTTAAACACTGCCTTTAACAAACATTCAATAAAATCACTAACAAGAATATCTGCTGCATGATGACAGACAAGTGGTTTTTTATAAAATTTTTGCTAGGTAACCAGTAAATAATATATCAATCTGACCTTTTCTTAGATAAGAATAAAGTTAGTCACAAAATTATATCTCTATAGTTATTCATATTGGAGAAACGCAAATCCCTGAAATTATATCAAAATTGGAAAAGACCACACAATTACGATGTGAAAGGATTTTCTAGCACTCAATTTATATAACTCGGTTTTGTATCAAAATTTATGGTTTCGATAAGTGAGGGTTCGTAAAGCAACGTTTACCTGTACATTATATATTGATTTGATGATCGATCAATCGGCAAAAAAAAAAAAAAATAAAAATAAAAACATTTCCCAACATTTCTCCTCGCTCGTACACCATAATATGCGCTGCATACCGTCTGCTGATCGATTGCCACTCAATTACAATCAAACCGAGTACTATATAGCGTTTGAATGCGTATATATACATATTAAATGTAGACGAATAAATTCATAATTAGTCAAATTGAAATCTATCATTAATCTCCGCAAACTATTACGAGATTTAACACAAAACTTAGCAGAAAATGATTAAAGCCCCTCAAGCTTTGTGGAAAAAAAATTTTTTTTTTTGACGGCCTCTAATAGAAATTAATATCTCATATCAATCAATTTTATGTATTATGAAAAATCATTTAATTATATATACATTAGACATTAGACATTAGACATTGAATGAATTAGAAAACTAAATAATCGCGCACATATAAAAGTAAAGAAAACAAGATAATGCCTAATTGACATACGTTAAGACATCTTTCATAACTCGTATAACTCATCTTAAATATACTCGTATGTACAGATTATGTATGTATGTATGTATATTAAATATCATCGTCATAACATATAACAACGCGCACAGTTATGTTATTAACTTAAGTTTATTAAATTTAATAAATAGTAACAACAACAACAACACCAAAAAATGTTAAAACTATTTATGCCGAGACGAGTGCAGCGGAGATGATAAATGGCGAAAGACAGATTGGTATAATCAAGACATTTATCTTGCTGGGAAACACTTGTTCGCTAACTTTTTTTTTTTTTTAAATTTATAATCATTTTGTTGTTATGTGATATTAGATTGGCGTGCTGAGTGGAAAAACGATTTGAATTTCGGCCCGCTGGGTAACTATGCAGAATTACTTAAACCTACACATAATTCGAGTTTCGCGTTTAATTCTTAGAACTGCATCAATCTTATAAATTACTATCACGATTACAAGATTTTATAACTATAGGAAGGGTTACAGTTTGAAATGTTTGACCGAGTTTTCTTCGCCCCTTCTGAATTTCCACATACAACAACAGTAATATTGAAAATTTCAATCTGATTTGACTATTTCAATATCCATAACCGAAATGGCAAGACGAGATTAATAGTCCGATCGAAACAATTTTCCTTTGATCACCTTTTACATTGCACACAATTTTTTCATCCAACAAAACACTGTGATATTTCCTCAACTTCGTCTATACAAACGCAAAGTGACATATGTAAATATGTATATCGCAATACCATAACAAGATGTCTCTAATTTCTTTCTTCATCATTTTTTTTAAATATTTATATTTCGTCTGTTGAATAAATCATTGACAACAACAACCACAATAACAACACCAACAATAGAATCAAAATTGCGTGTAAGAAATAAAAAATAAATCAATCATCGAATAAGTCGGCAAAGTCTTTCTATGCTTTGCGATTCATTCATCTATAGGCGATGAGAAATCATTTAAGAAAATTATAAATTATGATATCGCGTCTAAGAGTTAAAGATTTATTTCAAATGGTTTTGTAAAAGAGTTATATACCGATGTTAAGTATTTATAACTATCCAAAGTGAAAAGACAAATGTGACTCTAAGACATATCAAAACAATTGCAGTTTTAAAAAATTTCTAGCAAAATTTCTACAATTCGGAAAAATCATGATGGTTAGCCCATCAAAACTTGGAAATTTCTTAACAAATCAAAATTAGCGAAAATCCCGAAAACTCATGATTGTTAGTCCATCAAAACTATGAAATTTCTGCACAAATCGAAAATGGCTAAAATCTCGAAAAATCATGATGTTCCATAAAAACCGTGAAATTTCTGCACAAATCGAAAACGGCCAAAATTTCAAAAAATCATGATAGCCCATCAAAACTGTGAAATTTCTGCACAAATCGAATTTGGCCAAAATTTCAAAAAATCATGATGGATAGCCCATCAAAACTGTGAAATTTCTGAACAAATCGAAATTGGCCAAAATTTCGAAAAATCATGATGGTTAGCCCATCAAAATTGTGAAATTTCTACACAAATCGAAATTGGCCAAAATCCCGATAAATCATGATGGTTAGCCCATCAAAACTGTGAAATTTGGGCACAAATTGAATTTCGTTAAAACCACAAAAATGTTTAAAGAAAATTAGCATCATAAAAATCATTGGCTTATTTTATATCCATTATTCTTTATACCAATTTTGACTGAAATCGGGTTTGTCGCTTTTAATTTACTTCTACCTTGCATACGTAACCAATTTAAGTCTTTTGTTTACTTGCTTTTTTTATGTGATCAATATTAATTTGCTCGACTTAAATCGAATTAAAACCAATCATAAATCAAATATGCCAACGATACTAATCTCCTTATAAATTTTAATCCACAATTGGCTTGTAATTTACGCGTAAGAACTTCGAAAAGTTTTTAAATTAATTTTAATATTAACTCAATAACATTTAATTGCGGCTATAAAAAAAACGTCAAGCACAATCCAATTTTGGGATGGTGGACAAAATACATTTTAATTAAATGCGAAAATATTGTAATTGGATTGGAAGACGGTTTATGCGCGATTTATATACATGCAGAACGAAAAACTCGCCCATATATATGAAGTGAAAATTCTTTAATCAGCATCCAAAATCTTTTAAAATGCAATTTATTTTATGTCTGATTATGTGGACGTGTATTTATGTAAATCCTTTTCAGTACACTTTTTTATTGTCACAATAAACGCGATTCACGAGACACACACTTTGTAACAGGTATCTACAGAAATAATGCCGGGATATCTCAATCGAAATATACAGAATCAGAATGTTTTTGGATATTGGAATATGCAGAGTGTACGAGGCAATTAATTTTTTTTATTTGGTATAACAGCGACACTTGAGTAATTAAGTGGCAAAGTTTTTTTTGTGTTCGGTTGGATACATACGTTTAGTGTAGCGCGGTAAAAAACTATTAAATTTTTTTTATTTATTTTTGAAGGGAATGTCGATATATTTTACGCAATTTGTGCGCCGTTACGTTTTTTTTTTTGGAAAGTTATTTGAAAGGGAATTAATTAGTTTTGATTATATATCGTACATTTTTTGGAATACTGTATATGGTGTATGGTATGTGACACTATGTATATATAGCTATGTACACAATCAATTTATCTGCCGAAATATGAGTTTGAGAAACAATTGGGAGACGTTTGTTGATAGGGTTTCGTTTTATTTCTATTTTATCATATCGTACAGTTTTGAACAACAACTTCGTTGATGTAGCCAAAACCAGTTGCATATTTGATCAACGCTCGTTCAATCACACCAAAACTTCAAAGACATGCATCAACGACAATAAACAGACCTGATTTGGCTTTTAAAGTAAAATCATTTTAGTACAAAAAAAAATAAACCTACAAGAATAGAAAGCAAGATTACTGCTGAAAACTTTCAGGATTTTGTAAATTACCGGATTGTGCAGAAATTTCAAAGTTTTGATGGACTTACTATCGTTTTTTCGGGATTTTGGCCAATTTCGATTTGTGCAGAAATTTCAAAGTTTTGATACGCTAACCATCATAATTTATCGAAATTTTGGCCAGTTTCGATTTGTGCAGAAATTTCACAGTTTTGATGGGCTAACCATCATGATTTTTCGAAATTTTGGTCAATTTCGATTTGTGCAGAAGCTTCACAGTTTTAATGGGCTAACCATCATGATTTTTCGAAATTTTGGCCAATTTCGATTTGTGCAGAAATTTCACAGTTTTGATGGGCTAACCATCATGATTTTTTGAAATTTTGGTCAATTTCGATTTGTGCAGAAATTTCACAGTTTTAATGGGCTAACCATCATGATTTTTTGGAATTTTGGCCAATTTCGATTTGTGCAGAAATTTCCCATTTTTGATGGGCTAACCATCATGATTTATCGGGATTTTGGCCAATTTCGATTTGTGCAGAAATTTCACAGTTTTGATGGGCTAACCATCATGATTTTTCTAGATTTTGGCCATTTTCGGTTTGTGCAGAAATTTGACAGTTTTCATGGGCTAATCATCATGATTTTTCGAAATTTTGACCAATTTCGATTTGTGCAGAAAGGTCACAGTTTTGATGGGCTAACCATCATGACTTTTTGAAATTTTGGCCAAATTTGATTTGTGCAGAAATTTCACAGTTTTGATAGGCTAACCATCATGATTTTTCGAAATTTTGGCCAATTTCGATTTGTGCAGAAATTTCATAGTTTTGATGGGCTAACTATCATGATTTTGAAAGACAAAGGTTTTAGATGGAAATTTTTGTAGGTAACCTTAAATTAGCAAGACCTGATAGAACAGATAAATTTCTTTTACATTTATGATTACTGTTATCATTTGTGCTCTGTATATATTTATGATTTTACTTTGAACAGAACCCCATCGAATTTATTTCTTAAAAATTATTCTCATGGGAATTAAATTAAATTTTTTTTGTAACGTTTTACGATCGAAATGAAAGTTGTCAATAAATATTGTAAGATTGTAACATATTTCGTTGTCGTCGTCGTCATCATCGTTTAAAGAAAAACATGAAAATTATTTTTATTATATCTTCTATAACTGTTTTTGTATTATGCTCGAAATATGTTTCAAAAATGGTAAATTCAACTTGTCACGTCATCCCAATGGAATTTCAATTAAAAATCATTATGCGATCATAAAATGATCTTTATACCGTTTACGCGTTTTAATATTTTTGTACGTTTAAATAGAGATTTCCGATAGGTGAACCCCACAAATAGATTTCTAGCATTTACCAGAATAATCGCACTATACAATTTTATATTCGAGTGGCATATCAGTGGTAACTCAAAAAACATGAATTTTACACCAAAGATTTCAGTGTTGCGATAAGACAAACATACCGTCTGTATATAAAAGGCAAACCGAATCGAAATTAAAACGAAAACAAATTATCGGATTGCACTATCGTGAAAATGTTAAATAAAATAAGAAAAAAAAATTATCTCACGTTCTTATCGCCGATTCTCATCTCAACGATTTATTTGTGGTTCTTTAAGCATAAATTTATTTCTTCACCTAATTCGTTTATTTTGCGCACAAATTTTCTGTTACCTGTTTGTTTCGCTTTAATTAATTCGATGTAAAAGGAGATCGATCAATTTAATTAAATCGCAAACCAACAATCATGACTTTCGTATATATAAGATGTGGGATGAGAAAGGATCGGTAATTTAATACTCTTTTTTTCAGGTGGACGATATGGTTCACGGTTTAATATTTTTATTGTCATGTTTGGTGTTGTAGACGCAGGTTAACGTATACAATGTTTGTTATGAGTTAATTTGGAAATATGATGATATTTTTATTAAAAATTTGGAAATTTAACGAGATTGGAACAAAATTTGGGCGATAAGCAGCATAATGTATTATTTGATACCGATTTTACCGAGTAGTTAAGACATTGCCTCACAAACTGCCAAATTAAATATGACATACACACAAAGCGATGTTATCATTGAGTTTAACTACTAGACTTAACGTCGTCTTCGTTACTTCAAAACGCTCAGAGAAGCAAAATTTGGGCAAAATATCATGGTTAGTTTATCAAAACTGCACAAATCGAAATTGGCCAAAAACCCGAAAAATCATGATGTTAGCTCATCAAAACTGTGAAATTTCTGCACAAATCGAAATTGGCCAAAATCCCGAAAAATCATGATGGTTAGCCCATCAAAACTGTGAAATTTCTGCACAAATCAAAATTAGCCAAAATCCCGAAAAATTATGATGGTTAGCGCAACAAAACTGTGAAATTTCTGCACAAACCAAAATTGGCCAAATATTTCAAAAAATCATGATGGTTAGCCCATCAAAACTGTGAAATTTCTGCTCAAATCGAAATTGGCCAAAATTTCATAAAATCATGATTGCACTCCGGTTTTAAGCTCAAATTTGTAGTCTAGTGACTGATTTTATATTTACACTACTTGTCCTTCAGAAATTTTTAGATCAGGAAGATCAAATGGAACTTAAATGATCCTAACACAATAGCAATATCTTTAACGATTAAAGGTTCTAGTTTGACTGTCTCGTTAATTTAATACACTTCAAAAAATTATTTAAAGATTCCAATTTTTATTTTTACTACTAGAAATAAAAGAACGAGCAACGAAAAAATTAATGCCATCTATTGGTAAACACATAAATTTTTTACTCACCAAACTTCCCATTTCCATGTTTTGGCATTTCGCAATTAATGCAACACAAAAACTATTAAATTTCAATTATAAAAATATATTTGTCTATTTCATGTTTATGTATTTATATATTATAATATATTAATTTCATTTTAAATATTAAAAATTACATAAAAAACTTAAAATCATAAAAAAAAAAAATAAAAATTAATGTTTTTATACAAAATTTTACATTAAATTTAAATATTGTATATATGTATATATGTATTAAATAAAAACTAAACATAATAGTATATATATTTTATTATTATTATTATTTTATACATCATATATTTTATAAATTATTGGCACCATTGAATTACACTTTGCAATAAAAAATAAAATAGTTTTAACTATTTTATTTAGTACAAAAACAAAATCAAAATAAAATCATAAAAATAAATTGTTTAAAAGCTATATAAAAATAAGAGCTTAATGTATATATATATATATATATATATATATATATATATATATATATATATATATGTATATATGTATATATATATATATATATATATATATATATATATATATATATATATATTTATATATATATATATATATATATATATATATATATATATATTTATATATATATATATATATATATATATATATATATATATATATATATATATATATATATATATATATATATATATATATGTATATATATATATATATATATATATATATATATACATATATATATATATATATATATATGTATATATATATATATATATATATATATATATATATATATATATATATATATATATATATAAAGATTAAAATTAATGATATGCTTATGTTTATGAATAAATTAAAAAATAATAGTTTTATAAAATAATAGATATATTATATTATTTATTTATTGTTACTAATTATAAAGGGATTTTACGGTTTCGGTAACTTAAACATTCATTTATAAGTATTTGGTAAATATTTTAGTTTTTTGTTTGTATTTATAGCCTATTTTAAAACATGTTCCACAATTTTTTCAATTAATCTTAACACTTCTTAACTTTTTAGTCGTCCATCATTAAACAAAACATTTTTAAATATACATTCCACAAATTTATAGAACATGTGCTCAGTTATAAATATGTTCCACGAAATTTTTAATTCAATTTAACACCATAAATAATATTTTGAGGATTGAATAATCAACCGCGTTTTTTGAAGTTTTAAGATTTGCATACTTTATTAATACTTTCCACAAGTTTGTGGAACATTTGTATATTTGTTCACTTTATGTTGGTTTTTAAATTTTTTAAATATAACTGTTAGCAAAATAATAATAGTGCATATGATTTACGTTCCACAATTATTATTATTATTATGAATTAGATTCCACACATTTAATTAAACCCAACAAAGTGGTTCCTGCTGACCACAAAGTTTTTTATTCATAATTTGTAGAACTTGTAATAATATTTAAATTTTTAAGAAAGGAGCAGTATATAAGCAAGTTCTATATAAATAGCGAAGTTTTTGCTTTCATCTAATCAATAGAAGTGTTTCTGAGTTTTACGCGGTTATAATTCATCTTTTTTTAATTTGGTTAAACTTATATATATGTTATACAAATTGTCATCATTAAAATTATAAGAGTAGTTTTTCCCCCATCAAATCATCTTTCAATATTTATTTTAAAATAAATGATATAATAAAATTTACAATATGTCCCACAAACTAATTGAACGTGTATTTATTTTATAAACATGTTTCTCTGATTTTTTAGTAATTTATTTAAAAACGTACGCTACTTAAGTTTGTGAAACTCATTTTCATTATGTTCTACACTTTTTAATTGTTAATTTATAAATTTAGAACAAAAATTTGCTGTTATAATTTCCCAACTTCTCTGAATTATTCGTTATCATTTACAAAGAATTGAAATAAAGAACCAACCCACAACTTTGTGGAACACGATTTTATTAAAAAATAACGTTGAATAATTTCTCCGTGTTTTGTTTAGAGGACCCTATTTGCCTTCAAACCAACTTTAAATTACGATTATTAGTTAAACATAGATTCCACAAAATTATTGAACTTGTGTTGAATAAACCGTTTTTGTGGAACTTAAATTCAATATGACATCGAGATCAATACGAAATTTTTTGGTTTCTTTTGACTTAAACCCCGCAAAGGCACTCTACTGGTTCACAAACTAGAAACTGATCTTATTTAAGATTGAATAAAATATACATTTTTAATCCTTATTGAATTTATGGAACATAATATGTCGAATCTATAAACGTTTTCCACAATTGACTTTTGAACTAAAAACTAGTTGAGCTTATTATTGATTGTACAACTATTAAGAGATTTTTAACGTCCAATATAATTTACAAAAATTAAGTTTAAACTTAATTTCCACAAACTTGTGGAACATGTTTTAAATCTATAAATTGTGTCAAATACCTTATATTTTTACGTTAAAAAGTCAGTGTTAGTGGACGAAAACTACATGTTAGCAAAAATAAAAATATTATCCCAATTAAAAACTGTTAAACTGGCAATATTGTAATTTCGTTCCACATAGTTTTACGCTTTTCATTTAATCTAACTATTTGTGGTTTCATTTGACTTAGAGTAGAGTTTTTTTCCTAATCCAAAAATTATTAGTCGATCTTAATTAAGCTTAAACATATTCTTATTAAGTTTATGGAACATAAGTTAAAATTATAAATATTTTCCATAATTATGTTTTGAGCTTAAACCCCATTCAATGTGCTTATTGATTCTAAAAAATTTCATCAAATTGTTAACGTCAAATGTAATTTACAAAAAATAAAGTGTTAACAAATTTGTGGAACATGTTGCGTTCTATTAATTTATTCAAAAATCTTTGTCTATTCGACCTAGTCAGCCATTGATTGTCAGTAAAATCACTAAGGCTAATTACAATTTCACCAACAATTATGATTATGTTCCACAAATTTTCACACTTTGTGTTTAATCTATAAATATGTTTAGCTATTTTTGGTTTTATTTGAAATTTTAACCATCTAATGTTATTTACAAAATATAATGTGTCAACATATTCTTCACAAACTTGTGGAACATGTTTTTACTTTATAAGGTAGCTTATAAATATTGGTTTTTTTAATCTTTTTAGGTCAGCTATTACTTGTTAGTGACAAAACCAAGTAATTTACAAAAATAAATTTGCATTTAGGTTCTACAAATTTGTGGAACATATTTGAATTTACAAATTAAAACACAAATCTAGGTTTTTTCGAATACAAGTTTGATATTGATTGTTAGACAACCGAAAATTATATATAGATACATGTTCCACACTTTTGTTCATTATCTGAACATGCGTTCCACAAGAACTGTATGATTTCACTTGATAACCTAGTTAAACATTACCTGCCACTAATGAATTCTAATTATAAGATTTACCGGAAATGATAAATCGATTTTCGAAAACGACCTTCTTACAGCCTCATTCATATTCAAATTGTGATTGATCCGAATCACAATGTACAAACAAATAACACAGACAAGAAATTAGTCAAATTCAAATCAAAAAAAATCTTTCATTCAAATTGCGCGCAAACAACCAATTTATTTATTAGATTTAATTAATTATTAGTATTAGCATTTAGAAAAAAAATAAAAAAAATAAAATTATTATGCAAACCTACACTTGTTATACGCGCGAGAGATCAAATCAATACGATTTTGTGGGTATCGTGGGTAGTCGAAATAGTATTTTTTTTATATGTTTGTAGGAAAGTGCGCGATCGATCGATCGATTGATCGTTTTTTTGAAAAATCCAGTAGGTTGTATATGCAATGGAACTAAACCACCCACTCAGCCATACAATACGAACGTATAAAGTAAATCAATTTTATTTAACGAATTTTGAAAGGATTTTTGATAGTATTTTGTTTTGGGAGGGAAATAACATACTATTTATGCAGCATAATACATAATCCATAAATCAAATAGTGAAAGACATAACAGATATATTCTATATTTACCTGTTGTTAAACGACCTTTAAATGGTAATAAACTTATTAAATCAACATTGTTTTGTAGGTGAATATGTATATTGTGTTTAGTCATACATACTTGTACATACATATATGTAAAGACAGGGTAGGTAGTCGCACTTTCCATGTAGGTTGCATAATATAAAAAAAAATTAACAGAAAAAAACTCTGTGCAGGTATCCAATTAAATTCGCTGAATCATTTTTTGATATAATTTTATTTTATTAGACCACTTTGATCGAAGGTCTTATATGGTTAATCTAAGGATCGTATAGATGATGATCGTTATAACGTAATCCACACCACTTCGGATATAAAACCCACATTACACCTGTTGTCTTTATATTTTTTTAAATTTTTTGGCAGATCTTGAATTAATTTGCAATGTCGCTTTTGTTAGCACTCGACCTACGCTATATTATGTAAACGTGCGGTCGACAACAATCTCGATCTCTAGGGTAATCGCTTCCTACGCATTATGGTGATTTAATTGAGTGATGTAAATTGGCGTTAAGTTCCGTTTAATGATTTCCGGTGTTGATCAACATTTTAATTAATTGATCAAGTATGAGTGATCGTAAATTATGTCGCGATCGAGAATGATGATTCGCAATTTTATGATCAGTTGAGTGATTTGAAAGTGATTTTATTGTTTGAATTTTAGATGACTTATATTTGATAAATATTGAACATTTGCATGGAGAAAAGCTTTAAAAATATAAGCAGTTATCGGTGCATAAAGAATCAATTAAATTATTGGAGATGGAGCATAGCAATCCACCACCGATCAATTTATCTTTCAACTTCAATAAAATCCGCTAAAGATCCTTACGAAAAACAGTCTTCTGTTGGAAGCAAGTCGTATTTTCAAACCATTGGGTCTGATATATCCGATAGTAATCCGAATCAAAATCCTGTTTCAAAAAGCTTTGGTTGCTAAAAATGGATTGGGATGATGCAGGAATACTAAATCTGAAATTAAGGTTTATGCCGAGGCTATAGCAGCCGGACTTTTGGGGTCTTTGTTCGTAAAGTCGAGCATAATTTCTTCGATAGTAGCTCTAATGTATTGCGTTAGATTGATGCTTACAGTTGTCGCTAAAGTTGTTGCAAACAATAACACTAACAATTTAACTAGTCCGGCTGGTCTCTTCTAATGATTCTCAAATATTGTTGTGAATTCCTTTCAAAGTCACTATTATGTTTATTCCACCGATCTATGACTTCTGGCATTTTTTCTCCAACAAGAAAACTGTTAACGTATATCCTGAGCTAAAAAACAACAGCAAATCGGACCCTTTGAATTATCGTCCAATCATTATCATCTCGGTTTTTCCAGAGTACTTGAGACCATAATCAAATTCCAGCTGATAAAATAATTGGAAGATAACTGACTAATTTCCTGTCATCAGCGCGTCTATGAATTTATGTAAATATTTGTAGGTGGCTACACCGTCAAATATGAGGAAAACATTTTATTTGCTCAAAAATTTACAAGCTTTTTGTTAAGATTTAACAACTGAGCAAAAGTTGCTCATCTTTGCTCAATTTGCTGAAAGGTATACAAAAGTTTATCTCGGTTGACGTGATACTGACTGGAAATGGATTTATTAAATCCGTTCATATTTACTCATATAAGTGCAGCAAACTAAAAACTTGAGCTAATTTGAGCAAATCGTTAAATACAACATTGCCAAGATAATATACAATTTTCAACAAAAGTCTCTAATCGTACCCTAAGTAAAATCAACCTACTCTCGGAATTATACCAAATATAATTTAACCACTGGTACTTGCCTCAGCAAGGCAAGTACCAGTGGTGACCCAATATCACTGACGAAAACCTGCACAAAAAACCATGAAACAGTACCGAATGAGATACGCCAGAAATTTATGATTCCAGGTTTGAGGAACGTTTCGAGGGACGGACCAAAGCCGTAAGACTTAAACTTAACCGTCTTGTAATTGAGAGGCTACTATTGACGGGAGTGCTTGGATTCTCCTGCTCCCATCTATTTTCTTTTGAGATCATTCCATGGGGTTAAGCCGATTGGGGAGCATAGTAAGTAGATGTTAATGTTGCGTAAAAATTAGAAGATAACATAAATGGTGGCTTTTAGCCAGCTCAATTAGCGTGAAATAATTGCCTTTAAAATATATTGAGCAAAAGTTTTTGGAGGGTGACTACAGCAACATACAAGATTAAATGTCAATCTGGATACGAAGGTGAAAAACAAGGCCAATATTTCGGAAAAAAGTAGAATAAAAACGGTGGTGAAATTGCTTAAAAATTCGACTATTTTAGAAGTAATTTTTTAAAATTCCAGTTTGATCTAGTACCTTCCGATACTATAAATTGTTTATAATTTTTGTTATGATTTGTTAAAAATTGAGCAAAAATATTTTGGTCATTTGTGAACAATTTCCAAAAGTAAATAAAAATTTATCTTGGTTGGCGTGCTCTTGACTAAGAAGAGACATACTAAATCCGCTAATAATTCTCCAAATAAGTGCAGCAACTTTAAAATTAACGAAAAAAATTTGAGCAAAAAAAAAATACAACTAAATTCGAAGCGAAAATACAAAGCAAAAATGTATTTTAATTGTACAGCGCACTATGTGGGTTTAGATCAAATAATGACTGGCTTGCACTGAAATCGATTTAAAATATTTTAGAAATTGAGCAAACTTGGATGGCGGATTCTGAAGCTTGAAATAACAAGTGGTGATGTATATAGTATCCTGTGTCAAAGTTGGAAATTTGACACAAATTTCAAGAAAAAATTCAGGATGAAAAATTTGATACTGAATCCAAAATGGCGTCAAGCTAATATTGAGCGTTGTCATATTTACGTTTAAGAGTTAGTCAACCTGGTGGATAAATTCATATTATGACGCGGCTGATATTTAAGGAACGGGTTATTTTTGAGATACAAGGCTATAAACGCGATGATATTTTAAAAATTTCCACAATTCTGAAAATTTTTGTTAAATGTTAAATAGATCTTGATAACATTTTAAACGGTGCAAATTAACTTTGAAGATGAAGCCGATTTGTAAATAAAAACGGTAACTGATTTTTGCGGTTTCTAACACAGATAATGAATTAACAGTTAAGGAAGCTAAATAATGCGCTAAGTATTTTTCACTATTCCATTAAAATTTTTGATCTTCCGCATTCGTAAATTTACCTCAATAAAATTTTCAATTTAGTCTGTCTATATAAATTATAGAAAAGACGCTCATACAACCAAACCATCCTCCAATCTATAATATTTGAAAACGTGTCGACCAACTCAATTTAATAGTCAATCAAATTACACCAACACATTTCAAGATTGGCGGTTTGTATGACAGTACAATGTAATGACGCGATACGTAAGAAATATTCAAGACTTCATAAAAAAAAATCAAGAAGGTGGATTTTATGATGTTCTCTAAGTACAGCTCATCAATATAATATAGTTGTTTGACAGTTTTATGTTTATCCTCATCTAACTTAAAAAAATATTTGCGGTAACTTATACTTATATTTAATAGAAAGAAAGACGGATAAAATCCCGCTAAGTGTTACGTTAAATAAATGTCAAGTGTGTTATGTTCACTAAAACCGGATACCGATAGTAAATCACTAAACGGACTAAGTCCATCGAGTGGAGCGAGTGGACTTAAACATGGCTCGGACAATTGTAACGATTCACCATCCGATTCGAGAAGTAGGCCCAACTCAAAATCATTGTCTGTACTAATATTATTGAAAGTTCGAATATTATCATGACAAAATGAACTTAGACTGTGCTCCGAATACTGGGCCATCGAATCGTTATCCGAATCGATTAGTAAATTCGATATTAAATCATTGTGCAGGAATAAATCGTTGGGATTTAGAGGTGTGGCAGACAACGGTGGCGACGATAGTGTTAAATCTGACATCGACGATGAATTCGAGGGGTTTGATAATATCGATTTTGGTTGACGTCTTTTTACATTAATTGTACTGTGTTTATGGTTAGACACTATTTTAGTAGGCGTTACTACATTATGATTGACTGGAACATGTTTTTTAATATTAACACTATTATTATTACAACTAATACTACTACTACTAGAACTACTACTACTATTATCATTACTACTATCATTACTATTATTATTACTATCTATATTTAATTCACAATCGTTGGTTAAACACTCGCTTAACGCTTTTATGTATTTCATCGCCAGTCGAAGTGTTGTAATTTTTGTTAGTTTCTCGTTTGATGCGGCCGACGACGATGACGACGACGATGATGACGATGACGATGAGCTCGATGGACATGGTGATGCTGGATTATTAAAATTACCAAATATTGAGACGGGAACACATTTACGTAAATTTTCGAATGCCGAATTAATTTCACGCATTCGTGTACGTTCGCGAGCGTTTGCATTTTTTCGTCGATATTTACTTAAGGGGGCTGGTTTTGATTTCGGTTTTACTTTTTCTTTACTACTACTACTACTAGTTTTACTATTACTATTTTTACTATTCGATTTATTTGTCGATGGTTTGTTCGGTTTAACATCATTACCATTTACGTCACTAGAATTTTCGTTAAAATTTAATTTTTCACCACGTTTATGACGTTTACGTAGTGAATATTTTTCATATTTTTTTGATGTACCGCTTGCACTGTTGTTGTTGTTGTTTAACTCGTCCGGCGATTCATAGTGATAGACATCCATTTTGGTTGCGCCCATTTTGTGTTTGATCTAAAATAAAATAAACAAAAGAATAGAAAATTAGTCAAAAACAATGAATAAAATTTGGCGTCCAAAATGGGGCAAATGATTGAGGATTTAACATCATTATTTTAAGATCATCTTTAGTATATCGTAAGTGGTACATCAGTAATACATCGAAATGTGCCAAAATCCTGAAAAATCATGATGGTTAGCCCATCAAAATTGTGAAATTTGTGCACAAATCAAAATTGTCCAAATTCCCAAAAAATAGGATGGTTAGCCCATCACATCAAAACTGTGAAATTTTCTAAAATCCAGAAGAATCATGATGATTAGCTCACCAAAACTGTGAAAATTCTGCACAAATCGAAAGGTGCCAAGATCCCGAAAAATCATGACGGTTAGCCCATCAAAACTTTGAAATTTCTGCACAAATCGATATTGGCCAAAATTTCGAAAAATCATGATGGTTAGCCCATCAAAACTGTGAAATTTCTGCACAAATCGATATTGGCCAAAATTTCGAAAAATCATGATGGTTAGCCCATCAAAACTGTGAAATTTCTGCACAAATCGAATTTGGCCAAAATTTCAAAAATCATGATGGTTAAACGTCCTTCAAAACTTTGAAATTTATGCAAAAATCGATATTGGCCAAAATTACAAAAAATCATGATGGTTAGGCCATCAAAACTGTGAAATTTTTGCAGGAATCGAAATTGCCAAAATTTCGAAAAATCATGATGGTTAGCCCATCAAAACTTTTAAATTTCTGCACAAATCAAAGTTGGCTAAAATTTCAAAAAAATCATGATGGTTAGCCCATCACAAATCATTACTAATTAATTACAGATACCTTATTTATAGGAAACCCTTTAAAGGAAGAACCATCTATGCTGGGAGAATTCAGAAAAAGGCAGTTACACGATTACTGCAGATCGAGAGGAAATTTCTGGAAGATAAACAATTTGCAAACCACTCTACCACTAGTTTTTGGAAGAATAATCTAATAAGTCACCGATCGTTTAGTGATGGTTAAGTTCTTGGCTTAAATACAGCGTGGTCATGAGTTTAAACCCCGTCGCTGACCACAAAGTCGTGACCAATTCTGTATAAAATCGTTCGATGGGCTGGCCACCTATATACAACGACCAACAATTGTAAATGGCCAGAAAGATCTTGTAAAAAATCTCCGTAAAAGGTTAATTTTGGCCTGATTGGTTTTTTTGTTACATCCGAGGGAGCATGCATACGAACTATTGTTTAATGGCCTCTTATTATAAAGTAAGGACAACATGTTCGTTGTTAGAAGTCTTTTACGAGCCATGGGAATGCCTTCTAACCTCAGGTTCGTTTTGTTTTTTCGAAATTGGGCGAAAAATGATGAAAAACATCATTCAGAAGGACAGAAGGCTACACAGTATTTGTGTGATGCACATAATAAAAGATACTTCACAGTATCACAAATGGCCCAAAACCTTCCAAACAGCCGCAATCTAAACGACTGAGAACAGCAGATCAATTTGGACTAATGAATTTATAAATTAAGGGAATTGTGCAATTGAAAACTATGACTCGTAACACAAAATATTTGTGTAGGTGTACAAATACATTATATAATATTTTCGTACACATTATTTAGATCAGATTTTTGACTCATGTAGATCAAGTGATCTTTATCTTTTCACAGTGATAAGATTTAGTAGAACACGTATACATTTTAATAATATTTTTTAAGTTTCTAATCTAAGAAATTTTAAAATACTGAAATGATCAACTAGCGATCATTAAAAATTAGCGATCATTTTAAATTTTATGATCTTAACATTTCTTAATTTAGGTTTAATATACTATAGTTTTATAAAGCCTTTGTAAACTTAAATTAAAAATCTCATACTGTGTACGATCACTTTAATAATATTTATTGACTTTTTACGATCATCATCATATTGTGTAAGTACCGTAACCACAATCACTTTCAGTCGACAAATAAATAAATCAATTTGAAATAAAAGTACAAAACGATCGTATACCGGGCGGTATTACTACATAAATAAAAGACAACGGCTAACATCACCAACGAATAGCGACGCGTGCTTCAAAGATCGCGCAGCGCACATTCGTAAGATGACAATAACAACAACATATACATATATGTTGTTTGAAAGACATATAAATTGTTGTAAAATTATTATTCTTATTATAAAATTTAAATTATATATAAATATAAATAATAACAAGTTATTTTATTCGTCTTTTACAAAATAAATAAAATTCAATTTAAATTCCTTTTCTTATTTTATTATTCATTTCTTATTATTATTTTTTTAATGTTACAAGCACTCCGCGCTAAGATTATCAAGTAACAAGTGTAATGTAAATAACACGAATAAAAATGTTTTATATAAAAAATCGTAATCGTAATCGCAATAATAATAAAAAATTAATTATTTATTTCGATTAATAAAAAATAAAAATAAAAAATAGAAAAAAGTCGTTAGATAGATAGTAAAGTGAATTTCGCGCGATGGATTAGAAATCTAATTGAGAATGAAGGTGTTAGCGTTGATATGTGTCTCGCGAATTGACATGATCTGTTAGTTTTTTTGTTGTCTTTATCTGCGATCGTATCATTTATACTTTGAATTTATATTAGATTGAGCTAAACTATATATACATATAAAGTTTTTTGCTGTTTGGACTAAGACCACCAAATACTGTAAGTGTCAATCACAATTTAGAACAGTGTAATCAGGAAACTAAGCTTTTAGGCTACATGTAATACAGAAGCTATAAATCTTTCAAAAACATACAACTATAAAAACTGCCATTTGACTGACGTGGTCTTTCTTGTGTATCAGTGTCGATCAAATTGAAACTCATTTTATGGTTAATTTATTATTGCTTTCAAATTCAAGGTTTTTGAGCAATAATGACACTAATCAAGCGCTTTGACTTATACAAGTATGATTTCATCAGTTAACATTTAGTCACTTCTTAGTCACTTCTTTTATTAAGATAAACTGGCTAAAATAAATTGAGCAACTATCATTAGCTAAATTATTACATTTTCTTAAAAAATATAATGAGCACATACTATTCGTTTCTGCAGTATTGTGCAATTTATCGTTTAACTAAAGCATCATATAAATAAAACCCATTTAACATTAAAAAAAATGTATTAGAGTTGCATTTACTTTTGATTATATTGAGCAAAAATATTCAACTTTAAATTTTTTGAAGAGTTGAACATTTTTTTAACCGGTAACCTTGCTGGATATTTAAGAATGAACCTTTAATTTCAAATACAACAGCAGCATCTGAATTCAGTCTCAGAAAATGGATATATAATTTAAAAGCTACAAGCGGAAAGTTTTGCTAAACCAAGTGCAATATCAATTGCCAAGCAAGTAATACCAATAATGAAGCTATACTTAAAAGGCACTTACGTAGGCATATTAGGCTTATATCCTTTGTGAAAATCCACCTACTTTGGTAGAATGGAACAGATGCAAGTAATGATAGCTATAGATACAAATGGGTTAGACTTTGAAATACACCAAGAAACCACCGTATTCCAGTTCTGGAACTTATATCACAAACTATAGTTTTTGACGAAATTTCCAAACCTCTTCTGGGAATATAACCATAGCGTTGATTAGCAAGCTGTGGAGCAACTGATATTAAGATGCACATCAAACATAAACTTAAGTGAATTATTCCAAACCAAAGATAAGACCTAAAAACGTTACATCCATTTTTAGGCAAGACAGAAACTGGCATTGAACGTGCTAAATGTATAAGATCCTTCATCTAATAATATTGACAGCAAAATCGGAAAAAAACATTCTACCTATTCCTAAATATAGTAGTCCATTTTGCAACGATTTATTGAGCAACTTTTAGTTCGGATCAAAGTAAAATTTATATATTATAGCATTTGAAATAAATTTACTTTTAAACTAAACTTGGTAGCTTCCAATATAATATTAAATTGAGCAACACAAATTAAGCTATATTTCTTATTTTACTGGCATATTTTTAAATTAATTAAAAAAAAAACGTATGGAACGTTAAATATATATTTATGTATATTTACACGTTTGTAGTTCTTACAAAAATATTGAGCAACTTTATGTTTAAAGTTATTTTAAATTAAATTAAATTAGATATAAACATAAAGAAAACATGTTAATTTTTAAATTGTTTTTCTGAATTAAATTCATATTGACATGATGAGCAACTTTAATTTAAATGTTATCCAAATTAAGTTTTCATTATAACGTTAACCTCAACAATTAAAAATCAGCTTTTGAATTAAAATTAAATAGCCAGACTTATTTACTTTGTGATTTTAACTAAATGGAACTAGCCACGGTCATCTTACACAGCACAGGAATACCTATTAATGATGATTTAGATCAACATTAACAACTTTGAGCAACCAATTTAACTAAAATTTGTTTAGCTAACTTCTAAAAATATCTGAATATATTAAGCAACTTTTAGCACGTTCATTTTCTCGTCGAATCTCAGCTTTTATTGACAGAATTAGATCCAATTTAAAAGGCCGTTGGCATATTTCAGTTAAATCAGTTCCTAAAAAGCCCAGTGTGTCTCTAGCAATATAATTTAAATCGGTTTTATTTTTAAATAGGACTCATTCTCTTTGAAATTTTTCGTCAGGAAATGGAACTAAAATTATTTGTTCAAGATATCTTATAACTGGATCGATAATAACTGGTCAATTTGTTGCTCATTTCAAAAAATTAAAGCAACCACATACTCGATGCTATTGGTTGAAGTAGAATGAGCAACTCGGTAAATTCCGTCAAAACTAGCAAGGATATTTTGTCATCCCGTTTGCTATCGACTTTCTAAATTGATTTTCTTCATTTTATCTGAATACTTTTCAAAAGATGCATTCCAACGTCAATTTAGTTTTTACATTAAACTGGCCACAATTGTGATATTTTGTTAAATCCATCACATGTAGTTGTCGTTGGAGATGCTATTCACACTTGCTTCTGGTTATGTGGGTGTGCCAAAAAATATACACTTTTTACCCATCCTCTTCACATAGACAATAAGTTTGTAAATTTAACCGCACAAATAAATCACTACAAATTATATGATTGAGGTCACCAAAAATTAATAATAATTTTGACATGAGAACTTCTACATTAAAAAATTTGATGTAGTCATTCACCTAATGTTCGATCTAAACCGCAAAATAATCCACTGTCATCTATACAACATAACATTTATGATTTCGCATAACCCTATATACAATCGCTCTCGCCTATAATCAATTATCATATAGTCTTGTGTTTTGTGGTTAGATTAGGTAAAATTTGACATTTAAGCAATAATTTACGCGGTGTGAATAAGAAAATTTTATAATTATTATATGTTGTCTATTATTAGTTATAGATCACCATATATGGTGACTGTCTTGTAAATTTAAAAATTTACGTCGTCATATTAATAATTTAACCATTGTTGTTGTTAGTAATATACGATATACAAAACGATGATTCAATGTTTTAAATTATGCATAAATGATTTGAAGTAAGTACGCGATCGAGACAAATTTGGTGTGAGTACTAGCAAAATATTTAAAACGTGCACACCATTGCCTGCACATGTGCAATTTTATATAGAGCACACGTGCTATGCGACTAAAACGTTTTTGTGCATATTGATTTGTGCGCGGTAAGATTATCATTTGTTTCATTCTATATATATGGCGACATATCGTCATACTTTAATAATCGGCAAATCGGTCATAAATTGATTTGGTATGCATGCTTGTTGTTATTTCGTGATGAGATCATAATATAAAGATATTATAAAATGTCTATCTGAGTGTGGAATGATCGATGACGTTTACATTATAGTTTTAGTGATTGTTCATATTTGTTGCTCAATATTCATTATTTTATCTAACTAGTATCTGAACCAGTGTTAATTTAAACTAGACGAAACATAAATAAAAAGTTGCTCAATATATTAGCATATGCAAATTCGTAAATCAACATTTCCCTAATATCTATATTTATGTTAATAACCATTATTGCTTAAATCTAAGCCAAATTTTATAAAAGTAAGTTGCTCAATAAATAAAGAAACATAAATTTTGATATAAAATTATTACTCAGTTCGTTTACTCAGCTTCCAACAAAACCTTTATTAAAAAATTCTAATTATGTTTAACGGCAAATTTAATGTGATTTGGAATAGTTTCTTAGTTAAAAGTAGCTCAATATATTTTAAAATAAAAAAGTTTTAGAAAATAGTGATTGCAGTGCAGTTTACGGTTATCGTAAAGATTATGATAAAAACCGAAAGCAAATGTCAATTTATGTTACAAACAAATGTTGCTTTAATCAAAACCAAACTTTAACATAAAATTTGCTCAATATTTACATTCATTGTTGGATATTTATCTTTCCTTAAGATTATATTATAGTAAGTACCATTTGGTCAAATTACATCAAAATTAGTTGCTCAATCTTTTAAATTTTCATCTTAACACTAAAATAAAAATGTAGCTTAAATTTTAGAATGAAACCCAGCAAGTTATTTAAAAGTTAAGAAACTAAATCTTAATTACAAGTGGCTCATTTGTTAAGTCACAAAATAAATATGTCAATTTTCGGGAAATAAGAATCTTAGGTAAAAATACTAAGCAAAACTCATTTTGCAACAAACAATTTGGTTTTTATTTGGATAATATATAAATAAAAGTAGCTCAATATATGATAAAATGATAAAAGTTTTAGAAAATAGTCAAGGTGGTGTACGGTTATCGTGATTATAGTAATAAACTGGAATTGTTCTATACCGAATTTAAATAAAAAGTTGCTCAATATACTCTAAATTTAAAATTTAAAATTCAACATTTATAGTTAAAAAATTATCGTTTTTACGATTGGTTAGTTAAATTTGATTAAAACGAAATCATTAAAATTCGTTGCTCAATTTTGTTAATCTTTATCGAAAACCTAAAATAAAAATATAACTTCATAGAATGATTGATAACAAATTAAAAAAAATAGATACCGCTATTTTAAAATGCCGAGTAAGGTCACTGTACAGTAAACGCTGTACAGTGCTATCAGTTAAGAACTTTCCAAATGAATATTACTTGTTCTTAGGTAATTAATTGTGACTGTATATTGTGGATCGATTTAACGTGTAAAAATAGGAAAAGGCACCTAATGCAGTTGACTATGGTGATATAGGTGAGTGTCGCAAACAATTAGCTCAAATTAAAGAAGGATTCAATTACTATTGAAACATCAATCACTTTTTTAAAGCCGTTGGTGTAAAACTACCTTGTGCTATTTTATAGTATGGTTTACATGGTACTACATGGACTGATATTGAAGGCTTAAAAAATGTTTAAAAATAATTTCAAAAATTAATTCAATATCCGGTAGAACATCCAGGTAAGTTTTGAATATTAAATTAATTTTCTGTGGTTTGGTGCAGAAGCAAATGTAGGAGATATTTTTGAAAAAGATTGTATTAGATCACAATTTGTGCTATTCGTTGATGGTGCAACCGATCGTGTTATCCACCAAATTATAACCGAAATAGATGGTATTGGATTTTCCGCAAAAACCAAACCACGGGTCAATCTAATACATGTCTTTCTGTAATCTACCATGTTCTTCGCTGATCTACTAAAGAGCAAGAAAAACAATCACATTAATTTCATATATCTCGTATTATTTATATGTTTGCCAACAGATACGTTCCTTTCAGCTTTCAAACGTTTGAAGCTGCTGTTAAATCAATCAAACTCACTCAGTCAAAAATACTCAAGTAGTGACCTCTATGTGCCATCCTGAAAGATTGCATAACAGCTCTAACACCGGCGCATTTTACCATTGGTCAATAGCGTTAATACCGGACCCCAATATCACACACCTAAACTTAAATCATTTATCTCACTGGCAAATGACACAACAAATGTTCTATCATGCTTCGATTAGGGAGCAGAGTACTTTATGAGAAATTAAAATTATGGTTCAAATTGCACTGAAAGACTATAATATGTAATAAGTTATAATCCAGGGTGGGACAAAATTATCCAGGTAGTCACAGTTGAGTCTTTTCAAAGGCTACTTTATAGACCTACAGTTAAAATCTGCCTGATTCCATTAATTTCGATAAATTCGTTATCATCGGCGGCATTTTTAGCTTGCCATTACTTGTTGCTCGTTTTGCTAGGGGAACGACCGCAATCTGCTAAACATGCTAATGTCATTCCAATCCATAAAGCTATAATATAACCTATGACCAATAAGCCGATCAGCTTTCTTTTAGTTCTATAGGAAAAATCTTTGATCGAACTATTCTCACAGTAATTTACCATGTAGAAAGTTGTAAAATTCTAGCGACCAGTTCGATTTTCGATCGAGTCATTCTGCTTAACACCAACTAGTTCGATAAGTCTTTACTAGACTTAATAATATGCTTGATAAGAATTATTTGATTCAGTCCAGCAAGATGGAATCCTTGGCAAACTCAACAGATTGTGCTTTCCAATGTGAAGGCCCTTTTGCTCCAAATGAAGTAACAAGCACAGTAAGTTTGTTGAACAAAATGAGAAGTTATATCAAATTCATGGAGCTCTGGCTGGAAAGATACAAGGGTGGGAGAAATCATGTATAAAGTGACAGAACGAATGCAAAAGCAAGAAAAACTCTTCGCACAGGAAAGGTGCAGTTGTTGAAAATATCCATAGCAGCTGACGTAAACAATATAAAGGGAGAAATACAAGATTTTAAGAAATGCATCGCAGTTGATGTGACTGAAAGGACCCAAGAAATGGAAGATACAATAAACGATTATAGCTGTACAGCGTTATTTGGGAAGCCCCATTATTTGATGACAATATTCCAACTAAAAAAATCAAATCTATTAACGAATTAGTAGAGCCCACAGTTCGTAACTATATTTTAATCGGTTAACTAATATCTCGTTGTTTAAGCAATAATAAAATGCCAGTCAAGAAATTACACAGCCTTATTACATTAGTCATTAGACATTATAGTCATTAAGTAATATAGATAAACAGATTAAACAGTCCTGAGAATCAGCCAAGCTGCGGCAAATCATGAATTTCCGATAATCATTATAATTAGCCTGGCCCCACAAGTTGTAACAAAACTATTTAAAATTGCTCAATTCCGCATTTGGATATGGTCCTTCGAACCATCCTTATAAACAGTTAACAATCGTTTGAGACCGAACTTAAATAAAAAGTCAGGCTGCTATTACGTAAGAATTGTTACATCTTGTTATAGTTTTGTGTAAAGTAAGATTCAAAAATAAACCCATTGGCAGCATTAATGGAAAAAAAAATAAAAGTACCCCACATTGGGCGCAAAACTCGAGTAATTTATAAATTCGTAACAAGACCTAATTTATACGGCATAAAAACTACCTACACAACCCGATTACCCACCACATATGAATATGTATCGCATTTGATACGCTGATCGTTTGCAGTTTTTCTGTAATTTGTTTTCTAATTGCGGTGCGAATTGTATAACATATATGTATGCGGAATTATAAACAAACGACAAAATGACACAATAAAAATATTTATAACACAACTTGTCGTCTTAAACGGCTACACAAGTAAGAAAGTGCATTAAAAACCGCACACAAACAGACTATATACAGCAACCAATTTAAAATGCAAATGAAATAATAAAATGAAGTAGAATGTATTCTTATCGTACATATGTAACATGCAAATTTATCTTGTCCGAGTCTCCCAAACTACATGATCGCATGAGTTAAGCGTATCATAATGATTTGTAAGAATTATTTATAAAGATGCTAATTTGATTAGGAATCCAGCATATATATACATTTTTTAAATCGACTTGATTATGTCATCAGTATGTTAACAAAACATTTTGTAAATCGATTTTCTTTTGAAGCCATTATGTAGAGCAAAATTTTCCCCGCGGTTTATATATACGCATATGCCATCCATACAATGAAATGTGATTTACCAAAATAAGTCATTTTGACCAAAAATGGCAAAATCAGTTGGCGATGAGTCAAAAAAAAGTGAATTGAACATTTTTCTTGTGAAAAATACATTTTTATTTTTTTGCTGTTTTATAAGGAAATCTATAAAAGGTAAAGAAAAAGAAATTACTGCAAACGATGCAAGTGACTACGTGGACTATTTCACAGCAATATATTTTATGATATTTTACCGTGTGTGTGGTCGACAAATTGTTGAAATTGTATATATAAAAAAAAAATGAAAAAAAAAAATATATTTCGTCCCCACATTGGGCGCCAAAACTTACCAATTTATAATTTAATCAATTTAATTCATCGAATCACAATTGGAAGCTCTGAATATGTGTAGAGTCTGAAATTGGAAAGAAAAAGTCAGATTAAAATATCTGTAACATATATTAATGTACGAAGCATTCATAAATGACCGCAATACACCATATAAGTCGTACAAAAGCATTCCTTTATGTATGTATACATATGCGCCAAGCAAAATTTTTTCGTAAATTAATTCGTTTATTAATACAATTAATTTTAATTAAATTACCTAATCCGCGGACGCGCACATATCCAGCTGTTCTTTCATCACAACATAAATAATTTCTAATACATAATTTTTTTTTTCCACAACATAATCAAATTCTGCGCACGCAGAAAACAACCAAATATGTTTTTTTTTTTATAAAGTTTGGAACTAATTGTAGTCCAAATAGTTGTATAGATCGTCTTCTCTATAATCATCGCTTAATTTGATTATTATAGAAATTTTTTTTTTGTGAATTTTCAATATGGGCGATAATTATAACATTACGATTGAAATTAATATTCAATATGTTCGTGTGAACATTCCAAGGCATTATCGCGCACAAATTATGTATTCTATTAAATATAACGCCTCTGTGGCCAGGGGCACTCTTATAAAATACTTTTAAAACAAACATTAAACGGAAAAGTAGATACTGCCATAAATTAACCATACCGTCATATTTACGGTCATGCGGTTTAGGATATGCGGTTTCAACACATTTTTTTCAACCTTATTCGATTAGAATGGCAAACCGAAATTTTGCAAAATGAATGGAAAGTAGTTTCAATCATCATGTCATCATGTGGGAGATTCTACTTAATAAATAAATGAAATTGACATTCCGTATTTTTGAATATTTTTCTCCGACAGTGCGTTAATCAGGCAACAAAATCTGAGGCTGCAGAACGATTCTTGCTAAACCCATTTTATAAGTAAATAAATACTCCTTTCACTTAAAAACTGCTAGTTTAATAGTGACATCTGTATTTTTTTAATGTCATTCGAATTTAATTGAAATATAACCGAAATGTCAAAAAAAAAAATTCACTCAACAATTTTTTAAAATTGAATAAACAAAAATTTTTAAACAAGCCAATTTTTAAGTGAAAACTGAAAATACTCTAACAATTATTTTTCAGATTAAAGTTTCACTCAATCGATTTATAAATTGAATCTGAACCAAAACTTTTCTATGGACTTGGTCCACCAAACAGTTGGTCGTTTTACTGATATTAAATGTAAGGGTTGAAAATAATTTAATTTCATATTTAAAATTAAGATTTCACTCAATTGATTTTATAAACGATTTAAAAATATATTAAGCCGTAATTAATTTTAATTTCACTCAATCATTTTTAAAACGTTTTTTTATAATTTTGTTTAGGATATCCTAACAACTTATATAATCACATCTAACAACAGTTCTATCAATTAAAATTTTAAAAATAAAAATTTCACTCACATATTAGTATCGGTTTAGGAAGTGAACAAAAGTTACTTATTGAATGAACTAAAATTTTTAAACAAGCCAGAGTTAAAGTGAAAATACTGTAACAATTATTTTTCAGATTAAAATTTCACTCAAACGATTTATAAATTGAATCTAAACCAAATCTTTTCTATGGATTTTTCCTAATATTCTACTGATATTAGTTTAAGATTAAATAATTTTCACTCAAAAATTTTTAATATATAAGAAATTAAATCAAACTAAATGTTTCAGAAACGACTATCAATTTAGCAGTACTATTATATTTCTACAATATTAGCTATATTTCAAAGTATGATTTGACTCAAGAAAATGTCGAAACCTATTTATATAAAATTGTACAATTATTTTTACAAGTGGTTATCAGTTTAGTTTAAAACCTAATTTAATCAGGCTACCACACATTTAAGGGTTAAACATAATTTAATTTCATATTTAAAATTAAGATTTCACTCAATTGTTTTTATAAACGTTTTAAAAATATATTAAACTGTTATAAAATTTTATTTTACTCAATCAGTTTTGAAAAGATTTAGTTATAATTTTGTTCAGGCTATCCTAACAACTTATATAATCATAAAATTTCACTCAAATATTTTAGAAACGATTTAGCATTAAATAAACCGTACTTTTGTTAAAAACTGATACCAATTTAACAGTAATAAATGTATAATGTAGGAAAATAACTCAAAATAAATTTCACTCAAACATTTTAAGATTTCACTCAAACATCTTTAGATAATTTAATTAGTTGTTTTAAAGATAATCATAGGGATTATAATCGTTTCTAGATTTGTTGAAAGTAACTAAAGTTTATAAATTTCACTCAATCACTAGTAGAAAACATTTAAGAAAATAATCTAAATTTTATCATAAATTAATTGTCTAACTTATCTACATTTATTGAAGTAAACCCAACTTAAGTGAAAAATACTACAGAAATTAAAAAAAATTCAGATTTAAATTCCACTCAAATAAAAAAAATTAAGTTTTTTTCAAAAAAAAAAAATGTGTTACTTTGCTATTTTTAGATAATCAGAGTTTAAGTAACTCAATCCAGATCTCAATAATTATTAGAATAAAATATCACTCAAATGTTTTTGAGTACCTTCCTTATGAAATCCTTCTTTGCTGTTTTTAGGATGATTAGTTTTTAATTCCTCGAATCTTTTGTCACTAATGACAATAAACATCTTGGGCAAATTGTACAAATATTAATATTGAGCAAATTATTTCCTCTCATCTATTTAATTTATAACTAATCGAAAAATAAATGAAAAAATCACTTATCCAGCGGAAAAACTCATATTTACCATACAGATTTGTCAAGGCTGTGTTTCAATTAAACTGCAAATGGATTATATAAAAAAAAATGCACGTGAATTGCAATTTGTAATCACGATGTCTTTTAGCTCAAATTAATATTATTAATTAAGTGAAACAGAACAAGTAATGTTGCATGTAAATATGTAAACCTTATTCGGCATCTTTTGATGAATTTATTTAATGCAAAAAAAAAAAAAATGTGCATGCAATATACAAGTAAAAGTCTAACCAATTAGTTATATCTAAATATTAATCTATTCAAAATAATATAATAAATATTGTAATTTTATTTTTTATCATATAAGTAATAAATAAGAAGTTTAAAAAAAAAACTTGTACCGTAAATGTTATAATACAAGAGTCATGTAATAAAAAAACTGAATTAGAAGCCGCGAAAGCGGTATGATATAAAATAAAAGCGCGCTACACATATAATTATAGCCTTAATTTTCGTCACCTTTTATTATCGATTTAAGTAGAAGAATTATCGCCATAATCGATTAATTAATTAATTAAAATTGGTTAATGATTAGATATCGTTGCTTATAATTATAGATACACGGCTACTGTGTACATTTTGCTTATTCCGACTTTATTTATTGTCTTGGGAAATCGATTCCCCAATGCATCAACAAAATATTGGAATAAAATAACATTTTAATCAGGTGATAAATTATTGTGGTAATTTCAAAATGTCATCTCATAATCTCAATAATTTAAGGCGCCATAACTTTTACTATATGTATATAGAAAAGTTTCCGAGACTTACAATCACCCACGCAAAAAAAAAATAAAGCTCTCATCTGCACACAATAATATAAGATACAAGACATATAACAGTGAAAGTTGATTTATTATCGCATGCGCATAGAAAAACTTAAAAAAAATAAAATAAAAATTAGATTAGTCGCTGAGTATGTGACAGCTTCAAGTATATGATAATTATATTTTTGTTGTTGTCACATGTGTTGCAATACATACTTATCATGCCCTTATTTCATAATTAATTATTATATTATTTTTAATTAAATTAACACACACGCGTATGGTAGCCAGAATTTCAACAGTGAATAAAACTGTCCCACACAATCGATTTGTTTTATAAGTTTATGGTGTAATTTATAACCTAAATCACGAAGTTCTATACTGGATCTAATATATTGTGTAAAATTACGTTAATTTACTTTGACATCGTATAATCACCGGAAGCTTATATAAGAAGCTTAGCAAATTACTGTACAATTATATAAAATTAAGGTCAAACTGGTCGCCTTAAAATAATTAATTCATCATAAATTGTATTGTGTATCGTATATATGATTCAAGGTAGGGTTGGGAACGACTGCTCACGGTGATGTCATTTTTAATCTAATTAGACATTGTATGCAAAGTGTTACAAAGTGTTACAACTTGGACTACACCGTCCTCTCCAGGGTTGACTTTGACGATTCGAGCAAGTGGTCACAATAACGGTTGTTGATTTACATCCTTTATAAGAACGATATCTCTTGATTTTAAATTCTCGTGTTGCTTTCTCCACTTAATTCTCTGTTGTAAATTGTTAATATATTCGAGCTTGTACAGGTTCCAGAATATATGAACTCGCTTCTGAACTTCTTCCCTTCGTGTCAAGCGGTTATCTAGGATTTCCGAATTACCCATCTCTGGCATTGCTAGCAGTGGAACAGTGGTTAGGAAATGTGTTGGCGTGAGTGCCAAAATGTTGTCAATGTCTTCAGTTAACTGGAGTGAGTGGTCTTGAGTTGAGAATGGCCTTGATTTGGCACAACACTGTAGTGAATTCCTCAAATGTTAACATTGCTTGCCGAATAGTCCGTGTAAGGTGATGTTTAACTGACCGTACTGTAACCTCCCACAGTACACCAAAGTGGGGGGATGCAGGAGGATTAAATTTCAAATAATTCCTCGCTTTGTAGGTAAATTTCCCGTGACCTGATTGGTAGAACTAGAATTAAGTCTGCGACAGATGGGATGCCTTTGGTCATAGGAACATTTTGCGTGTTTCAGGTATCCTTAAGATATCTTTGTCATCCAGATGCAGTAAAGATGATAACGCGACCTTCGTTATCTGATGTTCTAGTTTTAGTAGCCAGATTTCTTCTTTGAAGTGTTGAGTTTGTACCGATTTGCATAATTGAACTTCTGCCCACTTATATTCGTCTGTTGTAATTGAACCTGTTGGCACCGATTCAATTGGATTCAGCTGGAGTGTTAGATGATGATACGTGCTTCATGTTGTTTTTGGCAAGAGTTCGAGTATTTGAGTAGTCCGGTTAGAAATGTATACTTTCCATTTAGATAAATGATGCGACAGCCAATGTACCACGATTTCTGAATCCGACCAACATTAGACAGGAATATCTTGGAGATTCATTGATTCGATGACCGATTTAGTTAATGTGGATTATACCAGCGCAACGCATAGATCTAGTCGAGGAATAAAAATCGTTTTAATCGGTGCTTCTTTTGCGAACTTAATTCGTTGCCAAAAACAACATACCATTTCCGTAAGGGCCACTCAGCTATTCAATTTATTGAAAAGTTTGTTTGGGAACTAAGAAAGGAAAACAAAAGGTGGTTGCGGTATCTATGTGGTGCCGTGGAAATTTACACGGAAAGTGTGTGTCTGCGGGTGAAAGATTTTATGTGTGAAAGGATGGATTAAAAGGCCAAAATTACAGTTTAGAAGGAGTAGCGAACCTTGGACTATCACAAGGGAGCAAAATATATATTAACCTTTTTAACTTGTATACAGCGTACGATCAATGCAACAGACAAAGTTGTCTTACAATTTGCGGATAATTTTGATATAATTGGCAAAGGTCGTTGCATTGATCAAGCAACACAAAACGTACAAATGGGGGTAAATGAAATACTGAGTATTTGACTAGTTTGAATCTTAAGAATAATCCGAATGAATGTACCATAATGAGTTTCAGAGTGAATAAAAGGGAGATTTATATTCGCATAAATGAACGTCGTATTGACAAAGTGAATGAGCAGAGGTATTTGGGATAATTGTATGGCACGTTGAAATGTGATCAAAAGAATGAGCAAACCTAAATGGGGTGCCCATTCTGATGTGACTAATATAGAGTGTAACCTATCCTGATGTGACTTTGGAGCAACATGTTTGAGCAATTCAATAAAAAAACATTGCCAAGATCTACGAATAAACCATCCACGAGCAGCACAGCCATAGTACATAGACCAACATTATTTGGAAATTATCTCAAAAGTTTTGAGATGGAGGAATCCGCTATTGAAAATTCAGTAAAGCATATTAATACATCCGAAATTGACTCGAAAGTATTCGAAGAAACAAAAAGCCTACCCAGCGCGAACTATTAAAATTTGGAAAATACACTAGTTTATAAAGAGCTTTTAATATCAACCCTAGTGCCATCTATATCTAGTAATACGAATGATGACTAATATTTGTAAAGTTGGCGTTTAGATGGAATTGTTGGCAAGAGGTAAAACATTCCACTATCAATTGTAATGTCTAGAAAAAGATGAACCAAAGTACTTTAAATAAGTTGATGCCCAAAGGGTCACCTCTTTGTTTATACATCACCAAAACTAGCAAGCTGCTAGTCAGTGATGAAGTGTCTAATATAATCTAACTGGACAAGGTAATCTTAGATTACTTTCAGTTTTAGACTGAATTGCTCGTGTCAGAGGTTTACGGTCGATGTAGATTATGAAATTTCAACCTGCGACAAAATATCTGAAATGTTTTACTGTCGGTGCTTTTTCATTGGCTAATTATAGGTTAGGTTGTTTATTCTGGCATAAGTGAATAAGCATAATTTATATTGACAGTGAGATTAATTATTTTCGACTTGGTTTTTTAGTCGTTTTTTGAATCGGCAAGCAAGTACAAACTAGATGTAGGCATGATGCTCTTGTTTCGTTGAAATTGCAAGCGGATAAGCTCAGTTTTGGGCAGCATTGCCTAATGTGGCGTGGTAACGATACCAGCTCTTTCAGAGTTTGTTGTTATTATTGGAGCTGCATAATTGGCTGCAATTGCTGGAACGCGAGTTGGAACGGTGAAATGTTGATTGAAAATTCTTATATTTTACCTAGATGGCGAGGTATTCGGTGTGATAATCATTTATTTGTAATAATTTAAGATGTTGTTTTAATACGATTTTTAACGACTTCAGTATTTCAAATTTAAGCAGCAAAACTTAAATGTCAAGCTCATGGAATCAGTCTAAAAACTGATGTAAAACATGTGATCATATATATATTGAGAAATAATTTCCTTGCCTAAAAATAAACAAACGAAACCCACAAAATTACGAATAAAATGCAAACTAAAAATCAACTTTATCGTTTTTAAGTCTGGCAACTCTATCGGACACGTTTTCTGACCACTCAACATAAAATTTGTAAATCTTGAATTATATCCGCGTTTCACCGCATTTATATATCCAATAATTTAGATAACTAACGTTTTATTGAAGTATCTGATTAATCAGACGATTTAAATATACATTTCACATTTAATTATTTAAAAAAAAAAAAAAAAAAAAAAAACCGAATCGAAAACTGAAAACTTGAAAAATTATTTCATTTTGACATGGATATATAGTAAATTCGACAGTTTTATTTTTTTATAATGTGAGGCCACATAAATTTAATGGATATACCGTAACTAATTTCTTAATTATATATTTGTTGTAAAATGTAAAAGACTCGTATCTTTGAATAAATAAATAAGACGAACATTTTTTTTTTCATCACGTACATGTACGTCTTTAATACTTAACATCATAATAAAGTCATTAAATCATTAGTGCGCTGCGGCTTGATGACGATGACTTCTCTTATCTTTTTATATGTATTATGTGCTGCCGTGTAAAATTGACCGTTTATATTTCTCAGATTCGGACATTTAGCAAAAAAAAAAGTATAAAGATGCCATTATAAACAGATTATAGGTTATGTTTGTATACCGAAATTAATTGTTATAATTAAATTAATGAAATTTTTTTTGGCCGAATTTATATTGTATAAAGTCTAAAATGACACAAAATAATATAATGTATATTACATGCAATATATAAAATCTCATGCAACATGCTTGTGTTTAATAATAATAATTATCGGTCTTTGCTCTCTTCTCAGAGATCACTGCATTATCCGTTTCATCAAAATCCAGATCTCTTGGTTGGAGAGAGCTTGGTATGTGTTTAAGGTCATATGTCATGTTCATAATTAGCATAACAGATTGCAAAGACTAAATAACTAAACCTTGCCGATTATAATTTTAGCCTTAAGTCAGTTATTAATTTCATAACGAGTGCTGATATATTTATCAAACTATTCACGGGACCATTTAGGTGGCAAAGTATTCGCCCTCAAAACCCTGTATAGCTATATGTGGTTTTCGAAAATGTGAAGACTACAGACCATGTGTTTAATTTGAGAAAAATAAAAAATTGGACATATCCGTCGTAAGCATTAGACTTCCTAAGCTCCTACTTATAGAAAGACATGTGGTGGCTTCGATCTAAAGAAACTGTTCTTAAATGTAGAATGAATGAAATTGTCCCCAACAACGGAAGTGTAGCAAACCTAATCATCGAAAATGGCTATCCAGCTAGTTATAACTAGAAAAGTAAATGCTCTCCTACTAAAGAAAATAACGGTAGCACAGCGACTATAATATAATCACTATTTAGAAATAAGAAAAATTCTTGCGACCATCGATCAAACCATTAGTAATATAATGGAGATACTCAGCGGATTTTAGGCTAAAATGAGGCAAAACTTTAGCCAGCTCTCAAACAGGATGAAACCATTGGAAGATAAATCCAAACCACCATTTTTTAAAAATAATTTTTAAAAAAATTTGAGTGAAATTTCAATCTTCTACTCAAACTGTTTACTACTCATCTTTAGTTAGCTACAACAAATCAAAAATAATTATAAACTCTTTGCAATTCCTTACAAAATCTTTAACTATCTAAACAAATTTTAATGTTTGAGTGAAACCTTAATTTGAGTGACTTTCAGCTATTCTTTAGTGAGTTTTAAAAGATATTAATATGATTGTTAAATTGGTATGAGTTACTAAAAATATGCGTTTTTTTTTATTTTAAATCGTTTTAAAATATTTGAGTGAAATTTTAGTTTAAGTACTTTTACTGTTAAACTCTTTATGAATTTCAATTTATTTGAGGTAGTAGTGTAAAAATGTTAAGAGTTTGTAAACAAGAGTTGTTTCTTCGCCGATTCTGAATGTATGAGTGTCATTTTATAAATTTTAAAAGTTTAATGTGTAATATTATTTCACTCAAACTGTTGTTAGATGTAAATTGTTAGGAAACCCTGAACAAAATTATTTAAAAAAATTCTAAAAATGATTCTGTTGAATTTGAATGAGTAACAGTTTAATATATTTTTAAATCTTTTTTTAAAAGCAATTGAGTGAAAACAAGCAATTGAGCGTTGGTTTAGATTCAATTTATAAATCTTGATATATGAATGAAATTTTAATCTAAACATATTTTGAGTTAAATTTTACTTTGACTTTTTGGTTGTTTTTAAATGATATTTTAATGATCTTCAAAAGTTCCAGAGGTCACTATTAAACTAGCGGTTCCTGGAAAACTAAGTTTTTGTAAATGTTTGAGTGAAAGGTTTGGAGTATTTATTTATTTAAATTTAAGTTATCAGTAGAACGACCAACTGTTAAAAGTCCTTAGAAAAGCTCTGGTTTAGATTTAATTTATAAATCGTTTGATGGTTGAATGAAATTTTAATCTGTAAAAATAATTGTTGAAGTTCTTTTTACTTTAAATCTGGAAGGCTTTAATATTTAAGTTTATTCAATTTTAATATTTTTTTTGAGTGAAATTTTATTTTGAATTTTCGGTTATTTTTCAATTAAACTCTAATGACCGTCAAAGTTCCAGATGTCATTATTGAGCTAGCTCTTTTGAAAATATTTGAGTGAAACTTTTAAGTATTTATTTACTTAAACTTAAGCTGCAATCAGTAGAACGACTAACTGTTGAAAGCCTTAGAAAAGCTTCAGTTTAGATTCAATTTATAAATCGTTTGATATTTGAGTGAAATTTTAATGTGAAAAATAATGGTTGTAGTATTTTTTACTTTAACTCTGTTAGTTTAAAAATGTAAACTATTTAAATTTTCAAAATTTTTTAAGTGAATTTTAAATAATTTTTGAATGAAATTTTACTTTGACTTTTAGGTTATTTTACATTTTAATTCTAATAACCTTCAAAAGATACAGTTGTAACTATTTAACTAACAGTGTAAGTTATTTAAATTTTCAAAATTTTTTGACTGAATCTTAAATAATTTTTGAGTGAAATTTTACTTTGCCTTTTAGGCTATTTTACATTTCAATTCTAATAACCTTCAAAAGATACAGTTGTAACTATTAAACTAACAGTACCTGGAAAGTTTAGTTTCTGACAATCTTTGAGTGAAAGGTCTGGAGAATATATTTCCTTAAATTTAGGCTGATATCAGTAGAACGACCAACTATTGAAGGTTCTTAATAAAGCTCTGGCCATATTCAATACGATATAAATAGTTTGATGTTTGAGTGAAATTTCAAACTAAACAATAATTTTTGGACTACATTTTACTTTAACTCTGGTTTGTTTAAAAATGTAAGTTTATTTAATTAAAAAAATATTTGAGTGCAATTTTACATTGAATTTTTGGTTTGGAATTTTGAGTGAAAGGTGTAGAGTATTTGTTTACTTAAACTTAAACTGATATCAGTAGATCGACCAACTGTTGAAAGTCCTTAGAAAAGCTTTGGTTTGGATTCAATTTATAAATAGTATGATGTTTGAGTGAAATTTTAAACTGATAAATAATTGTTAGAATATTTATAATTTTAACTCTGGTTTATTTAATAATTTAAGTTTATTGAGTTTTAAAACATTTTAAGTAAAAAGTTATTTTTACTTTTCAGTTATTTTTCAATTCTCTTGACCTTCAAAAGGTACAGATTTCACTATTAAGCTAGCAGTTACTGGAAGTGAAAGGTTTGGTATATTTATTTGCTTGTACTTAAGCTGATATCAGTAGAACGACCAACAATTGAAAGTCTTTAGAACAGTCCTGGTTTTACCTCCATTTACAAATCGTTTGATGTTTAAGTGAAATTTTAATCTAAAAAATATTTGTTGGAGTAATTTTGAATTTAACTCTGGTCTGTTTAAAAGTTTAAGTTTATTCAAATTAAAGAAAAATTTGAGTTAAACTTTTATTGTGACTTTTCGGTTATTTTCAATATAACTCTAATGACCTTCAAAAGTTATAGATGTCACTATTAAACTAACAATTTCGGTAAAAATTAATTTTTGAAAATGTTTGAGTATCTATTTACTTAAAATTAAAGGTGATTTGATTTTTAAGTTAAATTTTAATTTGAAAAATAATTGTTGAAGTATTCACTTTAACTCTGGTTTATTTGAAAATTTAACTTTGTTGAATTTTAAAAAACTTTTGAGTGAAATTTTACTTTGTCTTTTAAATTATTTTTCACTTAAATTTCAATGACCTTTAAAGTTGCAGATGTCACTATTAAACTAGCAGTTCATGGAAAGTAGTACTTTCTTAAAATGTTTGAGTGAAATCATACTTTGAAATTAAAATTTTTGAGTGAAATCTGGTTTATTCTAAATATTCCAAATCAAATGTGTTTCTTTATAAGAACGGGTGCTGCAAAAATATTATAATATTACATAATAGCTACTAAACCAGCGGTGTCTGAAGTCGAAATTATACTAGTCTTAGAATCCAATAATTCTGAAATGATTTTTTATGTAGGCTTCCAACTAAAGTAGTCCGGATTTAATATCGAATTTAAAAAATTACATATCAATTTGAGCAAAAAGACTGCTTTATATTACAAATTGTGAAAAAGACAAATCCAAGCAGAAATGCCAGTCATTCGGTAAAATTAAAATTAATGCGACAAATTATATGACCAAAAACATAATCAAATCAGTCAAATTTCTTCCATATGTAGTAAAAGATTATGCTGAATCCCACACAAGAGCGACATCACATTTTAAATCAACTCAGACACTTTAAGAAAATTACATTACCACCATTATATGGCACACTTCATTATTATAGTGTACTTTCTTTAAAATATCAATCACATTATTTAACAACTTATCATATTATATTGTGTTTTACCACACCCATTTAACAAAGGGTTAATATACATTTCATAATGTAAAATAATGTAAAAAAATATATTTAAATTTCGTACGTTTCTTGTAAGTCCAATGCAATTGAAGACAACCTACGAGGTGTCAAAATTATAAAAAAATGACACGAAATTTATTTCTTTATTACAAAAACAATAAAACATAATCATTGAAGTATATTTTATGTATAAAGGAAGAGGAAGCATATAATCAAATTTATAATATGATCGCGTTTATATTTAAAATTACATCACACCTTTAAAAAAATGTACCTAGACACTCAGTATAGTGTTTAAGTTTCGTTTTAATAATATCTTGGCGACATTGGTTTGACACCCTCATACGAATATTTTCAAAACTATGTTTTGAGGTGCTCGTACGTTTTGTCAATGAATTTCATTTTACTATATACACACAATATTAATGAATGAATGTTGTCATATCATTCATTAGATTTTATTTATTTTTTTTTTATAATGTAATTTATGAATGAAAATGTGTCATTGATAGTTGAGTTAGTTGAATTAATTATAAAAAATGTATATTATTATTAACAAATTTCATGATTATCTGTCTTGCATACAATTTAAACATTTTTTTTGCTGTAAACATGTGGTGGATGTAGGTTGGCTGTTTATAATTTATATGCATGGCTGCATGCAAATATATATTTGATTTAAAAATAAAAGCGTTAAACTGGATCGAGCTCAGTCGATCACCTCGATCAAGGTTGATAAAGGCAGTACGTTGTAAATTCTAACCTTCGACATTGTATATACTCGTATATGATGCATTCGATTGGCGCCATTCTAATATATAATCTTGCATACACTATATATTAAAGCCATTATCCCAGCTTTGTTTATATTATATCAATAAGCCAACAAATTGCAAACAATTAGATACTGCAATTTATTATATGCACATAAAAATGCATTAAGCAAAATACTTAAATTTAATTTTATATATCCCAATTCAATTCGCACAATCCAATAAACACTTTTATAACGTTTTATAGCTAAATAACCATCAATTAATCGTATCGTGGCTGTATAATTGTTGTTGTTTCATCTAACTGCCAATTAAAATAAAATTAGAATTAGTATCTTTCTCTATATATATAATATATAAAATTTCAACGGCTAAGTTACCTACCAATCTATCGCTAAATAGCTTTTAATTTATATACACGAATATATAATTTAGCGTGCCGTGTGTATACCCTCGCAGATGCATTTAAACGATTTGTTATGTAATTAATCTCCCGCTATTGAAAAAAAAGTATAATAATGTACACCGCCACATGATAATGCAACATCGTTTTGTAATAAAAAATTGTAACAGCCAAGTCTTTTATTTATATATATAAAAAAATATTGATCGAAAGACACTTTAATGAAATAAACAATCGCACCCACACCACATATTGCCCGCAGATTGCACAAATCATAAAGATTTTAGTTTTTTTATAAATTATTGTTATTGCCAAATGTCAATCACGCGATATTATTTAAAAACAAAATTTAAATTGACTTTAAAACTATAATACGATATGCTTCCTACTACTAATATGGTAATAAGACACAGATTTTATTTTATTTTTATTTTTTTTAATTGACCTTAGCTAAATTGCACAACATTTTATCTAAGAGAATAATATGTCGGTATAGAATTTTCGATTGATTTAAATTAATTTTGAAGGATTTCGCAATTATACTACATTTATGACAAAAACAATTCACCAGCCAGTAATGAATAAAAATGACAAAAAAAAAAATGTTAAATCGAGAAAAATTTCGAACTCTCGAAAATATGTCAGTTATAAACGATGTTTGTAATATTATACCTGAATGAGGTCATGTAAGCAGGGCCCATGGACTTTGCATGTAATTCTTAACAAATTGGCTGATGACACAAGACAACAATGGGCGTTGCATTCAGGTATGACATGAATGTACCAAGTGGTTCAAACACAAACCACAATTACCGGAAACAAACAACCAATATTGCCGACAGTGATCATGTTAACAGTGGATGCCCAAGGAAACGTCAACCACATTCGAACATTGCTGAATTCAGGATTGGAAGCCACCATAGAAATCGCTTCGTTATAGCAGATACATTAATCTTAGGTAAGCTTACTCATTATCTACATTTTCAGACTATGGGACTAAAGGAGAACGAGATGATCAGCCTAAAAATTTTTTGTCTATCTGACCCAAATTTCTATCAATCTGTCCCTGTCGATATGATTCTGGGAAATAGAGGAAGATCCCACTAAAGATGACAGATGATTGAAGAAAATTTGCCAGTACTCATCATTTTGCCAGAAGAAAATTTGCCAGTACTCATCATTTTGTCAATACTGAAAAGATGTACCGGCATAATCCAAAACACCAAAGCTATCAAATAATGCTATGGCGAGAAAATTTAGCTAGCAAGATGCAATATTTTAAATTAAAAACGGTTACATATACGGTCTGACATGTTTACCTTTTCTTGCCATAAGGGCGTTTCATTAAATACCAGCAGATAACACGTCCCCAAAATTAGTAACTTTAATATCTGACTTTTACGTAGATGATTTGCTGTAAGGTTGTGATAATCTTGAAGAAACGAAACGGGTATGTATCGAACTACCAACTACTATATTACAAGCTGGGCTCTCTTTACGACAGTGGAGCTCAAACAGTCCTGATTAATTAAAGCAAATAAACTCATGATTAAGGTCTCTGATATTTTTAGTACTCCCGTGGACTCCCTATATGACTGGATGCACTCCAATATTATTTTATCATGGCTTTCAAATGTTCCCAGAAAACATAATTACGTTGTAGCAAATAAAACCTGTTTTATAATACAAACTTAAAGTAAATATTTGAAACCATGCACCATCGAAATCCATATATTCAGCATCGAGTATTGGATGAATCAGCTCCTATCTTTAAAGAATTATAAACACTTCTCATCCAGATAAAAGTCATAAGTTAACTCGAGACCACTAACACCAGATAAGGCCATTAATGACGTCACGCTGAAATTAAGTGATAGGTGAGAACTCATACAAAATATGTCCGGAGGTTTTTGGAATAGGTGGCGCATGAAATATGGGACTACACAAAAGATCAAAATGACAGCGTCAACAGTATAATTTCAAAGAAACCAACCCTGTTTTGACCAAGATGACAATGCCTCATGGTGGTTACATTGAAAACGACTACTGAAGAATTAAAACGTCCTGTCCTTGCCAAAGAGCGGAATGCTAAGGGCTTGCGGAAAAATTACTTATTTATTAAATTTGCCAAACAACGAAGTATTCCGGGCTTGCGGCACAACACCCTCCAACGACCAATTTGCTTGTCCTAAAAACACAGGTTAATATAAAATAGATCGAGTTGAATATTTTTGTAGCTTAAGCATAATGTTATGGCCATCTATTATAAAATAGTAAAACTAGTTAAATGTTTATTCAATTTTATAGCTTAACCATAATTGGACACCTAGCATAAATCAAAGAAACAAACATTGGATTTTGTTAATTTATTATTTTTAATTAATTAATAATTAATAATTTTTAATATTGTAATTAATAAAATTAATTAGAAAAACAAAGTTATTTACATATCGTAAATTATTGTGGAAGAATTGTCATCAACCATCTTAGTATTTAGGAAACATATTGGAGGAGACATCTGCAATTATCTATTCATCTCTAAGGCATTGATTTCGAACACTTTCCAACCAATATGTTCTGAGTCCAAATGCTATAAAAGTAGGAAAAACGGTAACTTAAAAGTTATAAATTATGCCACTAGATGTCACAATCAAAAATTATTCAGTGATAAACCAAATCCTTAAAAAGTATACATGTGCACCGTGTCATGTTTGAACATGTCAGACTGTTCAGATTTAACCAATTAAAACCTCACACCAATATCTATGTCATAGTTGTGTTCATTGTCAATTGTCATCACCAAGAGCAATCAAGTGATGAACAATCCCTTTACAAAACTCACCCGCGTTGGGATTTAAACCCGTTACATTCCGACCCAAACACCACAGCTTTAATCGTTATGCCAATTGCTCGGTCAGGTGGGAGTAATTACTGGTATAATTTTGTGGAACATTCTAAGTCAACCAAGGCCGAAATTTTGACTTAAAACATTAAACATTAAACTAGAGCTTTTTTAATTAACTTGCTTAGAAATCTACTGCAAAACATTGACACTCACTTCTTATATTGTAAAATCATTATGTCACACCATCTTCGACGTTCTTTATAATCTTTCGCATCTAGATACGAACACATTCATTTTGATATCATAAGACCGCTTTACTCAAGGGCCTGAAGCGTCCGTCAGAAAAGATATGTCTGCAACAACCATTGCCACGATATTTGTTCATAATTACATATACAGATTTTGGGTTCCAGCGTATATCATTATATCAACAAATGAAGTTAATTCGAGTTCAAAATCTTTCAGAACTAACGAAACTTTTGGGCTCACTTTAGATTCGCACAACATCCTAACATCTTTAATCTAATGGCATGGTCAAACCTCTCTACTAACAAGTAACAGCTCATGTAAGGCTTGATTAACACAGTAAATTGAAACTCAGAAATTCCAATTATTTTACTCAAAATCTGAGCAGCAATAAACAAATATTTGGAATGTTCACCAGCTGAACTTGTCTATGGTCAGACAAGCTACCTGATGAGTTTTGCCACTAACTAAAGACTGACTGATCATCGACCAATTTTGATCAGCTAAGCAAAATCTCACTGTCTATATAATGGGCTTTATGGCGACTGCCCCTTTGGGGGTCCCTAAGTCTTCTATGTGTATCCCTATTTTAAGTTTAGGAATCAAACTGTGAGTCTATTAGCTTTTATTTCATTTATTTCCTCTGATTTACCATTCGGTTAAAGTAGTATATAGTTCAAGATTCCTTGTTATCGGTATGCTCTGTATACAAACACTGGATGTTGCATCATTAAAAAGTTCATAAAAAGTTCCATCTTGTCATAGTCTGTTTTACATAATGAAAATCCTGTTACAAAAGTAACCCTTAACATTGATTCTGGGAAATTTTTTTGTCATAATCACACAGAGTGACAATGGAATAGTATTTTATTCCTAAGAACTATAGCGGCAACAAAATCTTAACATACGAACAAAAAAAAAGTATGTGTTGGATTATGTAGATTGCTTGAACTCTTTTTAAAATACTTAAAGGCCATATGCCGATGCTTTCAAACGAGTTTAAAATGTCAAATCAACCAAAGAGTACTATATTGTCCACAAACTTTTGCTAATGAACAGGTGACGTAGATGTATTTACATACTAAAAGTAAGGACTATAAAGCAAAACTTTGAACCCAACGCTGAAACTTAATTTTAAACCGTAAGAGGTCTATATTGGTCTTGTTAAATCAAATAAGTTGCGAGGAACATTGCTTAAAAAAAATATTGAAATTCAAGTACGACTGTGTTTTCCACAATTCTTGATTTAGTCGAGGATTTTGGTAAATAAAAATTAGCCTAAGCATCTGTTTAATGTAAAAATGGTTACAACGTGTGGGAGGTATTTCCACAAAAGATTTTTCAAGATTTGATGAACCCAACATTTGGAGGTGTCGCTTCAAATTTCAATTGCTCCATCGACGATATTCTAATTTTCACGAGCACAAAAGAAGCCAACTTGAGGATAACGTGAAGTGTTAAAAAAATTTAATGAGATTAGATTAAAGCCAAATAATGGCAAGAGTATATTAAATGCGAAGAAAGTGATATTTCTGGAGCAAATAATAAGTAAGGAAATTCGATCAGATAATAAGTAAGGAAGTCTCCAACTGGTTATACCCATAAAATACTCGAATGAAAAACATAAGGTTTACCGGTTATCCAAAATATTTATCGTGATCATTTTGAAATTAAAAAAACATGGAATTTGGATAAAGAATTTCTGTTTTAAAAAGTAATGACATAAGCAAATAATTGAACATAAGTAACCACATAGACCCATAAAACCATACTAATGTGTAAAAACTTGCAGAAAATCCGTTTAATATAGTCGCTTCAAGTATATGTGCTATTTAACTGTAAATAACTATAACTATAAGACTTACTACTGACTGTAGACAGCTATTCGAGGTTCTTTGATTTTACGAAGGTACAAAATGATGCATTACTGGAAATCATAAAATATTTGACAGCATGGTTCTTATACATGGTATTCCACATAATTATATTAAAATCAAATAATGACTTTATTAAAATGAAGTAATTAATGGTTACACTTTCGTAAACTCCACAAAGACTTACTTGCCCAAAATCCTATGTATTAGGTTCAACAAACCACCACTTGATGATGTTCTACAAAAAAATATTGCCGATGTCAAAACAAAGTTTATAATCAAAAATTACCATTAATAATGAGGAAGTCAACAACATCCAGAATAAAACAAAAACATTATGCTGACAGTACAACATACACAGTTGATCATAGGAGATGGATAGGTACCCAACTACAGCTGAATCTGATGAAAGACTGAGGTTTTATGGTTCGAGGAAACATCGGATAATTATATCGTCAAAACACAATAATGCTCCTCAAATATTACTAAACAGTAATGAAGTAGTAAATACAAGTAAATCTGCAAAAACAATAAAGCGGCTAGCCATTTTAAACGCATTTCAAATATATAATGTAAAACTCATGATTTGTTTTGGATAATTTAATTTTTAAACTTACTTACTCATTACGAAATAAACATTATATACTTATTAATTGCATAATTAAATTTAACTTATTTAATTTAATTTAAAAAAAAATTGTATGAATCGATTTACTGCACTACACGAAATAACATTTCAAAAATATTAAGGTGCATTACCAATTAGAATACAAGATAAAAAATAGTTACAGTGTTTCACACAACGATGCGCTATGTTCTATGTTAATAAACATTTTTAAATTTATATCGTTAGTTATACAAGTTTTTGAATTGAAATTTAACTTCCGATCGAAATCTCATTGTTTACTCTAGAAATTCATAAATTTACGAATGGAATGTTAAAAATGTATGTTCACCTACTCTATTTACAAGCTCATTACACTTTTTTTGTTGTTATATAAATATATTCGATATACCATTGTGGAACCAACGCAACATTGTTTCAATTCAATCAACAATATATTATTAAATTATAAATTATAATCTCAACCGATTTATCTATACTGAAATTTTAATTAAAAATGTTGCACGTCTTAAATTTGTTTTGATCACACTACATTGTATTCATATACACACAACAAGTAGATGTACACCATTCGTGCGCTTCTTTGCCACCACACAATAAAAGTTAATAAGATTTTTACTCATACAATTTCGCAGGGGATAAAGTGTAAAAAAGCTTTTATGGATGAATATTTAAAACTATTCAAGGTAATAAAATAAAATATATGAGTGCAGTTCGATTTTATATAAAACCTGTCTGTCGTGTGTGCGGCACAAATTGTAGGTGGATTATATATATGTAAATGAATAAATAATGGTATTGGATATTTTGTGTTGTTCCATTTGGGGGAACTTGATCTTAAAAATAAAAAATAAAATTAGGTGAACTTGTAGGTGGATTTGATTAAGATTTGTGTATACTTATGTACATAAATTTTGTGGTATCAAAATATATAGTTTATTGCAAAAGGCCACGATATATTTTCTGGGTGGTATATATACAAACCAACTAATTGAAACACATCTGCCATTGCATTTCTATATATGTACATAAAACAATCTCAATTATTGTTTATTATATACATTACGAATATATATTGCAACATTAGTACCATAACTCTAGGTACAAAGTTCTTTCGTTACTAAGATTTTATTACAAAATAAACAAATTTATTGTAAAATGTATATCAGATTTCATTCTTTTGTATAATATTTTTGTAATAAAGAAAGCAAACCGATCGAATAGAAAAAAAAATGCAAAAATGATTAAGCAAATTTACAACTTAATCACATTTAAATCATTTGGACATGCTGTATACATAATACCATAAAAATTTATGCGATGTGCTTTGTAATGAAGTATGGATGGATGTCTTAATCGAAATGTTATTTGTGGAATTTTTCTAGGAACGTACAAAAATTTCACAAGATTTTTTTTTATTTCCTATATATAATTTTTCATTTCAGTGTGTGGTAAAAAGTACCCAAAGTATTTTTTGCTGCGAATCAAACTGTCGTAAACTGAAGTTCATGGGGCAAAAACAGAATCATTAGTTTAACATATAAGGTCTTCGAGAAATGGCCGTCTACTTTGGGTCTACTTTGTTAATTGAACTGCTACAAATTGGGTAGCCGATCGATATGATCGCACATCTTGCATGACGCGAAGAGATCTGGAATAAGCGACCTTTGAGTGTTCGTTACCTGGGTGTTCGTTTGTAAATTAAATGTGGACAATCTCTGTTTAATATTAAAAATAACTGAGTTACGTTATATTTTTTTGTGGTTTTAGGGATGTGGAAGTTTCGAGCCTGCAAAAAAAAGCTAAACCTGTAATAGTGGTTTGAGTTCTGATTTGATTGACAAGCTGCTGCAATGATATGGCGATCGGTTGAACGAAATAGAAGGTGATGTGCTACAACTCCATCTACGGGCAAGTTACCAATTTTACCAATGTATATCAATTTTAATATGAAGATCACAAAAGAGATATAGAAATCCAGCGCCATTTAGTAACAAAACAGATAGCTCAAAAATATTTTTCATTCAGAAATATTTATGGATACCAAATTTCATGGGGATCGGTTGAACGATATAAAAATTGATATAGTCCAGCCCCATCTAATCAAAAGTACTTGAAAAATTAAAACAACGATCTTTACAGATGCACAACGATCTTTACAAATTTGGACGTACGTGTCAACATTTGTGATCTTATCGAAGTGATGACAACAATCAACGTTTACTGCTCTAAAGAAAGATCTTGGCTTGATTACTCAGAAGAGTATATTATTTTAACTCGCAACCAAATGTTCATATTGAGCAATATAGCAATTATAAATATTTTATATTCCCAAACATACATCTCAATCGAGCGATAATTAATAACAAATTTAACAATCTTAAAGTGGCTTGTTAATAAATTTATTTAATTTGAATTTCACGTCAATTTAATTAGCATCAAATTAAAATTCATAAATGTTCATGAATGGACATTTCAAAATAATTTTTATATCAGATTTTATGGCCTTTTTAAATGATGACACTTATGAAATATATATACATACAAATTAGAAGCAATTAGCACTGTATTAAATTAGTAAATCTAGATCTGATATATATGTGTATACATATATCTAATATATATATATATATATATATATATATATATATATATATATATATATATATATATATATATATATATATATATATATATATATATATATATATATATATATATATATATAATATATATATATATATATATATATATATATATATATATATATATATATATATATATCTATATATATATATATATATATATATATATATATTATATATATATATATATATATATATATATATATATATATATATATATATATATATATATATATATATATATATATATATATATATATATATATATATATATATATATATATCGTAAGTCGCGTGCTTATTCTATTTTAGTTTTTCGCAGAATTATAATAGAAGATCGCGACAAATGCGTTCAGGGTCAAATATTTCAACAATTGTCTTCAAATAAAACATAAATTTTATGTATTCCATCTGTTCTGTCTGATCTTTGTTTGAAATTTTTATATATATATGTATATATATATATATATATATATATATATATATATATATATATATATATATATATCCACTCATAATTTAAGATGACATACCAAAAATATCAACCGCAAATATGCACGAAAAGTCTCAACCCTATTTTTGCACAAGATATGTGCATTAATAATGACTGACATATTTGGGATACCAAATATACCATGCGAATATAATGAATTGTTACCAAATTTATTCATATTAAACAATGATCTAATGCTCTAGATTGGAACAGATTTTCGCATTTATAATTAATAATCGTTTAAAATGAACAAGCGTCTTACGCGATCATCTTAAAAAAAAATCGAATTATCTAGAATGACGATGACGAGAGTACACTCAATTAAATATATAAATAAAATTTCAACGAGTTTTGCATCTCTCGATCCATATCGAAATAAGTTGTTTAAACACGAATCTATGATGTTTCTCGAAATGTATCATTGCGTTTGTCTTACAACTCATCTTCAAACGTACACATATCTAAATTTGTGTAACGTCGTTTTCTTCACGTCATCTTATTATTATAACGAGTAATCTGTTCTAAATATAGCAACATGGATATATCTCGGAACAATATGCCAAGTAGTTTGAACTGCATAGTCAGTGTAGTTTTCTGTTTTTTTTTTTAACGCATATATATATATATATATATATATATATATATATATATATATATCACAGCTATTTTAAATTAAATTTATTTATCTTCTTCGCGGGATGAAATCTGTTTTAGTGTAAATAGCGTATAGAGTAATAAAGAAATCTTAAGACAGATACTTTAGATTCTTAAATTTTTGTTACAGGAAATTTTTTTTTTACTTTTATTTAGTTTGAATGATAAATAAAAACAATTTTGGGTAATTTAATTGAGTGTTACTGTGTTTAATGTTCTATGTATGTGTGCGTGTGTGGTAAATAAAGTTCATTGCCACCCTGTATCTAAGTATAGATACAATCATGAACTCTTTTGTGTATATCATATTTATTACAGAAAAAGATAGTTATATTTGGATTCATTTTTATATTTATCGTAACAAAATATTTCATAATATCATCAAGTTTGTATCAAACTCGATCAAAACTAATATATTTTCTAATAGACAATGTTCAAATGTAAATGAATTCTATAATTTTGCAATTATGTATACGATAAACAGTTTACAGTATATAATAGTTTTCAAACTCGTTCAAATTTTAATCAAGTTTAACCAAGCTTTGCGAATAATCAGGAACTGTTTATTATGCTCTGAAGCTTATTTCAAAATTATTAAAATCCTTTGACATTTCAATCAAATTTGAGTGTGCCTCATAGTTATTTCAAAACTTGTAAACTGTTTATTTTCAAAACTTTTTTCAAATTTGTTATCAACTTTTAATAATTAATAATTTACTACTTTGTAAATAAACACCCTGTATCAACATTCAAAGTAGACATAATCTCTGAAGCTTCGACATGGAAAACAGCAATTGTTTTTAAATATATTTGTTTTCAAATTCATTCAAGTTTCATTCATGTTCACTTCAAATCTTGTTAAATATTAAAAAGTAAATTGAAATTATTTTAAATCTTAAACTATGTTATTCTGATAAATAAAATTCCAAATAAACTTATATCATATTTTTATCGATCGTTCAGTTTTGGTTTTGTTAAATTTGACAGTGATAAAATTTGACAGTAACAGTTTGACTAATAAAATTTATTCATATATGCTGAATAGTTAAGATCATATGTACGTAATGCGAATGATATGTACATTTTTTGAAATCTAAAATTTAATTGAGTTCATTGCCACCCTGTAATACGACATAGATATGATCATGAACTCATTTGTACATTCGATAAATATTCTATTACTCAAATTAAATGATCATAGCTATAGTATTTCCAAACTATTTTTTATTTGTTAGCTTTTTAAGTTTACAAATTTGCATAAACCACATATTACTTCTCAAAAAATTATACACACCCCGTATTTAAGTGATACCAACTCTTTTAACTCCTCAATCCATGCTCATCAAGCATTCAAGCTTGGTTTTATTGCAACTTAAATGAAATATGAAAAATCCACACAAATTAGCTATGCATATTTAATGGTTTTCAAGCTCATTCAAATTTCAATCAAATTTAACTCAAACTTTGTCAATTATTCAAAAACAAATTGAAAATCATTTAATATCATTTAAAATGCATGTCAAACTAATAACAGTTTAATCAATATTTTATCAAATTTATTATTCTGAATAGATAAGATCTTAATCAAACAAATTTGATTGCATACAAACTAACTTAAGTTTAAGAAATTTAATAAGATTGAGTATTACATAGTTTAATTTGTGTGTCTGTGATAGGTGCAGTAACTTGCTTTTCAAGTAGTAACTTTTCAAAAATTAATTTGGTAAGCTCTTTCAAATTGCCATCAAATATGAACGTAACTCGATCACAACTAGCATTTTCGAATGTTTTTAATGTTGAATATGGTTTGAAAGTAACAAAAATTTAGTCATATTTTGAACAGTAAAGATCATGTAAGTAGTGCATAGATAAATAAAATTTTAGTAATCAAATTAAGTTCAGTGTTACATATTTTTATGTGTCTAGCTGGGTAAATAAAGTTCATTGCCACCCTGTAACTGAATATAGAATGATTATGAACTCATTATTGTATTTGATCACTATAAATAAAATTATACTTAGGCTAATACACATAATTTTAATAAAATAAAGATTTCAAACCATTTTCAATTTACATCAAGTTTGATTACAACAACTATTAATTTTGAATTTATTTAGACATTATCAAATTTGAATAAATAAAAATTACGACTTAACAAATTTCACTCACACCGCATTTAGATAAAAAAATCAAGTTTTTGTTATTTCAACCAAATTTAACTCAAATTATGTCAAATGTTAAAAAATGGTTTTGATTAATTTCTATCAAGTATCATTCAAAGTCAATCTAAGTATCAAATTAATGTAATTATTGCCTAAATTCTTAAAGTTTATAAACTTTTAAATTTATTTTATAAATTGTATAAACACCCTGTATTTATGTTTACCTAATCTTTTGGTCGCAGTGTTACATTTAACCTTGTTTTTACTACAACTCAAATTAAAGGAAGCTTTTAAAGTTACAAAAAACTAAATCATGCTTGTTTAATAGTGTTCAAACTCAATCAAATTTCAATCAAATTCAACTCAAACGTCAAGTATTGAAAACGAAATTGAAAATTATTTAACCTCTAAATACAATTCAAACAAAAGGAATTTATCATTATTATATTAAATTTTGAATACTGTTTGAAAGTAATAAACTATATAAGGTAAATATATACTACTAAGCGGTTTCAAACCCATTCAATTTTTATTCAAGTTCTATTTAAACTATGCCAAATATGGTAAATATTTTAAACTTATGTAATCAATAATACATCAAATATTGAAACACCATACATTTTCGATTTTGACTAATTTGATAACAGTCTGAAAGTAGGAAAAGCTCCTAAACTTTCTTGGTATTTAAGATAATGTACTAATTTCTTACTTACATTTTATTTCAAACTCACTCAAATTTTAACTGGACTTAACGATATTATGTTTGTTCAATAAGTTGAATTGTTTTTCTGTCAGTCAACAATTTTTCAAATTTATAACTAGTTTGAAAGGCAATATAAAATGCAAAATTAATTTATCATTTTGTGACATTCAAATTTGAGATTATGTAAGGTATACATTTGATAAGTTTGAGGATTGTAACAAAAACTAAAAAAGTTGATATTTGAATCACGAACCGATTTAATGCATAAGAGACTTTAGTACTAATAAATTGGTTTTGTTTATTTTAAATATAGTTTGAAATGAGCTTAAACAAAATTTGAAATAATTATTTGTTTTAAACCTGTTATTCGTTTGAAAAGCTCCATCAAATATTCTAATATTTATTTACAAACACTTAACAAAATTTATGAAACGAATTTTTTCGTTCCGTTTAAGTTCAGATACGTTTGAAAGGTACAACAATTTTTTCAATTATGACATATTATGTACCTGGGTTATGAAAGATTATACTAATTCTCATGTAATAATTAATAAATAGAAATTTGTTTGATTACTGTTTACAAGTTCCGATCAAACCCAATGTAGGCTATATGAACAGCATTCAAATTTTAATCAAGATTAGTTGGGGAATTGTTGCTACTTCCACTAAAGGATTACTACGGTTGAGATTGGTCTAATTTTGATGTTTGTTCAGATATGCTCAGTTGGATGATAAATAAGTTTGAATTGAGTTTGAAACAAGTTTGAAATAAGTTTGAAACAAGTTTGAACCCAGTTTGAAACCAATTTAGAGCCAGTTTGAAACCAATTTGAAATGAGTTTGAAACAAGTTTGAAATGAAAAAATTTGATTTTTTGTTTGCTTAAGATTCAGCTAAATATTCTTTATATTACTGTTTGGGAAAACTTTAATAACTCATTTTTTTAATATATTATGTACATAATTTAGTGCGCCTCTGTCTTATTTTTTTAAATTACTTGAAGACAAATTAAAATGCATACAAGTTTTTTATTTTTTTGTATTCCAAATTACCCAATTAGCACAAATGCACGAAGGAAAACATGAAATGCGTCTCGTCTACAGTCTACTCATCTGTTTGTTGTGTATATAGTAATTCTAATTAATTTGGACAAGCGCGCGCAGCACACAATATTCGCTATATAAAATTTATTAATTAATTTTATTAATTTATGATAAAAATCAATGAAAAGTAAATAGCGTTTTATTAATTAAAAGAATTAATTTGTATTTTTATTTAATAATTGTTCATTATATATATAAAGTATGTTGGGCTCGCTTTTTTGTATATAGTATTTATATACGAAGTGTTTATGTTTTGAAGATGAGAATTCGTTTAGTTTATAATATTCTTTTGTGTAATTAGAAATATAGTTAGATTTAGGCAAAAAAACGATAAAAACTCTATCTAATACGATATATTGAACCAACCAACCATTAAATTATTCAACAAAAAAAATTTTTACGATAATTGCATGTTCATTATAATTTGAAGTTATCTCATCCAGAAATATATGTGTACGAGGTTCATTGATTTTTAGTTTTAACGTATTTTGTTGTTTTAATTCTTTTTATTGGCTTGGTTTTAACAATGGTGGGTAAGTTTTTAATGTAATAATGAGCAAGACTTAAAGTATATCAGTAAATTATTATTTTTTTGAATTTATAATACGATCGTAATTTTTTATGGGTTAATTTAAATGGGTGCCTCGAATAATGCCGAGACGCTCGATCGACTAAATAACTAAACAACATATTATAATTTGACAATATTGGGTAATTACATATTTCTTTGTGAGCTTTTAGGTCTGTAGTACACATGCATACATTTGGAAAGTGAGTCAAACAAAACTATTTGTGTATACCTCAATATAAATAGAGTGAGGATCACTGAAGAAGCAATATCTATTTTGCCAAAAGTTTTAGTAACCACTGCGATGTTAAGTCATTTGATAGAAAGATTTTATGATCAATTATAATTTGGTATGGATAAAGCTTTATAATTTGGTATGGACCAAGATGTGTCTAATGATGTAATAATCATTTTTAACACTATCTATAACCTCCTAATAGATTAATATGCGATATAATTAGTAGTTACAAAAAGGTAACCATCAATCTTTGATTTAACTTTGTAAGTGATCACTAAATGATCTAAAGTCTTTTTACCTACAAAGTTTAATAGTGTACAGCGAGTGCCATCTAATAACTTTGTTCAAAAATGATTTGCGGTTGCTTAACTTAAGAAAATACTGAAATTTCTAATGTGAGCTTGCTGAGGCGCATCTTTAGCAGGGTGGAATTAAAGTAAGCAAAGCAACCTAAAGAAACAGAGACTTTCTCTGAAGTAAAACTTCGTCTCCGAAGCAAAGTCTCTATGTATTGTGTCATTGAGTTTGTCAATCAATTCAGATATTGGTGTTTGATGGCAGATTCGCCGCTTAATTGGGAGTATCACCTCGCAAAATCAGTCTTTTGTTTCGATAACTGCATCTATTGCGACTAAGATCTTTACATTTATAAGGTTCTCAAGGTGATTTCCGTTCGAAATAACAGTTTCCACAGACGATTTACATGTGTTTCTAGTATAAGAAAGCCAATTAGATTTGCTGGTGTATAATTTGTAATAGCGGGAAGTTCACACGATTTTATTTTAAAGGGCACCATTTTTTCCATTTGCTAGCCAAAAATAAGGAGTCCAGTATAATAATACTCAACCAAGTCTCAGCCAACGGCAATTCGCTAAAATTTAAATTTACTTTCCAGTTTATTGGAGAGTTGTTTAATAATGGACTCATAATCAACCCAGGAATATGACAGCAACATAGAAGTTTATTCCTACAACACGAGAGTAAATTTTGACAGCGCTTATGTGCCGTAGCTTATTGTCCATCAAACGGCAATATACTAAGTATTTTCAGTCCCAAATAACAAATGGCGCAATGCCCAAAGAAAAATTTAGAATTTTAACTGTCATAAAAAAACAATAAAAATAAAATAGTCCTGTTCTTTAGCAAATGTAGTTTAAGATGCAGGCAGTTGTTAGCAGTTTACCAATATTACAGATTTATGACTATAATCACCGTTAGTCTAAACCGAATTACTACAAGTGCTGCTCTCGATAAGAATTGAAAGTATTCAGAAATACTTGAAGGTAAATAGTTCCACAAATATATCGTCATAATATATAATGCAGTTCAAGTTTATCAACCGTCGGGATCTTTACAAATAAAACAAAAATCATAAACAAACATGACAATTAAACGTCTGAAAACATCATTTCTGAATCACCATAAAACCACAATGAGAACATAATATAAAATTCTTGGAGGAGAGTCGAGGAATTTGATAAAAACAAAATGCACAAAACTTTTAAGAAAAATTTCTTAATCACGATATCGAAATATACTAAATTTAAACTTTAACTCCTACACATAACGATTAACAATAATTAACCGAACGTACATCAATTAAACCAGCGAATTAATCTAATTGCTAATCATCGACGGGGGGATAAATAATTTTTTTCACTCCGAATTAAATAAAACTTAAAATTAACTTACATTTTTCTTGATCTCCACTATATCGATCACGATTCTATCTCCGAAAGATGAACACACCAACAAACAAAAAAATCTTTTAATTTATCCAATTTCAAATTAACAAGATAAATTTGTCATCAAAACCAATTTAAAAAAATAAAAATAAAACAACGATCGTAATGAAATTGGAAACGATTAATCTTGATCTGATATTGTAAAGTAGTTTTTTAAATAGTTTTTATTACAAAAAAAAAACAATCAAGAAGATTATAACTCGATAATAAAATAATATTGTCTCTTCTTATTTATAGTACGCGAAGATCTTGGATGATGCACAAAATTGATTATCTGATCGCGATATGAAAAAAAGAAAATTATATTCTCGATCGTTTAGCTTTGAGTCACTTTATTTTAATAAAATCATAACAAAAACTATTAAATCACTGTAACTATATAATAAATGATCTCACTTTTTAATTTTTTTTTAATCTTTTAACCCTTTTTAACAATTTTATATATTTTTTTATAACAGATCAACAAAAACTTTTTTAAACATATACATAAATTTATTATTATTTTTTTAAAACCACAAGTTTTATTTTCTTATTATTAATTTATGCTAATTAATTTTATTGTTGTTGTTTTGAAAAAACCGCACACTTTCGCCTTCGATCATCCCACGGATATCCGAAAAAAAAACAAAAAAAAATATTTTTTTTATTCATAAAACAAAACACAAATAAATTTTTATCGCGATCGTGATTTTAAAACTTTAATTTTTTTTTTTTTTTTTTATTTATATTTCTTCAAGTATGGTAAACACACGTCTAAACAACTTAAAGAACATCGTCGAACTAACGATTTAAACATAAAAAACTATATAAAAAAGAATTGAACCAAAAGTCTGAAGACAAATCATCTGACGGGGTGATCTTACTTTATTTCTTATAATTTAATTTTTTTTTTGTTTTGTTTTTTGTTTTTTAACTTTATAGTTTTGCGTGGTACGCGAGGTTTAAAATATAAAACTATCGTATATAAGACGTCGTAAGTATATAAGAAACTATAAAATTACGGAGGCTGATCATAGATGTTGTTAAATATAATACATTACATTTATGTATATATGTTTGTATCTATATATATGTGTCTGTGTTATATGTGGCGGCACCGCGCGCGGTTTATATTAAGAACAGAAATTCATAAAAAGAAATGTGGTAAGAATGCATGCAATATTTAACGCAGGAGTGTACATCTCTGATTTTCTTTGGTCAATTAATTTAATGGGAATATTATACATTATTCAGTTTGTGTTACAGTGGATTAGTGTAATGTGAATTAATACTCGGTCGATCGTTAGATTTAATGTTACTATGTATGGGAATTTTAATTTTTAATTAATTAACGTCGCGTCTCGGTGGAGTTTTGGTAGGTTGATTACTTGGCTGATTCTTCACGCGATCGTGATGGTGTTAAAATTAGTTTAATGGTCGTTGCAAATGTAGAATTATATCACAATGGTGCATAAGTCCTAAATTATTTATCGAATTCTGTTGATTTTGACACTGGAACACACACCAAAAGTTTGTTTTATGTCTGTGGTCTTTATTTATCTTCTATCAAAAATTGAAAGCAACACTGGCCCCTTTTCTATGCTAATTTGTAAGGAGGAATTTGATTCTCAAATTTTACGAGCATTCATTTTAGCAGCCAAGAAACAACGTGGCAGAGTTATACAAATATTTTCTATGTATTTTAAAATTGAAAATTGGTAGTGGAGGTCTGAATTGTGTTTTAACTCTCCAGATTTAATTTGAATCATTTACGCGACTCTTAATTTTAGCTTAAGTCAATTCATGATGTACTGCGTGAATTTCGACCATGTCATGGCCTCCAGTAATTATAATACTACAAATGTAATATTTCAAGCTAAAATTTCATGGGGTAACAAACGGTTTGGAAATGTGGTTTTCAGTGGAAAACGAATTGCTCCGTTTCTCACGTAAGCTCATCATCAGTATACGCAATATCGACTTGTAAAAGCGGGTTAACGGTAGGCTAACTACCCACCCTCAAACAACTCTATATGTTATGAAGTTTAAACCGCATACACAGGCTCGGATTACTACCTCAAATAATACCTCGATAAATGACGCACTAAGCCTATACTTTAAGACCTGGAGATCTCCTAAAACTATCCAGACAAGTGAATATTTACTTATTCGAAGTGTTGACTCTGCCACAGCTCTGATTGCCGAACAGTGGTGTCCATGATTTCACCAATGGATATATATTCCTTATTAATCCGGCCATTATAATGGAGGACAATTTGGCATCGGTTTACTTATACATTACAGCGCGAATTACCGTATTAGTGACTTTCATCCCAAACAGTTACTGCATAAACAGTAAAAAAGAGGTGGATCGAAAACATCAACTTACTAAAGATGTTTGTTCTAAATCCAACGCCATCAGAGACGGGAAAGGTAAACTGAGAATAAATGAAAGTGATATCCTCTCGGTAAAGCAGTTTTACATGTATTACCTTCTAAATAGGAATGACGATGTTAGAGCAATTACGCTTCCAGGTGTGAAGAATTTTGTTCAACAACGACAGTAGAAGAGAGAGGCATCTTTTGATAAGTTAACGAATGGCAAAACTCGATTAAATACCCATAATAAACTGGAGCGCCAACTCTTGCAATTTTCCTCTATGGATTATAGAAATAAAAGCTTCTTCCGCTGCCGTGTTCATGCAAACTCAACGTGCGAGTTAAACCACTATAATACGAATGGTGTAGGAAGGTGTTACTTCTTATTGTATCATCTGGCAGAGTGGGCATTCCATGGGATCGAGAATGGATAGTACACAGCTCAAACAGTTTTGAAGCTACTTCTTAATATTGATACAGAAGATAAGAACCCTATCTTTAAATTTAACTCGATTTTCGGTTAAACTTAAGCATTGTGGAAGCTGGACCCACTAAATTCGTACCTTGCGTATTTATCAATGTCTCCAACCGACTTCACCAATCGACTTTTTTTTGTAATAAAAAATAATAAAATTTACTGTAAACAGACCGATTCAGACGAAATCAGACCTACAATTTAAACACCCCCCCCCCCCCTCCCTCGGGAAGTGGTCTTCAATATTATGTATAAAAAGGTAATTCATATGCTTTGCAAAGGGGAGCTATGCCGCGATAACTTCTGCATTTGGAACGATCTGTTTTCTTAAATATAGACCATAACTCGGCCACTTATCCACTCATTGGGCATAACTTCGCTTTGTCATACTAATCGAATAAGGTGGAACAGATTATTCCACAAAGTTTTCCCTCCTAATATCTAGGCCGTGCCTAGAGTCACCTGGGTGGAACTGACATCCGAAATTTTCAATACCTCCCATAGAGCAAACACATCACCAGAACGGTGACAAGATAACACGATTTTAATATTTTGCTTTGATTAATAGATGATCACTGCCTTGATGATTCACCAAGTTGATAAATTTATTACGATAGAATATTCTAGCCACAATAAAATCTTGAACAACCGCAAAGTACATCATTCTTTCTTCGTTATGGGCTGCTAGATCATGGCGGAAGTATGGCTCCATACTTTCACATAGGTCAATCTGATTTTTGCTCTAGCATTAAAGTCACCAATCACTATTCTGAAGTCGTGCTCCAGTATGGATCCTCAAAATGGTGGTAAATTGACTTTTTATCTTTGGGTTGGCTCAGATCACTGGGCGCAAGAACACAAAATGGTTGAGTCACATGCGTAAATGTAGCTTACACACTCGTTTATCAAGTGCTTTCAAATCTAAAACAACCTTTTTTATCTAGGGCTCAAGATGAAAACCTGGAATTCTAACTCGTTTAGAAGTCTTTTAAGAGCGATGGAAGAGTGTCATCAACCACGGGGACCCAAATTAATACAAACTAACAATTACGTTATTAGAAAAGTAGACGACATCCCCAAGCCAAGGATGCATTAAAAATAAAATTTCTAATTGAATAATTCTTTAAGCCACTAATATAATAATGAATTCTGAACGCGATCACCCACCAAGTTAATTATAAATAAGCTTTAGTATACCTTTTGGTTAGACCATTAACATTTTATTTCTCAATTTCCTCTTCAAATAGAAATCTCGTATATGTATGCTCATGTAAATCATGGTAAAAAAATGATTCACTCGTAAATGATTGTTATTCATCACGTGTGGATCATTTTTTTTTTATGATTTTTTACCATCGCGTATATTCAATTCCGTATCCTTCAATTGTTTTTGTTTTGCCTGGCTTTATTATCATACTTGTATTTCAAATTTTTATTTAGCCTGTGTGGTCGATGGGGATGCACATGACTATTGTCAACTAATTAATCATCAACGAGATTCAAAATCTTATCACTACCACAATTGTTAATAAGCTGGCAACAGAGTTTCTGAATTTAGTTTTAAAGAAATGGAACTTCTAAAAGACGTTGAGCTTCTTCGATTCTTAATTTTCCTATAATTATGAAAATTATAGAATATTTTAACGCATATGCGATTGCTAAAATTGAAAAATGAAACAATCTAAGCCAAACAAATTGACTTGTGGAGAAAAATGGGATCCCCATCTACCATCGCTGGCAGATAATATATTCCCGAGATGGTGGATATAGAAATTGTTTATTTTGAGGGAATTCAAATACATTCAATGGACCAAGCAAAATTAATTAGTGCTTAAAATTTCAACGCAAAATCGAACATCAACGGAGAAAGCAAATGTTTTACTGACGAGGAAAATAATAGAATGACTCAGCAACCTTCCTTTAAAGTCAGATGTCCTAAATCTGAAACTATTACTTAAAATTCGCCTCTAATCGTTCCTTAATCGAGAGGAATACCGAATCATCAGTTCTGCTTTCAGGAAAATTAGAAAGGCTAGATAGAGATGTCCGGCAATCAGCCTAATTCTGTTATCGATATTAAATATTTAAATGTCACTACATACCATAAATTTTCAGACCACTAAATAAATTGTCATAAACCACTTTAACCTAATGCAGCAGTTTAAAAGTTTCCGTGATGACCAAACCAGAGATGCATACTTCAAAACAACAAATTTCAACAAAAAATTCCGGAGTGAGCTATGTCGTCTGTATGGCCGTAGATATTCTGCGTGGTCACGCCCAAAGGCAGTGTCAAAAATAAACTGTGTGGGTTTTTCAATTTTAGAATATAGCATCCACGCCATCTGTGGTGTGTAAACGTTTAAGTATTTAACGACGGTACGAAAAATATGATGATATGAAACACACGAATTTGGGTTTAGCGATGGCATCGATGTTGAAGTCACCACAAAGGACCATGACCACTGAAATTTCAGTAGGACCCTGCCCTACAGTTGCTGGCGTTGATGTTCAGTCACCTGTAAGTTGATGAGACTATAATGAGCCATAGTACTATGCACATTTAGGTGGTAGCATTATTTTTAAAACTTTGCGCCATCGTTGTTACTGTGGGAAGTATGTGACACGCGAGTGGCCTGAATTCGTCATGGATCTCTCGTATTATCGGTACATCGCTTCCTTTTTTCCCGTATAATAATCTGAATGAGAGATCATTTTCACTGGCTATGTACAAATTGTATAGTCTGACAACTGTGCTGAGTGGCACTTAGACGAGCTGCTCTACTCCTGCTGAGTCGAATACTTATAAACGATCCAGTTTATTGTGCCATCTTGAAACTTGTGAATCGAGTGATATGTTGAAGATCCTCTGCTTGAGCGGAGTCAGTAAGGGTTCACCCAGCTTGCTTGGCTCATGAGGGCGACACTTTTTTGTGCCTTGTGAGAAGTCGAACCAAAAGGATGTCGATGCGTCTGTGTCTTTTTCTGTTTCAGCAATATTTCGTATATCAAAAGGTCTTATATACAGTAGGATGCTGATAGCTCCATTTACAGGACCATCAAGCATGTTGATGTTGACTGTACTCATATATAGATAGCCAACAACAAGTACGAAATCATGTATAGCATACCCTCTGACTCTGCAGTGCAGTGCATTCCAAATGTTGTTTTTGTTGTACTTTTCTACATACCAATTGCAGTGAAACAGATGTACGGCGTTTGTTGCATGTGTTTTGAGTCACACCAGCGACTTGTGTCTCGACTCTATGACTTCAACTTTGGAGTCGTTGAACCGTAATCTGTTACATATTTTCGTCAGAAAGCTGGAGAACTGCTCATCCAATTACCTGACAAGTCGCTTTAGAGGAAAGTACCCAAAACTCTGCTAGAGAACGAGGTTGCCAAGAAGAGTAGATAATGTAGTGTAACAAGATCATGTTCGGTTCGCGCACAACTTCTGTTTTAAGTTGCAGATTTTTTTACGCAAAATTCAACAACCTAATTGGTTCGATCAGTTAAGGCGTTTTCTGCCTATCATAATGATTGCTCAAATAAGAGGTTCGCGTCGTCGTTTTTTCCGCTCTGACCTCAATGTGAAAATATGGGTACCGGTCGAAACTGGATATTTTACAACTGGATTTGACGAAACAGGATATTTCAAAATTGAATAATACAAAAGGAGATAAGGTAAAAAACGAGATATGGTACAACACTGGATATTTTAAAACAGGATATTTCGACATGTAATTTAAACATAAAATGATTTTTTAGGAAATTTCTGGAATATGGCCAGTTAGGAAGGAACTCGGCGAGTTCTTAACCGATTATGATGAAACTATCAACTTGTTAACAAGGACATACCTTATCTCGTTTTGTACCTTATATCGTATTTTGAAATATCTAGTTTTGTACCATATCTCGTTTTGTACCTTATCTCGTATTGGAATATCCAATTTTGAAATATCCAGCTTTGTCCCTTATCTCGTTTTGTCAAATCCTATTTTGAAATATCCAGTATTGAAATGTCCAGTTCTGAGCGGTTACAGAAAATATAGACTCGAGTTTAAACATCAATTATTTAAAAAATAATTTTAATTGGCCTGCAAAAAATGACCAATTTTATTCATTTTTCTAAGCATGCTAATTTATAAAACGTTATCACGATATCCGAACGAAGGAGATTCTTAGCGATTGCCAGTGATGGTAGAGGTAAAATCGCAAACAGTCAATGAGGATAAAATGTTCATCAAAACTTGCTAATAAAAAACTGGTCAATCATATCAAAAGCCTTAGAAAAGTTTGTGTAAACAACTTCAGGCTGGTAAAGGATAGTCACTATTTTCCCACGATAATTATTTGACTATGAAGGTAAACCTTTGTGATTCGCGGGCTTACTAAGCTGGGCGATACAAAATTTTAAATAGCTATGTCACGAAATGTAAGATACGTGCCAGCAATGGCCCTTAAATCCGTTTGTTATTTTATTTAAAATATATTAGTTTGATATGAAGACTTATTAAAATAAAAAAGTGTTTTACGTTCTATCGATAGAATAAGAAACGAATATACATTTTATAATAAAATCATAAAGGAAGTTGTTAAAAATCATATAATTAACAACGATGATGATAATTTATGAATGAATGGATGGAACAACAGCAATCACAACAACAACAAATACAAAAAACGTAAGATTTGTGCTTTTTTTTGAAAGACAGTGAATGCGTGGGTGGTTTTTCCTCTTATAAACGAGCATATGCACATTTTGCGTGTCGCACGAGTTCAATATTTGGAACATCGTGAAATTTTAATATGCGGGTACTCAGTACGAAACAAATGAAACTGATTAACTCAATAAAAAAAACATTATGTACATAAGAGGTATTGCATGCATGTTAAGTACATAACATGTAACAATATTTCATATAGACGTACCTAGCCTTCTACAAAAACGTATAGAAGACGGAAGAAATCACGAATAATTTATTGGGTACAGATTTTTCTTATATTGTTGAATATACATTGTATCGTCGTGTATATATAATACAATTGAAGAGGGTACGAGAGTAATCACTTGCGGGTGGGTGGAAAATTATATTTTTGGTTGCGTTGTTTGTTATGTTGAATTTATCTATAAATGAAAACTAATTGAATTTCAAACGAAACTAAATTAATCGCTTTTGTAATAACAATAATCATAATTCATATGCAGATAATCGGTTTTATAAATCGTTTTGGGTTTGTTATCTTGGAATATGATAATTGGATATTGTGCTTTGGCTTCATCTTGTGTTTTGGTTGCGCGTTATGACTCATTGATTTTGTTGAGTATTTCAGATAAAAGATGTCTTGTTAGTACAGGGATATGGCTTAGTGGTCATCCTCAGCTCAGTTACCTAACTCGAAATGCTTTTGTTATTTTTTAAAAACAATAAGAAACAGTTATACGCACAATCTTTGCCTTAGGTACCTAAGCGAAAATTAATCGTTTATATTACACAAAATGCGAGTTGTTAATTTAGCATATTGACCCAATTTTTCTGGATCTTGGTAATTTTCAATTTGTGCGCTGATATCTTAATCATCATGATATTACTGGATTTTTTGTTTTCGATTTGTATTTTAAATTTCTCAGTTTTTTTCAGCAATCATCATTTTGTTTTTGGGGTTTAGAAATTTTCGATTTATGTATCTAATTTTATAGTTTTATTAGGCAAATCTTCAAGTTTTTGCTGGAATCGGCTATTATTTTCACAGTGCGAGCTTCGAGATAACATTTTGGGTAAGGGGCGGAAAGAATCGGATTCTGTTCCATGTTTGGCACAGATTTATTCTTATATGTGTACGATGCAATTCATGAATATTTGATGGGTTTTAGGTATCAACCACTTTTATTTATTTATTTATAAAGGTAATAAATTTAGTGTGTTAAATTTATGATTACAAAAACTTAAAATTTAGAACAATAAATTAGTGGCATCATATGTAAGAAAGAACTTTTTCAGGTTCATTTTATATCGGCCTTTGGATAGGTGGAAGTCAAAATGCGATTCTGCAGTGTTAAAAGATTTAGCCAATCTGTTCATAGGGTTGTTGTCTCCGTAATGAGTGGAATGATGTTTAATGTCTAAAAACCTATGATGATGTAATCTTCCATCCGGAACATGAATTAAAATATTTTTCATCATGTATGGTGACTCAATGTGGCCAAGTGGCATCCAAAAGAATTCGTAGACTTTTGAGAGTGCAAATTTAATAACCTTGCGGCATGTTATGTTTTCGTGAAATGGAATTCCGTGGTCATAGTTTCAATTGGGTTTGTTTAACAGAAACAAGATATATTTTTTCCGAATGCTTTCAATTCTCTTGGTGTGAACTGAATAGTATAGACTCCAGACAGTTGAGGCAAACTCCAGTTAGGATCTTACGTACGCAAAGTACGTTAGTGTTTAAGGATACATTTTCGATGAATGTGACTCCCAAATCAATGGTCTCATAAACTCTCTGTAATTGGTAAACATTGGTTAAAGGATTTCTTTTCCTATAAAATGACATCTTCTTGCATTTATTGATGTTTAACTTCATTGAGTTTCGGTCACAGTACTCACGGTACGGAAAATTTTGATGTCATCTACGTAATTCAGTTACATTTTTAATAACCTCTGTAATGCCTTCAATGAAGACAGGAAATATTTAAGGTCCAATGTGTGACCCTCGAGGAACTCCAGAGGTAACTGTAATTGCTTTAGATTTCTTATTGCCAATTGTGACATATTGCACATGAACAAAAGGGCCTTTTGGTGACAGATAGAATCAAATGCTTTGCTAAAGACTGTATACGTCACTACACCTATTTGGTGGCCTTTTTCAACTTCATTAATAATTTTACTAGTAAATTCTGTTAAATTAGTTGATGTAGATCTACTCGGTATATGAATCCATGTTGAGCGGTAGATAAATGGCGTGCCAATTTAAGTTTGAAAGTGTTGCATACAACAAGTTCAAATAGTTTTGGAATTTATGAAGTTGTAGAAATTTCTCTGTAACACGTAATATCATTCCTTTTTTCAGTTTTGAAGATTGGTGTAATTTTCGAGAATTTCCATTTATCAGGAAACAAGCTGGTTGCAAGAGCTTAGTTGCAAAAGATTCGCAAAGGACATACTAAACTATTAGCATGTCTTTTCAAAATCGAAGATGGTATGTCGTTCGGCCCACACCCGTTACCAAAATTTAACAGTGCAGATAAGACAATGTCGTCAGTTATAATAGGTGGATTGATTGAGATATTGGTGTTGTTTAATTGCCGTGTTTGAACGTCAGTGTCTTGTGTCCTATACACAATAGAATCAGTGCTCTTAGTGCAAAATCAGAAGATTTAGTTTTAATGACAAATTCCCCAATGGCATCACTACATCTTGCATAAACATCACTGCTTGCATGGGGCGGTACGTAAGCGATGTAAATATATAGATTACTTTTATTGATGTTGATCCTAACGCATACTTGTTCAATAATTTGGGGGAATAAATTTATCGGCAAACTAAAATGTGTTGAGTGGATCACAATAAAAACACCACCATCAGATTTTTTTGAAGTTGTCGCTTCAGAGCGGTCACATCTATAGACTACATAATCTTATCCGAAAAATTCCGTACTGCAAATGCCAAAGCTTACCGCTGATTCGCCAATATCATAAATCAATTAGTTTGATTTTAGAACAAAGTTGTAGAACGCAGAAGCTTTCAAAGACATTTTGTTTACATTTTGGTAGTAAATGAAACAAGCCCCACTTTTTTTTAAATTTGATACTACGCTTTCCAAGGTCTTTTACCAAACAAGACGAATAAGCCAAGCCGTTATTTATGTTGTTATATTGATTGTCCAGGTACTCCGTAAAAAATTTAGTTTTTGTTTAAACTCGAATTCTTTGATAAAAAATCCCATTGGCCAAGATTGAGAGTTTAACATTGACACGAAAAACTCATCATAAATCCAGAAGTCATAAGATATATAGTAGCAGATACCGCCATTCCTTGCTTTAGGAATCATTCTTATAGCAGTGACGTCTACTATATTAATCGTTTTACTGATGAAACCTTTAAACTGCTCATTGTCCAGCGAACTTCTGAAAGATATTTTTGGTGTGTGAAGGTTAGTTTTCTCAGGCATTACTGCAGATATTTTTTTAGATGCGGTTGGGGTTGATTCTATTTTGATCCAAAATAAACTTTACAATATGCTTTATAACTTTATGTACATTTCGGAATCGGTTTCAAAGTCAGCTTACCTATCATTAAGCTAAAAGGCCTTGAGGCGAGTCTGATACCTGAAAAAAGTCTGTTTCGAAAATAATTCTGCTACAATGGAAAATAATTTGGGTCAACCACTTCAATTAAATCAAATTGTTGATTTATTTTGGATAGTAAGTTCCAAATAGATAAGACTTGTAGGGAGTTTCAAATGGGTATAAAGTTATCATGTCTAGTTCTGGTATTGCTATCATCGCCCGCTTCGATTTGAGCTAATAGAGTATAAAGTTAATAGTTTTTCATAAACCTCCAAGGGCGGGGTTCTCGGGTGATTAAAATTCCATTAGATCCTTAGTTCGGCAATTTTTGCAGTGATCATCAATTTGTCAAAGCAAAATATCAAAATCGTGTTAGCTTGTTACCGTTTTGATGATGTGCCTGCTCTATGGGAGGTATTGAAAATTTCGGTTGTCAATTCCACCAAAGAAACTCATGACACGGCGAAAATTAAGTCCAATAAGCAGCATCATCTTGCTGTCAAGAAACAGAATACAGCCTATAATGAAACCACGAATAAATTTTACAATTTCATGAAAAAGATTGTGGAAGTTTGCATAGAGGGCCCACCCTTCGATTCACACTGGTGATACAAAAACTAACAAGAAATTGATCCCCTGGAGTTGATTGTATTAATTTCGACCTCTTGATATTCGGAGAGAAAGCTTTGTGGACCTATCTTTTTCGATTAGTATAGCAAAGCGAAATTAGGCTCAATGAGTGAATGAGGCCGAGTTATGCCCTATCTTTGAGAAACGAGATCGTTCCAAAAGCTGAAGCTATCCCGGTATAGCTCTCCTTTGCAAAGCATTTAAATCATCCGAATCGATCAATCAATTACCGAGTTCTCTTCAACCACGAAATCAGAAAATTGATAAAATAATACTCGAGCGTTAAACGAGGCCTACCTGTCACATCATAATTAAATTTATAAATGTAATAAAAAATCAATTTTCTTATTCATGTATACAAACATAATGTTTATAAAAAAAAAGTAATAATAAAATTAAAAATTATAAGGTTAAGAAATATTTCTTTTAAATTGCTTATTATATATAATATAAGTTTGACCTTCTCCTACGCCTACCGCCCACTCACATGCGAGTATAATACTTAAATACTACATTATGATCAATTTAAATCAAAAAGAAAACAAAATTAAATTAAAATTTGCTGCGGTTTTGATTCGTTGAAATTTTTTTTTTATATCTTTAAGACAAACCAAATCTTATTTATGCAGCAGCACCATAACCACCATGACATCTACATAAATATACTTTCTAATTATTTACTCGTAAATTTTTTTAGTAAAGTTTACGCGATATTAGAGTCATTTTAACCAATAGAAAATATAAAACGTCAAGAACAGGTTGAGGTGTAATGGTTTAAACATTATTCCAGTTTGAAAATTATATGATGGACAATTTAATGATCAAATTTAAAGCTGAGTTTGTCACAATACGAAGTACGAAGAAAAAACTTTTGGTTAATTACTTCGGCCTACAATTCGTAACAGTTTCTTAATTCTAAATTTCAATTGGTGGTTGAAATCGTTTCTTTGGGTGGCTCAAATTTTCAGTGGTATGGGCCAAGATGGTTCGAGTTATGATAAGAGAAGCCAATGACTAAACTAGTTCTGGTGAGGCTATTTGGATTATCAGTTTAACCTTTAATAAGTGATTTCAGTTTATTACACAGGCTGTTAAGCTTTGTCTTATTTTCTGGTAATCTCATTGGCTGCAGATTATATTATTTCAAGTTTAATCTTGGTGCAGGGCACTGATTTTAAAGGACCTTTATTGAGGCAGATGTTTGTGATATGGATACTGGATCGTAACTTGCTATAGCATATGCAAAATTGAGAATGCATTCTATTGGCCGTCTTGCTTAAATAATCCTCATAATTTTAAGGTCTTAGTTCTAGTTGCCCAATAAGTATTTTTGCAGTCCCTTCAAACATTATGCTCGGTTTTAGCGGTTTTCAAAATTACCAATTTTTTATTTATTTTTTTCTTATTTTAGATTTTTTGACATTTGCAAATATTTCTTATTTAATAAGATTTTATCAATATTAATTGGATTTTCTTTTAACTACAATGACGTATTTTACCAGTTTGAGGGTTATTTCATTTAATTTTGGTGTTAAATAATATTTTTCGAATCTGTAATTCATATACATTTTAAAATTTTGTGTATATTGAGTGTTGTGGTGGTTGAGTGTTTTGGGAGTATTGGTGGTTCATTCTACTACTAGTTATTTTTACTTTCAGGCCCAATGAGATAACTAAATTGAATTAATTTCAGCTAGCGGCTTAGAGATATTAATGACATACAATTTTAATGTGTTTGATATACAGCAAATTTCCATATATATTGACTTTCGAAATTGAGTTGGACTAATTAAAATCTCTACAAATCTCTAAACTGTTCAATTTTGCCCATATTAGTGCTTTGTGACCTAAACTTGACATTTTTGTACTCAGACATTTCACTAATATTGCTCCAGAAATTTTAGAAATTCTAAGACTGTTTATATGGTTTTACGTCCTGTTGCTCTAATTTTTTACGTATATTCAAGTTATCTGGTAATATGAACTGCCAATAGATAAAACAATCATAACGATTACCATTTAGCAATTAAAGTGTTCTCAAATTTCTAAAACTAATTTTTGTTTGTCTTTCTTCTTGTTACGATTGAATGATTAGCAATCATTATTATATTTCATTGATTGCGATCATTTCCTCTCGAGTCTCTCAACTAATATTTAGTGATCATAAATTTTGTGTTTTGTTGTTTTCTTATGTTTTAGTGCGCGTGTAAGTAACATACGCTATCGCGTAGGAGGAGGAGTAGGTAAACTTATATATGTACATTATGCTCGTACCGTATTAAGTAGATTTTTGTTTGTTTTAATTTTTGTAATTTTTCTTATTTAATTTATGATTGTTATTAAATTTTATTATTATTTATTTAATTTTTTTTTTTTTGGGTATGGCAAATTAAAAATGAAGAATGGTTGAAAGTAAATTAAATACATATACATGTATATGTGAACATATACATATGTGAATCTTGTAAGTAAAATAAAAAGCGACAACCGGAAATTCCATGACAGATCACAGTAAATTTTATTATTTTAATCAGTGTGTAAACCGTTTTAATCATCTAGTTCTTACATAATATTCGATATAAGTAAATATAAGGACTATCATAAGGACATGTTGCCGATTGTGATGAATGGTTATATCTTAATCAAAAGCTCATGGTTATGATGCCTAATAGCAAAATTGAGAAAATTGAGAAGTTTAGCCGTTTGGATCACATATCTGCTCCTGTAAATCTCGATCAATCGACCAAAGCCGTAAATGACAAAAACTTGTTCATGGCTTTCATTTACAAAGAGGACATTGTGGGTGCATACAGCAGGGCGCATCTACATAAGTAGATCCGCGGATATCCACAATTAACGAATAAAATCGAAAAACCTAAAAAACATAGTGGGACTTTTGATATATTCGGGTTTCAACCGACACAAACGTGAAGTGTATTTAGTCGTATTCTCTTATCAAAATTATACTTCCATTTGTAAAGCTGTTAAATTTTTAGAGACAATTAACTTTCATTCCGACAAGTCCGAGTTAACATACGATGACCCATGGGCAATATTAACGAAAACTTATGATTCTCTTTTACTTCTGTAACCGAATTGATCAAAGCTAAATATGCAGAACTCAAAAACTACGGTGATAAGAATTCAAGATGAAGTGGAGTAATGTCCACATTTTGTTCAGAAACTGTACACGTATTATCGAGTTCGTCTATATTTACGCGTGACAATGCATCAGGGACTGTATGATTTATTCCTTTAAAGTGTTCAATTTTAAAATCAAAACCTTGGAGACTTAGACTCCAACGAGCCAGCCTACCCGACAGATCCTGTTGATTCATTAGCCATTTAAGACTAGGGTGGTCTGTTATGGTTGTAAATGAAAATCCTTTTATGTAAGACCTAAATTTTTTCACGCTGAGTACGGCGGCTAAACATTCTAATTTTGTGACACTATAATTTTTCTGCGTTGGGGTTAACTTTTTTGAGAAATAAGTAATAGGATGTTATTCTCCCGGCTGCGACTTTTGATACAGAACCCATCCCAATCCGACGAGGCACTGGCCGGTACACGTGTGCTGTAATCGAAACATACACATTGGATATTTCTCTGAGTGATAGCTATAGTTGAGGTAGCTTTTCCTACCATAAACCCCAGCTATTGCTACGAGTTCACTAATTTGAACGATCGGAAACCACACTAGAACCGTCTACTTTTAATACAATTAGAAACTTTAGCAATCAGACGCGAAATATTTTAAGGTAGCGTCTGCTAAAAGTATTACATGGGAGACCACTTTATTCATATTATCTGCATTTCAAAATTGTTGTCACACTTTACCAGATGATTGATTTGAAACATACCGTAATTGAATTTATACAAAAATACGAACAATACAAAGATGACTTACCAATACTGCTTCCTTTGTTACATGGAAATAAAACCTGTTTCCAATTGCACACCTCTTTAATTGTATATATGAACACCCGAAATTATTTTTTTTTTTAACTAAAAATAAATACTAATTTACCCCAAACTATTTTACACTAATATCGTTACCACTATAAACACTGTCTTGTATTAATATTTTTCACACTACACTTGTAATTTTCACTTCATATTTAAAAATTATGTACACTTGATCATGACATTTCGGTCACATTTTTTGGGTTCCTCTGGGTTCGATTTGTTAACATATTTAAAAATGTGCTCGGTTTTGTGTCGCGTTTGTGCCAAAAGCTTGTAATCGTTTTTAATTTTATTTATTTGTGCTTATTTTGCATTGGTTTGTGGGGCATTGTTTGTCGATGTGTTGTTGTAATACAGGGTGTATTACAAATGATTTATTTTAGATGCGGCAAGTGTTAAGATTCAGTCAACCTGAAATAAAAAAAAGAAACTTATTGTAAATTTGATATCTCAAACATTTTCATAATTAATTTTTCGCCGAAAAATCGCAAATGGCAACAAAATGCTCACAAAAATTATGGATATGTCAAATAAAATACGTAATAGTGGACCGATTTTGATGAATGATACCTCAATCAAAAGCTCTCGAAATCATCACTAATTTTGGTATGAAATTATCAAACATTTTCAAAAAACATTTTTATGCGATAAAAATCGCAAATCTAGAGACATCTTTAAATATAACCATAAATTCATATACGTATCAGAAATCATCGGGGTATGAATCATTTTTCACAGTATTTCCTACATAAGATACATGGAAGAAAAATAAAACCAAAAATAAGAAGAATAAAATTAAGACTAAATAAATAAATAACAACAATAAATACGACATAAGAAGAAGATGTGGTTTATTTATATACGAGTACAATAGTAATAAAAATAAAACGGTTCGTTACAGGCCATTGCTGGTCGTAGTTAGTCATTTGTAATTTGTTTACAGAATCGAGAAGATTTTTGTGATTGTTAAATTTACGCGAAAACTCATGAAATGTAAACATGGTTGCAATAAATTAGACGAACACAGAGCGTTTGATGGTCCGGAAAGAACACTTAAAAAAGGAAAATCTACCTTATACCTTGCCAAAAACATTTTTTCTTGTTGGGCGAATTACTTATCATACCAGCTACGTAGAAAGGTCTTTCATCACTTTCGCCAGAATTTACTTAGACAATTGTGCGACAACACTCCTAATAAAAATTATGTTTTATAAGTATGCCCCCTGACCACATTAAGCTACAGTACGAATGTACCATACACATATACGGTAAATAGGTATAACATATATATTATGTAGTTTTTTTGAAAAAGAAATGTTATAAAAACCCATAAATGGGTGCAGCTTCTGTAATACATTTTAATTTATTTAACGTCTTGCAAAAAAATACAAAATTTATTTATATTATAATTTATGCATTTTTATAAAATAATTGAATTACACGCACACAATTTACAAAATAATTATTCTTAGAAATTAAGATCCTCACATATGATTTTAATGAGCTATGGTGTGCGGGCAAATCTTATATACCGCGCTTTTAAACAAAACAAAAAGCTACATCAAGCATAATTTTAAAAGTGGACATCTAATGAAAATATTTTACATCTATAATTTATGTGGTTCCTCAGCGAGGGAATAAAATAAATTATAGAAATATTTTTTAAATCAAATTCTCACCTTATTTGGCATGTAAAAAACGCAGTTCGTACTTCAATTTTTCCTTAAAAATCATAAATTTCTTCATACAATGTCCACCATTTAAGTTATTCTTGGTGTAACTTTTTAAATTAACACAACAAATACGAGTATATATTATGCCTATATGAAGTAATTAAAAATTATGAAATTCAACTAAATCTAAGCCGTTTAAGGTACTAACACGCCATAATTTAAAGTTCAACTTTTTCTTACATTTTGTTGATGGTGGTGTGTGTTGTAATTTTACTTTATGTAGCGCCGATAACATTTTTTTTGTCATGTTGATTATTATATTTAGGGTAGTGTGTCGATAATTGATTTAATTTATGATATAGTGTTTCCTGGTCTAAGACATTAAGAGTTTGTTAATATCTTTAGGAAATTTAGATTTTAGTTTTGGATATTAGAAAATTATTATATTTGTTGCCAGAGCCAAAACGATCCAAGTTTCTTGTTTCTTGTTTCGAGACTGCCCAGTGAATGGATATTTAAATGTATGGAAAATACAGAATTGTGTAGCCATTGTAAACTTTGCGATCGCAAAATAATTTATTCTAGTAACGTTTCCGTCTGCAGGTTTCAAATTGGACATACAAACCTGACTATTTCCATTTTTTGGCCACCTATGAGTTTAGAAAAATATAAGGCTGAATTTGACTCTTCTTTTATTAGGATTTCCCCTACCTTTGCTCGAAAATGTGACTATATTTTATTTTGCAGATGTCCTTTTTGATATTTTCTTCTGCAATAAAAATTTCATTGTCTATTTCACCCGGTTTCTTTTTATCTATTTCCTGAAGATTTACGTTTAGTTTCCGAATACAAAACCTTCCCAAAAGAACTTGTCGTATTTTATAGACAAATACATTTCTTCCGTAATCAGTTTATCATAGAGCTTAAATATTTCCATAATATATGAACGAAATTGCTTACTTAACAGTTCATTTAAAATATTGAGCTTTTCAAAAGTTTCTTTCAGAATCAGAATGAAACCTGCTCCCAAATCAATTCCAATTCATTCATTCATTTTTTCGCTTAGCTACTAGAACCTGAATAATTTGTAGATAGCTTACGCACGTTCTGGACGGAGTCCTTTTTCTGGCATTGTTTGCAGTATAATGTCGATTTGTCGCATTTGTATTTGTATTTGCTTCAGTAAAACTTCAGTAAAACTTCAGTGAAAGTTAGTAAAAAGACGCCATTTACATGGCAACCTGATTGTGAAACGGCTTTTAATTCATTTAAAGTTTCCTTACTTAAACTATTCCTTGCGCTCATTCCATAGAGCACAGCATGCTCCACATTAGTAAATATGCCTTCAGAGTAAATATACAAAAAAACGTGAACCTCAAGCTTTCTTCAATAGCTGCCCCTCTTAAACAAAAGTTGCCCGCTCTTGTAGGACCATGGCACCATGTAACTACAAAAAATACATAATAACTGTAATAGACCCATTTTCACGATGCCATAATATGCTGCCCTACCCGATTTAAGAACAAGTACTGTAATAAAAGTTTCCGTTGGTCAGTTTATTTCGAGATTTGATGTTCAACTTGAAACCACGTTTGATCAAGGCAGTCAATTCTAAAGCAGTATCATCAAAAACTTATCAAAACTTTTAGGTTCTCACAAAATACAAACAAGTACATATTATTCACAGGCAAATGGTACAGTGAATCGTCTGTGCCATAATTTAAAAGCCTTGCTTCTAGCACATTGTTACGCTAGATCGAACACCCTTAAATGGAATAAGAATTTCAATCAAGGCTGATATCGGATGCACTCCTGAAAAAGGGCACAAATTCGAATATTAGGACTGACATTGTTTTTTAATGGATTTCGGATATTAACCCAAAGGTCAGTCATATTAAACATAAAACTTTTACATTGTCTATGGCACAACGAGCAAGCCATTTTTGGCTATTCGTGCTCTTCAACAACTTAGTACTGATTAGGAACATACTTTTACCAACGCCGCAGTAGTTTTCGGGAAAGATTTTTATGTCATGAATGGCGAAAAATGCCATTATAATCAATAAAGTCATTATAATCTTAGCGTTTTCGGAAATACTACTTATCACTGCTTTTTGTCTTCGATTCTCACATAATGTGAAAACACAAGGATGGATTGGAAAATTAGATCACTTATATCAGAAAAAATCGAGAATACCACATTTGCACTTAAAATGCTTCAGGCAAATTGTCAGACAACAAAATGGCAACTAACTCAACTCAATCCTTTTGCTGGATGAGACTTAAAACTTTCCAAATTTTTAGCAAGAGGAAAAGATTTGTGTCGAAAAATTGTCCATGAATGTGTTAGATGTTTTCGAACAAAACCAACAAACATATAACAACTTAAGCTTCAACTTCCAAAAGAACGAACCCAACCTCACAGGGTGTCCTTGTAATTTAAAAAGTAAACATCGGACTAACACATGCACCAAATGTTATAACGCGCTTTTCATCTGCTTTATACAACAAAGGCAACTCATTTTGAAGTGGTATACATGCTCTATCAACGCAGTCGTTTATTATTACGATCTCCGTCGTTTCATTGGTAGAAGAGGACAAAGATTTCAAAAATTTAATTTATCAACAACTAACCAAATTTTGTACTGATGAAGGAATTAATTGGCGGTAAATCCCCATTCGGTCCCCACATATTGGTGAATTGTAGGAGGCCGCTATTTAAAGAGCAAAATTCTACCTCAAAAGAATTTTAGGAAACAGTATATTTGTACTGTCTGCAAGTACTCACCACTCTTGTAGTATAAATTGAATGTTGTTTGACCTTCTATTCACTGACACCGATGTATACAGATCAATCTGATCTAACTGATTCCAGACATTTTTAATAGATGGTCCAATAAATGCATTGCCCGAGCCAACATAGTTACATATCAATTTCAATTATATTTCATATTGATAATGGATGCAATACATGTATCAAACAATCTGGAAGAGATGGTCCTGTAAATATTTATCTTCATTTCAACAAAGATCGAGATGGCGTAACAAACAGTCAAATATTGAAGTCGACCCAATGGTTATTGTCAGGAATCACCCTAAATGATGACTGGCCCACAAACCAATCACCTCCAAACCAATCATCTCTTAGGGACATATAAATGCGACTCCGAATACAGTATAGTAACTGCTGATATCGAAAAAATATATCATCAGGTGCGTCTTATTGAAGATGATGCCAGTTACCAGTGAAATTATATAACTCAGCAATCCTGATGTTAAGCTGAAACACTTTAGATTGAAAACTATTACTTATAGTACTACTTCTGTGCCGTTTGTGACAACCAGATGCTTACAACAATTGGCTTAAGATAACATAAATAAATAGCTCAAATAATTAGAAAGATCTGCTGACTGGATACGATTTCATCGATTTAATGCTAAAATTAAAAATGGCCATAGTGACATGGGTAAATCTGCGTATGCGCGGTCCCGATTTTATATAATTAATTACGTTAGTTAATAATGATGGATTAATCCCCACCATTAACGTTTCCTAAACTTTTAACGGCAAATGGGTAATTGGGATATGTCTACAGTTGCAATGCGCAATATGACAAAAAAGAGGATATTTTCAGCTAAAAATATTAATCGTTGCTTTAACTGTTTAAGAAGGAAACATACAATTTTTAGATGCGCCTCAAAACGGCGATATCAAAAATGTGGCAAAAAGACCATAATACTATGCTTTACACAAAGACCAAAAGTTATCTGATTCCATAAAGGCCACTCAGTCAACATCATCAAAAGTGCTTACCAATCATTCCCGGTATAACATTTTATGCACTATACATCCTACTGCCACTCGGGAAGAATATTTTATTGCAGAGCACTATTAGACTTATAATAGTGCTCTTGGGGTGACCCATTGCCGAAAACAATTAACAATATTTCCATTCCTTGATTTGTCTACACAAACGATCATATCCAAATTGATGTTCATCAATTGCCTTTGCAGCACTTGTATATTTTCGGGTCATTGATTCAAGTGGTAAAATACACATCACTCTTATATCTGGAAAAACAAAGGTGGCACCGATTAAACAACAAACACTTCCACGCTTAGAACTATGTGTTGCAGTTCTCCTCACAAATTTAATTATGGTAGTAATAAAGGAGTCCATTGCATACATGTTTCGACTGTTGATAATGCAGCCCGCTGGGCTTCTCGTAGGCTTTCTCCTCGCGAGCTTAAATCAAATTCGCTTTGGTAAAAAGACCCAAGTTACTTAGTGAAAGGTCAATAATTTTGGCCAACTCAGATAAGAAATTATGGACATGACCACGAAGCATGAAATAAATCAGACGCGTTCACTTTTACTTGCACTATATTTACGGCCTTTATTTACGGCGAAAGGAATTATTACATGTAACGCATGTCATTTGCCACTACGATCAATACCATTCCTATAATGACGAAATTTCCAAGCTATACAAGCAAATAATCAGTAAAACCAGTAGTTTAAAGTCATTGGATCCATTTTTAAACGATATTGGTCTACTTCAAGTTGGAGGAAGGTTGCAAAACAGCACGGCTCCATATTCAACAAAACATCTCATAATTATCTATCCAAGGTGAATGATTAAGTTGCTAGTGCTTCGTGACATTCATTTAGGTAATGAACACGCAGGCCCATCACTGCATTTGAGTTTTGGGTTCCTAAGGGTAAAATAAAGGCTAAAGAAGTAGTTTGAAAATGCGTCATACGCACAAAATTCAAAGCTGATCTACCGATTTTCCAAAAATTTCTGTTCAATGATTTCTAGATTTCTAAAACGAGCGGAGATAGTCGATTGGATAGAGTAAAGGAGAAATGCAAAAAAGAAGGGGAAAGTCGAAAACACAATTTTGAACATTTTACACTTTCGACTACAAGTTAGTGTCTAATGCGTTATATATGCCAGAACATTCCCTTGTAATAGCAGTTCTACTACAAGGGAATGTTCTTGATCTTCACCAGCAGCTAGGAAGCGATATATGGAAGGATGACCGGTTCTAGATATTATAAACGAAGATACTAGACATTTTTCTTATCAAGATGAAAAAAAGAAACTACAAGATGAACTGTCAAATCTCATCTCAAGGGACAACAACTGGTAAAACTCATTTAGTATGAGAAAATTTATTATTGGCTACTAAAAGAACGAATTGGTTTTGAACAATTTCACAAGAAATAAATTTCATGGCATGGACAAAATATACCTCATACTCTCACCTTTACTATTACCGATTGCCTAAACCAGACCATCTTTTGCCTAATGATATATTAGTTATATAAAATCGGGACCGCGCGTACGCAGTCCCGGCTATCAAAAATTTTGTGCACGAGTTATTCACATTAGGAATAATCGCAAAGGTCAACCCCGCCGAAGTGCAATGGAAGGGCCTCGCTCTGGAGCAACCACCTTGTGGATCATGGTAAGCTCTACACCAGGTAAGTATGAATTGGTTTGATTTTTTGAAGAATTTATCTAATTTAAACACTTACTGAAGTAGTGAATTATATATGCGACTGTCAATAACAGCTAAATTTGTTGTTGTAAAAGAAATGGGATTATCCCTCATTATCCTTTCTTTAGGGTCAGTTTGTGATATTATAGTGTACACTTATACTTTGTTACCTTTCATATATTTTAAGAAAAAATACTCATTTTTTACAATTGGTACACAATTTCCTTATCAGATCGAAACTGAGCATTGCTATCGTCGTTAATGAGGGTCGTTATAACGTTTGGAGGAAGTGGTCGATATAAGAAACATATCGGCGACGATAAACGATCCGATGTGTATATATATATAAAAAGGTAAGCGGGTGAAAATATCAACGAAGAGATAGTGAGGAGACATTGGATAATAAGAATGCCGAAAATCATAAAAGTGGCATTAATTGAGTTTAAGGAAGGACCAACAACAGAGTAAACAAAGCCAATCGAATGTTTAATTGAGTTCGAGGAAGGACCAACAACAGAGTAAACAAAGCCAATCGAATGGTTAAGGCTACTAAATAACCCAAATAACCCAAATAATCAAAGACGGCTTCCCCCTCATCTATACATATAGCAATCAACTACTGCAATTAATTTGAGATTGGCAAATTACTAAGCTCCAAGTCATATTTACAGCTCTTACCACAATTTAGACCAAGGGACAACAGCAGCTCTATGCGTGATTACAGATTATATCATATACAGCGGATAGTCAAAACTGCCGTTTTTTCTAGATCAAAATAATAACCTATTTTTTTGTGGATATAGTGGCTAATCTATCTGTTATTCCCGTGTTCTATTTTCAAAAGAAAATATCTATTGATCCAGTATTCTATCTTCCGGCAGCGAACGGCACAACCATACGGAGCTAAATTACTTTCGGTCGATATTTTTTTAAGCCATACCTTTCCCCACTACTTCACATGGTTAAAAAGAAGGACATTAAGGATTAGCGTCCATGTGGGGATTATTGTCGACTAAATGCCATAAAAACACCAGATCGTTACCCGATCCCACACATATGTTATCACTGTAGCTTCAAAAGACGTGCCTAAAACATCAATCACTACACCATTTGGGTTATTCGATTATAATCGGCTGCGTTTTGGTTTTTAGAATGCAGCTCAAACATTTAAACGCTCTTCAGGTGCGTTACAAAACCTTAATTTCGTATTCGTCTATATTGACGACATATAATGGCAAGCAAAACTTAGGAGGTATATTTTTCAAGACAAGTTTTTGAAAGACTTGCAAAGTACGATGTCAAAATAAGATGTCTATATCTAAATATGTTTTCGGTGTTCCTATACTGCAATTCCTCAGCCACCACATTTCGAGAGATGAAACAAAACCTTCGCCAGAACGCGATGTAGCCATAACTCAGTTCCCAAAACATATACCTAGAATAGAGCAATTCAGAAGTTTGTCGGGATGGTGAATTGTTATCACCGCTTCATCCCACAGTTACCTGTATTTCTTAAACCAATTTATGTGCACTTAGTAACATTAAACAAACTACCCAAAACAGTCAAGAACTTCCCTTGGTCTGACGAATACAATAATGCATTTTTCGCAACAAAAAACGCACTTGCTAGAGCAACATTATTGTCAAAATTAAATCAAGACATGAAAAAATGAGTAACGCATTACATACTCAATACCGTTGATAGATTCACTCGTTGGCTTGAGGCATACCCAATTTCAGATATTACCGCTGCCACCATTGTTCGAGACGTTTGCCGAACTCTTTCATAAAACTAACAAAAATTCTGTATTTACATAAATTTCATACCACTGCCTATCATCCTCAAGAAAGCACTTGGAGAGAAGTATTGGATCCTGGTGAAATATTTTCAGCCCCAAATTCTCATCCATCTCCAACGCCTAATGATTTTATACTACTGCTTCGCACAGAGATGCAAAATTTAATTCCAGTCGATATACGTAGACAAATTTTGCAAGTTCATTTTTATTTGTGTTGATCGAACACGAAGAAGCCTTACTTCACCCTACAAAGGACCAATCAAAGTAATTCATAAGTTAGATAAACTTTCGTTTTTATAGTTGTAAAAAAAGATAAAATTAAATGTTTTATTATTTTTTGTATTCATTTAACACTTCAAATCTAATTGATATATATTTCAATATACACATTTAACATTTAAATGTGTATTAATTACAGAATACAGACTCAATTATATAACAATTATTTAACACCGAAATTAAATGAAATAACCGATAAACTGATAAAATGCGTAATTTAAATTACAAGAAAATCTATTTGATATACATTTAAAACTCCAAAATTTATATAAATTACAGATTTAAAAAATTATTTAACACGCAAATTAAATGAAATAACCGTTAAACTGACAAAATACGTCCGGCTATCTATACTCGAAGAATGGTCTAAAACTCTAAACTACCCTACTACCCTACTACAATATACTATTAAATTAAATAGGATTGTTAAAAAAACGAGCGGTCCAAGCTTTCCAAATGTGAAGGTCCGATGCAATTTATAACTAAAATCTGATATGCAATATCACTGTGGAAAAAATCACCGTCCTGACGATAAAGTGAACACTTTATAGCACATGTATTTAACATTTTCTTAGAGAACGACCTAGATTTTTCTGGTTCCCTAGACAAAAGCGATGAGTTTGCTAAGAATTGAATATCATTAATATTTATCAACAGCACGATAAACTGCCTGTTAAGTATTTTACGAATCATACTATACTTCGTAAACAGAGAAAGGGGGAGAATTCTGGCGCCTCCATTTACTTTTTCAAGAAAAACATGTTTCCACTTGTGTTGAGATTTTCTACTACTCTAAACAAACACAAAATATAAAAAAACCAAACGTAAATTCACTTAGTCAATAATTTTTTTTACGGCACACCGTCTAAGAAATCAATTAACTTTAATTAATTTAATCATTTTTCTATTTATAAACTTTTGTAACAAATCATATAAATCGTTTTACCAAATACAATATAATTGAAATTCACTTTCGGTTTTAATTTTTATTTTTTGTCGTTATTTTGTGTCTCTTAAAACTACAAATATGTACATATGTATATATGTACTCGCATTTATTTACCAAAGTAAGAAAGGTATGCAAATTTGTAATTTGGTTTTGCTCGCGTATATGTATGAAATCAGAATGCCCACTATAAGAATTCAGTGTGCAAGTTTTGTGGGTGAACAAGTAGAAACAATCGGCTGAATACTATATACATATAATATCAGGTTGGTACAAAAAATGTGCACCGCCACAAAACATGTATCGTAAAAGCCAACTATAAAAATTAATCAGGTGTAATACGATATTTATGCAAAACTTAACAACAAACCAAACTATAAATCGTTAGTTTATGTCATCGACATATTTATTTATAGTTTTATTCATAATTTTGTTTGTGTATACATTTATTTATTTAGTTATTATAGATCCCATTTACGGTAATGTTGTATTTTGATAGTTTTGTTGCTGTTTGCTTTTTTATTTTTAGAAAATCGTGCATCGTTTTGTGCATATAGTTAGTATATTCAAAATATTATGATTCAGAAATCAAATGTCGTAAGACTATACATAAATAGTTTTAAAATCACAAGCCACGAGTAGTTCTCTACCTTGAAGAGATATTGTCTTCAGCATCGGTCATCAAAGATTCACTTTAAATACCTAAAAGACATTTATTCCTTATTGAGTAACAAAATCTTTGAAGATGCTGGGTTGGTGCAATGCTACCTGAAGTAGGATTGACCAGATTAATCTGCGAAAACGCCAAGTATATTTATTGTTGCTTCATTAATTATAAAAGATAAAAATGAGCTCATTGCGGAAAATGGTTTTGTTTGAAAAATTAGCACCCACTCGTTGACAATAAAAATGTGTTCTTTCTTTCATGAAGCACTAAAGTTTTAATATTTCGCAAAATTGTCTAAAAAGAAAATTTTCAAATTTGTCTAAAAATATTTATTTGTCAAGTTGAAAGAGAGATGGTCAACCACAACTCATAATTGAAAAAATGGTGATGTTTATTGCTGGCATAGTGATTGTTGGCAGCTCATAAGATTTTGTTTTCCGGAACTTAATTCGAATCATTAACGGATCTTGTTCGAGTTCCGTTTTGAGTTTCGGATTAAGTTCTGGAACCGGTTCTACTTCTGGAACTCAAACCGGATCATTGACGGATCTTGTTCAAGTTCCGTTTGAGTTCCGGATAAGGTTATGGTTCCGGATCTGCTTCTGGAACTCAATCCGGACCATTGTCGGATCTTGTTCGAGTTCCATTTTTGAGTTCTGGATTAAGTTCCAGATCCGGATCCATTACGGGAACTTAATCCGGACCATTGATGGATCTTGTTCGACTTCCATTTTGAGTTCCAGATCAATTTCCGGATCCGGATTGGCTTCCGGAACTCAATTTGGATCATTGACGGATCTTGTTCGTGTTCCGTTTTGAGTTCCGGATTAAGATCCAGATCCTAACCCGTTTCTGGAACACAATCCCACAGATCTGGATTTCCGTTTTGAGTTCTGGATTAAGTGCCAGATCAGGATATATGGATCCGAAATATGGATAATTTCGTTTATAGGTTCAGTTTTAGTTCCAGAATGCGATTCAGTTTTAGTTCCAGAATGCGATTCAGTTTTAGTTCCAGATTTGACAACGTAGCCAGGCCCGGCAAACTGGATTGAAGCGTTTCATTCGAGGTGTTTATCACTTCGGTATTGCTCAATCAACGTTTTAATAAGTCCCGGATCAGATTACGAAACTTTTCTGGATTTTGTATTATTTCCGTTTTAGGATTTGGAACTGAATACATTTCCAGGTCTAGTTTTTGAGCTAGACACGTTTCCGTTTCAGAATCTGGAACATTGTCAGATCTGGTTTCTATTTTGTTCAACAAAACCGTTTGTAGGTTCAGTTTTAAATCCAAAATTAGATACGTTTACAGTGGTATCCTGAATATGCAACATTTTCGAATATAGTTCCAGTTCCGGAAGTCATGAACCGGATCTCTAGTCAAGAACCGGATACGTTTTTGGAACTAGATCGTGAACATTAATGGATCTTTTTCGAGACCCACTTTAAGCTTAGGATTATGTTCCGGAACTTAATCCGGATGTTGCTCGAGTTCCGTTTTGATTTCCGATTTAAGTTCCAAATCCGGATCCGTTTCCGGAACTCAATGCGGATTCTTAATAAGTTTCGGATCTTAATAAGTTCTGGATCAGTTTTCGGAACATTTCTGGATTTTGTATTATTTCCCTTTTTGGATCTGGAACTGGATTACGTTTCCAGATATGGTTTTAGAGGTGGACACGTTTCCGTTTCAGAATCTGAAATATTTTCAGCTCCGTTATAACGTCCGGATTAAGTTCTGAAACTCAATCCGGATCTTTGACGGATCTTATTCTAGGTTCACTTTCAGTTCCGGATTTAAGGTCCATTTTAAGCTTTAGATTAAGGAAAACTCAATTCGGAACATTGACGGATCATGTTCCTGCCCCATTTTCAGTTCAAAATTTAAGTTCCAGTCCTAGTTTCAGAACAGAATACGTTTTTGGAACTAAATCCTGAACATTGAAGAACCTTTTTTGAATTTCATTTGGAGCTCCGGATTAAGTTCTGGAATTTAATCCGGATTTTGTTCGAGTTCCAGATCCGGATCCGGATCCGTTCCTGGAACTCAATCCGGATCATGGACGGATCTTGTTCGAGTTCCGTTTTGAGTTTCGAATTAAGTTCCAAAACCAGATACATTTCCAGAACTCAATCCGGATCTTGTTTGAGTTATGTTTTAAGTTTCAGATTTAGTTTCGGAACTGGATAATTTCGTTTATAGGTTCAGTTTTAGTTCCAAAATGGGATAGGTTTATTGCACTAATTCTGGAATATTACTGGAACTGCCGGCAAGCAAAAGGAAACTGGAAGCAGATTCAAAATTGCCCTATTACCAGAGTTGTTAATGTGTCCAGGCCAGGCACACAGGATTGGAGTTTCTTTTAAAGTGTTTATCACTTCGGTATTCCTCAAATAGTTAGTTAATAATTAGTTCTGGATCAGATTTCGGAACATTTCTGGATTTTGTATTATTTCTGCTTTGGGATCTGGAACTGGATACTTTCCCAAATCTGGATTTAGAGGTGGACACGTTTACGTTTCAGAATCTGAAACATTTTCGGATCTGGTTTCACTTTCATTTGTAGGTCCAGTTCTAGTTCAAGAACCGGATATGTTTTGGTACTAGATCGTGAACATTGATTGCTTCCCGTCCAGGCGTAGTTCCGGAAATGAATACGCTTTTGGAACTAAATCGTAAACTTTGATGGATCTTTTTTAAGACCCATTTTGAGCATCGGATTAAGTTCCGGATCCATATCCATTTCTGGAACTCAATCCGGATAATTGATGGATCTTGTTCGAGTTCTGTTTTCAGTTCGTAAGTTCCAATTTTTAATAAGTTCTGGATCAGATTTCTCGATTTTTGATTGTTCGAGTTCCGTTTTGAGTTTCGGAACCAGATCCATTTCTGTAACTCAATCCGGATAATTAACGGATCTTATTGAGTTCTGGATTAAGTTGGAACCGTTACGAATCTGGTCTCAATAGATGCCTCTTGGCTAGACGCTTATAAGTGTTACAGCAATAATTTTGTGCTTTTCCCTGAGTCCTTAAATATTCTATCAAAGCAAGCAAACAGTGATGTTTTCTAGAATTGTGTGAATAGTTAAACTGGGATTCTTGGGGCAAGCCAAATATAATAGTTATGAGAAAGTTCAAGGTATACAATGCAAGCCCGTCATGACTTGAATTGTTGGAAAATATTGTCTCTAACAATATTGTTTTGGCAACTGCGTTCCGTGCATATCCGGAGCGGTTTGCTAGCTTGTATAATACTTGCGTAAAGGAAGAATTCTTCCCTATGCAAGTGAAAATCCAATGCCTGGTATTTCTGCTTACCCAATCTGCTTACTGGATATGGCTGGTAAAATAATGTAGATGATCAAATGCGAGACTGCAGAAGGCCAATAAAATCAAAGGAGACCTGTCTAAAAATCAACATGAATGCCATAAAACGCGCTGTACCATTAGAGCGTTTAAACTCGTGGTAGATACGGTTCGAGATGATGTGAAAGTTTAGATTAGGTGCGCTGCTAAGTATAGAGGTACCCATGTATTTAACAAGGCTGGTTTCTTATTAATTTAGAAATAGAGTTTTATAGTACGAGAGCAATGGAGGCGCAAACTATTATTATAGATAACCAGAAGAGTTCTACAGGGGTTAGTGCTAGCTTCTACGTTGTGTAACGCGTGCCCCAGGGTACTCGTTACAATGTGTGCCCATCCCTTGTTTTTTCCCCTTCTTTTCTTTTCGCTATATTGATTTATATAGTTAAGATCTGCACACCTACTCATTTCCCTTACTCTTTTTGTTTATAAATTGAGTAACGGGTTATGAGGAAGTGTGTAAAGCCGAAATTTTTCTTTATGATCCCCTGTTGGAGTGCAGAATCCATGGGATGAACCATCGTCCATGCTAGTACAGGCTAGATGGAAAAATGCAATGTGCAGATGGATATTTAAGGCGATCCTGTATTTGGCTAGTGATGGCGTAAAGTAGGATGTGAAGTTAACTGTGAAAGAGTTGGGAGAGCTTCGGCCCCAGAACAGAGGGTATGGAATAAAAACAAAAAAAATATTTTTATAAATTTCACACATCATTCAAATGTTACAAATCGATATCTTAACAGATAGTAGACCACGGAATACAATAACACTTACGAAACATGTTAAATTCCCTCGACAGCTGCGGCCCAAATAGAAAGCTAACATATATTTAATATTACAAACCTTTCCACAATGTAAATCAACTTCTAATAAAAAATAAATGTTCGAACATTAAAATTTTTTTTTAAATCCTTAATTAAAATTTATATCCGACCGTTTACTAGACTATGATATGCGAGCTAATTTTTGAACAACAGACGACCGACCACATAGTATATTGGTGCTGTAGTTATAAATAATAAAGTTGTTAAACAATTTTTTATTATTAGTCCAGACACTATTTACAGACTATACCTAATTTATCGTTTGCATGTTTTTTGATTTTTATCTCCGCATAACATTGGGTTAGGAACGGATTATGTAGAGCAGTAGCATTATAAAAAATTACAAGAAGCTAATTTCGATATATGCTGATCGATTTGAGATTGTGTATTGTTGTTTGCGGCCCACACTATTTAAGTTTAATAGTTTTTTAATTAGGTATGTGTCTGTTGTGGGTATATGAAGATAAAATCGTTAATTTTTTTTACTAGTTGTCGCTAATTTTTCAGAACTTTCATAATACAAAGCAGAGAAATGGTAATTAAGTTGTTTTGGTTTACGGTCGGTGTTGATTGTAGGTTTATGAGCGAGAAGATTTATTTTTTATTATAGTTTTTAGTTTTATGGCTAATTAAATAGTGTGTAAGCATATAGATAAACTTTTACCTTACTATTTACGTATTTGGTACCTGAACTTCTTTTATCAGGATTTCAACCGATACACTTAATTTTTTACATTTTTCAGTAAATAACTTTAGCTTAACTATCTTGGCTGTGTTGACTATCACATCTCCACTTCAAAAATTCCACTGATGTTGGATGTATTACAAAAGATGTGGTCAAATGATAAATGACGAATGTTTAATGACACCGAATGATTCTAGACCTCAAATTATAGGGAGAAAACTTAAGAGAAAAAACTAAATTTTTCTCCGGAAGGTTTTAACCTTGTCCAAAGTGACAATAGACCAAGATGTCAAGGTGACCCGTTTAGGTAATTACAAGATCTGTGGTTTTTGCTGAGTTAATGTTCCCTTAAGACATCGGCCATTCACTTTTCTCGTCCTATTCGTTTACAAATATGCTTAGAGGATCTATTGGCAAAGACTGCTTTATTTTTCCGTGCGATTGGTAAACGATTTTTCTATGAACTTTAATCGATTGTTCGATATAACAGCCACATATTCTCTTAAATCAATTATTTTTAATTTCATTTTCATCATACTAAGGGTCTTCTGAAAGCTCAGCACTGTCACCTGAAGTTTCCAATACATTCCCTGGAGTATATCGATCGTTGAGACGATACTTTAAAAGGTTATACAATTATGCAAATAAAATGTTCAGCACCGAGCATTTGGCACAGTAGTTAAAGCTGCTACGCTTCAGGTTAGGAGATTTCGAGTTTGAATCACAATGAGGGAGGGTCATTTTCTCCACTTAATGATTACGATCGATCATAATGATGACCATTTTTAGATCGAAAAACTATCAGTTTTAATAAGAAGTACGCCAATTAGGAAGTGACCTTTGGAACCAATATAGTTACAAATTGACTTTGCATGTTGCAGGTGGTCAACCCAACGGTATCGAAAATTGAACCGCGGCGTGATAAGCCAGTATCTAAACCAAAGGTATAAGACCAGAGACTTTAAATTTAACGCGTTTCTAAACGTATTGTATTCAAGGGATTCCTTCTTAACCGGCTACAAACGCTAATTCATATAAAGACATGGAATTTGTCTAAAAACAGCGCCAAAAGCAGGTAGGCAAAAAGTTAAAATTAAAAACAAATCATTACAGATGGGAACTGTGAGGATAACTTTCACATAAAAATAGTTTTCGCAAAGTAATTGGAAATTTTATTTAAATTTTAAATGATCCAGAAACGTTTAAAATTTCAGTTGGTTATCTTCAAATCGAGGAAAGTCCTTAAAATATATTTACAACTCAACTGAAATTCAGGCAAGTAAGTATCTTTTGAAACTCTTGGTGATTGCTTCAATTTTCTGATTTCTTCGTGCAAAAATTTGCCAGGAAACTGGACGTATCTGAAAAACATTTACTTGGATTAGTTATGAAAACATCACCCGGCTCTTTTAAAGTTTGTCAGTAAACAAGTTCTGCCGACCTGCGTTGTAGGTCTGCCATAACCACTGACCTCATACTTAGCAGAACAAAAGAAAGTTCTTCTGCCCAATTTTTTAGGTTGTTTGTTTTAATGGGCATCCGAATCGTGCAACATATGATTTATAGGACGCTTTAATGACAGTGATCGGCCACAGTGTAGCGATCTATTATGGACACTAAATATTGAAATCCTCTCGGCTATATATTTTAGATTTTTGATAATTCTAGCAAGATCTGGAAATTATAATTATCTGCTACTAGAAAAAAAAATAAAGTGGCTGACTTGTGTTTTTTTTTTAACTTCTTTAAATTGGTTTTTGCATTTATTTAGCCAACTGGATTTTGTTTTATTTTTGCCTTGCTTAATTAACATAAAGTGATTGATGGCTTTATATTGTGGAAAGTATACTAGCAATATTTGGTATAAAAGATTATAGAAATTGATCATGGCTAGACAAATAGGATTCCTTTTTCGGATATTTTATGTCCAAGAAAATCGAGTACTGTAATGCCAAAAATGCGTTTTAAACGCACTAAACACTCTTTTCCCCGAACAAATACGGAATGGTAGATGATTCGGTAACTTCGCTTTGATCTATTCAATTTTCCTCTCAATTTTTCACAGCATAAATAAATTTTAGATTGCGTATAAAAAATTAAAACTGAAACATTAATTTCAATGCATTAACACACAATGGTTTAGAGCGGAATATATTGGGTTGAAACCAATGCATCTTGCACAACCAATCGAACGCTATTTTTACTCAACCCAATCTAAATGAAGCGATATTTTTTTCATTTTACATATAATTCGAACCATCGACTCTCGTTCCATGGTTTTAACATATAAGACATACAACACATCTTTGAATACTGAATCTATTGAATTAAGACGATAAGACCGACGACGGTTTGTATATATTATATAGATTTTAAATGCGAATTGAATTAAATGCACTTATATCCATGTGTGTGTGTTGATAAAAATACGAGACAAACCACATGAAATCATCAGACAATGGCCACATCAATTTGTCTTTAAATTACTGGTCGCACAGAATAAATTAAAGATTTCAGGAGAGTATGGGAATCGGCGGCGCAGGTTTGGTTTGATTTTCTTTTTCTTTATTTGTTTGGTGATTTAATTTTATATCTTGGGCTGGTTCTCTGATATTTGTATACAAATGTATTTTGCTCGAAGGGCTACAATTTTTAAAATTTATATCTTTTATTGTTTTTGAGTTAACACTTTGGTTTATGTATATACATTTATACATAATATGCGCAAGATTTAATTTGTAGTTTTGATTACAAATTTGCATATTTAAAGAAATTTTTATGCCATTACAAGTGCTTTGGAAATGTATAAACATGATTGGCATGTTTATGTGGATATTTAAGATTTGTATACAAATTGTATAACATTATCGTAAATCATAGTGATTTATAATCGACACAACTCACTCCCATGCTGCATGTACCTTATTTATTTAGTGACAGTCGACGGTTGTGAATTTATCTAAATCACTAGCACTGTGCCTGTATTTTTATTATATTTTCACACTATGGTGGGTAAGTTCAAACTCTGGTCGGATAGTTACAAAAAAAAATTTTTAAACTTTCAAAAAGAATCCACACTGAAATATAAAGATCAGTTACTGTAAATTTAAATCCTTTTTGAAGCTACCCAAACTTTATGTGATATACATTTACATAACACCAACGTTTAAGTGACCTACATCTTTAAAGTGAACACGCACTATATACAGTTTACATTAACAATTTTTAAAACAATTTAAACATTGAGACAATTTAAACATTGAATAATGGTGAAACTACGGATGTTAGTGGAGTAAAAGAAGTCATGCTGGAGATAAAATTCAAGCTGAATTTAAAAAAAGCTCCTGGTTATGATCTTAACGTTGGATAAATTTTAAAAGATACCAAGAAAGGCTCTAGTTAAGCTCAGTTTGTGGAAAATTGGATAAGTAATCATGATACCAAAACCTGGAAAACCATACGACACTTCTTCTTATAGACCAATTTCGTTATTGTCAGTTAGGCCTAACTTTTTAAGAAACTACTGATTAAAAGGTTAAATCCGACAATCGAAGGAAATAATTTAACTCCAAATCATCAGTTCGGATTTCGTCGCCAATACTCAAAAATACAACAAGTACTAATCAATATAATTGAGAAAACACTCGAAGAGAAAATAGTCTGCTTCGCGATATTTCTAGAAGTTAAGCAAGATTTTGACATAGCATGAAGGACTAAGAAACTTCTTATCAAGTCGTTAAAATACTGGAATCAAAGTTGAAAAATATATTCTTCAGAATTAAATTGGATGAAGGTTATTCCGAATTGAAAGAAAAAACAACGAAGAATCAATTTACTAAATATTACAAAAATTTACTAAACATTACAAATCAATTGAATTAACCGTTTTATGACAAATTCGTCCATTATTATATAATTTTATTATTATATTATTAAATTAGAATTAACAGCTATACTAAGTAACTTAATATACTTGATAATTTTTAGCAGCAATGGGATGAATTATTAAGTAACTTTTGACGGAAAACTAATTCAATTTATTACAGGATTCGGCTTTGAGAAATAAGTACTTTAATAGATTTTGTTTTATTTATAAAAACAAATTAAAGATACTGATACGAAATTTCAGAATGCAGAGCAGTTGATTATACATTTAATTGCCTTTCGGGAAACCAATTTTTCATTTATCGTTATATTTTCTATCGTTTGTCACACCCTTTACAGGTTGAAGAATAAAATTTTTGTAAAATCATAAAACAACATAATTTCTAGAAGATCCGCTTTTCGATCTTTCGAAGCAAAATTTAATATTTTCCTGACAAATCCAGCCCATCTTAAGATTTTCTCGGAGAGTGAGAACAATTTTAATATTTTATAATTAAAGGTTAGAACAGCCATTCGCCAAACAAAGTTTTAACAGTCACCAATTTCTTTGATCGGACCATTATTGACTTGTGTTGCAACCACTTTTGTTTACTTAGTATACACTTTTATTATGCACAGTGTTAAACAAAATTTAATATCTACATAAAGTTATAAAATTACTACTTAAAACCTGACATAATTTTAATTTAATCAAATAATACACTTAATGATTTTACTTTAACTATACTTAAATTTTTTCCCAATTTCCACGTTATTGATTAGAATGGAAAACAATAACTCTTGCAAAACTAAAGAACATCAATAATTCATGGTCAATATTGTAGCGACCATCGCTACACACACAATTAAAATTATTCAGATATTTCGTGCAATTTCCATATAATTCGCTAACGCTACATGTACACTGTACATAAATATATATAGAACGTAAAATAGCTATTACACATAGCACTCGGTCGCCATGGCCTGATGAGATGACAAATAATTTTTAACAAAATTATTTACGATTCCTCATCAAATCGAAACTGAGCTTTGCTTTGCACAACAGCCAAATTCTGAATAATTAAAAATAATGACGTCACCACCGTCGTTATAATATAATTCTCTTTCAAATAATTTAATTCATTAAAAATTAACGAAGGCAACTAGGTCAAGTAACAAGGTTACACCAAACAGTTTAAGTTGTTTTGAAGTAATTTACCGTTGGGTAATTTTCTAATATTAAACCAATAATAGCTGGAGCCATTATTCGTCGGTATCTATAGATTGCAGCATTGAAGTCTCAAACTCCAAACATTATGATAAAAATCAACGATTTTTTTTGTTTGGTTACTGGTTTTTTGCATCCACGCGGTTCGTTAAGTTTTAACGTTAGTAAACGACTGTCCAGTACCAAAGATCAAAAAAAGAATTATTTAACACTAACATTAAATGAAACAACAATTTAACTGACAAAATATGTCCGTAATAAGTTACCGTTTCTATATTGAAACAAAACATGTTTACCGTTATACTAAAAAGGGTAAAACCCCTTAAACCACTGTAAGATATGCCGAGAAAGTTGCCGCCGTTCTATAGTGCTATTTTACGAAAGAAATTATCTTAAAAATCCTGATTGGAATGTTACAATCGGAAATTGATTTAGGATCATTGAATCGCGTGCATTGAAATTTTGTGGTCGCGCAAAATATTAAAATTCATTTCATTCATTCATTCAAAAGGTGGTCTCAAACCAGTTTGCTCGTTTCTAAATTTTGTATTAATTGTATAGGTGACATTCTTTTAATGGAGATCATTGTTAAACGGTTGCCTTTTGTGATAATCGTAATTGTTAAGCCATCATTTTTATTTATGTATAGTATTCTGCCAGAATTTAATACTTTTTTCGTTACTGTTTTCTCGTTTAATATTTTGGCGGTTATGTTACGCAACTTCTCTATGACACTTCCGCAGGTGAATCAGTGCTGCTTGTTTTGTTTTTGTTGATTTACTCATTTTTTAAATATGATGTGATGGACCACATTCAGGCGAAAAATATAAATAATACAATTTTCGAATTTTAACCAATTTTCATTTTTATTTTTATTTATTAAAATTTTCCTTTAAATTTTAAAAATTTCATTTATTTTAACTAGGTGCAACAGTCCCATTAAATTTAATACGGTAAAATAAAAATATTAATGACATTACAAAAAAACATATGGCTACTAAACCACCAATTGTGGCCCAATTCAAAGATTGACGGACACATTTTTTAGATCCTTTTGAAAAAAAAGTTATATTATTTTTTGATATGATATCATTTAAATTTTTATTATTTTGACACACCAAATCGACCGTTTTCTTATTTTTGATTGCTTCCGGACATATTGTTGAATTCAGCCAACTCATACAGTCGTATTCGAAAAGTACTGCAGATGCGTTAAACCATTTAATTTGGGCGATAAGTATTCCAATACAGCTGGTTTTATTAATCGATGGTATTGATCTAAAACTGTTTCCGAAGCATATGTGGTACATGTCTGCTTTTATATTTGATCTCGCTAAAAGTTTAAGAATAAAATTAATCGTTGGATTTTCCACAGGTGCCACACTATCATTATGCATATAGAAAATGGTTGAAATCTGTTTTTCTACATTATTATGAGATTTTATTTGCATATAATTAATTTTCATATGTTTGTCGTCTAATAATTGGTCGCTATAATCGCTATTGTCTTCCAACATTTCGAATAACCGCTTTTCATTGTTTGAACATTCAATAGATAATACAGTTTTCCAAAAATTTGTGATAAATAAAAACCAAAAGATATTCATCGTTTGTGTAATGTGACTTTTAGTTCAACTAAATTTGATTTACTAAAATCGAATGGTTTCATTTGGGGTTGTCATTGATACCAACTTTTCCTTTTATACAAATTAGGTTTTGTATTGCTTACTAATGATTGCAACTTGTGAAATTGGAAAGTTTCGAAATTGTTTAAGGTTGGGAAATGACTAAATGACTAGCATAGTATTATGTTATATTAGACATTTCGATACCAAATTTGAAATTTTATTAAAGTTTTTTTAGGTACAGGCAAAAAGGAAAATTGGTATCGATGTCAACCTATAAACAGTAACCATTGGATTTTGGTGAATTAATATAAATCGAACCGAAAGTCACTCCACATAAATGATGGACATCGTTTGGTTTTTATTCATCACCAATTTTTGGAAAATTATATTATCTCTTGAATGTACCGATAGTGAAAAGCAGTTAGTTGAAATGTTGAAGGATCATAGCGACAAATTAGAAGGCGACAAAGAAATGGAAATTAATTATATGGCAATAAATTCACATACTCGTGTAGAAAAAAATATTTCAACACTTTTCTATATACATAATGAAGGCGCGGTACCTGTGGAAAATCCAACGATTAATTTTATTCTTAAAATTTTATCGAATCCAAATATAAAATCGGACATGTTTTACATTTGCTTCGGAACCAGTTTTAGATCAATTCCGGTGACTAATACAATTGGCTGTATTGGAATACTGTACGCCCAAATTGAACTGATTAACGCATCTGCAGTAGTCTTCAAATATGATTGTATGAGTTGGATGAATTCAACAAAGTGTCCTGAAGCAATTAAAAATAAGAAAACAGTCGATTTGGTATGTCAAAATAATAAAAGTTTCAGTTTCATCGAACCACATAATACAATAACTTTTTACTCGAGAGTTTCTGTAAAAACAGTTGAAATCCGTCAAACTGTGAATTGGGTGAACATTTTTGGCTTGGTAGCCGTTAGTTCAATGGCATTGGCAATAATATCCGTATGTTATCATATTAAATTTAGTGCGACTGTTGCACCAAGTTAAAATAATTAAAATTTTATAATAAAAAGGAAAAATAAAAATTTTCGAATGAATTCGAAAATTGTTTTATTTATATATACATACAGAGTTTTCCATTCGGGACTTGGAAACTTTGGACTTTCACTGTGAACAGCTACGTCAACAGACAGAATATGCATTATTGGTAAGATCAAAACCGTTATGTTGTTTCTTGAACCACATGATTCACAAAAAATAACTGTATGGTGTGGTTGGTCATTGGACCTTTTTTTTCGTTGATGAAAATGACCTTCACGTTACAGTCAATGAAGTTCGCTATAGAGACATGTTGCAACTTCTTTGGTCAATTGCATGAGCTAGACATTAATGTTATGTGATTTCAACCAGACGGTGCGACATGCCAAACAGCGGGCCTTTGAAATCTAAATTTGAAGAACGTGTTATATCCAGAAATGGTCCTGTCGATTGGCCGCCTAGATCGCGTGATTTAATACCTCTAAACTTTTTTGTATAGGGCTACTTTAAATTATTGGTCTATGCCAGCAAGTGGACGTTGTTAAAGGGCTTCAACGAACCAACACCTGCAAAGCTGTCTATGGTTCCACACTATGAGCGAACTTGTCTAACATTTGTATTCATGAGCCTACGGATTTTAGCCAAACCAAAAAAAAAACTTATTTTATAACAATTTTGATGATTTGATGGGATCCATACCGAAGTACGGCGACAGAATATTGATTGGAGACTTAATTACTAGAGCTGACTAAAATCAGACTGACTTATGAGAAAGTATAGGTTTGATAAAAATAATAAGAAAATAATGTTGTACTTGGAAACAAGTGACGATCTCAGGTCATCCAAGATGTGAGAATATATCGGTCGGGTACCAAATTCATAGGCAGTGATCATCAATTTGTGACGGGATGCAATATCGTGATTCTATTCCATAAATTTTCAGTGGTTCTTAGAAACGTCTATAGTCATCTTTTCCCCTAGCTTATTATAGAGCTAGTCTTGGTGCTAGGTAAAAATAACACTGTATTTTTGATATTTTCAAATCGTGTGGGCATACCTACTAAACCCTGAAGTCTCAATCAAACCGGGCAAAGAAACTAATTTTATGCTAGAATACAATACGTACAAACCTTAGCGAAATACCACAATCCGGAATTATGATTTGAGCTCGAAATTTATGTTGCAATGTCACGAGCATGGCAAATTCCAAAGCTTTTTACATCTTTTCCTAATTCATATGTCACTCTGCCTAATGTTTGCTTCAATTGTTTTCCGAGCCAGTTATTGACTTATTTATGATGGCGTATAGCTTGTATGCTATACGCCATACATATGTTGTACATATGTTGTACCATATGTTGTACCCACAGAACGCATTTCGTTTTTGTCTCCTTAAACTCATCTTCTGTCAATTCCTCGGTTAGTCTTCCTTGAACTTTTCGCAGTGTATTTATAAATATCAATACATATGCAGTTATCCGATTGATTCGTTGTAATTGTCATTGTCTCTCTACGAGTTTTTCTATCCAGGAATTATTATTATGTTGTTCACATTGCGCGTGCAATGCGATAGTTGATGCATGCTTTGCTGTATTCCATATCTCGATCGACTTCCAAAAATTGGTAAATCTCACTCACCAACCAATCAGTCTGTGGTTGGGTCAACCACTCCGGACTCTTTCACCATTGTTTCAAGTTGATCAATTTTTCTGAGGTTATACCTCGGGAGCCACGATCCGCTGGGTTGTCCTTGGATTTTACATGTGCCCAGTGGCTTCTGGGCAGATCCTCTAATATCTTGCTAGTATGGTTGGCGACAAAGGTTTTCCATCCGTCCCTATCTATCGTTCGGCTACTCCATGTATCTGTACCTGTTGGTTTGTGAATCTTGGAATCGCGATATTTTCAAAATGTTTGATGTTGCGTATCTTCTTGTATTCGTTTTCGATTTCAGGTTGCAATTTGTCATCCCAACCTGTATTTGTTAGCCATAATTTTTGGAATATTTTCTTTAGTAAGACAATTGACGGGGAACGAAAACTATGATTCACATAAACAATCCTCGTTCGATTTCCACTTTCTCAGATGAAATCCGCCCTTTTCTAATACGTCCTTTACCGCTTTTTTCAATTCCATCGCTCGTTTCACACTGTAGCTACCCGTCAACAAATCATCAACATAAAAGTTGTTGAGTATGCTTTCTTTAACACTCGTTTGCTCCAGCTGCATTGCTCTGACGGCCAAAAACGAAGAGCATTCTATTCCAAAGATGACCCGTGTAAGATGGTAACACCTCAACCTTTCATCATTTCGTTCACGCCATTAAACCATTTAATTCCCTTGATATTCTGGAGATACCATAAGTTGCCGATACATTTTTTCTATATCGGCAACAAGAGCTATCTTATGGGTCGTGAACCTCAGTAATATTTCCCAAAATTTTGGATGAAGATTCCGGCCTACCATCAATTTTTCATTCACGATACTTCACTGGTTGTCTTACTGGAGCCGTCAAATACTACACAAATATTAGTGGTATCACTGTCTACCTTTGTCACGGAATGATGTGGCAAGTAATATTTATCGCTATTTTGCTTATGTGTCGGTGCTTCTCTCAAATGTCCCATAGTTAGATGTATTCTCTCATCTGGCTAATATAAGCAACTAGCAAGTCATGATTTATCGCAAGTTTTCGTTCGAGATCGAGAAATCTTGTAGTTGCCATTCTTAATGAATCACCTATTAAGAATCTTAAGAATCTTTCTTAATAGGCAGCTATATAACGTCCAGATGATATCTAATGCGTGCTTGCAAAAAAATCTTCACATTTCATCGCCTCTGGGGTACGTCTATCAGAGTTAAGGTCACTTAACCTCCTCAATCTCCCAAAATTTTATCAAAAAATCGTTTAAGCTAAATTCGGATTCTTGGATGAATAATGTAAGCACTCCAGTATTTTCAGCAATGTGCAATCGCGGTTGTTCTAAAGCTATCCACTTAACAAATATTCTTTACATTTGGATAACGCTCTGAACACATTGGATACATTTGACCGACTGCAGTTTGTGACGTCATCACTCCCATTTTTTTTTTTTTTTTTTTTTGGTAGACTACCGTTGCGAAGTGATGTATTCTAATGCAGCACTTCGCTTGGTTAAAAATTTGAAAAATGTTTCAAGCGAAGGGAAATTTTGAATAGTTGGATCGTATGCTCACGCTTCCCTGGAGTCAACATCTAATTTGTTAACCCGAATATATACAAGCCAGATATCTCGTTTATCTAGCTGTTCCCCAGAACATGCAATCCCCGAATGACTTCATCCGATATATCTGTGAGATGGCGAAACCCCCTTGTAGAACCTTGCTGGAAAACCGATTGGTCCATTAATTTTTTATTAACGTGTGAACTACGTGCATTGGTTTATCATATCTGGCTTTGACCTTTTCCCAAGCTTGAATATAATTAGCATCAATGACATTCAGATGCTTAATCTATGAGTAAGCTTTACCCTTTAATAAATACTTTAAGTATTGAAGCTTGTGAACCCTAGACATATTTTCGTTTTCGTCTATGGAGGACGCAAAAAGATCTTTAAACGAGGAAAACTCAGAATAGTCTCTCCACTCATCGTTCATTATAGCTATACCAGTTTTCATCTCGTCGATTAGAGTACTGCCACTATAATTCTCGGTCTTTACACTAAGATACTCTAATTTTTTTAAGATATGTTTTCCATAGCGCGCGCTTCCGTTATTTTATCACCAATTATTCACACTTATAGCTTAGTTCAACTCAATAATTTTTAATCAAATATAATTGAGGTTAAAATTTACTCGTGTTTGGCTCACAATTATATAATAAAACGAGGTAAATTAAGGCAAATCACTGTAGCCTGATCCGAATTAATGAGTAACCGTTTAGATACAAATTAATGAGTAACCACTTTTTTACTGTGTTGTTCTCTAATCTCTACTATCCGGCTCGAAGGAAGGTTTAACCCTTGAACCTGATTGTGTTACTACTGGTTGATCGCCGTATCCAGTTTAATCCCTGTGAAATTACAAAATATCTCAGTCCAATATGCTTTGTTCGCCGTATTTGCATTTATATAATTCACTTATATAATTATTTTAATAATAACAAAAAGGCGACATCTATCTTTTGACACTGTATACAAATCATTTTCGAAAGGTTAGATTTTTTTAGGGAATCGCTCAGAACTGGACATTTTAAAACTGGATATTTCAAAATAGGATTTGACAAAACGAGATAAGGTACAAAACAAGATATGGTACAACACTGGATATTTCAAAACAGGATATTTTAAACTTATTTATTTTTTAAACTTAAAATGATTTTTTAGGAAAGTTCTGGAATATGGCCAATTAGGGAGGAATTTGGCGAGTTCTTAACCGATTATGATGAAATTCGATATGTAGGATGAAAATGGGATTTTCAAATGATTTTTTGGAAAAGTTCCAGAATATGGCCAATTAGGAAGGAACTCGGCGAGTTCTTAACCGATTATGATGAAATTCGATATGTAGGATGAAAATAGGGTTTAAAAATGAATTTTTGGGAAAGTTCTGGAATATGGCCAGTTAGGAAGGAACTCGGCGAGTTCTTAACCGATTTTGATGAAATTCGATATGTAGGATGAAAATGGGATTTTAAAATGATTTGTTGGGAAAGTTCTGGAATAAAGCCAGTAAGGTTCCATACTTTAATATTTCTAAGGAGAGAAATAGAATTTTCCTTCACTTAACGTTTTTTTTTCTTTAATTGTATAATTAAATTTGATTTTAAAACCTTTTTTGGAAAAACCTCTGGAATATGGCCAGTAAGGTTTCATACTTGAATTTTTTTTAATTGCTGCTTTTCTCATCTTATTAAAATAATCATTGACTTGATCGAGTTTACTGTCAGTAAAATTTATCTTCATCTATTTTTTATTCTTCTACTTAATATAACTTTTCTTCACTTTAGAGAATCTATGTGAGAAAAATTAATTAAAAAATTAAAGAAAAATAAAATTAATCATAAAATCATTTTAAAATCTCATTCCCATCCTACATATAGAATTTCATCAAGATCGGTTTAGAACTCGCCGAGTTCCTTCCTAATTGGCCTTATTCCTGAACTTTTTCAAAATATCATTTTAAAATCTCATTCCCATCCTACAAATAGAATTTTATAATAGTCGGTTGAGAACCCACCGAGTTCCTTCCTAATTGGCCATAATTTGGAACTTTCCTAAAAAATCATTTTAAGTTTAAAATGATCAAAATATCCTGTTTTGAAACATCCAGTTTTGTAGCATATCTCGTTTTGTTCCTTATCTCGTTTTAAAATATCCAGTTTTGAATTATCCTGTTTCGTCAAATCCATTTGTAAAATATCCAGTTTCGACCGGTACCCATTTTTTTAGTACATAAATTCTGTTACATTTACAAAAAAACATAAATATATATGATGACGCAGTCTATTGGATGATTCAACTTTACTTTGTGGTGTAAACACATCTTAATGCATTGGCCTGGAATATTCTAAAAAAGCCGAGATATAGACGACTAAAAAGAGCAGATCCACATTCCTATTTGGTATCGGAATGCCTAATAATCTAATATAAAATAAAAATATCCTATATAGTCGTTAGTTTCGCATCATATAAGCAATTTCGAAACTTTCAAATTTCCCAACTGCGGCTACAAAAATTAATTTGTATAAAAGGAAAATTTGGTATCGATGACATCCTAAACGGTAACAACAAAATTTTGGTAATTCAATTTAAATCGAACCGAAAGTCAGACCACATAAATAATGGACATCGTTTGGTTTTTATTTATCACAAATTTTTGGAGAATTGTGTTATCTCTTAAATGTACCGAAAATGAAAAGCAGTTAGTCGAAATGTTGGATGGTCATAACACCCAATTAAATAACGACAAAGAGATTAAAATGGAATATTTTGGAATAAGTCCTTATACTGATGTAGGAACAAGGATTTCAACTGTTTTCTATATACATAATGATGGAGTGGCACGTTTGGAAAATCGAACGATTGTTTTTATTCGTAAACGAATAGTCGCTAAAACTTCATATAAAAAATCAGATATAGATGATATTTGCTTCGAAAACAGAGGTCAATTTGGATCAATTTCAAATTCATCGATTAATACAATTAGCTGTATTGGAATACTATACGCCAAACTTATACGATATAACCCATCCGAAATATACTTTAACTATGATTGTATGAGTTGGCTGAATTCATCAAAGTGTCCAGAAGCAATTAAAAATAAGCTAGCTATCGATTTAATATGTCAAAATAATAAAAGTTTAACTTTCGTCCAAACACATAAGACAATTACTTTTTACATGAGAGATCCTGGACAAATAGTTGAAGTTCAGCCTCAAACTACGAATTGGCTTAAAATTTTGGGTTTGGTAGCTGTTAGTTCAATTGGATTTGCGTTGGCATTAATACTTTTATTTTATCATATTAAATTTAAGAAGACTGTTGCACAAAACCAAAATAATTAAAATTAAGGATTTTTTGATTCAGCTTATTTACCTTAACCGTCATGCTAATTTTTCCACCAACATTTATTTATGTCGCACAAAAACATGCAATATATTTCAATATATGAAAATGAAAAATAAAAATATTGATCACAAAAAACTGATTTATTCAATCTTTTCTGAGGCCGAAGCTCGCTCTTTCCCGATTTATTATAACGTTCTACTCTATACCATAACCAAATCGAGTACGCACATCCATCCGTGGATTCGGCCTATGGATTCGGCACTCCAACAGGGGATCATAGTTGTGCTCATCGTCATTACCGATCGTAATCAAGTGGCGAAACATTCTTTATTCAACCCTTTCCCATTGAGATTTGAACCAGGGAACCTCCCGACAGTGTTTTACACTGTAGTTTTAACCACTGTACCAATTGCTCGGTTATTTTCTTTATATATGAACGCATAAATTACGATGGAATCGTTCGATACGCTCATTTCATTGTTGATGATAAGGAGTCGTTCTTATTTTATGAATACCAACATCCTTGTCAATTCTCGAAATAATGAAAACTCGAATTGAGGACCTTAGTCACTAGTGAGTTCCAAATCAATGGAATACCGAATCTAACGATGCAGTTTGACAATATAATGCTTTTGTACCAGTTTTAGTAGTAGAATAATAAAACAAAATAGCTCCAGTCCACCGCATAAAACGATCGATTCCTATTAGTTATTGCTAAAGAACCTAACAATCGATGTCGATTTTGTTAAAACGGTAAGACGGTAATTCGAATCCTTGGAATTCTGACTGAGTTTGCCTTATTATTTGTGAGCAAAGGGAACAATCCATGTTCATAGATGGCCAAAAATATAGAGCTGCTATACCTTTTGCCTGGAAGCCCTAACTCCCAGATGAGTTATTTTATGAATGTTATTATAAAGTTCATGTCTCATCGGCTCTGGGATATAAAATCGAGGTAACAAGGTAAAAGTTGCGCACCATATTGATTTTGAGTCAGCATTAAGTGAGATTTTAGCTGAGATCTGCTCTGGCATCTTACAGTTGATCGTATACGACTTCCAACATCAATGTAAACATCAACATGTTGGTATTATATTCTATTCTATTGATAACTAGAGAGGCAAAACTGTAAAATAATTTTACAAAAACTTGTTTAGAAACAAATTGGGCTCTTCTGAAGCCAATACCAAGTTCGGCTTCTTATACTAGTATATGCGTAAGCTCGACTTATTGGCAATGATTCAACCTGCGCTAGTTAGGAGGACCCACCATTAAAACATTAGACCGACCACCTTGATCATTAAGGCATATGAGATTGAGAATGGGTTATTGGGTATATTGGCATTTTTGTGATTTTTTCGTTGACGGTTTCCATATTTAGATCTCTATGTAAATTATCATTTCTAATAAACCAAGGTGCATTGACAATGCATCGTAGTACTTTGTTCTGGAATGTTTGTATAATCTTAACGTTAGTTTTCTTTGTGTATCCCCAGAGCCATAGTTCCACACAGGCTTAAGTATTTGCCTTTATAAAAGCAGCTTATTGTGAATGGCAAGCTCACTGTTTCTTCCAATGAGCCAATACATTTTTATGAACTTTATAACCAGTTCTGGCCTTTTTTCTTGATATGCTTTTTCCATTTTAACTTGGCGTCGAGCGTTATACCCAAGTATTTTGCCGTGTTCGCATGTGGTATTTCCTGCCTATTTATGTAAATAGGTAGGTGATTTACTTTTAGATATGTGAAGGTTGTGTGACCTGATTTTAGCTAATTCAATTTTATTCTCCATTTGTTTGTCCAGTGGACTATCTCATTTACTGCGTGCTGTAATTTGCTGGTTGTCTCTTCGATTGTACTTCCAACCGCCAAAATTGCTGTATCATCCGCAAAGGTTGCTATTTCTGTTTCTCCAGTAAAAGGTATGTCATTCGAATAAATCAAATACAATAATGGTCCCAGCACGTTCCCTTGTGGTACTCCTGCTTCAATTCTCTTGAGTGATGAGAACTGTCCTTCATATTTCATTCTGAAATATCTCCCTTTATTGTATGATTTTAATATCTCATAAAACTGCTTAGGGAGGTCACGATGTAATTTATATTTCAGTCCTCGATGCCAGACTCGATCAAAGGCCTGGGCAACATCAAGGGAAACTCCTGAACATACCTTTTTGTTTTCAAGCGTCTTCTCAATCTGGTGGAGTGTTTCTCTCTGAAACCAAATTGGTGAGATGGTAGCAGGTGTCTTTCTTCAATCAGAGGTTTCATTCTTTTGGAGTAGTTTTTCAAACAGCTTGGACAATGATGGTAATACAGATATAGTTCTGTAAGAGGTTTTGTCATTTGGTGGCTTATTAGGCTTGGATATCATAATAATTTCTACTATTTTCCACTGCTGATGAACATATTTCCTTCTAAATGCAATAAGATCGTATCCAGGAGTTTTTTTCGCATTTAGATTATGTTTGATTTCATTTTTGAGTTCTTTCATTGTAACTGGTCGTATGTCTAACTCGTCTTCTTTTTGCATTAGAAAGGTGTAAACGTCAAAAGTTTAAACTTTTCTTCCAGAAGTTCAGCAAAAAGATCAGATTTATTTTTGGGACTTTTGGACCAACCTGCTTTTTTGATTGGTGGCATCTGTGGTTTTGGTTTTTTAAGTCGTTTTGTAGCTTTCCATAAAGAATACTCACTTTCTTTGTGGCCAGACAGACTTATTAAATATTTGTTGAAGCTTACCGCTTTGGTTTCTTGTCTTAACTTCTGCAGTTTGTTTTTAAGCTGATCGAAAATAGTTTTGCTCTCTGGTGCTCGATTTCTATGCCAGATTTTGTGAGCTCTCCGTTTTTCTCTGACCAAGTTTCTTATTTCCTGTGTATTTGTTTCTTTCTTGTGAGGTTTATTTTTGGCAGGAGGAGTGCTTTTACATGCTGCTATCTGAATATTGTTTATGAGCAGCTCTACTTTTTTTTCAAGTTGTGTTTGGTTTTTGATTGGGACTTGAAGATCAATACTTTCCTCAATTAACAGTGCGAATGTTTCCCAATTGGTCTTTCCGTTTGTTAACCTTGGTGGCTTTTTGTTTATTGATTCACTGACCGTAAGTATTATTGGAGAATGATCCGAAGATTAACCTTCATTATTTTCAATATGGATATAATTTTCAGAAATACCTTCAGCTATGAAGAAGTCAATCACGTCTAGTATTTTGTTTGTGTCCGTTGGTCAATAAGTAGAAATACCACTTGTATCAAACCCGCAATTTATTGATATCCAGCTTCCAAAAGTTCACTGCAAAATTAATGCCACAAATCGAAATTCCAAAAATCCAGAAAATTCAAGATGTTATAAGCCCATCAAAACTGTCAAATTTAGGCCATAAAACGAAAACTCACAAAATGTGGAGATTTTAAAATGGTTAGGCCATCAAAACTGCAAAATTTATGCCATAAATCGAAAATCCCCAAAATCCAGAAAAAGCAGGACTATTAGCCCATCAAACAAATAAATTGTGTCGGGAAAATGTGCTTCTCAATTATACGAAAAATGACAACTAACTCCAGTTTATGAGGAGAAGTTGGAAAGCAACTCCAATTTATAAATAGAAGAAACAACGGAACATTAAGGATCAATTTTGGAAAACTTTTGTACTTTACGACCAAACCGAGGTTATGAGGCAAGGAAACGCGTAATTTGCATCAATATTAACAAAGATTGATAATCGAGATAAGTCAAATGATACTGGACTAGCGTCCATAGAATTAAGATTCGTCCCGTAATGAAATTGTCTATACACGTACAGTCACAGATATCCTCAACCTTTGGGTTATGTAGCTCTGTTGAGAGTCACTAGTCTTGTAGCTCAATTCAGCCAACGATTCAAATAAGACGCAGGCACGTTACAAGAAGAGCCTAGCGCATGGACTTGACTATGAGTTAATTGTCAACACGCACTACATTAATACATTAAACAACAATTTTAATAGTTCTTTATATTGAAGGCGCGGTTTATTTTTGTTTAAATACCGTGAGTTTGTAAGTTAAACCACAAGCAATTGGACCAATATGACGCATATACCACTCAGCAACTCGATCCACCTCGATCCAGCATTATCAAACGACCAAAATATTACCCAGGACACACCGAAGTCTGCAGACGAGTTAGAGATGCGTATTCAGAACGAAGTAAGACAAACATTAGCGGCATCAGTTCCAGAGCAGTCAACGTCACAGCCTAGTGAAGTACCTCGGCCATACGTTGAATACATTGCATCTGTAGCTGTCAAATTGGTACCATTGACATCGCAGGACCCACGAATATGGCTCGCAGCTCACATTTAGAAAAATTACATCCGAAGTAACCAAATATCACCATCTCCTTGATACACTTAACGACCGAGTCGTTAACGACGTCAGCGACATTATCGTCGGTCCCCGTTTCTGCACACGATTCTCCGATATTAAAAATGCAATTTTGGATAAATCATGTGAGTCAAAACAAACTCAAATTCATCGGCTACTACAAGGATTTGAGTTGGGTGACATGAAGCCATCGCAGTTGCTGGTAAAATTACAAGCTTTCGGTGGTTCTAAGGTCAAGGACGAAGTCATTAAGATAATCTGGATGAAGCGTTTACCGGTTTGGGCACAAGAAATTTTAGTACCAAGGTTGATTCGTTATCGGTAACAAAACTGGCTGAGTTAGCAGACAGAATTCTTGAAACAGTGGTTCAAACCCAGGTGATGTCGATTAACTCATCACCGGTTATGAACAATAACCCTTCAATTACTAATCAAGTTAGTGAAATCCTTCGACGATTGGGTAACATGGATCGCACTTACCAGAGGAGTTGTTCTCGAGATACAAGCAGAGCGCGGAGTGATTCAAACAAAAGTGATTTTTCGAGCAGTCAGCAGTCTCCATCAGAGGATAAAAATACACCACGATTATGTTTTTTTTTTCATTGCCGATTTAAAGAAGTAGCTCGAAATTGCAAAACGAATTGCCCCAAGTAAGCATAACTTAAGTTAAAAAACTGAATTCTTCAGCACAAACGGCGACTTGATCCGGTAAATTTTATAACTGTCGCCTTAAAATCTATGATGTCTTCAAACAAAACATTCTCAATTGACACTGGAGTGGACATATCCGCCACACAAGATTACAAGTATAGCTAAAGGCGATCAGAGAAAACTTAACCCTGATTTTTATTTATATGCAGCAAATGGGTCGCAACTTAAAACCTTTGGAAATCAACGAATCAACAAACCTCGACGAGTGAGCACAGGACAGCTGGCAATAGCTAAAAGAGAATTCGACTACATGATCAAGCAAGGTATTTGTAGACGAAAACTCAACTAAGCAAAGCTACACTTTTAGTCCACCCTTATGCTTAACAGCTAAATTAGCAGGAATGGTTGATGCATCCAACACAGTAATTGGAGCTGTAATATGATTTAAGGTCCGCTTCCTATATTTTATAGGTCAAATGACCGACATCCAGCATATATCTGGATGTGATAACGTGGTCGCTGATACTCTATCACGGTTGGATAGTATCACCTGGCATGAATCTATCAATTACGATGCAATTGCAGATGCGCCGCAATATCTGGTTTACGGACTTAAAAAATTACACGAATCATCAACCGAACTACAATTTAATAATTCCAGGAACATTTAATTCCGCGAAATTTTTGATATGTGATGTTTCCTTAAGCAAAACGCGTCCATATATTCCCAGGGATTTTCGTAAAGCAGTTTTTGAAGCTACCCACAACTTATCACATCCAGTAGTACAAACATCAGTGAAAACCATGACGGACCAGTTCGTGTGGCTTAATATTAAAAGAGACGTAAAACGAATGGCTCAGTGTTGTTTGGCGTACCAACGGTCGAAATTACCAAAACACACCAAGAGTCCGTTTGGAAATTATTCACCGGTAGTGAAATGATTTTCAGAAATCCATCTAGACATAGTTGGTATATTACCAGTGGACTGAAGCAATTCCAATTCCGGATATCAGAGCCGAAACGGTAGCAATCGATGTATTTAATAATTGGATTTCTCGGTGTGGGGTACCTTCTTCGGTAGTAACGGTAGTACCAAGGATCACAATTCGAATCAGAACTTTTTTGCTGAATTTTCCAAATTATTAGGGTTCGAACACAAAAGGACTACGGCGTATAATCTAAAATTCAACGGATTCATAATAAGAATTCTTTTAAGAAATGTATTAGGAAACTGGAAACTGACTTCAGTGCAAAGGCTAATTTCAATTGAAATTGGTATACATTTCAATTCACACTAAACTTAAAATGTATATTAATTAAATTTAAAAAAAGCGATTTAACGCTAAAATCAAGTGATAAAACCGTTAAACTGACAAATTACGTCATTAAATTACATGAAAATCAAATTTATATACCAACTTTTTACGAAATTTTACAATTATATCAATATTTGTTATGAAATGAGCAACTTTAATATATTTGGTGACTGAAGCGAGCATGAACGAAAGTTTATTATGCAGACATATGGGAAAATAAATTGACATCGGCATCTCATCCGTGGTGAATGCAATAACATTTTTCCATACGTAGATTTACAGAAGTTTTTTAAAAAGGGCCATATTGTGGCGAGACGTTATACATTCAGGGGAAAAATATATACAAATAAAACCATTTTCAATGAGGTTTTCGAATTTTGACCAATATATATTTTTATTTTTTTAAGTTTTCTTTACATTTTAAGATTCTTTTTTTTACATTTTATTTTGAGTAGGTGCAATAGTTGCATTAAATTTAATATGATAAAATATAAATACTAATGCCATTACAACAAAACTTATGGCTATCAAACCAACAATTACATACCACTTCACAGTTTGACGGCCCTTAACTGTTTTTTCAGAAGCTCTCGAATAAAACGTTATAGTATTATGTGGTTCGATGTCACTTAAATTTGTATTATTTTTCAACACTATTTGGACAGTTTTTTTATTTTTAAATAATTCTGGACACATTGAATAATTCAGCCAAACCATACAATCATATTTGAAGACTACTGCAGATGAGTTAATCAGTGCAATTTGAGCGTATGGTGTTCCAATACCGTTAATTGTATAATGTGTTGTCTTTGTTAAAAATCTGGATCCGAAGCAAATGTGGTACAATTTTAGCTGTCTAACATTTGGATTTGTAAAAATATTACGAATAAAGCTAATCGTAGGATTTTCTACAGGTGCCGAATCATCATTATGTATATAGAAAATAGTTGAAATCTTTTTTTCTAAATGAACATGCGAACTTATTATCATATAATTAATTTCCTCTCCTTTGTCGTCTAATACGTCACTAGGCGCGCTATGGTCTTTCAACATTTCGACTAACTGCTTTTGGCTTTCGGTACATTCAAATGATATTACAATTTTACAAAAATTTATGATAAAAAAAAACCAAACAATGTCCATCGTTGGTGAGGAGTGACTTTTTGTTCGACTGAAATTGGTCGTGTGGAATGGGGGTGGTCAACGATATCAATTTTTCCTATTACAAATATAAGATTTTGTATTGGATACTAATAATGACAGCAATTTGTAAAATTGAAATGTTTCGAAATTGTTTAAGGATGGGGAACCGAAGGTATCCTAAAGCATAGTATTATGTAACAATGGGAAAATGAAAATTTTACCAATAATCGTAGGCACAGGATTTTGATGTGTTCATTAAAATATGCGTTCGTTGATAAATGGCAAGTGACCGCTTTCCTTTGCACAGCATACAAATGTCTTACATAATATCGAAGATAATCACTCCACTGGTGGAGTAAATTAAAGAAAGCTTTTTCGCTTGGGATAATTCTGTTTAAATATTACGAAACAGCTTGTGACGTAGTCCAGTGTTCTTGGATTTTCAGCAAGGATAACTTATGACTTGCTTTGCGATATCTGAGAATATCTGCTATCAGGAATTTGCTCTGGTCAGTCTAAATACTACTCCAAGTGCTCGGGTTTTAACTGTGCTTCATCAGTTGTTAAGACTTGTCCCCAAAAAGCCCATGAGGGTGGTATGATGGTAATTTAAGCACTTTGCTTGCCCGAAAATTCATTTTTTTTCTATGGTAATGATCACTGTGAATGTCTGTGTTGACCCCGTTATGTTCTTTGAATTGTAGATAAATTTTTACAATTAGCTTTAGTTCAACGTATAGCCACTCAATAGCAGTTTTAGGTTTAATACCTCACAATACCCTACTTCTGTCATAGAGTAACGATATATAGAACTGTAGCGAAAGCTGCATTGAAAAAGGTAATTCACGAGCTCAATCCAATAGTCACCACAGTTCAAACGCTGATAGATATCTCTATGCTAACTTTCACACCTCATCAAAGTATTGAAATAATTTACAAAATGCGAGAACAAAGCTTTTCTGCTATCCTAAAGGATGAGTTGAACCTTCCAAGAATCGAAATGGTAATGTCTACTGGGACATAAAATGAACCCCATTGTCCCAGGACCTGTTTTCAATATCGGTGCATATAGTAACTCATCACTAGTTCATTGCACTACTATGCGATGATGTTGCGAATTTTTTACAGCAGGTTCCAGTTACATCGGCTAATTACCCGGAGGCTCAAAAACAATTCTCTGTGTGCGATACAACATACAAAGTCTGATGATTACATTTCTAATACAGCACTATATGAGGCAACAAACAGTTCTATAAAAACAGCACTATATGAGCGCAGAAAGTGCCAAGTCATCTGTAGAATATGCGATACGTTCGATGAGGTTAATATGGAGGCTCGATAAGGCGATGAGTATAAGTGCAGAGAGAGAGGCTTATGGCTAATTTATATAATCCTACAGAAGCTGAATGAAGACACACGAAGGCAATGAGAGGTATAAAGCATTAAAGCAGACTATCCAACCCGTTGGGGGTACAAGAGCCTTTCCACCAAAACATGCTTCTCCAAAAACATTAGCACAAACTTACCGCGCATAAGTTACGAATTTATCTAAAGCAAGATACTTCGGTGCTGCCGGGTATTGTTTGACTCAGTGAATAAACGGCTAATCTACTTCGCCAAAACTGCTTTGGTTTGCTTTTTTTTGGTTAAATTAACTTCAAAGCTAAGTCAATGTCGTGATATCGAAATTATTAAAGGAGCAAATCAATTCTTTAAATTTCTTCAACACATGCAGCTCCTAGGAACCAACAGCCTCATTACATAGAATAATGCATTTGGATAGATCATTTCAGGAGGTGGGGCACATCTAAAATAGCAAACAACATTACAAATTGAGTTCAACATCGATGAAATTTTACGGAGATATGGGAGCTGAACGAGCTTACCATCCAGAAAAATATTGATTCCCGAGCATGAATATTGCAAAATATTGTTCCTTACTACTCAAGCTAAAGATTCTTTAGGTAGGTTTATTGGGAGACTTTCCTTTTATAAAAATTACAAGCGAATAAAAGCTCGCTTCAATAAGCTACTTCGCGATATAAATCTATGGAATCAAAACTACAATGGCACGTAGATTTACAGAACGCATTTAAATCATTTATAGATTAATACCAGCAGCTCAAACATACATAGAAATTCGGCATGAGCATCTCGATTTCGACACTTAGCTAGTCAAGCCAAATATTACAACTACCGAACTTTGAAGACTCCAACTTACCCAGCGGACTCCCCGACGCCAGGTCGAAATGCATGAAAAACAAGGCGACAGGCCTACTGGTGGACCAACGATATCTCCTAACTCATAAGGAATGCCATGAGGCTACAACAAGTGCCGCAGTGAGCATAAGGAAGAGAGAAAGCAGCAATAAAATCCGCCGAGTACAAGACTGCGAAAAAGAAGCTTGGCGCGGCCTTCCGTACAAGCAATGCAAGATACGCTTACGGAATTTATGTAATGAGGTGGACACTGTGAAACGATGAATGCAGGAACGATGAAAAGCATTGTTAATGCGCGGCATGCTTCAGGTTGGGGCTGGCCATTCGGGTTGCTGAGAATTTATTTTCATGACAATACGGCTTCCAAAAAGCTCACTTGATCATAAATGTGGCCGGGGTTGTGAAATTGTGAAGGCAGACTGGGCTTGCCATTCAGCAATGCCCATATAGCTTCTGTTCACGATTGATGCCAAAAATTCTTTTAACTCAGCGAAATGGCATGATACGCTCTATGTCCTTCAGCGGCCTTTCAAGGTACCAAGTTACCTTTTAAGGGTGCTGTACAACTATTTAAAGGACCGGAAGTTAGAAATAAAGGTTAAAAAGATCACCGTTGAAGCCGCGCAAGGGTCGATTCTTGAACCTGATCTCTGGAGCATCCTTTATGTCAGCCTCTTGCTTCTTGAGATGTCCAACGTAGTATTATTGGTAGGTTATGCGAACGATATACCGTTGTAATCACGTCCAGACATTCCTACTTGGCTGAAACTTAACCAAGTTATGAGGAGAGTCAATACTTGTATGATTGAACTCGGGTTGCAATCGGCGATTCACACAGAATGGGCAAACTGATGTCTCCTCAATGATGATACTATGGAGGAAAACAGGACACTGCATGTCTCACCTTATTCGGTGTGATAGGTTTGACGAGGAAAGAAGGCAGTTTACTTCTGCAACGGTTATATGCATCCTTAACGTTATTTTTAATAGGCAGGTTAAATTTATGACTCTACGAAATCTCAACTATTCTATTAACACTATTCTTCTAAGTTTTTAAAAACCAATTTGTCATGACGTTACACACTTAGGGAAAAATATAAATAAATAAAACTATTTTCAATATAATTTTAGAATTCGGGACAATTTTCGATTTCGGGTCAATTTTTATTTTTCCTTTTCATTTTAAGATTTCAACTGCTTGAAATCTGTGGTGCTACAGTCGCATTAAATTTAATACAATAACATACAAATACTAATACCATTAAAATGGAACTTATAAAACCAATAATTTTAGCCCAATCCACAGTTTGACGGCTTTCAATTGTTTTCTTAGAAGCTCTCGAAGAAAAAGTTATTGTTTTGTGTGATTTGATGGTACTGAAACTTTTATTATTTTGACACACCAAATCGACAGTTTTCTTATTTTTAACTGCTACTGGACACTTTGTTGAATTCATCAAACTCATACAATCATATCTGAAGACTACTGCAGATGAGTTGATCAGTGCAATTTGAGCGTATGGGATTCCAATACAGCTGGGTGCCAATGGTGCTGATTTAAAACTGGTTCCGAAACAAATGTGATACATGTCTGCTTTTAGATGAGTCGTAAAGAGTTTACGAATAAAAATAATCGTTGGGTTTTCTACAGGTGCCACGTCACTATTATGAACATAGAAGATAATTGAAATCTTTTTTTCTAAATAAATATGCGAACTAATTGCCATATAATTAATTTCCATTTCTTTATCATCCTCTAACTGATTGCTTTGATCTACCAACATTTCGACTAACTGCTTTTCATTTTTGGAACATTGCAAAGATAATATAATTTTCCAAAAATTGGTGATAAATAAAAACCAAACGATGTCCATGGTTGCTGCAGTGTAACTTTTGGTTCCACTAGAATTGCTTTACTAAAATCAAATGGTAACAGTGTTGTCATCGATAGCAATTTCTACTATTATTCCAATTAAATTTTGTATTGCAAACTAATAATGATAGCAATTTGTTAAATGGAAAAGTTTTGAAATTGTTGAAGAATGAGGAACTAATGGATTTTGACAATAAATAGGAAAATTGAAAATTTTACCGGACATTTTTTAGGCGCAGGATTATTATTAGAGAATTAGGTAAATTAAGCATCCGCCATCCACACAGTTGCGCTATACAAGTTCTCCAAGTTAAAAAACTGTTAATTTTGTCGTTCCCTACGGTTTAAAGTTATGAAATCAGGAACTATAAAATAATTGATAACTGATAATGCGAGTATAAACAAATGTTTAAAATTGCGGTGTCATCATAAATTCAGTGTTCCATTTTTGGCCTTCAAAACACTTTTGGTTAATGTCCCTTAAACGACGATAAGGGATACTTTTCAAATGTTAACCATTTATTTCTCCATACTAAATTAGTATAAAAGTCTACACTATTCGATAAAATTACCTAAATTACCTAATCAATTACTAGTTTGTACTACGCACTATATACTAATAAATACTAAGTAGTCGTACCTATATGGAAAAAAAATGTAATTTAATATAACATAAAGTAACAACCCACTGACGATGAACATCTTAGGAGCATTAATAGTTGTAAGCCTAATATGGAGAATTGTAACATCTTTCGACTGTACCGAACTCGAAAACTACTTAAATTGGGAGGCTTTCGAGTCAACCAACACCACGAAGTTGATTGATAAAGGGATGGAGATAAATACCATTGAAATAAGATCGAATATTAACGTTAAAACCAACACCAAACTATTTAACTTTTATATAAAAAATGTAAAGAACGCGAGATTTACAGAACCGATAGTAAATCCAAGTATTGTTGAACTTAAACAAAACCTTAAACCAGTAATAAATGTCCGCTTCAATACTTATCACATTTGTTTCGGAAACCATTTTAGAGTAAATTCATCACAGATCAATTCAACAGATTGTGTTGGAATACAAAATGCCCATTTAGTATCATTTAATGGGACTGCAATCGTGTTAAGTTACGAATGTATGGACTGGTTGAATTCAACAAATTGCCCAGCAGCCATTAAAAATACGAACACCGTTGATTTGGTATATGCGCAGGATTATCAAAACAAAGAGGGCGTTTTCCAGAATCTGATTATTTTTTCTTCTAAAACTACAAAAACCGAAATATCAGTAGGTGAAGTTCATGGGAATTATAAACTGGGCAAAATTTATGGATGTGTTGTCGTAGTTTTAATCTTAGTGGTAATAGTGGCAATTTATGTAAAATCTTATTTGACTGTTGCACCTTTTTACACTGTTTGAGTAACATAAAATCTGGGTTTTTTTTAAAATTCTGTTATTAATCTATTACCATTTTCATATATGTACAGATTATTATATTCGATTACAATTTTTCATCATGAGCTTTTAATAAAATATTAGTTTGAAAATTTAAAAAGCTTCTTATTTATACTGCAGCTCTCTTTAACAACAAAAAATGCCTACATGCTAAAATGCTAAAGCCTATACATGCGGTCCAACTGATGATACCGCATAGTGACGCTGATTTTTTGGTTTTGAGTTGCCTACATCTATTGAATGTGATACCAAATGCATCATTCCAAGTCCTAGAACATGGAATTTTTCAGTTCAGATACTTGTTTTGGCGAGCGTATAGTAAAACAGATTAAGGTTTAGAGGAAGGCGGGTTAAACTTTACTTTTGAGGTTTCTTCAACATATATCACTAAATGAGAATAACTGTGATGATTTGTTATTAAAAGTAGGTATACCGTAGCAATTACTTCTGAAGTTTGTACAGCTCGAGATCGGTATTGGTAGCCGATTCCACATAATTGTTCAACTAAATCTATAGGAGTGAGAAAGATTCAAATTTTGCGCCCGCTCTCGAGTTTTCCGGAGCCGGGTAACACCTTTTTTTTTAACTGCCTTTGGTTTTATTCTTGAATCTTTCCAATGTAAGAAACTCATATGATGTAATCAAATCTTACAAACTAATTAAATACAATTGATTAAGACTTAACCTTTGTTAGTTCTTAATATTAATATGCACTTAGTAATTTACTCTAAATGAGCTAGCTTAGATTTTGTTTTTAACTCGCCAATATGGGGGCCATTTTACGATATCGCTGGCATCAATTTTATCAATTGGTTCTAATTTTATTGTATTAAAAGCAAAAGTGGATTCTCATATAGTTGATTGCCATATATCCAAATAAGTTGAAGTACTATTTTATTCAGCACCACGTCCAGGCTTACATTTTAATTTTTTTCCTATATTAACCAGTTCATTTTGACACATCTTAACTTGATTTGTTGACGTTTAGTTTCGATATTTCTTTTCCAAGTGAGGCTTCTATCTTAGGTTGAGATATTTAACGTTTTGATTTTGTGGTAGCCCGATATTATTTTGGGATTTTGATGCTTAGCTAGAATTTCTACAAATGTTAAAATTATTACGTAATTTCATGTTGGTATAGGTCTACAGTATACATCAAATATAATATTGAACCTAACACATTGCTTTGTGGAACACCTGCAAGAATTTCCTATAAATTGGTGGATGCGCTATTGTATTTCATCAAAAAGTTTCGATTGAGCAAATAATTTTTAATGATTTTATAAAACCTTGCTGGTAACTGTGTTTTAATTTTGTATATAAGGCCTTCATGCCATACTTTAACGAAAGCCAATGCCATGTCCAAGAACGCTGCAGAGCAGTATTTTTTTTTGTTCTATAGGGCATTCCTGATTAAACACGGGGCAAATGTGCTGTTAATATAGAAAATCTGTCCCAGTATGTTTAGTCTGTAAAATCGGTAAATTAGTAGAAACGAGCTATATAGTAAACAATACAGGTAGAATGTCTACAATCTATATTATATACCAAAAAAAACTTTATTCTATAATGGTAGACACCTAATTTAAAATATAAAAAAGTAAAAGTAGAACTTACATTATTGTTGAAATATAGTTGTTCTAAACTTAAACTAACAGAATGTTTGATTAGGTTTAAACGATTTTGGTCAAAATCATTTTAGCATATGCACTTTTGAGTTTACTTTAAACACACAATGGCCGCCGTGTTCATATCAGTGGTTGACCATGATGATAAAATCGCATAATAATATACTTTTGAAACCAATAATTAAACTCATAAAAACTAAACTATTATAAGCACATTTATATTAATTTAAAATTAGCTCAATTAAATTACAAATAATTTTAAGTTTTATAAAAAAAAATTGACATTATTGATGCGTCACGGTCAACTGTTTTTTATTTTATAAAATTGGTTGCAATCAGTACATTAATTTTTATATTAAACGATTATAAAGTTTGGTTATCAATGATAAAATTAATTTTAATTATTCTAAATGTTTATATTTGTAATCGAATTTTGAATATAATTAACATTTTTAATTAATACAAAGATATTTCTAACAGATAAACTCATAAATTACTAGGAATAAATTATATTTTGAATATTATTGTATTTAAAATTGGTAAGTGGCCTTAATATTTGATTTTTTTTTTTCAAATTGATAAAGCGCATTAAAGCATTAAGGTATTCAACCAAATTTTAATCAATCGAAAATTCGAAGAAATGTCAGTTTACATTTTTTTTTTAAAATGCTTTGATGTTTTATTAATTATTAAGTTTAAATTTATTTTATTGATTTAATAATCTAGTGTCTGTACTGTTAATATTATACTTAGCTTAAACATGATGGAGGTATACGTATTATGAATTTTTGTATTGTATAATTGGAAAAAATAAAATGATATAATTATAAAAGCGAGGTTGTTTAACAGGCCACTTGCCATTTATAGGTGTGAGAGTTGGATCCTACCTGATAAAAAAAATAGATGGCTGATGATAATTCCGTTTTGAGTTTTAGTTTGATGACAATCCCCGTTCATGAAACAAAATGACAGTGGAAGAGAAAAGATTTTGCTTCCATTTTCTTCTACAGAAGCTGTGTAAGTTGAAAATAGACTAAAGGAAGCACAAATTAGTTTTTATTGGAACAATAGAAGGAACTATTTTCTTAGAGAGACTCTGAAGTTTACACAGATGATATAATTGGTGCATTTTAAAAGGAATATAGACTTAAATTGTATAACGATGCCCTAAATTCCACCATCATAAAGATACCTTTTAGATTTGCCTTCAAGTAAATATCAATTTACTTTATATTATGAGAATCATGTATCCTTTTAATGTCAGATCCATCAAATACATAATTGAGCTTTAATTTTTATTCGAAAACCGTATTTTTTAATATATGGACGGAAAATAAAAATCTGGTAAATCAATCAATCAACATTTTAAACTTAAACTTATAATTAAGTTAATTACTTTTTTACCCGTGTAATTATGATTTAAAGAGATTAAGTTGTGTTTGTTTTGCAAAGAGCAGCAACCTGAATCTAAATAATTATACTTTAATTCACAAGACGAATTTTGTAGAGAAATTTTATTGTCCACAATTAAATTTATCATAATTTTCGAATTTTTCAATTAAAACTCGATAACATTTAATATTTACGATAAAATTGTGTGTAGGTACAATAAAAACAATTAATCTTGATATATATATATATATATATATATATATATATATATATATATATATATATATATATATATATATATATATATCTATATAAATATATATACATATATATATATATATATATATATATATATATATATATATATATATATATATATATATATATATAATCCAGCTCTAATTAGTTATAATTTTTATTGACATTTTGATGTCGTGCAACGATATACAGTATGGTCTGTTAAACAACTAACAAGCGATATTTTGAGCTGTAGATGGCAAATATTTTATTATTCTGTTTTATTCCTGCTCTTTAAACCAATCAACAATTTTGTTCTCTTTTAAAGTTAGAATTTACAGAGTAGTTAGCAATATCTACCAAGAAAGTATAACCTCCTACGATAATATGCATACCCGGTTGGAGAAATAAAAACATTATAAAAGCTTCATGATTGTTTAAGATGAAACGTTTGTCTTCGATGCTAAGATGAAGTTAAATTTTGATGGCGTCGACGGCAATTATAATTTGTATGTACCCATACTCCAAAAAAAATGCGAAAGCAAATCTAAACCACACTGTGGCAGCTGAACAAAACTGCGCTGAATTCGTCGTCCTCAAGACTTGCAGCGGAATTTAAATTTTCCCAGTTTAAGTTACCAATATTTAAAGTCAGACTCAGAGAGTACGTAGCAACTATTCTACAGAACACATCAATGCATTCATCAACACAGCACGAATATTCAAACCTTCTGCATATATGTCATATATTTGACACCTGCGAGGAAATAAGTCTCACTTACCAAACTTGAAATAAATTACATACTTCGAGGAAACGATCGCAATTTTATGAATAGTCTGTCAAGTGTTTGACGGATCATACTATACAAGATCGTGGCACCGCAATAATTGAATAAATATACTATATGTAAGCCTAATTTTTTAATTTTTTTAAGGGAAATTTAAACAAACAACAAAATGTCAATTAATTGATGGTTAATCAATAAACTAAAAAAAAACATGACGCGGTATATAGAAAAATAAATAAACCGAAAATTTCTCGATTTTAATTTTGTTAAAAATTTCTTAAAATTTTATTGTTGATTATCACATCATTGATCGAATTGATCGACAGAGAAAATTTATTTTTTAGGGCCCGAAAAGGTCAAACGCAAAATATATAGAATTTCGCTACCGTTTAATGTCTCTATATCGATATATAATAACATAAACGTACCATTGGCAAACGAAGTATAATATCGCATAAAATATAGTGGTTTAATGACTGAATTATGCGATCGAGACAAAATTAATTTAATTTTTATTTAAATTTAAAATTCTTGATCGTGTTTTTTGATAAAATGTTAAGTATTTTTGCGCCGCGCTGTGTAAAAATAAACAAAACATTAAACAACTACAAATATGGACCGGAAACCTTTATATATAAATATTTCATCATTGCGCCCCATAGTAAAGACTAAAAAAAATAAAAAAATAAAATATAAAAAAATGCATATAATGACATCAACACGCACATTTTGCTGATTAATTTGATACCGTGCACTTGTTGTATGGCCGCTATAACATTTCGATGAAACTTAATTAAATATTTTGTTTAACAAATTTAACTACCTCAAGTCGGTAATTAAATTATTATTTGTTTGGTTTATAATCATTAGCTTTCCCATTTTCGATCGACATCAATTTTACTTTTTTTTAAATGTTGAAATATTTACAAAGCTGCACATTTGTTAAACATAAGATCAGTACAGTAACTGCGAGTGACATTTTCTTAATTTTTAATTTAAAGTTAATTAGTTGACTTCACCAATTTCCTGAGTGGCATCTAAAATTTCGAAAGATCTAACCAATTTAAGTTAATTAATGGTCGTATGTTACGATGCGACCCCCAACATGCAGGTGGAATCTGTAGTATTTATAGGTGTCACCTGCATGTTGGAGGTTTCACACAAAGACTTTCCCTCCTCGACTAAAATAGTCTTAAGATCCATCTCTAATATTTTTAGCTTTTCAATTGTTTGACATGTTACCAATTATTGGTGCCTAAAAAAATAGTGCCCGTTTTGGGGTTGAATCTCACCTAATTCTTTCGCGGTTGTTTTAACGTCCTACTTTACGCCTTCGCCAGCCAAAGCCAGGACGCACGAATACAGGTTCGTTTTAAATATCTGTCTGCACATTGCATTGCTTCAGTCAGCCTGTACTGGCATGGACGATGTTTCAGCCATTGGATTCTGCACTCCAACAGGAGGTCATTGTTGTGTTCATCTTCATCACCGAATGCAATCAAGGAATGAAATATTTTATTATATCTCTCAATCGTGGGGATTCGAGCCTGGTACCTCCCGACCCAAACACCGTAGTTTTAACCATTGCACTAATTGCTCGGTCAGTTCTCAATTTAATGCAAGTATTTTTTGTTAAAACCAGATCATTTCGTAATCAATACACTATAATGTAATAACTGATCGCGTAAATTAAACATTAAAATCAGACTGCCCCATTTCGCCTTTATTGCCACGCCTTAATTAAAAATAAAAATAATAATTTTTTCGCTTTATTAAACATAAAACAAATTTTAAATTATGTCCATAAATTAAAAATAAAAATTTTAAAATTTTTTTATTATGTTCGAAAATGCCAGTAACAAAGCATAAAAATATGATATTTTATTCAAATTTGGGTGGTCCATTGCAATGAAGTCAGTTTTCCCGTAAAATATTAATTATTAAATTTTTATTTTGTTTATTGTTTTTATAGTAACACCTGTGCTTGTAGGGCATTTTCATGATTTCAGCGAATAATCTGTTCAAATATTAATAAAACTGAGTATTTGGCGCACTCGCATGAATCGTCGAGCTGTATTCTGGAAAAGATGATCTTGCCAGAAAAAGTAAAGATTTCACTTTTTTGAAGGGCTAACCATCATGATTTTTCGGGATTTTGAGCAATTTCGAGTTGAACGAAAATTTCACAAGTTTTTTTAATGGGCTTAACCATCACGATTTTTTGAAATTATGGCTAATTCAATTTGTGCAGAAATTTTTAATGGATTAACACCATCATGACTTTTCGGAATTTTAGCCAATTTCGATTTTTGAAGATATTTCACAGATTTAATAGGCTTACCATCATGATTTGTCAAGATTTTTGCGAATTTTGATTTGTGCAAAAATTTCACAGTTTTAATGGGCTAACCAGCAATTTTTTCAGGATTTTGGCCAATTTCGATTTGTGCTTACATAACTCGTCTGGTCTCTAAATATTCGGGCTCTGAACGATTAGCCACCAAAATAGCATCAATGCGTTTGTATAAACAAACGTCAATCCTTTTGTAACACCGTCCATGAAACGCTGATAAGTTTTTGTTGCGTTTCGTAAACCGTATAGTAAACTCAGGAAATTAAAAAGTCCAAAAACAGTTATGACAGCAGTTTTGTGGTAGTACACTCGGACTCTGTCTATCTTAAAAAAAAAAGTACAACTCTGTACGTTTAGTGAGAAGTTTTATGCATATGGAGAAGGAGATATATGTCTGGTACTGTCACATTGTCTAAACTACGGTAGTTTACACAAGGTCACCAGTTGTTGCTATCGCGTTTCGGAAATATACTTACGACAAAATGCCACACAGTACCTTTGTATAAGTTTTAACTGCTTCCTATTTGGTTCGTAAGTTAAATTGGCCCATCTTAACCAATACTCACTGGTGGGTAGAAAAAAGAGAAAGAGTTATGTTGCTTATTACTCACCGATCCGTTAGAATTTGATGATTATGTCGAAATTATGGAATTTTCTGTGTAATTTGACGTACTGCGTTGAATTTTTGATCAACGATCAACATTATACTCGGGACCACCGTAAGCAAGCGTCTTCATCAGTTGTCTGGAGAATATATCACTGTTACATTTAGGCTTCCTACGAAACATCATCACAACAATGAACTGCAGTTTTTATTATTGTTTTTTGTAAATGATTTGTTAAACATTCTTAATATCCCAGTCACGTTCTAGAGGTCAATTCTAGAGGAATCGTGCAATGATCACTGAGAAGAAAGCCGTGATATACAATTTTACGAATATATGATATTAATCATATATAATACAGCAGAAACGAGTATTTTTTCCTCACTTGTTTTTGTTGTCAAAGTTAAGCCACCTGATTTATATTTATGAAAGGGAACAACCTTTTATAGCAACCAAAAAATTAGCTATTAACCAGTGATCAAAGAATCTTAGAATGTGAGCAAATTTATGTAGCTCAACCATAATATAAATACATATAGTACTACCATTATAAGAAACAAACAGTTTACCCATTAATGTTCCAGATGTCGGGTCGATAGAATATCGTCAAAATTTCAAATAAATATATGACATTCAGGCGATTATACATATAAAAATATTTTGATTATTTTAAAAGCGATACCAGTAGTGACATCTAGCTCGTCACTTGGCGAACATACCATGGTAGTACCATGTCTATTTATATTATGACTCAACCGACATCTGTTTTTGCTTCTCATCTTGCATTAAAAACTTTTTTGTCGAAACGGAATGTTTATACTCTTCTAGATGGGAATTTAAGTTCTACAACTTTCTGCACTTGAATTAAAATATTAATTTCAGTGATGATTAGCAAAACTAGTATTCTAACTACTTAATACATTACTATTATATGCAAGATCAAAAGAGTTGTTTAAACTCCTGGGGTTCGATTCTGCTTCAATGATATAATAATGCAAAACAAAAAATTATCATGTTTTCATTTGCTTTTATCGTTTTATTTTATCCTCAATATCGAAAACGCGATTCCGGTTTACCAAATTAAAAAATACATTAGTTATGAGTGTTTACCGCATGATGTCAGTGAAAACTGTTATACATTTTCAGTTCAGTGTTATATATTTAAATAAAATATATGTCAAAATTTGAAATAGATTTTTATTGTATACACAAATGTATATAAATTTATGTATTATTTTGTAAAATTGCAGCACGTTATTATTATTATGGTAAAATTAAATATTATTTGGTATTAAACATATTAAATTGAAACTGATTGTTGTGATTGTTTTTTAAAATTTGACATTCACGGAATACACACACAATACAAATATAGAATACATACAATGATACAACACACGAAACACATAGATTTAGGCGCAAAGACAGTAATTTTATCATCGGCGATAAATACGTTTCAGCAACAAAATCAAAATATTTCATTTTTTCACACAAATTTGACACAAGTTTATTATTTACACAAAAAGGGAATCGTGATTTGTGTTTTATCGATGATAAGTTTATCATTTATCATTATCATCGAACCGGAATTGCACATCTGATCTCGTAGTTGAATAAAACTCGGTATGTGTCGTAGTCGTGTATGCAAAGATAAAATGGCTTGAACTATATATATGAAAGTTGCAGGTAGGTTGACTACAATATAATATTTGTGTACATTTTCAATACTATGATAAATCGATTAAATGAGATGGTTGGTTTGGTAAAAAAAACTACCATTTCAAAGGTTATGAGGACAACTTTTGTACCAAGTGATAATCCGATAATGAAACTAATGAAACATATTACATAAAAAAAACGATTGTCACAATCTTATAATGTGTAAGCATATAATGTAGTAAAGAATTAAAAACATAACTACCGTACATACGCCAGCGATAAGTTAAACAACATATCGTGTGGCGCCAGAAGCTAATTATGATGTAATCATTAAAAAGAAAAACGTATTTACTGTAAATAGTGTTGTGCAAAGTTAAAGGTGTTTTTCCAATGTGTGTGTGTGTATCTACCATAATAAAGAAAATAAATGTTTTCTTAACTTTTCAACAATCGGCGTGCAATGACTTAATTTTTATTTAATTAAAAATACGACTTGGGTTAACTCCTTACATATAAATACGAGTCGCGGATTAATTTTTGTGGACAATATGAACGAAAAATCGTGATACTCAATTTTCTTAAATGTGAATATCATTATTATTTGTGTGGTGTTATGAAGAAATTAACATGTCTTGTGAAGGTGTTAATGTTGTGATTTTAATTTATGTTTTTGGTTAGTACCTGATTTGGTTTTTTTTTCTGATTGTTTTTCTTTTAATTAATAAGATTTATGTCGGATTTTTTTTTTTCGTGGTACATAATTTTGAGGGTGGATTATTTTGCATATAATGCCATAATGGATATAAGCGCATATAACAAGTTCTTTTGCATGCTGTGACCTTTTATGGTAATTAAATTTAATTCGAGAAAGAAAATGTAAATTCAAACTGTCTATAGTATAGCAAAATATCACGCTTACATTTTTGGCAGACGTAGATAAAATATATCGACAAATCGAAATTAGCCAGATGGACAAAAACTATCAAAGCCCAATGGAGACTGTCATAAGTCAATTAGGATTTTTTAGTTAAATACTGTCACGTATGGAACGTCTTGTGCTCCGTTTTTAGCTATTCGAACGGTTTACATCAATGGAATATTGGTAAAGGTTAAACGATAGAAGATATCATACCAAAACCTGGCTGCAATCGATTCATCAACAAAGATAGAAAATTATGCTTGAAATGGGCTCGAGCTAGCGAATTTCTGGGGTACATCAATTTTCTAAATCGTAATTGATAACGAAGGCATTTTAAGAGTTGTATAGGAAGAGTTAATTCATTAGACGTACATTAGGCACACATTTAGTATTTTCTTCCGGGTCTACTCTACTTACTAGTATTCTTAGACTGAAATACTGGATAATCAACTGTCAAAATAAGGTAAAGATCATCATCAACAAGTGTATCCAGTGTCCAGACAAAGCGCAAAGTTACATTACAGCAATTAAAGGGCAACAATTACGGCTCCTTGTAGTCGTCAATTGCTAATATTATTGAACTTAACTACCAATCAATAATTTAGCAAGAAGAGGACCACCTTATATGTTAAATAAATTTCTAACAATTAGAGTCACCCTCATCAAATGCGATAGTCGATCAAATTCGAATAAAATTGCATCCATTATCAATATTAATATGATAATATGAAAATATGAGACTATGAGAGTAAGAATGTATGAGAGTATGAGACTTTGAGAGTATGAGAGTAAGAGAATTTGAGAGTATGAGAGTATACGAGTATAACAGTGTGAGAGTATCAGGATATGAGAGTATGAGAGTTAATAGTATGAGAGTATGCCTATTTGGTCTTGACATAACTAGGACTCGCTTTTCTGATTCGTCGAGACTTTCCACAACTGTAAAATAATAAATATTTTGTAAGATGCTGACAAACTTGAAAAATTGATTTAAATAGAGATATTGAACCAGTGTCTGAAAGATTTTCGCATTAACCAAAATTCAGAATTCATTTACATAACATTTATACCGAATAGAATCCACATTTTGTCACATACATAATGAACCAACATGATATGTGGTCCACTTATTGTTACGTCTCATATTATTTAAGCAACCGTTTATCAAATGAGAACAAAAAGCCCATATTCCTTTTGTACTCGTACATATTTAACACGAACCATTCAAAATAACTATTACACCAACAACAATATGAAAAACCGCCTTACACTCTTAAAACATAACAGAAATCACGTTTCATTTTCTTCATGAAAACTTTGCAAAGAATTAATATTTAACAATAAACCAAAAAGATTTCTACGTGAAAATATTTTGAAATTATTTGACAGGTTGATGATGATGATTTATGTTGGAGACCAAAATGTACATTATGTTAAAAATTTTCATAAAATCAACAAATCATATTATGTATACTTGTACTTATAAAAACTACGGTCGTTGAGGGGGTGTTCTCATGATTTGTAAAATATATCGAGGCGAGTACAAACACTGCCGGACCCTCATTTTTTATCGATTTCGGCACAAAACGACTCCCTGGACTATAGATTTGGGTATGTTATGAAAAAAAGGTTTATTTGGGAAACAATCATTATAAATACAACCTAACTGACACAATTGTGTAGGTTCGTCGAATATAAATGTTAAATAGTTTTCTTAAAATTTAAGTATGGTTTAAATAAAGTTTAGAGTTGGTTTGAAGTTTGGATAGTTTATCTATTTTAAAGAGGAAAATTAGCAACTACACGTTTATGTACATTGAAAGATGATGTTAGTTTTAAAGGTAGAATGGCACACGCAGACTTTTAATTAATAAAAAAAACTAACTCGTCACTTCTGACAGATAACCCTACTATTCAGTGCCCATTTCTAGTTTCTAAAATATCCCTAAAGTACAGTAGTTTTCTAACTATAGAAATATATGTTTGTGAACTCTTTAAGAGAGTGAGTAGTGATCACTATAAGTCGAAGCATCAACAGTGCTAAAATATTACATAAAATATAAACCGATTACGTATAATATACACAAATGTGTATGCACTTAATGTCGAACCATTTTCCGTTTAGAATTCGCTTTAGTTTTTGGTTTCGTATGGCCGCATCATTGTAAAATATCTGATTTCTAAGCCCAAAAAAGAAACAGGTACAATTTAATATATCTTACCTATTTACATATACTAAATCAATTTATTTTCCCATAGATGGAAGCACAATTCAGTATTCAGTAGCATGCATCTATGAAAGACCAAAGCGATTAACAAAAGGTAATTGATACCTACACAAACGTGTAGTTTTGTTCATCTTTATCATAAATTTAAAAATTTGTTGTGATATTTACTAGAAACACAATTGTATAGGCATTTTCCCATACTCTTATATTATCATATTCTCAGATAATATGAGAGTATGGGAAAATGCCAATTATAGAAAATGAGTATATGAGAATATGAGAATATGAGAATGTGAGAATATGAGAATATGGGAATATAACAATATGAGAATATTGAAAGTATGAGACACTCTACTAATTTATGATATTTGTTTCAGAACGAAAAGGATATTACTTGATTTTTTTATTGAGTGATGCAAAAATGCAGTTGTGGAGAATAAATTTTGTTTGTGAAGGACTTGCCAAGTGGAATAAAGCTTTGGATTGAGTCTGTGGGTTGCTATTTAAACTATATATTAGTGCATTATGTACATGAACTCTGATAGAAGAACCAGTTGTACATTTCCTATATTAAGATCTGACCCAAGGTCGAAACATAGGAACCCCGATTGTTGATACATGATGGACCAACAATGGCTTGTCAAAACCGATTATTATAATACCTATTCAACAACACTGAACATGAATTATTGGTTATGTTTCTTTTATGTGATTCTAGAATATATTCATGTACCACAGCCAATCGTCATACACTCAATTTTCCATTAAGCGCATAATTTTGTTTTTTGTCATCGTCGATCTCGTTGTTATCTTGTATTATTGTCGTCAGAAATATTTTAAAAGTATCGCACGGTAAATATGGACACACCAACTTATTGTTAATTTTGGCATACAAAACAGAAGTATTTTATGTTAAGATGCAGAAGTTTTTGTTTTTTGTTTGTTATGTTTGTATGATGAAGAAGTTTAAACGACAGTAATTTAGTCGATTCTGTTTGTTTGGTTCTTATTCAAGTGTGCCGTAATAATTGTCAACAGCACAAAAAAACGACAACAGAAATGATTTAAAAATCATTTTACTTTGCAAAACCAGTACACTTCACAGTACGTGATTAAAACGTAAGTTTAAAAAAAAAAAAGTAAAAAAAATGTCTTGACTTTTATATAGTGTGGCGCCTATACCAATTTGTTGATATATATATATATATATATATATATATATATATATATATATATATATATATATATATATATATATATATATATTTATTTATTTATTTATATATATACATATATATTGATATTCAGACCCTGACACAGTGACTTAGAAATGTATTGAAATTATTTAAAAATAAAAAAAAAACGACATCTCAATCAAAGACATAACAAACAAAAAAAAATTCGTAAATCGTGACTCGCAATTTGTCCCATTCTATTTGGCCACAAACCGAACGAACGAATGTAGTCCGTATTACAATTGAGTTGTGTAACTCTCAATTTTGTTCGATCACGATCTATATGGGCGCATAAAGAACACAAAACAAGCCAAAATCACAATAGAACATTATCTTACGTTAAACGACAACAATAGAAATTAAACAACACAAGACAACACATAAAAAAAATGCAGATACCGATCACCCGTTTTTAAACATAAGATTACCAAGATAAGAAAGACATGGCTTTTTTTTATTATTGTTCACTTGATCACGATCTTAATTAAAACACCAAGTTTTAGACAATTTATTTTTTACTCCGTGCAATATTCATAATTTCTTGATCGTAATTTGATTTCGTGCGATATTTTTATGAGTGAGTCTAGCAATTACCAATTGCGTTCATTTAAGGATTCATCAAATATCACTTTATTAGATGATGGTACGTAGCATATCAACAATCCGGTTCAAGCCAACCGGAAGGAGGCAAGTCGTTCTCCTCCTCGAGAAGTCCAAATCCAAAATGCTTGTTTACCAAGATAAACATTTAATTTTTTGCTGGTGATTATAAATTATGGCCTATCTATGAAATTCATTCGACCATCATAAAGATGGTAACCTAAAGGGTTCATCGAAACTGCAATAATTAAAAGGCTTGCTACAAGGTGAGGCTGAAGTTTTGATTCACCATATTACCACCACAGATCAGAATTACGATGAAGCTCGGCAAAAATTAACAGATTGGTACGAGAGCATAAATTATAAAGAATAGATCTAGAGTAAATTCATTAGGAACAGATCTAGGGACGATTTTACTTGTTTATATTGTTGTTAAGACAAGCCTAAGTTGCTAAAGTTTCGTAAAAAATATTCCTAAATTTACCGGAAAAAATCAAAATTTAGACAGTCTATGTTTTTTGATCTCAATGGGTTGTAAATTCATTAGGAATAGATCTAGGGTTAATTTTACTGGACTATGTTGTTGTTAAGACGAGCCTAGGTAGCTAGGCTTACGTGAAACAATTCCTAAATTTAGCGAAAAAAATCAAAATTTAGACAGTCTATAGCCCTGCATATAGTTTGGAAAATCTATGGAAATTTTATTCGATTTTGGTTTGATCTCAAATAACTGTAGATTCAACGTATTTGTCATAAAACGGTTAATCCAATTGATTTGTAATATTTAATCATTTTTTTAAAAATCTAATTTGTATTAATTTTAAAGTTTTATGTCAAATAAAGTGTATATAAATTAGATTTTCGGTGATTGCATGACGTATTGGTCATTAAACGGTTAATTCAATTAATTTGTAATGTTTACGGCTTGGAGAAATTAGCCCATTAATAGATTTGTTTTTAGGGAATTTTTTTGCAGATTACAGTTGAATGATGGCACACTGGAGTTGCTGATAAGAGATTATAGAATACAGAAAAAAAGATGGAACTGATTCAATACCTATACGTTTTGTAGTGCTAGGGGGTGTGATGACCTAAGGCAATTTATGCATAACTTCAGTTAGTGATTCGAGAAAGATTTTATTTTACTGGCGCAACCGCTTAAAGTTTGAAAAACATCCAACGTGCTATCTTATTGTGCTTTTCGCATTATTTGAAATCTTAAAAAGGTACACGAGTGTTCAACATCCACGTACATTACAGAAGTAAGTCACGAAGCGGTTATTACGTACTGACAAGAAAATAGACTACCACAAAATATTTAGCTCGCATACAGTTTTCTCTTGCAACATCTTAACATTATGCGTGTAAGTATTTTTCGTAAATTCGACTTTTGATCGAAAATCAATAATCATTTAATTTAATTAAGACAAAATAATGAACTAAAACCAAACGACGAAAATTTATAAAAAATTGAAGTTTTCCAAAATTGACATTTTCGATTTTTTTTTTTATTTTTTAACATTTAAATCGTTGCAGAGATATCAAAACTTGTACGACCGAATAAATATTCATAAATTGAAGTCCGATCAAAAGGTTTTCCATCTTTCGATATGCGTTAACATGTAAACTCAATGAGGTATGTAGTACACATAACCTAAAAAAAAACAATTAAAGATGATCTTATTTTTCGTCTTGGGTCGTTATTTTAATGGTTTTATGTTTCGATGTTCGATTTATTTGACCAAAAAAAAAACGAAATAAAATAATTAAATCGCGCGTTTATGAAAATATCGCGGCATATCCACCTCAAATTAAAACTGAAGATTTTGTGTTTTTTTTTTTTTTTTTATTTATTTTATTTAATTTAATTTAATTGAATTTTACGATATTATTTTTTAATCAATATATTGTATATGTTTGGTTTCGGCGGTGATGGATTTGTTTGTACAAAACTTTCTCCGTGGGTGATTAACGGTTTGTTGTAAAAATGTAAAAAAAAAAATTCCTTTGATTAATTGGCAGTGAAATCTGATATGGATTCGTAACATGTATTTTGTCCTGTGGTGCAACGCAGTTATATTATTTGCATAATATTCCTAATTAAAAAAAAATACAAACAAAAAACCACTTAATATTTTACTGAGCCTATTAGCCATAATATTCCAGTCAAAAATAAAAAAACAGAACCATCATCTAGTGCTATGCTTTAGCCGAAGAAACGACAGATAACACTAACCCATAATCATTACTATACTCATGCAGTTAGATCTCCTTTCTGAAACACATCTAAAGCACAGTTACATAAGTTTAACGTCACTGCTTTCAGGTTATACTAACTCTTATAAATGTAGGAGCCTCAACCAAATACACATTACGATTTGCTATCATTTCAACTTATACAATAGAATTATTGTAGCAAGGGTACTCAAAGTCGTACATGAATTGTGCATTTACCATTTACCAGTGATAATCTCAATTCCATGCATGACCCAAATGTGCTGCACGATCAACCATTATTTAAATTCAACCTTTAAATTAAAGAACTTGAACTTTAAATTAAAGGATTCAACCTTTGAATTAAAGAAATTGTTCTTTAATTTAAAGACTTTTAAATCAAAGAATTGAACTTTTAAATTACAGAACTTAAATTCTTTAATTTAAAGGTTGAATTCTTTACTTTAAAGTAACTTTTTTTTTTGGTTGTTTGGATACTCAATTTAATTTTAAATTTTTGCATAGTCTCTAACCATATAAGTCCTACGAAATAGTTATGGAATTTGAACACTGGAATTTTAGTGGTTCTGAATTCCATTAATACTTGCTCCTGAAGTAAAACACCAATTTTCAGATTTTCTTCCGTTTGACGATTTTATCAGAAACTGTTGTTGTTCTACTGGTTCTTAATTTGAGATACAGTCCACGCTAAGATTCGATTTCCAAAAAACTTTTCCATCTCTTAGTCGCAACATAGTTAGATATTCAGTGTGCCATATTTTCCAAAAATGTTGAGTAAACTGCATCACCATTTGCCACCATGTAAAATAAGATAGCCTTAAATTTGTTTTATCATTTTAAGGTATATTCGTAGATGTATATGCTCTCTATCTCTGGTGTTAGTGTTTCTATTTCTTCAAACGTCAGAATGGTGGTGTCAATGACCCGATTGAGATGATATTTTGTTGATTTTATGGCAGCCACCAACGTGGGGCGAGCTTGGAGGATTAGTTCACTGACTACTTCCAAGAGCACAACCTTCGTGCCCAGGCATAATGTATGCTTTGTACTTATTTTTGAACGCTTGCCAATTTTGAATTTTGCGGAAATTTAACAGTTTTGATGGGCATCATGCAATCATCGGGATTTTGTCCAATCTCAATTTGTGCAGAAATTTAGCAGTTTTGTGGGCTATCCATCTTTTTTTTGGTATTTTGAACAATTTCGATTTGTGCAAAATTTCAATTTTGATGGGCAGTTTTGAACCATCATAATTTTCTGAGATTTTGGCGAATCTCGATTTGTGCAGAAATTTAACAGTTTTGATGGGCTAACCACTTCGATTTTTTTGTGTTTTGGCATTTTTTGATTTTTGATGAAATTTGACAGTTTTGATGGACTAACCACCAAGAACTTTCGGGATTGTGGCCAATTTCGATTTGTGCGGAAATTTCACAGTTTTGTTGGTCTTATGGTGATGATTTTTTAGTGTTTTGGCCAATTTTGATTTGTGCAGAAAGTTAACAGTCTTGATGGGCTAACCATCATGTTTTTTGGTATTTTGGCCAGTTTCGATTTTTGCAGGAATTTCACAGGTTTGATGGGCTTACCATCATGATTTTTCGAAATTTTGGCCAATTTTGATTTGTGCAAAAATTCCACAGGTTTGAGTGGCTAACCGTCATGATTATTTGTGATTTTGTTTGGTAATCCACACCAACCTTTAAAGAAAGAGATTTTATCTTAGCTGTGTATTTTACGCAGATATCGCATTTGCTTAAAACTTGTCGAACCAAATTCCGAACGCTTGGCATCCAATAATTTTGCTTAGTAATTGCAAGTATTAATGATGGTCCAGTGTGTTTATTCTTATTTGGACTAATTGAACTATTAAATATCTAATCCTTGACTTCGGATGCAGGATTTTGGGATGTCTGGTGGAAAACATCACTTTAGCGTTTTTTAGCTAGTTTTAAGTATTAATTCATCAAGCCATTCAGTCTGTTTTGTAACAGCAAATGTGAATATTTTACCTTTTTCTTCTTCAACGGAGCCGTAATTAGATTCTTGTGGTGGCCAGGTTTTAATGGATTGCCTAAACACTCCGGGCCGTTCCACCATAGTTGATATTGGTTTAACTCATAAGGTTCCAGACCGTGAGAGGCACGGCCTGCCGCGTTATCCGATGTGGGTATCTGTTGCCAATGATTGTGTTATAGCGTAGGTATAATTTCAGCAGTTCTGCGTATTCCAGCGTCTAGGATGACTCGAAAGCCAATTTGAACTGTATACGCGAGTCAGTCCAAGCATAAATATAAAAAATATTTAGATCAGTTTCACACTGAACAGATAAGCAGTTATTAAAGGATATACCAGATGTTGTTTTGGCAGACCCGTCAGATACAAATCTGAAAAGAACTTCTTCTATATATGATTGAGTTGTTGATATTCATACATGAAGTCTTGATACAGTCTATAGAATTTGGTATCTCGAGTGAAACGGGTCTATAGAATACCTCTCAATTTTTCAATGGCGGTTGAAAGTGATTTTCCCATTGATTGAGGGTTTTTTTAAAAGGGCTTTTTTACAATATATCGTCCTTAATAGGAAATTTTTACATTTTTGAAAAAATCCTCCTTGCAAAAGGCTTCTTCTGGTTTAAGAGTTAATTTGGAGTTTGATATTGAATCTAATTCCCAGAAACTGCCTAAAGTTCATTTGCTGGATCCTACCCAGCCTAGAATAAATTTCTGTAATACAGGTCCATTTTGGCCGATCTCTCAGTAGACTAAAAAAATATTCAACACCGATTATTTAGTTTTGGATTGAATCCACTGGTTGAGTTGGGTTACAGCACTAAAGTAATTTTCTTCGTAAGCGTAATCGGATTCTTCGGCATCGTATAATTCAAAGATTTTCGTGCTAGACGCGTTCGATATTCTTCGATCGAAGCATCATCATCACCCGTAGTCGAACCATTTCGTAATTACACTAACCAACATATTTGAATTAATATTGTTCAATCCAACATTTTCGATCGAATTCATAAAAAAAAGTCGCCCAATCATTCCGCTTAATTAAACAACAAACAACTTCATCATGATCAATCTACATTTTGATCGCGCGCAAAGCACTCGCTCGTTATATGTATATGTAAGTTATTGCACATCTTAAATAATTGATTAATCCATTTTAATTTCTCAACAAAATTTTAAATGACATACGTTTTTATGTATTTTAATGTGTCTGCAGAAAAAAAAAACGAACTGGCAAAACCGCGTGAGCAACAAAAAAAAACTTAAATAAAATTGGAATTGATTTGATTGCGATAAATCTCGATTCTGTGTTCCATTTCAAGTCTTCTCATATTATTGATACAGTTGTTGTTGATATAATATATAAAAACAAAAAATTTAACAGTCGGATATGTCAATCAGAAAGTACTTGTCTATATATCTCTATAAACTATGTTTATTATCAATAAAATAGTTATAATGCATTTGACAGTTTTATAATGTATATCATTATTAATAAATAATAAATATAGTTTGATACAATAATATGTAATTTTAATTGATTTTTAAAATATTTAAAAAAAAATTTAAACTCTATATTACGTAAATTTCAAATGGGTGGTATAATTTTTTGCCACACTGTACAATTATTCTAATTTATATCGATATACGTAGATCTGACATTTGAATATTTTTTTGTTTTTTTTTTTCAGCGGATTGCCACCTAGAATTTGATTGACATGTTTTGTGATTTCTTATATGGCAATATAAAATGAACATGTTTAGATTTATATCTGCGCGTGTACAACTTCCTTCCGGTAGCTATTATTGCTTAAGTAATATGACCAAACTAACCAAAACAGTGACAGGTGCAATTTTAATAACTATTGGAGTAACAATTAGGTGGAAATGAAAGGGAACTTTTTTCGAAAAATTCGTTTTAATTTAGCCGTCTTCTTTCCAATATAGCCCACGAAACATGTAACAAAATTACTAAGATGGAGCAATGGCAATCGTCTCGAAGTACAAAAACCCTGATCTGTTCATTTGAATGACTTGTAATCCGAATTGGAAACATATAAAAAGAAATCTTTTACATGGGCAAAATTATCATGACCATCCAGACTTATTGGTATGTCGAATCTTTAATCTCATGCTTTATGACTAATTCATGGGCGCAAAGGGAATACAACATGTTGTAAAACTGTAGTAAAAATTTTCCAAAAGTCCAAGTGGAAATAAAATGGCTATCCGCTTTACAAGCGCTTAAGAGGTTTGATGGCTTTTGATGGGCGAACATCCTCTTATATAACTCCTGTTTCAAAAAAAGGTCGGGTCCTTGCAAAATTTAAAGATGGAGATTCATTTAGTTGGACCTTTTTTGACTCATCTAGCGAAAGGAAGAGGACAAAGGACATAAAAGGCATATATGTATTTGTATACTATTTGCTTAAGAGTCAAAGCAGTTCACCAAAAGATTCGTTTCACATAGAGGCTTACCATCTGAAATCCATTCAGATAATGGGACGAATTTTGTTGGGCCAACAATCAAATTAGCCAAAATAAGGTTTTGGCCAGTTTCGATTTTTGCAAAAATTTCCCAGTTTTGATGAGCTGCTAACCATCATGTTGAGTTTGGCCGATTTCGGTTTATGCAGAAATTTCATATTTTTGATGGCCTTACCATCATCATTTTCCGAGATTTTGGCCAATTTCAATTTGTGTAGAAATTTCACAGTTATGATGAACTAACCATTATGACTTTTCGTGTTTTTGGCCAGTTTTGATTTGTGCAGAAATTTCACAGTTTTGATTTTTCAACCATCATGATTTTCCGGGATTTTGGCCAATTTCGATTTTTTGTAGAAACTTCTCAATTTAGTAGGCCAACCATCAACATTTTTCGGGATTTCAGCCAATTCCGATTTCGGTAGGAATATCAACGTTTTGATAGGCTAACCATCATGATTTTTCAAGATTTTTGCCAATTTCGATTTGTGCAGACATTTAACCGTTTTTAAAGGCTCATGATTTTTCGAGATTTTTGCCAATTTCGATTTGTGAAGAAATTTAATAGGTTTGGTGGGCTAACCCGTATGATTTTTCGGGGTTTTTGTCAATTTCGATTTATGCAGACATTTCTCAGTTTTGATGAGCTATTATTAAAGACGCAGTTATAGTGTAGCTTGTAGAAACTTTGACACTTTGACGATAATATTAGTACTACTTTATGTTTGGAAATCCAATTTTCCATTTTTTCCATTCCTGATATCTTAATGCTGACTTGAATTTGCATTTTTTTTTAGATAAAAGAGGCTTGAGGGTATTTAAAGTTAAGAAAAGTACTCGCTAGTTGTTTATGCTGTAATTATTATTATTGGACCCGATTGCTACGGTCTATCTGACCTTTCACTTATGATTTTCTTAGTTTAAAGACTTTGGAACTCCATCTTATATCTTACAGTCAGAAATAATCCTAAACAAAGGCATGAACAAAAATATTGCTGTGGTCATGAATAAAGCTAAAGGGTAGCAAGTAAGAAAACGGTCGAAGGCATATTTCGTTTGCTGAAAACCATAATCAGAGCTGTTTCCAGTAAAAACCAACTATGGCCTGTTAACATCCACACATTATTATTATTACTTCTATTAATAAACATACCAATACCACTGAAATGGATATCATACTATTATACTCGTATAATAAAAATATTATGACATTTCCCCATTGGGTGCCAAGGCGCTTAAAATCTGACCGATAAATCTAGATTAAAATCTCCAAACCCAAAATGATAAGCGCGCGACTTAAATAATAAATCATGCGCACGTACATTATAAAAACTTGCGCGCATAAATTTGAATTGTAATGCTGCATGTGTGATTGCATTAGCTGTCGGTATCACCGCGCATTAATCAAATACACTTAGGTGGAGAACAAAAAAAAAATTGTAGCAGAAAAACCTAACAAGAATATTTCATTTATAATTTTTAAAGTGTTTTTATTTTTTTTTTTTTTTTTTTTTTTTTTGTTGCGTTTGTTGAACAGAAAAATGATTTATCGTAAAATAATTCAATTTTAATGATAACACGATCGACTGGAATTTAATCGATAGCCGCGCACATTTATACGTACATATATACGTATAGATGGAAAATAAATCGAATGATTAATAATGAATTAAAATTGAAAATCGAATACATTTTTTTTATCTATAGAAATTGCACTATATATATACAAAGGTCGGTTGATAAGTATCTGGCCTACAAATGGATTACATATACTTCCTTATCACGCTTAAATCATCATTCGTTATGAGCTGAACACCTACAACGTTCTGAACACAATTTGTAACGAGTACTTGAATAGGTCTGGTAAGATGTGCAATAACCGCCATTACGGTCTATTTACCAAAATTCAGATTTTTAGATTATCTCATGAAATAATCTTTAATAGTCCAAATTTACGACTCTAATATTGCTATAATCGGAACTGAAAAGTCGGAAATGTATCCAAATGTCGAACGGTTGTTGCACTCAGTTCTCGGAATCTGCAATCATAAATAGATTTGTGAGAGATATGATTATCAATCTTGTATAAGTACAAACTTGATGTGGAAGTTTGACAAACTTGATGTGGTACCACCAGGATGTGGAAGAAGTGTTTAATTTCGATAAGAACATCTTCATTAGGTTTGGTAAATTCTGGAGTGCCCAAAGCTAACGAGGCCCGGCACCTTGTAAATTAACCGGAGGCATTTCTTAATTTCATTATAACTCTTGGCACTTGGCAGTATAGAATGAATATTGGCTGATGGCTGTTAAGTATGAGTAGACAAAGTTGACTGGACTTATTTTTTCGATATTAATCTTCAGATTTTTGGAAAGAATTATGCATCCTTTTGAAGAAGAGAATGATGCATCCTTTTGAAATATTATGAATCTTTGAAATAAAATCATCCAATAACGAACTCATAACATCAAGATACCAGCATCAAGATGTGTAATTAATTATTTAAAATCGGAACCGCGAATACGCAGTCCCGGCTATCAAAAATTCTGTGCACGAGTTATTCAATTCACATTCAGTATGTTTACACTAGGACTTTTGATACCGGATTCATTCTTTTCCCCTTTACCTATAAAACCGGTTCCGACGAATCCGGTTTTGTTGGTAAAGGGGAAAGGAATGAATAATGAATCCGATATCATGAGACCAAGTGTATTGGGTGATTAGGAATAATCGCAAAGGTCAACCCCGCCGATGGAAAGTGCAATGGAAGGGCCTCACTCTGGAGCAACCACCTTGTGGATCAAGGTGAATTTGATATGACGGTGAATTAAATTTGCTACCCACTATCATTTTTCTCCAACTGTATAGTCATCGTTAAATCAAAACAGTAAAATACATTTTTTACATCTTGTATTCATCGAGGTTTCCATTTAACACCACGGAAGCCTTGCTATTGCCCAGTATCATGCGAATTATAATTAGTAAAGTTGGCAACTTGTTGGATACCGACTATTTTCGAAATATTTTGTTCAGAGAAATAACAACCGTTTCCTTGGGATAACAGCTGTTCTAAATCTAGCTATATAATTTTCAATTGCTGCTGTGCTAATATAAGAGATTACGGCACATACATGGCCTATTATATCATAAAGTAACATCCTATAGAGTAAAACTCAGGTTGATCGATCGTCCTAATAAATAAATGGACGGAAAGAGAATCAATTACGGATCATAAACCGTTAGAGTTGAAATATGGGTGCTGCGATTACAGAACTATGATTTCCGAGTCGTAAAACCCTCGAAAATGCAACATAGTGGATCTTCTTTTACGTCTCTTGTTGTCTTCGAACAAACGAAATGTTTTAGTAATACATTTGTTGAAGCAGTTCAAAGCATTGTCGATTTCTTAAATTGAGAAGTAATAGCGTAATAGTTCAGAAATTAATCTAATAACAAAATGTTTAAATAACGATAAAAGATGGAAGAGAAAATTTACCTGTCACTGTGAGTGTTTTTACTCCGAGGAACAAGAATTGTAAACAATTGTTATGTTTACAGTCTATAGGTACGTTTCTCATTATCCGGAACCTATGATAATGAGAAAACTCCTCAAAACTTCTTCAACCAAGCGTTTGGCCAGCTGGTGTCATGGTATGAGATTTTATACACCATCCAAAAAACTCAAGGCCATAGTAGTATTGCAATAGAAGTGATTTATCCAACACAAGCCGTAAGTTATGACAAAATAAATGAGTTTAGTAACTACAGTGGCATCTCCATTCTCTCTGTTTAATCCAAATCGAAATCGATCATTCAATTCGTATATCTATTAGTTGGAGAAATTAAAATGTAAATTTGTCCCCACCAGATGGCGGTTGTCATATTTCTCAGACCGTTAGCACCAAGATCTTTAATTTGTCTTCTCGTCTTTTTCGTGTGGCATCCGGCGTTACCCAAGAGTAGTCATTTTGTTCCGATACGATTTGCTCCGTTTTTGCTTCCGCTAGGTGGCTACTTTTCTCTGATGACAAAGACATGTTACAGAAGAAATTTAAAGAATTTGATGATTGATTCTGAATGTGGGTAAATGCAAAATTATTTCATTTTATCACATTCGTTCTCCTATCAATATTATCTTCACGCCAACACTATTGATAGTACTGACTATTAATTCACCGATCTTGGCGTAATACTTCCGTTTACTCCACTTTACTGTATTCGCCTCAAGCCAATGGCTATAAAAACAATCAATGAAATAAATTCAATGAATTTAAAACGCCTCATCTGTGGAAGATCAACGTTGTTTGGGCCAGTTACCCAAAGATTGCACCTGACCATAGATCTTGATCCCAAGTCAAACAGAGCTTTTTAAGCTCTCTGACAATTTTTTACTTTGTCGAAAACTCGAAGAAAGGATATTCATTACAATTTCGAAGGTCGAAGAGAGTAAACTAGCCCCACATTGAATGAAAACTTTCCAAAAATAGCTATCGCCAAGTTTTCTGGTGAAATCATGCATTGATGTGGTTTCATTGAGTTTTTCGTATCATTGGTGCGTTTTAATCCTGCATTAATAACTATTGCAAAGTTTCAATATTTGCCATGTTGTGGAACGGGCATACTTGATTTCGGTTCTCAACTTAACTTTGTGAGTCGAGCGTTCGAATCAAAACTTCGGATTACACTACAAAAAATGGTTACAGAGATTGGTAGAATCGCAATGGTACGATCTACATGGTGCAAATGGAAAGATATAACTACATGATTGCCAATTATTCATCTTAGTTGGAAGTTCTAGAAAGATAAGCGATTCCAGCCAATCTACGATTGACTTCAACACCTTCCACTATCAGTGATGAAATCAATAGATTTTAGATTCTTATAAAACAATTGGAAAAGGAATCAAAATCGCTACTGCGCAGGATCATCTATGTGATAAACATTTTGCCGAAAAACTCATGCACACAAAGGAATATCGAATTATCGAGAAGGCTTCCTTTTATCCATCTACCTTCCATTTTGGGTGATTCATCTATCATGACTATGCGATAGGAGGAAATCTGGTAATAAGTTTCCAGGATCCGAATATTATCTTCCGCATCATTGTTTATTAAAACCAGACAGCTCTACGACAAGATTGCGGTTGTCTTCAAAGGCTCAGCAAAACCCAGCAGCAGACTCTCATTGAATGATATTTTGATGTTGGGATCTTTGTTTTAAAATGATCTAGAGTCAGTTTTATATAGTTTCGGATCACATAAATACTCATTCAGCGCAGATTAATCTATAAGATCAACCACTTTGATCAAGTTTAAGCGATCTGCATCAAATATCAACTTTGCATGGCTTTGTCGTTGCCAGCAAATCTGCATATGGTGTTTCACATGAAACAAAAATGTGCACAACTCAATCAACGGTTACTATGATCCAAATCTAGGCTAGCATACCTTCAAGAGGCTACTTTACATTACATTACAAATCAATTGAATTAACCGTTTTATAACCAATACAATAAAATATTAAAAACATAATAATAAATTAATTTATAAAGAACCCAAATTTAAAGCCTACATTTTTTTTATCTTCCTATATATAGCTGTAATCTTTCCGCATTTTGAACTCGGTCACAATAAATAAACTAAAACCGTGTTTAAATTATGTAAACACTAATTTAGTTACGGCATAGCCATAGATGTCTATGCTGCAACTACAACTTATTAATAACATCCTATAATAATAAAACTATTTAAATATTTAATTAAATATTTGGATTTGTGCATAAGAAATAATAATAAAATGGATTATGGTGTTGAATAAAATTAAATGGTTTGGATCTCTGCTAATCAGCATATTTGTTTCTATTACCGCAAGGATCGCACATTTTTTATTTATAATTAAACATGGGAATCGCACAACTATATGTCACAATAATTTGTTAATATCGTTTTGTTTCGATAAACTCAGAATAATTAGTCAAAGATGCACATTATAATTTATGTAACATGACACAAACACGATAAAAATGTGAATGTTTATTAATAATTCAATCATTTTACGATCAGACTATTATTTTAAAATTAAATTTAGTAATTTTGGCACCGAATTATTGCATAACATTTTTAACTTATTTAATTCTATTAGACCAAAAATTTAAATGAAGATAAACGATGTTCTGGTGGAGTATTAATACTTATCTGCGTTCTGGTCTGGCCTGGATAAAATCCACTTTACCAGATATTATGTAATTCAAACAAATATGAAATAACACAACATAAATTTAAATAATTTTTGAAAAACAATTTTTTTACTCGCACAAAAAACACATCCTTCACACTCAAAGGTAAACGTCAAAATCGTCGTTTGCGGTTCTAGCCAATCAATAAGACAAAATTGGCCGTTCAAAATAGTTACGATGTGTTTACGAAGAGACCGAGAACTGATGCATTGGAATTAATTTTAAGGTTCCGTTTATACTACTTAACGAACATTGGCCGAATTCCATTTAAACCGTATCTCTGTAAGTGTGTCTGATTTCGAATAAAGGCTGTGCATCTGGAGCTAGCCACAGACCTCTCATTCAATTTGTGGCAACACGAGTTTTATGCAAAAAGATAATTTTTAGCTTCAATTGACGCTATCTTTAGTTCCTAGTGCACACCGGGTAATCTTTTCATAGGACGACCTTTTATTGCTGTCCCTGGACCTATTATTATTGATGAAACAAAATTTCTGGGCTGGGTGGTCCTAGTCCAAAGATTATTTAACAGAACTCAAATACATATAGTACTACCATCATAATAAAAAAACAGTTTACCCATTCATCGATGTTCCAGATGTCGGGTCGATAGAATATCATCAACATTTAGAATAAATATATGACATTTAGGCGATTATACATATAAACATATTTTGATTATTTTAAAACAATACCAGTAGCGACATCTAGCACGTCAATGGGCTAACATACCTTGGTAGTACTATGTGTAGTTATATTATGCAGAACTCCAATTTCACCGTAAATGGACCGATAGGCAACCAAATATCAACATTGGAACTGTAGTTATTTTTAAAGAATACAATCTGCCGCCTATGAAATGGCAACTGGGTATTGATGTTGCGACAATACCGGGAGCAGATGGATTGGTTCGTATAGTTAGTATTAAAACGAAAAGTTGAACTTGACGAGAGTTCAAAGCAGGAAGCATGAACACGAACAACTGGTTGCGCTCTGCAAATAGTCCCGCGCATGACAATAATCGAGTTGTTATTTTCAATAAGTTTGTTGTATATTTCTTTTCAAGACCATTTACTTATCATACGACACTTATATGCATACACAAATTATACGATTACCAGCTACTGGTGTCTATATAGTAGCTGTCGGATGACGATAAAAAAAATCAATTCTTTCTACATACGAAATTTATAAGTTAAGTTAATTTAGAATTATGTACTGTAGAATTGTATTTAGAAATAAATTTATTCGCATTGTTGCAATTGGCTTTAAATTCGATTGGCTTTGAAGTTTTCTGCGATCGAGATAATCGTGATACAACCGAAGTATTGCTTTGAAAAACGATTTGTTTTTATAATTTAATCGTTGGCAAAGTGATAGGATTTATTAAGATCGTTAATATAAGATTATGTACCAAACACTGGGAAATAAATTTAGAATTATCGTGCGCATGTCTGTTGATACAAATTTTGTGTAAAATCTATGTACACGACTTGAAGGAAGAAAATGTGAGAAAAGATAGATTAAGGCGCCGATTTGTGGTAGACTCTACCGAGGTTAATACACGCACTTATATACATTTAACACCAATATTGCCTAGGCTATCTCTTCTATAAAGTAACTTTTTTTCTTCCGACAATGGTCTTCACTCTTTTAGTGAAACAAAAGTTCTTAATTCACAAGCAAAGAAATTACCTAAGTAATAAAACAATAAAATATTGAACTTTATGAACTTTACCGCAGTGGGACAGTAAAAAAATGTGTGATGTGATAAATCATCCCTCATATAGTGCCTATCCACCTTTTTACATTGTGCGAAGAAGATACGAGCAAAATATGTATATACGACACATGATTTCAGGTCAAGCTAATTAAAATCTTATATATTACGATCTAGCCAACAACAACACTTCAGACAAAACTTTAAATAGCAGATTATATAAAAGTATGAAAATTAGAGAACGAAAAGATTTATTATCTGGCGCATGCTGAAAAAAAACCAACAGAACGCTACAAAGTCATCAATCATTTTGGTTTTGAAGTTTTTTTTTTTTGTTTTTTTTTCTAAAATTTATCTATGTGACCTGTGTGTATCGTTTGCCGAAATACCAACCAAATCTGAACACACATCTGAATAAATTAGATTTAGTCAAAGTCGCTCTTAAAAAATTGGTGAGGAATAAATTACCTGCGCGCGATGCTGACAAAAAAAATGTAATTGGCATGTAAAAGGTTTGCCAGTTGTAAAATGGGTAGGTGATTGTAAGATTTAAAAATACCCGAGGGTATGTTGGAATATGCGAATGGAATTTTGTTAAAAAAAAAAGTTAAATTTTTTTTTTATGTTAAGCCTTTGGTTACTTTAAGTTGCTACTATTTTAAATATTTCTGGGCAATTTTTGTACTGTCTACAAATGTCGATCTACAAATTCGATTTCGTTACGAGATTTTGAAACATTTTTTTTTGGACGAGTTAGACATACAATTTTAAAATATTTCAATTGTTTGTAGACAACTTAAAATAGATTGATTGTTATCATTGCCACTAGGAACCGCCGTTGTCGAGAAGTTATACAAAGATTTGTAATTTTTTTAAAAATGTTTATGCCATACATTTCCATATAAGCCAAACTTCCCTCATTTGTTCCTCTGATTAGGTTTCTTGCATTCCGAACTAACTCTTTAATGGTTATATTATGGACAGACCAATATCAAATGTTCAACATCCACCACACCTTCACACAACTCACAATCATTGTCCTCACTCAATCGTCGTTTCCACAAACATTATTTCCATACTTCATTCCTTTTATTTGACTTTTTTAGTGATTAAGTCATCAAATAACCTCATGACAAGCCTCTGTTAAAACTATAAACCCTGGTTCATAGAGCTACACAAATTTGCTTATGAGTTGCCATAAGGATTACCCCTTTAAAAATTTTTTGGTTTAAAAATATTTTGTAAAAATTTATGAATATTTTATAGCAGTTTTTATACTGCTGACGAGAGCTTTTGTTTAAGGCATCAGTCATCATAATAGAACCACTATTGTGAGTGTTATTGGGCTTTCATTAATTTTCTTAAATTTGTCAAGGCTTACTTACCCCTTTACAAATTTTTTGGTTTAAAAATATTTTGTGATTATTTATGATTATTTTATAGCAGGATTTATATTTATGTCGAGAGCTTTTGATTAAGACATCATTCATCACAATCGAACCACTATTGTGGGTGTTATTGAGCTTTAAGTCATTTTTTAAATTTGTAAAGGCTTACCCCTTTAAAAATTTTATGGCTTAAAAATATTTTTTGAAAATTTATGAATATTTTATAGTAGTTTTTATACTGATGACGAGAGCTTTTCACTAAGGCATCAGTCATCACAATCAAACCACTATTGTGGGTGTTATTGGGCTTTCATTCATTTTCTTCAATTTGTCAAGGCTAATTTACCGCTTTACAAATTTTTTCGTTTAAAAATATTTTGTGAAGATTTATGAATATTTTATAGCAGTTTTTATACTGAGGACGAGAGCTTCTAATTAAAGCATTAGTCATCACAATCAAACCACTATTGTGGTGTTATTGGGCTTTCAGTCATTTTCTTAAATTTATCAAGTCTTACCCCTTTATAAATTTTATGGTTTAAAAATATTTTTTGAAAATTTATGAATATTTTATAGCAGTTTTTATACTGATTACGACAGCTTTCAATTAAGGTATCAGTCATCACAATCGAACCACTATTGTGGGTGTTATTGGGTTTTCAGCCATTTTCTTAAATTTGTAAGGACTTACCACTTTACACATTTTTTGTGAAGATTTATGAATATTTTATAGCACTTTTTATACTGATGACGAGAGCTTTTGATTGAAGTATCAGTCATCACAATCTAATCACTATTTTTATTGGGCTTTCAGTCAGTTTCTTAAATTTGTAAAGGGTTACTTACCCCTTTACAAATTTTTTGGTTTAAAAATATTTTGTGATAAGTTTTAATACTGATGACGAAAGCTTTTGATTAAGGCATCAGTCACCACAATCGAATCAATATTGTGGGTGTTAACTGTTTTTAGCCATTTTCTTAAAAATTACACTATTTTCAGTTAGGTAATTTTGCGGAATTACCACAAAATGATTGAAAAATAAGCAAAATAAAAAAAAATGTCAAAAGGATTCTTAATAAGGAAAACAATTGTAAATCACGATGGAAAGTTATGGAAATTTTTCAGAATTTATCAATAAATTTTCTTATATATTCGCTATCATGATTATCATATCGCATGAATCATAAATTTAACAATAAAATTGTGAATTATACAAAATTTTATGCGCGATATATGCAATAACCATTTTTTTTTTTTATATTTAAGATGATTTATTGTTGCTGATATGTAGATTCACTTTGAAAAAAAAAAAATGTTATGTGCATATTTTCTACATTATATGCACATACTTACATAGTATGGTCGAGTCGATTATCTCAACATAAAATCATAATAGTGCTTAACAATATGAATATATCGCGCGCGGTATTATATCGGAATTGTTTTAGAAATATTATATTAATGCTTGGTGTAAATTTATGTATCGTCTTCTTCTAACAGTAACAACAATAACAACAATAATCATAATATAAGAAGTGGATTGTTGGGCCGTAAATTTGCATACAAAACAAAAATTGATTTCAAAATTGATAACCTAATAGACCAACTAGAAAATCGAGATATGTTTAATGGTATATATTATTATACAAATATATATATATATATATATATATATATATATATATATATATATATATATATATATATATATATATATATATATATATATATATATATATATATATATATATATATATATATATATAGGGTGATTTTTTAACTTAAGACTTTCAAATATTTATAAAAATAAGCACTAAGTAGAGTTGGGGTTATTTTAAAATCTTAAATGGGAACCCCTATTGTGATGATTGACACAGAGTGCACCAACAAAAGAGATTGCAACTTCAATGTGAACAAAAAACAGGTTAAACAAAAAACAATTATCATGACGTTCTCAGAAAGTCACGACAAGGTATCAGTTTGGTGTCGCATATTTCAACCATTCTGCCATGTTTACAATGGGATTACAACATTATCAATGGTAACTTGTTTTCAGAGCTGCGTTACAGCCAGATATCACCGATTGGCTATCTTCGTGTGAACCGCTTTATTTGTTCGCCACAAGTAATCTTTAGGGCAGGATTTTAGAAGGACCACGAAGAAGAGTAGAGTGTAACACATTTGACAACATTTTAAGAGCGCCACGTGCTCGAAAAATACCGCATTTATAACTATCGATTATATTGAAATCCCTGCTAAGTCGTGCAAACCGTTAATGCAAAGCCACAAATTGACAACGGTAGCGAGTTTGTTGATAATTCATCATAACTTTTGCTTTGCAATTTAAGCGGAAAGTTTGTGTGGTATCATCACTTTCCACAAGCGAATCAGAGGCAAGAACACCAGATCCTAGCACACCGATTACCTCTTTTAAGCACTCTCAATGTACGTGTATCTTCATATCATGGCTATAAAATTAACGTCAGCGGCTAGAAGATTCAGTAAAACAACGAAGTGATGAAAAGCCAACGAACGATGGGAGCCAACGAACGATGGAGATGTTGATATCAAATTGTTTAAGAAGCAAGCCATCTTAATGCGTCAATTATACAAAAATATCGCTTCAATTGAATACTCATTAGAGACCCCAGAGTGTTCAAAGGAGTATTAGCAGCTAAAGACACTAAAGCTAAAAACACATGGATGTGATCGACCAGGTACACATGGAAATCATGGTAAAAAACGATGAAGATGAACAAGTAATCCCGTATTTTGAAAGGGACTTCCACGGCACCTTGCAGGTCAAGGTGGAAGCAACAATTATAAGATTACAACAGCTCCAAAGAATAACACCGACAACAACAGGATGTTCAACAATCAAATTGCCGACATTGGACGTGCCAAATTTAGCTGGAGACTACGAAAACTGGAGTTCGTTTAACGATATTTACTGAACTCATTCATCGAAATAACAACATTTCGGATACAGTAAAAATGTCTTATCTTAAGTTGCACCTGCAGAAAAGTTCAGCGCAACTTATCAGCCACTTATCAACAACCGGCAAAAATTATGAAATGGCTTGGAACTTGCTACAGTCGAGATAGAGCAACCCACGACTATGCGCTACCAAATATTTCAACTTATTTCTATCACTTCCAACAATACAAGCTGCAACTGCAGGGGCGTTACGAAATTTCCATGACACCGCGAAGAAAATGTTTCACAACATAGAGCGGCTAAATTTGAGCTCACCATTTAAGTCATTTATAGCATTCATCCTGATTTAAAAAAATGGATCCTGAATCTACCAGGCTCTATGAATCAACGGTATCTAATCCAAGAGAAGAAATGGAGAGGAGGTTCCATTCACTAGAAGCAATGGGCAGCACAAAATCAACACCTAACTTAGCTCTATCGCAAAACCTAACTTAGCATTATACTTGCCACCAGCCACTAAAACGTATACATGCCGCCACAATCAGTCCCCATTGTTGGGTTACTATGTGTAGAGAACGTCATGGATTAGAATGCGAGCAATTCCGGAAAATGTCAACGTTAGACAGAGCAAGGCTAGTAAGTAACTGCAACCTTTGCATACATTGCTTCGGACAACATAAATGGGGTCAGTGTAAATCTACAACATGCATGGTGTGCAATGGACACCATCATACACTTTTGCACAGCAAAAACGCAGCATCTTCGAGCAAGAGTATAAGTCAAACTCTTATGATCAAGCAACAAGGCCCTGTGTTATAACCCACCACCTTAATCAAAGCAGCTGCAGGTACTGGAAGCATCGCAACTTTAAGGGCCTTAATAGACTCAGGGTCCCAAGCCACTTTAATATCATCAAAGGCCGCTCAGCTATTTAATGGAGACAAAAGAAAATCAACGTAAATATTGCAGGCATAGTAGGAAACCGGACCTGCGTTTGCAGACACTCCATTAACATCAAGCTAAGCCCAAGATTTTCTGGAGATTTTTCTATGCTTGTCGACGCTTTGGTACTCGTCAAACTCACTCAACAACTTCCCGAAGCCAACATTAACAAAGGTAAATGAAAACATCTGGAAGGTATACAATTATCCGATCCCCACTACAATCGCTCGCAACCAATCGACCGTTAATAATAAACGACAACATCATAAAGGGCAAACATCATGAGCCCATGGCTCAAAACACTGAATTTGGGTGGATCATCATTGGTAATCTGGGGAACAATGAACATCAAACAATATCATATCCGAACAACATATCCGATAGTTTAGAGATTTTGGCCAATTTCGATTTGTGCAGAAATTTCACAGTTTTGACGGGCTAACCATCATAATTTTTTGAGGTTTTGGCCGATTTCGATTTGTGCAAAAATTTCACAGGTTTAATGAGCTTAACCATCATGACTTTTCGGGATTTTGGCCAATTTCGATTTGAGCAGAAATTTCACAGTTTTGACGGGCTAACCATCATGATTTTTCGGGATTTTGGCCAATTTCGATTTGAGCAGAAATTTCACAGTTTTGACGGGCTAACCATCATGATTTTTCGGGATTTTGGCCAATTTCGATTTCTGCAGAAATTTCACAGTTTGGTTGGGCTAACCATCATGATTTTTCGGAATTTTTCGGGATTTTGGCCAATTTCGATTTGTACAGAAATTTTACAGTTTTTATGGGCATCATGATTTTTTGAGATTTTTGCTAATTGCGATTTGTGAAGATATTTAACAGTTCATCATGGTTTTTCGGGGTTTTGGACAATTTCGATTTGTGCAGAAATTTCACAGCTTGGTTGGGCTAACCAAAATGATTTTTCGAGTTTTTGGCATTCAGCTGTATTGATCTTACATGTGATTTCCTTATTCTCGCAATGGTGTTCCCTGATGGAAGTGCCAATAAAGATGTTAAACTGTTGAAACAAACGCGATAAACAAGAAACTCGTTGTGACATATCCGGTCGTCGTGGGCTGCTCTTTATAATTTGAGTCAACACAACTATGGTTTTACCAAAAATTGAACTATTCGATCCTCGGGACAAATTTTCGAACCGAAGCCTTCCCATGCCTGTTTGGGTTGAAGAATCATCAAAGTTGGATTTATCGGAAGGAATTTTCACTTCAACTAACATTACAACTAACATTAGTAAAACTTGAATTCTTCTTTGGCCACAGGTAAAAAGCTGTTTTGGAATTTAAAGCAGTCGATAACCATATGTGAAAGATATGTTTAGTCGATGTCATTCCAAATGAAGTGCTAAGACCTACGACAGACCAAAATATTTCAATTTGAATTTATGTTTTTTGATAAGCAACATTCCAAACCAGATTCCATCATCATTAGCACGCAACAAATTAATTTTCCCATCATTTTAACGACAAAACTTTACTCGCATGTGAAAAATAAAACAATCAATTTGTAATCATTGTATAATGATAAAATCGTAAATCTAAAATCTCATTACCAAGTACGTCTTGTATCGTTCGCATACATCGTTTATCTCACGAGTAAACCTAATTATCGCGCCACAATGTGTTGAAAATTAATTAGAAAAAAAAATAGCAGATTAAAAGGAAAAATTTATCGCGATCTTTTACTACATCTACAATATACACATAACTAATAATTAACACTTTGATTAAGATCACTTAATGATCTCATTTTTTTGCTTAACACTAAATGGAGTTTAGATTTTTTTTTTTAATTTATCGCGATCCTCTTCGCTGAGATGTGCGCGTATTCAATATTTAATTATAAAATGACTGAAAAGTGGTTGTTGTTGTCATAATATTAGTTAGTTTAATGAGTTTTTTTATTATCTAGATAAATTTAATATTGGTTTAATTTATGTTCAGCGTATGTCAGACCTGGCTAGACTAAAAACCGCTGACTGATTTTGAGTTTTATAGTTTTGGACGTCTCTGGGGGATAGAGCCGTCTGATAAAAAAAATTCTTGGGTCGATTCTATTTTCATGACTCCTTAATCCTATGATTACATATCCTTTATTTCATGGTTTTGGACGAGGATTTAACTGGCTTTCTATAAAGGAGAAATTTAAACGGAAAAAATATACTACTGTAAAATCGTGTAAAAGACAAGGAATATTAGAGAAGATGGTTAGCAAGTTGCTTTATCACTAGTTTATTGATAAGACATTTAAGAATAATTAAATAAAACTTATATCACTAATTATTTTAAAAAAATTGAGTGCGTCGGCCGGGAATCGAACCCGGATCAACTGCTTGGAAGGCAACTATGCTGACCATTACACCACCGACGCTGCAATTCAAATGATTAAAACATGAATCAAAAACTTTAAAATCTTTTAATTTTTTGTTCGGTCTGCAACTCACTTATAAACATTTTACAGCTTTGAGTAGTCATTAAGTTAGAGCATGCCGTTTTGAGGCAATTAGTAGGTTCATACAGGTATCGTTCTCAATTTTAGACTATGAGCTAAAACTTTGAATTTTTTCGTAAAATTACAAATTGTTTTGTGTTAATTCTGCTTTCTTGAATGGTCTAAACTACGCTATGAACAATAAAATCCATCCAAAACTCTGTATTCATGGAGTCAGAGCTATTAGGAGCCCAATAAAAATCGATAATTTTTTCTCATTTTTCAACAATATTCAAGGCTATAGACTGTCAACATTTTTTCGTAAAAAAATGAGTAGATTATGGCTCCATAGCTAGCTTTTTTAGCATAACGGTGAAGAGGTCACATTCTTGAAATCCCAGTCAAACCTTTGCACACTTTTATATAGAGAGTCACATGACCCAAAACTGACGCCAGCTTCAGACACTCCGTACATGGAGTACAGTTTCTAGAGATTTGTAGCCGGCCATAATTAAGACAACAGAAGCTACGAGTTTGGTGTATTTGTATAGTATTACAATTACCGATAGAGGCGGTACCTTAACCCTTTACAGAGGGTTAAACTTCAACGCAGACTTCTAAACCTCCTAACTTTTTGACTTTTCAGTCATGATTTTTTTCCCTGTCCAAAACGGCTAGCACTGCGACCTGAAAGATCTTTTGTGCTATTGGGATTTGTTAGTCCTGGAGCTTCACCACCGTCCTAATAAAGTGCTTCCAGTAGAGGCCAATCTACATTTCTCCGGGGTCAAATACCTCTCTTCAAAATGAAGCCATCTCAGTGTGCACAGAGCAACACACTCACATAGTATCTGTTCTGCAGTTTCTATCTCTTCCAAACAGAGTCGGCACTCCGTCTCTGTGGACAGGGTCATTTTGTTCAAATAATATCTCAAGTTGCAGTGACCTGAAAGAAAATCATGATAGCTTCCTAATATTTCCTTTACTTAAATTGACCGCCAAGTCTTTATGATGAAATGTTCTGATCAAAGATTTGGCCTGTTTAAGGCCGGGAATACAGTCCTAATAGGTCAAGCACTGCATTTTTCCCATTTACTAATTGTGAAGGTTATTGAGGCCCACAGGATGCCACGGAACGGGTCAGGGCCAATTAATGTAGCTGACCAGCTTGCCCGCGCAAGCTCGTTAACTATCTCATTTCCAGTGATACCCCTGTGAGGTATCCACCACAACCTAACTTTGTTATGACAAGAGAGAGATTGTAGCAGTGTATAACAGCTTTTAACCGACTTAGAATCCAGAAGTTTAAAAGCCAGTGCTTTCAATGCTGCTTGGCTATAAGAGAAAATGTGGATGGAGGTAATTTTAAGACCTCTAGTCATAATAGTTGAGACGCAGGTTTCGATTGCGTCAATTTCGTCTAGAAAAACACTGGGATAAGTTTCCAGGGTATTTTGATATTTTGTAGTTGAGCCCAAAGACACCAATGCCTACTCCACTATCCATTTTTGGTCCATCCGTGAACCAGACTAGACTGCTAGGTTTCATAAGAGATCCACCAGTATCCCAGACTCTTTCAAGAACTGTTACTACGAAATTCCTGCCAAAGCAGATTTCTTGGGGCATCACGACCTGGACTCTATAGAACACATCCAATTCTGAAAGTTCATTCAAAATGTGCAGATGACCCTTAAGATCATCATGACTATATTGATTCACCAGCTGTAATCTAGCTGCACAAATAACCGCTGATTTTTTGACGTAAATATGAAGTGGAGTGAGTCCGATGAGGTCTTCCATTACTACCGTAGAACAAGTGCTCATAGCGTCTGTGATTCCGAGACATGATAGCTTCTGCAATGAGGTAAGCTTGTTCATAATAACTTTTTGCTGTACCTTAGACCACCAAACTATGGACCCATAGGTTACAATGGGCCTCACTATCATGATGTACATCCAGTAAATCATTTTTGAGATGAAGCCCTAAGTCCTACCGAACATACGCCTACAGACCCACATGGCTCTGACCGCGCGATCAGTATAGTTGATTTGATATGAGAGTTCTAGTTCAGTTTCTTATCTAGGATAACACCCAGATATTTGACTTCATTGGAGTATCTGATAGTAATATCATTTAGACTAACTGAACCATAGCCTATAAAGGTATTTACTTCAAGAGTAAACGAAATCGTTCGGCCCAAAAATGAACAAATTTTGTCCAGATCTGTATCGAATAGAAATTATTCGCAACAAAGTTGGGAGAGTACTATATATAATATTATGACAAAAATGGGGAATTCAATTAGCATACAGGTGTAAATTAGCTATGATGATAAATATGAGCAAAACTTGATTTTGGATTTGGCTAACTCAATAAAACAAATTTCTTTTTTAAATGGAGGAGAAAATTAATTGATTTTTTTTCCATAATAAAATATTTATGGTCAGTTAATTATGGCAGAAGAAATACTTGAAAATATTTTATTACTATACGCGATCAAATGATTAAATAAAATTTTAACTGTAAGTGGAATAAATAATTTTATTACATCAGATTCTGCTAACTACCTGTATATCGATTCAATCTAGTTCATAATGAATGATGTTGGTGATCAAAATACGTTTTTTAGTTTAGGCTTTTTAGGTTGCATCGCCAGAATACTGTCACCGAACTGCATCTTGCCTTCACAAATAGGCCTATTGCCATTTGGGATCAGGCCGAAAGACTTCGTGTTAACATCGTAGCAATACTTAACACTTATGAAAAGAGCTTACCTTTGATTTAGTCAAAGTGCAACTTGTATCAAATGCTGGAGTCGATAGATAGTATGTCCCTTACGCGATTCTAAACGAGGCTAACAAACTTTGAACTTTGACAGTTAAAACTACAATGTAGCCCTTTTTACGATTAGTACCTTCGATCAAATACATAATGAATAATTTTCCCATCAATTCAGATTACCAAGTGTCTCATTAAACATAAATAAAATTTTCCAAAAAAAACATAAAATCATCTCCTATACCTCCTCTCATTTTACAACATATATAATTTCGATCATAAACCCTATAATCATCAATTCGGTCCGAGTCATTGTGCGCATACATAACAAAATGTCACACAGATGAAAATCAAAAGTCGTCCGCAAGAAGATTTCGTTATAATGAAATTTTACTTCAATCAAAAAAAAAAAATCTCATTACACGTTCGCAGGTATGAAATTAAAAAATCAACATAAAAATTTCCATTTCAATGTTGTGCACACTACGCCGCGGTGCTGACCAAATCTGCACAAATTTATGATCGTTTTTCGATTATTACTATATGGTATAACTTTTCCATCATCATCTACATCATACAACATCATCATCATTATAATGTTTGCAATCGATGGGATCTTAAAATTTCTTAAAATTTATGATATTTATCTGTACAAAAATTAATGGATATTAATTGGACATTTATTAATTATGTTTTATGTTTTATGCTCAAGAAACACAATATAACGCAAACAAGGTAGTGCGGTCACCAGTCACCACATATAAATTAAGAACAATCGAAATGAGAAAATAAACACATACGGCAAGATGTTTATAGGAATTGGATGCCGGGCGCTTGTGGTCCTTGTGGATGTGTCCTCTTTTCATGATTATAATATGTTGCTTTACATATAAGGAAAATAGTGTTCGACCAGAATTAAAATGGTCATACTCATCGAAATAACATATTTCAGCTACATCAAATTTAATGGTTAGCCCATTAAAACTGTTAAATTTCTGCACAAATATAAAATGGCCAAAACCCCGAAATATCATGATGGTAATCCCATCAAAAATGTTAAATTTCTGCACAAATCGAAATCGGCCAAAATTCCGAAAAATCATGATGGTTAGCCAGCCTAAACTGTGAAATTTGTGCACAAATCAAAATTGGCCAAAATCCCGAAAAATCATGATGATTAGCCCATCAAAACTGTGAAGTTTCTGCACAAATCAAAATTGGCCAAAATTCAGAATAATTATGATGGTGATGATTAGCCCATCAAAACTGTAAAATTTTTGCACAAATCGAAATTGGCCAAAATCACGAAAAATCATGAAAATTAGCCCATCAAAACTGTCAAATTTCTGCACTAATCAAAATTGGCCAAAATCCAGAAAAATCATGATGGTTAGCCCATCAAAACAGTGAAATTACTGCACAAATTGGAATTGCCCTAAATCCCGAAAAATCATGATGGTTAGCTCATCAAAACTGTGAAGTTTCTGCACTAATCGGAACTGCCCAAAATCCCGAAAAATCATGATGGTTAGCAACCAAAACCATGAAATTTCGGAACAAATCGAAATTGGCCAAAATCCAGAAAAATAATGATGGTTAGCAACCAAAACCGTTAAATTTCGGCAGAAATTGAAATTGGCCAAAATCCCGAAAAGTCATGAAGGCTAACCCATCAAAACTGTGAAGTTTCTGCACAAAACGGAACTGGCCAAGATCCCGAAGAATCATGAAGGTTAGTCTATCAAAACTGTAAAATCGAGATGCACAAATATTCTGAAGACTGAAGACATTTACTTTACGCTGCAGTGGGTATATAGCAGCGGAAGCTGGCAATACTAATAACGCACATTCAGGGAGTCATATATTTGCAAATAAAATATTTGCTCTTGCAAACAGTAAATTTTAGTGCCAAGATTTAGATTTTATTTTTAATCACTTAGTTTCAAATATCAATGCAGCTGTGCCAAAGGGTATTCTGAATGAATTACAACCGCAAGAATTGGAAGAAAAAGTCTAATTAAATTTAATGGTGTAAAGGGGTTCCCTCGCATTTTCCAAGATATCCGAACGACATTCAATTTGCTTGAAGAATCCCAAGAGGGAAAAGACGCTATTCCCTTTAAGTAACCCACAATCAACATTTTCATAATGAAATTTTATAACATCTTGTACTAGGTTTTTATATAAAAGACACTGGCCCAGTCGCGCAATGGGCCAACAATGGCGTTTACTAACAGTTAGTTTTGAACACTTTAAATTAGTTGGAAAGTATATAAAGTGCGGGCAAAAACAAAAATCTTGTTGAACAGATTAGCGCGCTAAAAAGTGAAAGAATTATGTTCGTACTACAATACACCAACACGAACGGCACACCAACCAATTATCCTGTTGATAAAATTGATTAATTACATTATGATTGTATCTAAATTAATTTGATGATTGTTAAAAAAAAAATGTTTAACAAAATGTATAAATAATTCGACTGGTTTTTGATTGACTTAAATATGTGTACGCGATGGTGAAATATGTTGCAATTATCTCTCGCGTATTTTAAATATTCGCGCAACCAAAGTGATTGGCTTTATGAACCTCTTTCTTTTTTTGTTTACGATTTTGTTGCACTATGGAATTCTTAGTTGGATCGTTTTTGGTGAATGCAAATCATTTAAAAATAAATTAAGTCGCCTGCCTTTCAATATATGTAAAATAATTCGGGGCGCGAAAATTAATTAATCCTTTCTCGAACCGCGAGAAACGTACCACAAATTATTTTCCACTTTCAAGTATTTAAATTGCGGCATTAATTTATGGCCTAAATGGATAAAATAATTTTTGATTGTATTCAAATATTTATGATTTACAAAAAAGCAGGGCGAGTCATGTAACTCTTCATTTTTATAGATAGGTACATACATATATACATAACACCGACAAGTTGTTTGTATTTTATGTTCACGTACAACATACAAATTTAAGGGGATTTAAAGTCGTACATATATACAATTATGTGTCTTAATATGGTCTTATACATATTTTTAATGATAATAATACATTAAATGATAATTATTGTTATTAAATTCAAGAGGAGATACATTTATTTCAGACTTTTAAGACAATAAATAATCAACGGAAAATGGGAATCAATACAGTACTGTGCATTGAAATCCGGACGGTTTATTTTTCCCGAAAATGGTCCTGCTATTATATTCCATCTGTTTTGGTGCCGAAGTCAAGAGGGCTTCATATTTTATGATTTTTAGCACTACTTTAATATTTATGGCAGTCTATAGCTTTGAATATTGTTAAAAAAAATGGAAAATAATTTGGTCGATTTTTATCTGTCTCCAAATGGATCTAACACCATTAATAGAGAGTTTGGAGTGGATTTTATTGTTTATAGTGTAGCTCAAACCATCTAGATAGCTCAATTGGCCAAAAAAAAAATTATGATTTTACGAAAAAATTCTAAACTTTGACAGTCTATAGCCTTGTATATTGCTGAAAAATGGGAAAACATTTTCAATTTTTATTTGACTCTAAATGGCTCTAGCTCCATGAATAAAGAGTTTTTGATGGATTTTATTTTTCATAGTGTACATTTTATTTTCGTTTATGTTTGTGTGTCGTAGAAACATATAAACTAGCATGATATTTTTAGAATTCAACTGAAAAAAAATGTTTATTAATTGCCCGAATCGGAGCAACAGTACATTTTCATTGGTTTTAATACCAAACTTTGCTCTTTCCGTGAGTAAACGACTAATTTCACCTCTGTTCAACAATTTGTGTTGACTATTTTCACTTTGGCTAGTTGAGCAGCTCAGACGATTTCCTGTATGTCACTTTTTAGGCTAGTGAGTCGATTGAACATTACTTAGGGACACGTTTTGACTCTTAATTATCTGGTCCCAATCATTTCCAAGCACAATCCAGTTGATCGATCTTTGTTTTCGCGAGTGACCTTTCTATTCCGAAATCAACTATCTTATAGTACGTACTTGATGTATTAATTGTGGTTCAAGGGTGTTGTCTTGATGAATGCGTGTGATCGTAAATGTAATTCGAACAATGACTAAATCATATTCAGGTAAGTTGGTCATGTGTCATCGATGTCATCGGCTTCGGAACAATGTTTTCGTAACAATGATTTTCCTTTGCAGTAATGGATTCCTAATGTATGCGGAGTCTTTCTCTCAATAATCTTCGTGTACTTTGATTTTAAAGTCAGTAAGATTTTGATAATTGATCCCGTGAGTTCTCTCAAAAAAATATCGTTAGGCTTTGCGTTACTGAGTCTACGGAGTCATTTTAGTGGTCTACAGAAATATTGATGAGTTTTTGGTTAACAATTCTCAGTACTCGTTTTGAAGGCAGCGAATAATTTCTATTATGGTGGAGTGGACGTGATCCATAGTCCGTTTACATCACTTGTTGGGAAGGTGTTAAGTTACACAAGAAATAAATTTTTCTGCTGAGAATGTTAGAATGGTTGTTTCTTAGAATGCAACACAATTGGGTACAGCCAGATTTATAAATCAGCTCGTAGTTGTAATCCTCCAATCGAGCTTTCCACCGTTTCTGCTTGTCATTGTTGTTCCTTGGTTTATCAAAGTTTTGAATTTGCGGGCTCCATGTAAGTAGTTGCAAAGATTATCTAGAGTTCATATTATGGCCAGCATTTCCTTCTTATTTGCTGCATAGTTCTCTTCGGTCTTATTCAGCGACATGGAGATGTAGGTGATCGGCCGGTCTTCCCCGATATCTTCTTTATATAATATAGCTCCAATTGCAAATGAGGAAGCCTCGGCAGTTAGCAAACTAGGTTTGCTACAATTTGGAAAAATTTAAATTTCCGTAGAGGACAGAAGTTTCTTGATTTTGCGAAACGCTTCGAACTCTTTTTGGTTCAGGTCTATTTTCATCTTCTTAGATTGCTGAGATCGCTGAGATTTGGCAATTTTTTCCTCTCGTTAAATTGGTTAACGGCTTAGCTATGAGCGCGAAACCGCGGATAAACCGCCTGTAATACGAGATCTTTGGAATACTCCGGTTTTCTGATACATTGAATGACAAATACCATTTTTTTAAACCATTTTAGATAGCCTAATTTATGAAAAATGTTGACCGTCTATATCCTTGAATATTGTTGGAAAAACGGGAAATTTTTTTTCGACTTTTATCTGACTGCAAATGGGTCTAACTCCATGAATAAAGAGTTTGGAGTGGATTTTTTTGTTCATAGTGTAGTTAAGACTATTTTAGATAGCCCAATTGGCGAAACAATTTTTATGATTTTACGAAAAAATTCAAAATTTTGACAATTTATCGCCTTAAATATTGTTGTAAAAATAGGAAGTTTTTTTTCGACTCCAAGTGGGTCTAACTCAATTGATAAAGGGTTTGGGATAAATTTTATTTTTCAAAGTGTAGTTAAGACCATTTTAGATAGTCCAATTGACGAAAAAATGTTGACAGTCTATAGCCTTGAATAAGGGTGAAAAATGGGGAAAAAATTTAGATTTTTATCTAACTCCAAATGGCCAACAAAATCCATGCCAAACTCCATGAATAAAGAGTTTGGCATGGATTTTATTTTTCATAGTGGAGCTTAGACCGTTTTAGATAGCCCAATTTAAGAAAGACGTTGACAGTCATGAATATTATTGGAAAAACGAGAAAATTTTTTTGACTTTTATCTGACTCCAAATGGGTCTAACTCAATTAATAAAGAGTTTTGAGTGAATTTTATTGTTCATAGTGTAGTTAAGACCATTCTAGATAGAGAACAATTGAAAAAACTGCAAAATTTTGACAGTCTATAGCCTTGAACAATGTTAAAAAATAAGAAAAAAATCAATTTTTATCGATTTTAACTCCAAATGGCTCTAACTCCATGAATATAGAGTTTGGGATGGATTTTTTTTCATATTGTAGCCTTAGCCCAATTGGCGAAAAAAATTCTATGATTTTACGAAAAAATTCAAAATTTTGACAGTTTATCGCCTTAAAAATTGTTGAAAAAATTGGAGTCTATAGCCTTGAATATTTCGAAGAAAGTTGTATGATGCAATATTACCGAAAATTGAATTGCAGACACAAAAAAAAAACCAACGCCCGAAAGAGTTTTACAATCAACTGTGATCATTATTATTTTAAAGTATAGAAAGGGCCAAAAATCTTAATTACGCGCATAAAATAAAAATTTCACAGAAGAAAATCGATCTAAAGTAAATAACAACTTTAATGTTGGTAACTTCTTTAATTTGTAAATTACATAGCCGTCGTCATCAAGCGGTTGTTGTGAAAAATCAGTTTCAAAAAAAATAAAAAAAGAAAAGAAGAAAATGTAAATGTTCTTTAATCCATTTAAGGAAATAACTGGATTTTAAACGATTGTTTTGTAATTGAATGGGTTTTTAAAGCTAAGGACCTGAATTGATTTTTTTTTGTTGTATGGCTTGGGAAGTTTGTCTTTTATTTTTAAACGATTTGTTTAGTTAAATGGTCAAAACCACTTATCGAAAGTCATCGTTATAAATTAATAATTTCAATTTTCGAATACATAACTCAACATAATAGGGTGGTATGATCATTACGCCATGTATTTGAGATCAGCATTTAATAGTGATGAGGCTGATGTACAAAGTATTTGCAATGCGGCAGTAATGACAAAATAAGCAAAAAAAAGTCCACACGTATCATTGGCAAGTTCTCAATATTAACCTTGCCTTACAAAATGCGACCAGGCTATTCCCACCTCTAATGAGGTTTTTTTTATTTTCCCAACCTCTATAAGATGTTGGATTGTCTCAATAAAATGTTTGAGTGTGCCATGAAAACCAACTTAAATTTTTACTAAAGCTAAGTTACACATAATATGTTATTTTGAAAACCTCTCGTCTATATGCTATACTATAACTTATTGATTGTTTTTGTCAAATGAAAATGAAAATAATAAAAAAATTTCCCACGTCCGACATAATTTCCAATCAATTTCTACAAAATACGAAATAATAATCAAAAAAAAATTTTATCTCTTTTACAAATGTACAAAAATGGATATTAAATATTTTTTATATGCGAATTTGATCGAATATAGATAAAACAAGTTATCAAAACTCTTTCAAAACTATAAAAATATAAAAATAAAAAAATTATTGAACCCATAATTCTTGTTTCGGAATTGTGATTTCTTTTTATTTTTATGTTGTGATTCCAACAAATCTCCGCAAGTCTTGCAAACAAACTAACAAACAAATAAACAAACAACCAAGCAAGAAGCATGAATACACCAACAAATAAAAATTCAAAATAAATAAAAAACATGTAAAAAATTTTAGAAAGCCCTTGTGGTCGGAGGTACCCGCTTGTCTCGAAAAAATATTTATATCCGAACACTATAACTACAGTGTAGTAAACGAAAATTGGATCGCTGGGTATCTTGATGTTGAATTTCTTCTAATAGTACAGGTAGAAGACTGTTTTAAATTTTTAAGATGGATATAACCGTAAATACTAGCAAATGTAACCACATATAGTAACCCAATGTTCCATATCAATAAACAAAACGATAGCATGCGTTGAGAAAAACCAAAACGAATAATGGAAATAGTAGTAGCCCACCAAACGAGAGTTTATTAGTTTTAACTTTTTTTTAAATGCAACCAAAATAAAACATTTGCAACCAATTAAAAAAGAAACAGAAAATATATTTTTAAAAAACATAGTTACATCTCGTTCTTACTCATAATTATTGGATTATTGGATAAAATTGTAATTGCCGTGTAATGACATTTGAAATAAATACGCGAAATATGTTTCTTCCGTAAAATTAAAAAAAATATATTTACGTAAGTACAATTTAATTAGTTGAATTATTTAGTAGGATGGTTTCATTACCCCAAACTAAAATAGATATTTATTAGATCTTTTAGAAAGCCGATTAAATAGCAGCGGTGGTGAAAATGAAAATTATCACGTAAAAAAGGTTATGGATTATGGATGAACTGTAATAATCTAATTAAGGATACGAAATTAGAATTGAGTTTTGTGGCTGAACTAAAGGATAATTCAAATAGGAGAATTTTAATTTTTAAATATTTAATTGACTAACTTTTGTAACAATAATGAGGTTTATTTACTGAAAAAAATAACAATTAATTCAAAAAAAATATGTATAGATAAAACGATAAAAAAACTACTTCAAAAGTAGGGCCATAGAAGTAGTTTAAAAGTACTTTTTATATTACAGCATGATTTTCAATTAGTAGGGGTAAAAGTGTAAGCTATATTCGAAAAAAATTTAAAACTGGTGAATTTTTCCCACTGTCCTATCATTTTTCAGTAGAAAAAAGTATTTTTTTTTCACTACTTTTTCACCACACCTGGAAGTAGTTCTACGGTTGCTGGGATGTTTAGTTATGTGATGTCGCACGGATGGATAAATAAACAAATTATTATAAAAGATTCAGTGGATGATCTAAATAATTCGGAGTTAAACGAGATACAGGAATACAAGAAAATGTCTGGAATTCCACCTCGGCAAATGTTCAAAGATTAATTCGAAACATATAGTTACCGAAACATATGAACGGGTTGTTATGTTGATAAATGATGCCAAATTAAAATCGATACAGGCTATGATGAGGCGGAAAAGAGATAAAAGCTACATTGAATATTTTAATAAAATGGCGGCGCTACGACATGATGTAATATTAGATGAGGTCATAATTAGATATGTCGAATAATTATAACGTCATTAGAAAACGTAGAAAACTGCATGATCGATGAGTTGTGAGAACGTTTAGAATGATCTAACCAACCGCATTTAACGTTCCAGTTACACAATCGTTTAACTCAAGGAAAAGAAATGTTATCACGTAGAATCAAAGTTCTACCGTTAAACAACTTAAAGTCGGTACCATTGAGATGTCGACGTTGATCATTTCGGGAAGTAAGGGATCGATGAGAGGAAAAGATAAAATCGAGTATCGTTGTTGTTGAATTAATGGTGGAAATCGAAATGTAAATTATAAACGACGAACTGCTGAATACAGATGAATTAATAGAGTCGAATTGGTAAATAAAAGTGTTGGAAGTGTGAATTCTTGAAGAAGAAAGTTGAATTCTGGGGTTACGAAATCTCAAAGGGATCACTTAAAACAGGAACTAGAAGAATTGGATTCATTGGATTAGCGAGTTATTTTCGAAAGTTTTCAGCTAATTTTGCAGAAATTATGTCGAAGTCAACAAAGCAAAGTTTCATTCGTATGAATTGAAAACTTTCACAGTGGTTGAGATGCTGGGAAGGTTTTGTTTTTATTTAATCGGCAGTCATTTTAAACTATTGGCCGATTTTGCTATCTTACGGATGTGTGCCTCAAAAAAGAACCTAATATATCTCGCATTGGCAGATGCGGTAGTTAAAATTGCAAGAATTTTATTTTCTGTTGGAATATAATGTCTAATAATTGATGCAACATACTGATGATTTGACTATAAGAATTACCCAGTGTGAGAGCGATTGAAGACTGCTGACTAAAGTCACAACAACTACGAACTATATGGTGGAGATCTGTTCCGATTGGTTAATGCGTTATTGCGTTCCATACTGTGTATTTGAACCATCTCGGGCCATTCCCAAAGAGTAAATCGGGGAATAATTAATTTGCTACATGCGTGGGGATACTTTAAATGATGGAGAAGATGGCCGTTCATTTTGGTTAAATTGGCAGGGAATCCGCGTTTACATCAACGAAATTTGTTAATTATTGTAAAGAGAACATAGATTCTCTAACTGAGTCCAAAAAACAATCCTTAGTGTATCCAAAGACCAAGCATTTATAAGATGGAACATATAGTTGCGTGACTGTTACTAGAGTTGCGCAAGAGCAAATTACTTGATGAAAACAAATTGTACCGAAAGCATTGATAAGAGTACTATAGGCGGCACCAACCAGTTTCAATTTTGCCGTTTTATTTTAGAAAACCCGACCAAGTCTTCCGGTAGCAGCATTTGTGTTTTCAAAGTTAACCAACTACAGAACCACCTACATTTGATGAACGCATTAATTCAAACGTTCGACGAGGGAGGTGACATGGACATCATTAATTATAGAACATACCATTTCATTACCCTAGTTACTGATGGAAAAATTGACATTAACGAAGAGTTAATGTTATAAAGCATGATATTTGGTTACATTATCGCAGGGAACTGTAAAGAATCTAGACTCAAACAATTATTTACAAGACAATTACTAGTCATAGAACCGCCCAGACCACCTTTGGAATGTCTTTAAATGACTGTTTGCAGTCAGTCCAAATGTGCAATCAAGTGTTGATGAAATCAACACATTGAGATAATGTACCGTGAGGTTCATATATCTCAGGCTGACACTTTATTTTAAATGATGTTATGGAGCCAGGAATCAAATCTTTTGTCGGGCCAAAAATAACGTCATGCTAACTTTATAGATGTCGCTAAATTTAACTATAAATAAATCGTAACAAAACTAGAGACATCTATGAAGTAGCATTAGTATTAACAAACAAATATTATGATTTATAGAATAGCGTGGTGACATCTCGAAAAAGTAGAATGTAATAGTAGAAAAATAAAATATTCGAGATGCATGGAATTTTGGTATATAAACGGCATACAGCAACAGTTAGTTGAGATGAGTTGCGGCTAATCTTGTGAAACTAAATGTGTATTTGTTTTTAAAGTGGTAATTTGTGGACACTAAATATCAGTGAAACTGCTTCACAATACAGTGGTACGAACCAGAAATAGTCAAAAACTTAACAATTGGTGACTGCTGTGAGATTATGAATATTTAAAATTATTATGGAATAATTATTATGGTTGCTGGTGACGACGATGCCTCCTCATCGAAAGACAACCACAGGATCGAAACCGATAAAGTCAGATTGTTGATTCATTACGGACCAGCAATGGCCTGCAAAAACCGATTATTATTATTTATAAATTTTAAAACAGATAAAGATATCTTAAATATTTTTTTGTTCTTTTGTTTTGTTTTTTTTTTATGAGAGAGAAGAGATATGATCTTGCGCGTTAGAATTCGATTGGGGAATTAAAATAATTAAAATATCAGTAGAAATATTCGTTTTGTTTTTTGTTAGTTGTGAACGGAGGAGGAACGCAAAACGATAAAAGAAACACTTTGCGACTATAAATCACATATGGACAGAAAAATTTCTTTCTTCTTTTAAAAGAAAATGATGGCAAGTTTTTTTTTTTTTGCAATATTTTTTATTTTACATGTTGAAGTTGAATTATTTATGATAGAAAATATCATTTGGAACCGTACAACGATGTTCTGGTTGTTTTTAGTGAATTTATAGTATCTAATTTTACTATAAACATTAATCCAGTTACTGAAGATTAACTGATTACATAACGTGGATGCCTTTGTTCAAGAATCTTTGTTTGGAAAGAACAAAGTGGAAATCGAATCAATCATGTAGAAAAGAAAATACAGAAGGTAAAAAAAACCTCAATGCATTTTAACAATACACCTAAAACGGCAATGTGCAAAGTACTACAGTTTAAAACTCTCAATCAAAACCTTCTAGAAATACAATTGAAAGGACAACCAAACCCTATCTTAATTTTTCTATAACAAACTCCAGGAAATCGATAGGTACAACAACTTCACAAAACGAAGAGGAAGTATAAATTGGAAGGTACAAAAGACTTGATCAGCAAGTAACGAAATTAGGATGTAGTGGAAATTCATCTTGAAAACTCAAAATAAAGTAGCCATGAGTCAATTTTGAAGATAAGCATGAATGAAATTCTGAGCATCCCCCAATACTATATTCACCTTAAGCTAATGCAACTCAAAATTGCCCTGAAAATGGCTTTAAAAAGTGCTAACGAAGAGAATAGGGGTAAATCAAGAACAGACTTTATAATACGAAAGGACTTTAGGATGGAACAAGAAAACCATACTCCGAAATTAAAGATGTCAAAAAAAATTGCCATAGATCTAAAGTCGAAATAATTTTTTTTTAATTCTACAGAATGGTTTACGAAAATGATTCATAAGGTTATAATGTCAACATTTTTGGGAATTTCCAACAATTTTTCACTTATTCTGGTTTGCTTCATTTCAGTATTTTATTCCAACATAATAGAAAAATCTAAATTTCCAGACAGACTGAATGATATATTTCATCAAATTTTTACTATCGTTCCACCCGGATTTTGGATATTTCCGTAACAGACGTTAACAAGTTATTAAGTTTTATTCAGATCTTACAAAGTTGCCAAAGTGATGAATTTCGATGGTTCATCACCACACTATTACTGAAAAATAAAACGATTGTGGTACTATAAATTGTTGAATAGATTAAAGCCAAAACTTCGCACCACATCTATAAACGTAAACGAGCTCCTTTTATAGATTTTGATTATCCATAGAGTTAAAAATAAAATAATCAAAGCATCGCAGAAGCTTAAACGGTTATTCGGTAATTGGTCAAAAACGTTTGATCTACATTTAAATCAAATCACTCAAGATATAATTTTAAGTGGTGAAATTTAAATAAATATTCGATCACCAATCAATTCACGACATAACGCTTAGCCGCATTTTTTTTGGATGAGTTCCACTTTAGATAATCACAGAGTCGTGATTCACATAAACAACCCATAATAATACTGAACACATAAATTTCATTTCTCATAATGATACATAATCTTTAATGAGAAAGCCAAGGTTAATACTTATAATAAACGAATTTCACATTTTACTAATTTTAATTAGCTGTGATTTTATTTTAATTCTAGATCTGTGTACATAATATATCCATCAAATTATAATTTTATTTTTTTCTTGCAGCTACTGTGGTTGGGGGTTGGTCATATGTCTTGCAACATTTTTTGATGTTTTTTTGGCTAGAGTTTGTGTTACTAAATTACAACCCTAGAAGCTACAAACCTAGAAGCCAAATCGTAACAGTTGGTGACAGCGGTGGAATATAGTAGTGCGTTTACCTTGAAGTATTTACCAATTTTGATTTGTGCAGAAATTTAACAGTTTTGATGGGCTAACCATCATGATTTTTTGGGATTTAGGCCAATTTCGGTTTGTGCAGAAATTTCACAGTTTTCATGGGCTAACCATCATGATTTATCTGGATGTTGGCTGATTTCGGTTTGTGCGGAAATTTTAAAGTTTTGATGGGCCATTATGATTTTTCGAGATTTTTGTAAATTTCGATTTGTGCAGACATTTCACTGGTCTGATGGGCTAACCATCATGATTTTTGGGTATTTTGGCCAATTCCGGTTTGTCCAGAAATTTCACAGTTTTGATGGGTTAACCATCATCATTTTTCGGGATTTCGGTCAATTTCGATGTTTGCAAAAATTTCACAATTTTTATGGGCTACCCATGAGGAATTTTTGGGGTTTTGGCCAATTTCGATTTGGGCAAAAATTTCACAGTTTTCATGGGCTAACCATCATGATATTTCGGTACTTTGGCCAATTTCGATTTGTGCAGAAATTTAACAATTTTGATGCGCTAACCATCTCGAGTTTTGAGAATTTTGGCCAATTTCGATTTGTGCAGAAAATTCACAGTTTTGATCAGCTAACCATCATGATTTATCTGAATGTTGGCTGATTTCGGTTTGTGCGGAAATTTTAAAGTTTTGATGGGCTAACCATTATGATTTTTCAAGATTTTTGTCAATTTCGATTTGTTCAGAAATTTCACAGTTCTGATGGGCTAACCAGCATGATTTATCGGGATTTGCCCAATTTCGATTTGTGCAGAAATTTAACAGTTTTGAGGAGCTAATCATCATGATTTTTCGGGTTTTTAAGTAGAAATTTCACAGTATTGATGGGCTAATCAGGTTTTTCGGTATTTTCAGGAAATTTTGATTTGTGCAGAAATTTAACAGTTTTGATGGACTAACCATCATGATTTTTCGGTATTTTGGCCAATTTCACATGAATTCATGAAGGAGCGTCATCGAAAACATCAACGACCATGCGATAAGCTTTTACACTATAAATTGCTTTGCCGTCGCCTTGAAACATACAAAAGATTTCCATTCTTGATCCACCTCCATCAGAGACAAGAATGGACTGAGAACAAATAAGTCTTATGTCCAAACAGTATAGCAGTCCTATACTTTCAAAGTCTACAAAATAAGAATGACTATATACCTCTGATCAGTGCCATCGCGCCGTTAGACGAGGATAATTTCGTTGCATACTCTAGATTAGAAGAGATAGAGGAAGCTATAGATAATTTAAAAATGGCAAAGCCCCGGGTCTCGTTTAAAACGAAAGTGCAACACTTGCATCTCAGCTCTACGATCTAACACCTGAAAAAGGAGGATGGAGGCTTATACCCCCTCGCCTCAGTGTTAATGTGACCCTTACCATAGAATAAATGAACAACCGAATTGTTGAGATGGTATGGACCAGCAATGGCCTGAAAATCCCGATCATTATTTCTATTTATTTTACATTTTTTTTATAATTTTTGCCATATATCAATCTTTAATGATGATATTTCAATTTACTTAGAATTCTTAAAGTTTTCATCATCATAATCATCATCATCATCATGCGCGATGATCTAACATATGAAATCGAGCGCGGCTCATATAGCCAAAAAGGTTAATTGAATTGTTGTAAGCTGTAAGCATAACTAACGATCGCGCACAACATGAGAGATGTATGGATGCAAAAATTTAAAATTTCATCCTCGCCGCATAATGATTCTCATCGCAAATTATAAAAAAAAATTCCATGCTGAGAACTTGTATGTTTTCTTTTGTTTTTGTGTTTGGCCAAATCAATTCGATTTAATGAATAGTTCGGTATATTATGTATATGGGACAAAGATCAATGTATCAAATCAATTCGTGTGTCATGCGCATATACACTCAGATCTCGGCATAATTAATTATATGCGCGACTAATAATGAATGACGGAATGAATAGAGTAAAACACTCGTATATATACATTACACCGCAGCCTCCTGTTTAATTTTTAATTTGGTTATATACAGCGGCGCAAGCATTCATTTCTTAATTTACACGCAAATTGATCATGTGAAATTTTAATCACCGGTAATTAATCATTTTCATTTCTCGCGCATAACAACTCTAAGACGTCGAAGAAGTATTTGCAAACAAAAAAAAAACTCTAATTGTAACATCCATCAAATTTGAAGAAATAAAATAAATTCAAAGATTTACCAACAACAAGGCGGTACACTTTTATATTCAATCAAAACTTAAATATTTATTCGAAAATTTATCAAAATCCTATTTAAAAAAAAAATGTTAATTCTTCTTAAGAAGTTAAAATCCGTATATATATAAAGTAGGAAAAATTCCCCCGCTACCTCGTACCGCGCATCCCACATTCACGTTGTCATATATACGAGTACTATGTGGATATGTAATTAATGTAAATCTTCTTCTTAATGCGCACACAAGAATGGTTGTGTTACATCTAATGATAAACAAAACAACAGAAGAAACTACGAAATAGCTGAGATAAAGAATATTTTAACACAACAGCAATGTCGGCGCCTCTCTTACCAACCGCCGCATGTTATATATGTTTAACGAAATAAATCCATTAATTCCAAGTCTTACAATAAATTACGTGTAAGTATGTGTGCATTAGGGATTTGAATACAATGTCTGCACATGCATTTGGTGGCGGATTTAAATATATAAATGATTTTGAAGGCCATTACTGGCCCGTACCGTAAAGATAATCTGAGCTCGTTGGTCTTGTTCTATATAGCTAGATTATTGTGTTAGGAGAAAGCCACATAGGTTGTGGTACTTGTCATAAATCTATGCCATTGTAATGATTAAACCTTTTCATGTGTGAGAGTGCCACTCAGATTGATTGAGTTGGGGGCGGCTGACAAAAAAAAGTCGAAAATTTCAATTTGAGCGGAAACTTCACAGTTTTGATGGGCTAACCATCATGATTTTTCGAGGTTTTCGCCCATCTTGATTTGTGCATAAATTTCACAGTTTTGATGGGCTACCTATCATGATTTTTCGGGATTTTGGCCATTTTCGATTTGTGCAGAAAATTAAGAGTTTTGATGGGCTTACCAACATGATTTTCGGGATTTTGGCCAATTTCGATTTGTGCAGAAATTTCACAGCTTTGATGGGCCAACCATCATGATTATTCGGGATTTTGGCCAATTTCGATTTGTGCAGAAATTATACATTTTTAATGGGCTAAAGGTCATGGTATTTTAATTTTACCTTTAACAATTTGTTTCCTAATCATTTAGTCACCACCATAAAATAGCAAGCGTCATTATGATAAAACTATTCTTAGGTTATTAAAACGAGTACGGTTTTTTTAAGAATCGTCAAAGCACGCCCGTTTGAACAGAGGCGACAAAAAAATTAAAAAAATTTAAATGCGTGACACGATAATAATACGCGTGCGAACCGAAGGAATTCCAGAATTTCGGATACCCCTCTATTTAGTTGTGTGCAAATCAGCCACAACTATGTGTGAACGCTAGCTTGGCTCACAACAATATAATGTTTAATCCAAATATTTATCTCTAATTGCATTTCCTAATAAAAAAAACTTAAAAAAAAAAAAATCGATTAGACTTAAGTTACTTAACCCTTTTATTGACCTATTTGATCGCACACACAATTATTTCCAATAACCATGAGAACTTTATATAAAAAAAAACATTTTGGTGTTCTATATGTTCGCGTAAATTCTGTTCGTTGTTAATTGAATTTGTATCGAAAAGGTCGAATGTCTTAAGAGGAGAGCAAGAATAGAGTAACATGTAAGAATTATGTTCCTTTCGATATGCTCAACATGATTTCGATATCGATTATAGAGTATAGTGGTTTCAAACTTTTTTTCGTATCAAAATTGGTATGGAAATTGTCTGAGTTCGTATGGCACCCGAAAAAACGCTGGAAAGATCTGAAGGAAGACATCAAGTTGGTTAAAAGCCCTAAGATACTAAAGTAGTAGATAACTAACAGTAAAATATGGTGCCTATACATAGAACATTTATTAGAACTATGTTTTTGAAAAAATCATGTTAAGCTACCTGCTATAATTATTTGAATCAACCAAACACGAGCAGAAAAGTAGAAGGGTAGATTTACCAATAAAAGACTAAACCTTATCTTTTACAACGTTAACAATGAAATTAGAGGCATACTGACCTTATCAACTATAGCAACGCTTATAATTTCAAAGAAACTCGAATTGGACACTAGAACATCAGACTTACTAAAACCTCAAGTCATGCGTAAACGATACTCACCGACTTATGTAACGTAAATCAGTTATTCATAAGCGGAAGTAGTTTTTCACAGTTAACGGCTTCAAATCAAATGAACCATTTAATAGACTACAAAAAAATACATCCTATTACAACAACAATTGGATGAGGAGTTCACATTTAATTGATCTTGCATTCACACAGGTCTTTTCCAGAGATTCATGGTACTGACGTTACATCGTACTTGTTTTACTCCTCGGCTGGGTTGTTGTCTTCGAGGTGCCATTGTTGATTCATCTGCGTTATTACAACCTTCGCTTCTCGACACAAGTAGTAAGACCTCCATTTACATGGTGTAAATCCGTAACCCTACCTATCTTCCACCTCGTTGGAAGCTGCAATTCATCTTTAATTAAGACGTTGTTTCCTTTTTCTAAATTCGGAGCTCCCTATTGCTATTTCGGGCGTTGTTACAAACGATGTACATAGTTTACTACTTGAAAAAATGCCAGAATTGAGTCCGTTTATTTTGTTATACTTTCCAGCATGTCAGGAGGTTTTTTTACAAACCAGAGGTGTTTCTTTTCCGTTAACGGTATTAGCGCATTCCCAATCAAGAAATGCCCTGGTATTAATAACTCTAAAGATTATGCGTTTTCGGTTAACAGACACATCGGACTCCAATACATTTTTTCACGTGTGTTTTAATCGATTTCACAGCACTTTCCAAAGTCCAGCGAAATGGTGATATTGAATGATTAAAGTGCCAGTTTTTTGGCTGCAGTAATTTATTGGCACCTATAAAAGATCTTCCTTTATTACTAAACACATATGGTAAGTTTGCCATAAGATGTACGGATGTTTGAACGTTAAATTAGTGTCAGCGTATGTACTGCGGTGAATATGATGTTTTATTGCTCGACCTCCTCCAACCAAGATCAGTTTGCTAAGTTGTCCTTGTGCATGATCATTGGATGTCGTTCTTCATATAGTAGCTGTGAATTCTCTAACCGGCCTCCTACCCGCAAAATGTTACATTCATCTAAGAGGGGATGTAAATACCATACTTTTCACAATACACATTAGCCCTCAGTAACATGTCAATAGAAACGCAGGAGTGTCGAATCTTGGGTCAACCAAAACTAACCGATTCCATTTCTTGTTGGTCGGGTTTTGTTTAATTTGCCATTCCGGAACATTCATTGTAATTTTTGACAAAACATATTATGCTGTCAACCTTAACCTGAATGGTGACAGAAGATGGGAGTTCAGACATACTTAGACTACACCGGTTGCTAGATTCAGGTTGCTTGCCCCAATTCCGGAGATATTAACTGTTGTTTGGCGTAATGGTAACTCGAGACGTTGAACTGTTAGTTGCTCTTCATCAATTCGGATCAGCGTGAATCGAAGACGTCACAAATTCAAATTCACCTTATGATAATCTCAAAGTCAACATTGAGATGCTAAATGGATTCGCGTCATTAAAACAAACTTTGAATTAGGCCATACAATATTTAGACGAGTATCACTGGATATCTCTTTTTCTGTACTCTGCATAACGTTGTTGTGTAACCGTGCACATAATATTTGACATTTTAACGACACAAAAAAAAAGAAAAACCCAATAAAAAAATTAAATTCGACATTGTGTTGCGTTATTACCGCAACTATATGGTCAACTCAACTCAACATATATCCAAGATTTTAATCTAAAAATTAAACATTTAATTTAGTTTTGAGTTCATTAATTTTTTTTTAACATATCCACAGCAACATAAAATTTTTAATTTTTTTTTTTGTTTTTGATGTGATGAACCTTGATTGCTCATTGCATGCATAAATATGTATACCTATATGATGTATGTACATACATATGTGTGAACATATTTGGTGAGTGATGTAAATAATTAGAAAATAAAAATTTTGGCTGTGAGAAAAAACCAAAAAATTTTGCGGCACAAATTTCTATTTGGAATCAATATAAATCAATGAGTCATGTGAGGCGGATCGATAATGAGAAAGGTGTATAATTTTTATCGGATGGGAATTTTAATAACGGGAAGAAGAACAACTTTATGCTGGCTTGCATTTTGGTAACGAGATTGCTTTCATCGTTACTTTTTACTAATTCTTTTTCGTTTAAAATTTTCGTCATTATACAAGCACGTCGCACTGTATCTAAAGTCTAAAGTCTAAAGTCTAAAGTCTAAAGTCTAAAGTCTAAAGTCTAAAGTCTAAAGTCTAAAGTCTAAAGTCTAAAGTCTAAAGTCTAAAGTCTAAAGTCTAAAGTCTAAAGTCTAAAGTCTAAAGTCTAAAGTCTAAAGTCTAAAGTCTAAAGTCTAAAGTCTAAAGTCTAAAGTCTAAAGTCTAAAGTCTAAAGTCTAAAGTCTAAAGTCTAAAGTCTAAAGTCTAAAGTCTAAAGTCTAAAGTCTAAAGTCTAAAGTCTAAAGTCTAAAGTCTAAAGTCTAAAGTCTAAAGTCTAAAGTCTAAAGTCTAAAGTCTAAAGTCTAAAGTCTAAAGTCTAAAGTCTAAAGTCTAAAGTCTAAAGTCTAAAGTCTAAAGTCTAAAGTCTAAAGTCTAAAGTCTAAAGTCTAAAGTCTAAAGTCTAAAGTCTAAAGTCTAAAGTCTAAAGTCTAAAGTCTAAAGTCTAAAGTCTAAAGTCTAAAGTCTAAAGTCTAAAGTCTAAAGTCTAAAGTCTAAAGTCTAAAGTCTAAAGTCTAAAGTCTAAAGTCTAAAGTCTAAAGTCTAAAGTCTAAAGTCTAAAGTCTAAAGTCTAAAGTCTAAAGTCTAAAGTCTAAAGTCTAAAGTCTAAAGTCTAAAGTCTAAAGTCTAAAGTCTAAAGTCTAAAGTCTAAAGTCTAAAGTCTAAAGTCTAAAGTCTAAAGTCTAAAGTCTAAAGTCTAAAGTCTAAAGTCTAAAGTCTAAAGTCTAAACTCTTAATACTAAATTATGAGTTCAACCTTATATTGCCACAGACTTACACGGACAACACTACAAGTCTAACATTTTTAATCATTTAATAAGATTGATAACACTGTTATCAAAGCTCTATATATTTGTAAAAGGAAATAATAAAGTTTACGTGTACTATACACATGTTGTAAAAAAAATCGGTTTTGCTAAAGCCTTCAATATATAACTACCATTGTAAAAAACTGAGATAGGGTAATAAATTGAATACACCCTAATAACTAAAACTACCCCTAACAAAACGAGAATGAGGGATGAAAATATAATCATAATTTTTACAACAACAAAATAAACATAAAATAACGGTTTTCAGTTATTTATACGAATAATTCACTAGTTCAATGCACCCTTATGTTATATGAAAGCTTGAAAAACTCAAACTAAATCATACTTACCTGGTGTAGAGCTTACCATGATCCACAAGGTGGTTGCTCCAGAGCGAGGCCCTTCCATTGCACTTCGGCGGGGTTGACCTTTGCGATTATTCCTAATGTGAATAACTCGTGCACAAAATTTTTGTTAGCCGGGACTGCGTACGCGCGGTCCCGATTTTAATAAATTAACTATACATAAGAAAACTATTAGTATAAACTAAAATGGATACGTTTACTGTCATGTCTGTCTGTATATTTCGATAATTGGGCCAGATCAGTTTTTTATAAGTCAGATCACTCAGAACTCACTAGAATGGGTAATTTTGCTCATTGAACTACACCAAATAATTTATTTCGTGATCAAACTCTAACCCTGGGCCAAAGGAGATAAAGAAGAAACCGCAGTTCAACTATTTACATCCTCAAAAGTACCAACTTTTGCTCTAAGCAATCCAAATCTTGTCAATTGGCTGATTTTTGTGGACTTTACCAAAGGTAGATTTAATTTGTAAGTATCCAAAAAAATTGGTAGTAGCAGGAACTCTTTTTTTTTATCGAATATGTCTCCAATAAAGGAGGCTTCTTCTGGTTTAATTACAAGTGATATTAATTAACATGAAAAAAAAATTATAGAAAATGTATGGTCCCTTTTGTTTTTGGTGTCTTGAAATTCTACAGTTTTTAACTTTGGACAGTCAAAACCACTCCAAAAACTCCACTCCAACTGTCCTTTTTACAAACCTCATTCTCAAAACCAAAGCGATTGGGTGTTGATAACTCTGCCATACAATATAGCAAGGACAAATATCTAGGTTGCACTTTAGATTCCCATCTCAAGAATTTCCCAAGAATGCTCTTAAGACAGGATCGATATTTTCTAACAGTCCAAACCCCAGAATGATTAGTTACCTGAGCTTCTTAAAATGTTAATTAATAAAAAAACGTCATCTAAGTCGAAATCGATTGTCTGTTCGAAATCGAAATCGATTGTATGGCCGCCATATAGCATAATTTGTTTCTTTAACAGCTGGGCACTGGACTTCAAACGTAAGTCGATTCTTATACAAATCATCGAGGGATTTTCTCTATAGAATTTTATGGCTAGTCATTCAGATATAAATATTGCCGCATCAACCACTTCTCCTAGTTTTGTTGTTGTAGAATTATTTTAACGACTGCTTGATGAAGAGTTAGATATTCAATCCAGTGTATTTCTGTTTCCTTCTGTTCCTTAAAAGAATAGGAAGTCGTACCATACCAGTGATTCTTATGAAAGTGTTTTTCACATAGCTTCTCTTCTTTGTTTCTTAATTGATATCAATGCTACAAGGACATTTTACTGGATGTTTTGTTGTTTGAACTACTTTTTGCCGAGTGTTTGGTTTTAATGGATGTTAGAAAACGTTCATTTTTTTTAAAGTTACATATATTTAATTTTGATTTTAATGAGAAGTGGTATAGGCATCGATGAATTGGCCAAACAAGTATTTTAGCGTACTATATTCAAGTCAGTCAATGATATAGAAGCAGTACGTTTTGAATAAATGTACATACTTCCATAGAGAAAGGTTCGAGAGATGCTCTAGCTCTAATATAATCGATAATTTAGATATAATTGGTGGCAGAGCCTACATTGTCATAAATTATCAAAATAAATTAAAACTAAAATAAAGTCACCACCATCTGAGTTGATATTGAAGAAGTCAGGGAATAATTTTCTTGTATACAGAATAGATCGATATTGGTATGTTACCCAATAGATTGATAATACTCCTCTTGGGCTTGTTTCTTTTTGTTACAAGCACTCTAAAAAACTATACACATTTAAAAAATTTGAATTGATATTTTGGTTTTACAACACATAAATATTTACCATTGTGAAAAGGAGATAGGTTAAAAAACACCCTAAAATCAAAAACTAACCATAACAAAACTGGAATGAGGGATAATACCATAACAGCAACAACAATAAAATAAACATAAAATAACGGTTTCATATAATTCACTAGTTCAATGAACCTTTATGTTATATGAAAGCTTGAAAAAATCAAACCAAATTATACTTACCTGGTGTAGAGCTTACCATGATCCACAAGGTGGTTGCTCCAGAGCGAGGCCCTTCCATTGCACTTCGGCGGGGTTGACCTTTGCGATTATTCCTAATGTGAATAACTCGTGCACAGAATTTTTGGTAGCCGGGACTGCGTACGCGCGGTCCCGATTTTAAATAACTTATTATATTGCTCTTTGATGGTAGATTTATCCATCATCATTCTTAGGGGCATTGTCAGTTGTAAATATACTAGTTTGATAGTATTAAGCCATTATGCTGTGTGTAAAACTAGTTTACCAATCCAGAGTCTACCTATTTAAAAGAGTGGATAAGTTCCCCGTGTCGACTAAGTAGTAATTTATAAAAGTAATGTATAGAAATGCAAGATCTTCTGGCATTTTTCCCTCCATCTGATAATCTGGTTTGTCTCGGCAGCCTTTGAACAGATATAATGTGGAAATAAAATTCGCAAGGACATTAAATGGCAAAATTGTTATTCCTTTTATCACTTTCTTACCTTTTACCTTCCTAATCTATATTCTTTCCGTTTTAGAAGGGCTCTGTGTATAGAACATTTGAGCTAGAATTAGGCTTGCCACCTTTGGAAAGTGCCAGAGGGAGGACAGTTAAATTTTTGCTTTAAACACTCCAAAACATGTTTGGTAAGTCCAAAACATCCATCAAATCTTCACTAATGAAATATCTTGATAAAGCTGGCCAAATAATTATAGTTGTATCTATAGCAGGCAATAAAGACAACCTTCTCGTCGATATGTGCCGCAGAATTTCTTTAAATTCAATTTTAGAGTAGTTCAAAACTCAATCTACTTTTGTCGACGATCAAAACGTCGTAAGGGCCTTAAAATTTCATAAAAATAAACTTTCATTAAAAATCTACCCTCTTTATAGTTCCTTGGTTTCCAGTGTTACTATCGAACATCTCTTTAACCGCAGCTCGATTTATTTTCTTAAGAGCCATTTCATTTAGTTCGTTGAATTCAGCAATTCGATTTTTGCCTGTAAAGGCGCGAGTAATAATTTGTTTTTCAATATACTCATTGGGTTTTAGGTCAAAACTAAATATTGTGGCAAATTTCCAGTAGTTGAAATTGGTATGTTGCTTAATGACCATTGCAATTGAATAATTTTGAAATCTCATTTGTTGTCTTCTTCGCTTATAGTAGCCCTTAGCATAGATACTATTGTGCGGTTATATCTTCTTTCAATCTTCAAACAACTTACACGTATAAGCGTATAAGGAAATAGTCCAAGGTAAAATTTTCTGGAGCATCTTTATTGTCTACTAAATTCCACATATCCCATATAGTCATGATTTAGTTAGGCGAATCTCCACTTGATCATTCTAGGAATGACACATTTATGCGCCCTGCGTAAGGCTTACAAACAAGTTGGCATTTATTCGCCAAATAATCGTGGAGTATTTGTCGTTAATCTGCAATTTGAGGTGGTCGTTTCAACGTAATAAATATTTCCCTAAGATCCTCGTTCAATAGGTGCATACCATCAAGATCATCGTGTTCCCCATTAGCCATTTTATAAATATCTAAACTGGCCGGTTTCATCAGTTTTTTCGTACCGTTTGTATTTCGACTCAGCACCACCATGCTTCATATGTACTCTTGGCCGATATTCCATGAAAAATTGTAATTTACAAATTTTAGCTACCAGATTGAAATTTTTGGTATTAAATTTGTTTTTGTTGAACTATTTTGTAAAACGACGAAGGCTAAGGCTTCCAATTCGTATGAATGGTACTTTTCTCCACATCGGGTTGTCTGTCTATTTAAAAAGGCCACATTACGTCTTTTTTATACTGATAGACTTGCAACAAAATTCCAACTATCCCTATCGATAACCACTTCATGTTCTAAATTAGAGTCATATATTGCTAACATTTTGCAATACACTCATTTAGCATATAAACGCGGTATCGCGCTACCAAAGTTTTTCAGCAATATTAAAGTTCTGTTCTTCGGCTGTATAAAATTTACATCGGCATCTGTTTTTCAGCAGTAACAAAAGCGGTTATGGGTATTGAATCTGGAGTATTCTTGACTCATCGCTACCTGGTAATAATTTGATAATAAATTTAAAACGGTGAAATATAACTATTTTCCGAATAAACTGTCGTTCTTTTCCAGTCCTTTTCTTTGATATTAAAATTGCATAGAAGGTCGCACGCTACAAAATATGGTATTTATTTTTCTGGTGGAGGACATTTATGTGCTCATAGAGGATGGAGGGAATTTCTTACGAAATGAGCACTGTCCTCCACAAAGGAGGACGGGTGGCAAGCCTAGCTAGAACATTCACATTAAGGATGTATAATATTATCCTAAGTTCGATTTACTTTAATAAAAAAAATGATGAAAGCCGAGATATTTATGTTTATGTATCTGTATTTATGTTTATATGAAAACAAAATTTCTAAACAGTCACAATACTTTATACAAGCACAGAGTAGAGTTTTGCGATTGTAATAAGAAACTTAGTTAGAGCTCATTAATTGCGCTCTTTCAATTTGTTTCATGTCCGCATTATTTTTATATGACCGCAACACAATAATATCAAGAACAACAGATCAATAAACTCTTAATCACAAAACTACTTTGTATTATGTATATGAAAACTATCCATATGAGTTTTGTTATGTCATGTAGGCGTGTGACTTTTGGATTTGGTGTCAGCCATAGAATAAAATATATCCTAGGTAGACACATTTAAACCGATTAAAAATATTTTAATCGATATATGTCCGTTGATTTTCTTTAAATAACAGTTTAATGGCGCATTTTAATTTATGTCATTGCTATAAACACCAAATTGGTTATTGCACGCCTGAATGGATAAATGAATATATTACTGTATTACTTCAATAGTTTTAACGAGTATCGATCTTTATAAAAAAAGTTTTCATTCATAAAATTAAAAAAAAAAAAAAAACATCGCTGTAAGCGCGAAAAAGTCAACATGGTCGTAATTGTATTGTGCGACTATTGAAGTTATTGTTGTTACTCAATTTAATTATTGCACTATTGCACGTATATTGTTCATATACGGTCTAAAGGGGTTTCCATTTGTAATGTCTGATTAAAAGATCTTATTGTTTAAGTGGCATAAAAGTTCATCACATAATATTTTACAACCAGCAAAAATGTTTCAAAATAAATAAATTCATGAATTATGATTATTATAGTTCAACTGTTTGACGTTTAGAAAATTTGGTTTCAACTTTACGATTCCAAATTATATTTCAAAAATAAATTACTGTTTGCAACCGATTTTATAAATTGAAACAGTTGAACATAAATTGTCATTGACAATATGATTTGGTAATTTTTCGGAATAGTGCGTAAAATGTGTAAATTAGTTCTTTATTTTAATTATTTAATTATTACAACTCATTTTCATTCAATTCTAAATCTGGATTCCTCAAGTACTTTACTGGAGAGTACATAATTTAAAGTAATTAGTGCAGTTTGTGCAAATTATAATGACACAAAAGCAGTTAGAATGGAAATGACATTGCGAACGTGAAAGATAGTCATGCATGATGCATGAATTCGAAGAAAAGGTCCAGATGTCATCAATAAACCTAAAGTACAATTTTTGAGTGGCATAAATAATGAGTTTAACTACTGCGAAACTCGACATTTTCAAGGGGAATTAAACGTCAGAAAAACATTGGTTGAAGGCAAGAGGGCAATTTAGCAAAACTATATGAAGTCGCTATGGTACTGGTGGCATAGAAAACCTGATCTTTTTCATGAATCTGTTGATATTGGTGAATTTCTAACGATAAATTGACTTGTTTTATTATAGGAGCAACATCGTTTCAAGATCTTCGTACTATATAGATGGAATAATTTAAGAGACATTCAAGAAAGGTGCAAAGTCATTGAACATGTTGGGATGCTTCTGGCTGTCATCTTAATTTATGGAGGGGCGTCAACTTAGAGGTTTAGAAAATAATCTCATGCAATTTGAAAAAACATGCGCAGGTTTTGGATTGCCGTTTTGAATCAACTTACTCGACACTCCTCAAAGAAAAACAAAAGATTTTTTTGACACATTTTTTTGGTGCTTCTTTTCCAAAGCTGGTGGTTCAGGAAAGACGTTTTAAGATCGTGGAAGTTTCAGAAAATATTCTAATTTTATCGTCTGCTAACTGTTACAGTATCCTGGATGCCTGAAAGTATGCTTACCGTATACCAACTACAATTTGCAGTATATATTCTTCTACCGATTCCGTTTTATGCCACTTTCATAATATTTTTTTATATGGTTGATCCCGGGAGTTGATTCGAATGAAGTCAAAAACGTTTAACGTTTCCCCTAAATGTTTCTATTTTTTTCCTTAATCTCTAAGTTTTTTCGCTTCTGCTAGTGCAATCCTTTTCCAAATACATGTTGACCTTTTGCTATTCCCTTTCTTTTATGAGTCCCAGTCCAATGACATCCTTGTTATATCACTTAACAAGGATGTCATTGGACTGGGTCATTGGTGCAGTCAGAAGCACTTCAATATTATTCGAAGGTTTACGAAGGCTTTGCAGTTTCAGTTTGATTTTTTTCAAATGTTTTCATGATTCCTACCTATAAAGTACTACTGATTTTACTTGATGAATTGAACATTTTTATCTTGGTCTTGCGTGGCTGAGGTATTCTAAATTTGATGTGATGTTGAATGCATACTGGCTTTGTTTGTCTTTTGTTTATGTCTTCGCCTGATTTACTCGTTTTTGCTCGTTTTGATTTTCCTTATGTTTATTTATCATACTTTTTGTTGCATGTCACAGTTTTGGTGTGTGAGCAGGCACATCAACAGTTAAATCCCGTTGAATGCCACTATGGGCTGGGTTATCTAGTTTTTGCATGGCACTATAAACATTAAGATATTTTGTTTGTCTTTGTATTGAGCTAAGATTTTCAGCATCTTAATTCATTTCTTGAATTCTGGTATGTGTTTAACTATTTTCTTTGGGATGCCTATTTCACAAATTGCCTTCCTGAACTCATCTTATTCGTTTCTTAATTTTGCATTAATTGCAGGTGCGATTCTGCCAAGGATGATTATTGCAAGTATTTTTATTGTTGTGTTGAGGAGGAAGCTATTTCGCCAGTTCCTTCATTCCCTTTCTTAAGGATCGTAAATATGAAGCCTTAATTCAGTTTTGTGGTATTGTGGCAGAGTTTTGTGTTAATGAGCTTGCAGTTGTAGATATATTGCGTAATTCTTTTGAAAATTTAGTTTTGATTTACTGTTGCTATACATCAGCAGCTTTAAGAATGTCCTCTACATTTCTTCAAGGTTTCTGTTACATCCGAAAACATAATACCAGAGTTTTGATGGTGAGTAACAATTAAACTACCACCTGATTCTAGTTCCTAATTTTCACTTGATGTGGATGAAAACGAAGCATAGCTGCTAAAACAAAATATTTGTTAAAATCAGACATTCCAATTAGAAAACCCTATGAACATACATGCATACATGTTGATATAAATAGTAATGCAAGCCAATTTCATTGATTAAATTGTGTGTAATGTACATATTGGTTATTACCGATTATAGTGGGGAAATTGTTATGCGCGGTGGAAAATGTTATGTTTACATTTTATATTAAAACTGGAAATGACATAACGATACATTTAGATAAAATCTCGTGCAATCGATATTTAATTTCGAGATAAATGATTATGATCTAGTTTAGATCTATATTTGCGATTGGTTTAATTTAAAACCTAGGTTGGTCTGTAAAGGTTGTTACAATTTAATACAAGTGTTAATACTTAATAAAAATCTGATTATAATTTTTGATATTAATGGACCGATTGAATCACAACTACATCGAAATCTTTTATCTAGTCCACTCGCGATATAATCAAAATATCATCAGGGAGCAATTGACGACATACTAAATGATGTAAGTATGGGTCGGCAGGTGCTACTGCAGCTATTTATGAGCACCCTTTTAATTCTAAACTAAATCTATAACTGTATTTTAGAAGGTTTTTTAGAACCGATTACTGTTTATATGAAACCATTCAGGTTAAAAAATGCTTTAACACGTCAATGCGAAGAAAAGTTTAATAAAACTGGGAGGAATCGATTTTATTGTTATTTGCCTTCTTCGTAAAAATTCAGTTTATCACCATTTACACTTTTTCCGTCATATTTATTATAAGTCAGTATGATTTTTGTCAGCTCTAGCATTAAAGTCACCAATCACTATTTTGACATCGTACTCCGGTATAGATCCCATCAGATCATCCAAATTGTTTTAAAATAAGTCTCAATCTCTAGGTTGGCCTACAATAGTGTGGGCGTCAACATAACAATAAATCATCGGACATAAAACTGATGACAAACTCAATTTTCCAAAATGATCTTTGAATGGTTCGAGGCATTTTGTAGAATGATGAAAACCAATTTATGCTGTAAATTTCTAGATCTTACCTAATTAAAACATTACTTGTCTTTATTATATCCAATGAAATATATGCTCATAATTCTTAAGATCATAAACGATCTTCATCGTTGAATTTAATGATCTACTCGTATGTCTTAAGCACATAATGTCCGGATCGTAATAAAACGTGTAAATATTATAGTTAGGCCATTAATATTTGTTGTAATCTATACATGATATATATATATATATATATATATATATATATATATATATATATATATATATATATATATATATATATATAAAGTTTTAAAGGCCAGTGCTGGCCCTTACCATATCAACGTTATAATTTGTAATCCTGAACTAAATTTCCCTATGATTATATACAAGCAGAGGAAGCCAAATTGTCTTCTACATTGTGTTTATCACCAACAGTGACCTCTTCATCTTAGAAATCCTGGCTTTCTACTTACAGCTCACTGCACCATTATTTCATGAATAAAAGTACTTGGTAACTATATATAATATCTACGCATTTGTGTCAATTTAACTGACTACATCTATTGGTGTCACCCGTAAATGTTCGGATATACATGACTCCCCATAAAAGCACAATTTTGAGGGATTAAGCTACCAGTGACCAGAAACTAGTGTTCTCTATTTACCGAGTAATTGGCGCAGTGGTTAAAGCTGCCTTCTTAAGGTCGGGAAGTTCCTGGTTTGATTTCTAACCGGAGCGGGACGTAAAGAGATTTGCCTTCACTAGATTGCAATCAGTAATAATAATGAACCCAACTATGACCCATTGTTGGAGTGCTAAATTCATAGGTCAAACCATCTTGGTCGCGAGTAAAGGATGGCTGACGCGTGAAAAACAGTTTGTCCATTGATGTTCCAGATGTCCAGTTGATAGAATAGTGTCAACATTTAGAATAAATATATGACATTTAGGCGATTATAAATATAAAAATATTTTGATTATTTTAAAACGATACAATTAGCGACATCTAGCACGTCAATGGGCTAACATACAATGGTAGTACTATGTGTATTTATATTATGGGTGCAAGGATTCGGAACCTCAGTACCGGTGGCTTTAGACCTGGTCCACAGCTAGTTGGATGGGCCAATTCAAGAATAGTAAGAGCCTCATGATATCACATATATAGAAACACATATCTGGAGCAGTCTCTCTTCTTGATCTAAATGAGGACCAGGTAAAAAAGGCAACAGAATTAAGTTCGAAAGTCCGAGTGTTTCAAAATTATCTGAAGTTCAAAAGCAGATAAGCAACCTTTTCGAATATGCGAAGAATATAGAAACAAAGGGCATGGCGAAATAAAGCGGCTATTTTGTTAGAGTGGGAAAGGACTGGAAACCAACCGCAAACAGCTGCTTTCCGATCTCATTTGGAGAAAAGTATCGGTCAGGAAGCTGATATTAAAGCCTCGATACAGGAAGTACTTGTAGAAATAAGGGTCATTGATGTAGTGACTACACAGAACGAAGTACTTTATGCTGTTGAATCACTGGTGGGAGAAGCTAAAGGTATTGCCTCCATAAACACGCGGAAAGCTTCTTATCAAGGGGCCAAATGGCAGTGATTAGCCTACCAAGCCAAATAGCAGAGAATGTCGTATCCAAAGGGAAAATATGGATTGGTTGAAGGATAGATCTATACTATGTAGGCGGTGTGGAGAAGAGGATCTAATAGAAGATATTACAAAAGGCTCTACCTCGCCATTGTGTACATCTTGCATGATGGAAAAAACTAGGACATGTTTTCTTTTCATGTTAGAAGAAAGAATTTTGTCAGGAACTGCTGAAAATCAGGTGTCTAAAATGACAGGCTGCATTACAATGGCTTGTGATGCCGAAATGCCACGGAGATCATTAGATAGCTTGAAAGTATCAGTTCCTGGTGGACTAAGGAAATAGCTGAGCTGCGTAAAAAATGTATCCATGCTAGCGGCTCATATCAACGTGCAACGCTCAAAAAAAATACGAGTTGTGAAAATAATATTGTGCTTCCCGCTCAGTTTTTCCATCAAAGCAACCAAACCACGATACTTCCAAGAATTGTGTGAAGAGGTAAATCGGGAGCCTGTCTATAGCTATGGTTATTTGAAAATCATCGAACCAAGGGGCGAGTAAAAAGTAATTTCAAATATGTTAGCACTAACAGCAAAATCAAAGAGTAGCATATATTCGAAATCAGGACACCTAACCAAATACCACAGCTTTTTCAGTGAGCTCTAGAACGCCCTTCGACCACAGTGGTATATAAATCATATGAAGTGTGGTGGTGACTTGTCGACAATTTTCAACCATATAACAACTTATATAGTGTAAAAAAGATTAAAAACGCTATAGGGATCGCGAAATAAATATAAATTAAAAAATAATAGTTTTACAAAACTATGTTACATGCGTCGTTATCCATAAGCTAAAAGATGTTAAAAATACTTTAAAAATGGAGCGCGGTTTGGAAGAAGAAAAATAAGTCTCACGCTATATATCCATACTCGTATCATTGCCATTATTATTATTATTATTACGATCATTGTTATTAACAATATTTTTATTATTAATATTATTACTGTTGTTAATCTCTCAATACACACATATAGGTTGTTATAAGACAAAAAATAAATAGTTTTAGTTGCTGCATTTCATAAAATTTATGATCTACTCGTTCATATTTCTCTCTAACAACATCTCAAACTATAATTGTGACCTCTTGATCATATCTAGATAAGTATCCAATATAACTATATATAGTGTGAGTGTTTATAGTGGGCAGTTTTATTATGTGCGTTGTTGGTACGATCATTTTTTGCAATATTACATTTTAGTTTATAATACAGAAAATAGAAGATGCCGAATAGATCAATATTTTTAAATATATTGGAAAATCTTGTGTTATCTAAACTTTCCTGACCATACATGATCAGTTAGGATGTTAAAACAACTATAAACCACAATATAGGAGATTCTTTAACATCATAATCGTTTGGTGCGGCTCGATAACGATGAATTAGTCTTCCAGATCCTAACGTGCACTGAGTTGATACCGAAAATGTTTCTGGTTTAATGGAAATCTTTAATTTAAAAAAAAAAATTTAACCCATTTGTAAAATATGCATACCCTTGTTAAAAACATCAGAAAGGATAGCAAATTAAGTACACCCTAATATCAAAAACTAACCACCCTAACAAAACGAAAATGACGGATAAAACCATAACTTTTACAACAACAAAATTATCATAAAATAATGGTTTTATATAATTCACTACTTCAATGAATCTTTATGTTATATGAAAGCTTAAAAAGCTCCAACCAAATCATACTTACCTGGTGTAGAGCTTACCATGATCCACAAGGTGGTTGCTCCAGAGCGAGGCCTTTCCATTGCACTTCGGCGGGGTTGACCTTTGCGATTATTCCTAATGTGAATAACTCGTTCACAAAATTTTTGGTAGCCGGGACTGCGTACGCGCGGTCCCGATTTTAAATAATTAGTCACGGTGCCAAACTTTAGTCCTGTTCCTGTTACAAACCTTACAAAAAAGGGGTGGAACAAAGCAAGATGTACTGGCAACAATAATCAATCGGCTAAGACGTTGAACAGCTGGGGAAGCTCTGAGCTGCTGTGAACGTAAAAACGCAATTCAAATCGAAAGCTAATAACTACAAGTCAAATCATGTATCAATATTTTGTAGTAGTATTTATATTGATGACGAGAGGTTTTGATTGATTCATCATTCATCACAATCGGACCACAATTACGTGTTTTCATGACTTTTCATCCGTATTCGCAAATTTTTAAAGGTTACCCTTTGATAATTTTTTTGTATAGAAATTTTTTGTGGAAATGTATCAATATTTTATAGCAGTATTTATACTGATGACGAAAGCTTTTGATTAAGGTATCATTCATCACATTCGGGCCACTATTACGTGTTTTAACGACTTTTCATCCATTTGCGCAAATTTGGAAAGGCAACTCCTTTGGTAATTTTTTTGGATAGAAATTTTTTGTGGAAATGTATCAATATTTTATAGCAGTATTTATATTGATGACCAGAGCTTCCGATTAAGGTATCATTCATCACATTCGGTCACTATTACGTGTTATATTGAATACACAATCAAATCTTTAAATTTGCAAAGATAAATCGAAAATTGGACCTTACATCATGTACACGAAGAAGTGTTTAAATAAACACACAGCTATGGATAAGTTGGTGACGCATTATACAACTTACATATACGATGCTTTGGTGGCCGTAGGATATGGTTTGCAATATATAGTGGATAATACAGCTCTCGCCACATAAGCAATTTACAGTGGAAATAGCCCAAAATCTTAAATTCTAAGACGAAGTATTCATCTGCACAATCTACACAAACAATAATTGTTGGCTTATCAATAAAGGTTTCAATAAATCAGCATTTTAGGAAAGTATTAAAATCCCTATAGCAAAGTCAATATTTTTGCAAAATTTGGCGTGATCTCTTTACTATTTTCCCACACACTATATATTTTTCTCTGTTGTGTCGTACACCCAATTACAGTCTTATATGTAAATATGTAATGTATGTCTATCAAGAAAAGCGAAAAAAAAATTAAATCAATCCATGAGATGTGTAATAATCATGAAATCAATCAAAATCGATCTACTTCACACGCCACAGACAATGGAAAATAATAAATTGTCACCCGAAAATTATGTGAGAAAAACAAAAAGGCGCGCAAAGCTTGATGTCATCGTCCGCCTTTATATAGCGAAATGAACATTTCCATTCATATATGTGCGATCGTCGTAATAGTGTTGTATACCGAATCAAGTTTAAGCTATATGTACACGATATATACATTTATAGTAATATACGGCAACGCTATACTCGTATCAGATTATTACAAAAAAACATGAATGAAATTTTCGATTTTTTGGATCGATCGTAAACAATTACACAAGAAAATTACATAAATGTTATAACAATGAAGAGGGCACCCGAATGCTCTACCACTGAGCTATACCCCACAATATACAAACTATACACGTGTTCACCATTTTCAAAATGATATTAACGATTTTTACGTCTGCCTCCACAAATCTTCTACGAATATCTTAAAATAAAATCGAGTTCGCCTTTATGTACATTTTCTAAATAACTACAGTACATAGTATAATATTATATGCAAAAAAAAGCACGTCAAGGGTCATTGGGTCATTCTATTTTTTTATAAATCATTTCGACATTTTCTACATACGAGTTCATATATGTATACGAGTATATTGGTAAGCCGTCCATGCATAAATAAAGAAATAATCGTAATACGATTTTATTGTTGTTGCGTAGATTTTAATTAGTTAACCCAATACTGAACAATTGGCACCGTGGTTAGAACTGCATCGGAATATATTCTAATAAAGAAAGGATGCAAAGTGGATCTTCTTTACTGTGTTAAATAGTTAAAGAATCCATTAGCAAAATCATTTCTCACTAGATCACTGGATGACTGGAGTTATACAAGGTGTATATAGATGATTAATAAAAGCCTAAACAAACCAGGGCTACCATCTACATACAGAGCAAATGCTAGTCCCACTATCTAGTGGGGAGTCTCACTTTATGAAGTGGGTAGGTTTCACAGACACATTCAAACGATTATTTTATGATAACAGTCAGCTTACCACAACGCATAAATGAAATACGTAAAAATAACGTAGCGGGGTCAGCAGAAAAATGATTGAGCCAATTAGAACCGACTGCAGACAACTACGATGCAGCCAAAGGGATTTCAAGAAACAAGCCTATTTTTGAAGTTTCTAGAAAATCATTTCCAATCTTTGGAAGCAATCGATAGCAACAATTCAATGCCGATTCAACAAGTAAAGACAGGCCTTTGTAGCTGCGAGCTGCCTCACAACCAAGTAATATTTGCTTATGCTTTCAGTAAAACCACAGAACCAATTCATGTCCGCATTTTAAATACCTGAGTATACATGAACATTTCAACATCTTGCAAAAATTGTTGCCCAGTTCTTTTAGCAACAGCCCTAGTGATAGTACAGAATATTTACGGTGGGTGACTTCAACATATTACGGGCACTAATCGATCCAGGGTTACAAGCTACCTTCGACACAACGCTAGCAGCACAACAACTAGGTCTGCAAAGGACAAGCACAAAAGGACAGCAAAAAAAGTATACTCACTTCAAGCAATAGGCATAGTCAAGATCTCCATCGATCTTCAAGATACAAGCTAATGCTTTAGTTCTGAGGAGTTTCACTAAGTCACTTCTCAAAAATCAATATTTCCAACAAAATCTTCGAATCCACATAGACAAGGTGCTGCGATTGCTAATTTAAGGTCTTATAAACCGTCACATTAAATGTGTCATCAGGTGGGACTTGTATGTATATAGTATAATTGCATTAGCCTGCTCCAATGGAAATTGATTGCGATTGTACTTCACGTTCTTGGTGAGCGATATTTTGATAAAGAGAGTTCACCCGCTGTAAGTTCATTGTTGTAACCAAAATTTAAAGTGCACAATTGATCAATAACCACTCTATTTCTGTCATCGATAATCATCGATAATATTATGGTATAGTCATCTTGTTCACTCTAATATACTGGGTAGCATTAAAATTGGTTGCTCGTCTGTCTGACCACTTGTTTAAGCAAAAAGTACCTAAGACTCCCTTTAATGTGGCCACCCAGCAAAGTAGAATTATAACCGTTGCACTATACCGAATAAAACAATATTGACGCACGTTAACATTCTATAATATGAAATGGTTTTGACGACACTCCCACAATGGTCCACAATGAACACTCCCTCTCAGCCAGGTAATTATATTACTGAGTAGTTCAACTCTACGCCTGAAAAAATATGCGTTGATAAAGAACTTTTCTCGACAGTCATGATTTAAAGTCAAATTCTAATGTTCGCTTAAATCTATTTTACACACATGTCCCATGTTGTCAGAAGGTCCGGGTTCGATTCCCGGCATGGGAATTACACTTTTTGGAGATTTCAATTAAAACGGGACGCTTTTTTGAAGATTCGCATGGTATAGTGCAAAAAATTACTTAAGTACTTTATTCTGCAATTTTTGGATTATTTTAATGTTGTTAACTTCTAAAATTGAGTTAAAATCGGTTTTGAGTATCTATCTATTAATCTATACTATACCCTGAGACGTTGTCATTAGTAGGCACCTGCTTCAATGACGACTGTCACAAAAAACCATAAGCGCTTGTAGGATTTTTTTCACCATTTGCGATCAGGTATCAAATTCTAAATCATCCGTGTCCTTAAATCATTCGTATACATCCCATGTTGTCTAGTGGCTAGGATATCTGGCTTTCACCCAGAAGGCCCGGGTTCAATTCCCGGCATGGGAATACTTTTTCGATTTTGGAGGGTATTTAACTAAAACGGACTTTAAGGTTTGTTGTCACCACTTAATATTTGCATGCCGTAGGAACTTAAGTTTCTAAGTCTTCGGTGCTGTACAGCCATTTTGGGAATTCCTTTCACTATGTTAATGCTTGTGCTTGTTTTAGTCTGTACATGTTTCTCACTAGAATTGTGGTGCCAACTAATTCGCCAAATTTATTGAAAAAATCACATCCCGTCTTGCAAAACACGCCGTTTTTAAATACTTTTTATTATCAAATCAACCTCAGCACATCTAACTGAAATTAATTTTAATTTTTAGATACTTGCAACCACACACTTCAACAGTGACTTCTATGAGCCAACATTTTTTTGATGTCATATGTGTAGAAGCTGTGAAATTCACGTATCTAGCAGTGTAGTTGAAATAGAATCTGTCTATATGATGCTGGATTGAAGCTAGTTGTTCAAACGCTGCTGACGCATTCAATGCACCTTTTCCGTGTGAAATAATATCGTTTCATATGTTAGAGTAATCTTGCAGTCATTTTTTTATAGAACCTTCATTAATTTTGATCCCCAAAATTTCCATTCCTATACTCATACACGTAGGCGTGAATTCATATTATAATTTCGGACAAAAGAAGTTAGCAACAAGTCAACTCATCTCGTTAAAACACAATCCTCAAACGTGATTGGCAACTTATCCCAATTTTGTTCTCTATATATATTTTGATACCACACAAACACCGAAAAGTTTAAGAATGACGTCATGGTCGTGACTGTATAAACAAAAATAAATTGCAGCATTGATAAATTTAAATGGAATACTAGATCAAAAAAAAATTGAATTCGACTTCGAATTCGTTTATTTTTAGTACATTACATGTAACTCTTCAAAGACGGAATGTGCGATCTAGGGTTGGAGAAACAAAAAATATTGACCTGGGTTAACACAATACGCTTTTGTATTCATTTTTCATTTTGGAAAATGGTAAAACCCACAAAGATAATTATAAAAAATAAGAATACCTTCTTACCACTGACAACAACAACAACAACAACATAATAGCAAAATTACTTTTATTTATTTTTTACAGATAAATACGTAAATTCCAATCTTTAGATCCATAAGTAATTTATTTCATGTAAATTTTGCGTTGGTTTTTTAATTGTACCTTGGATTAGAATGGAATTTCAAATTTTTAATTTTTGTGCTAACACTTTGGAATGGTGTGTGATAGTGTTTACTTTAAATATGTGGTGGAAATAAGAACTGCATTTTTATGTCGACAACTTTATAAGTTCAGCACGACATGGCCAATTTCCTTATTTTGCCAACGGCACATGGAATGTACAGTTTTGAAGATAAAATCAAGCTGGTTTGACAGTATTTTCACAGTAGACCAATTAGTACATCTTGCCGTCAAGAAAATCGATGCCTAAAAAGTAACACTGGCCGTCCGAATGCTACCGCTTCTATACATTGGAGGTAACTTGTTTTTTTCAATTTCGGAAGGTACACAATTCAGTATATGCAAATACACAAATAAAATTACTTGAAGTAACAAATAAAAATTTGATAGTGTTACACTTTTCCTAAAAACTAAATAAATAAGTACATATACAGGGTGTTCCTTTTAACTTGGCTCACCCAAATATCTCAAAACATTCCAAGATAAAATTATTGGATATTAATAAGTGGACACAACCAAATAATTTCCAATGACCTTCAAATTATTGTTCAAGGTTATTTCACGGTGTACATGTTGTTTTTAGCACCACCGCCAAGATTAGAGTAGTCGCATCAGCCAAGGTATCACCTAACGACAACATATTGCTCCTATTAGTAGGATCTACCGTACAAGATATTTGAAAATAGTAGAAGACCTGATGTCTGGGTGAAGCAGTGTAAAAAAATCTAAGCTGGGAAGCTGTGAGGATTCACAAAAGACAAATGTCAATTTTGGCTCTTCATGAAATTTACCTAGCGATTCATGGTAATTTTTTCTAAGAGTCGTAGTTCTTTCGTGTAACTATGCCGCCTTTCTTCTATAGTTATAGCCCATATTACTTAAATTATAGTATTTTTAAAGTAGTAATTACCACTTGGGCCAGCCATCCCAAAGGATCGAAATTTTGTTATTTTCGTATTTGTAAGCGACTGTAGTACCTTAATTTGGAACATATCAGTTAATGAGTTTCAGTATAATCCCAGAGTTTGCATTTTGTTGTCAAACTCTGCAAAATTCTTGAAGCAGTTCTAAATTCACGCCCATTGTGTGTATTTTCATCAAGTAATCGAATATCCTGCGTATCTCGGGCACTCGTTAACATTAGCACCAAATTCAGATATTACCAACACTTAATAAAATAATTTTAAAGATTCATGCAACATTTGCAACATTTTTGGAGGCGAGTCTATGCTTAGTACATTTGACAACAATTTATAGTCGGCCACAAGGGCAATACAAAAATAAAAACATCAACCTCGATGATAGTGTGTTAGTACGCGAAGATGGAACATTTTCTGCACAGTGCATTGGGTAAGCTAATCCAGGTGAATTCAAAAAAGTGGGGACACATTATCAACAACGGAAGCTGAGAATCGTACAAGTGGATCCAGTAGCTTTTTAACAGCGTTGTCAATTAGTCTAATTACAAAGATATGATCTGCATATGCCATAACCTGGTTGGACTGACCATACAAGATGTTGTCCTAAGATTTTGAGATAATGTAGTCAAAGCATCTTGTTACCGTACACCAGAGCTACGTGTGAAAATTCTTGGTAGCTTGTTCTCGACTTTGACACAGCATTGTGGCTGCATTACAGAGCACATTTTTGTTTGTTTTTGGACGCTACGTGATTTAAATCCTCGTGTCTAAGCATTATACGGTAGAACAGTACAATGGAAAGTTCGTTATTATACACAAATACCACGCACCAACGGGGAAGTTCGTTATTATACACAAATACCACGCACCAACTCGGGAAAAGACGATTCCGTGCACGTACGTTCAGAACACTGAGTTAGTCAGTTTATCTGAGCTATTGGACGTCCGGGTGTCCTCGGCGCGAGTTCAGGTTTCATCTTTGGAAGGCACATTCAATAATGTTAACATTTTGCCGCAAAAACAGAAAAATACATCGAAACTGGGATTGCCAATTCTCAAAAAAACACTGCGGTTGCTCATATCGCGTTTAAACCACCTCAGCCTCTCTTTAATCAGAATCTGGGACGTGTGGTTCGAGATACTCGAAAATTCAGCGTAGCAAATATTCAACGTGGACCCACAAAATACTCACACGGCTTGGGCGCTCTCGACGCGCGCCTGCATTAGCAACCAATTAGCAACACTGATTACAAGGGACAAAGGGAACACACCCTATACTATTTTCATACAGGAAGTCATTAGAGAACTGGCCATATCGGAGAAGACGAAGCTACATAACCTGTTACATGGTCTTATATACACTTGGCGACAGGAACCCATTCCAATTATTGGAAAAATTCCCTTTAGACGCAGGGGGCCAATTCAACGATGAATCGATACGGCAGTTATGGATGTCTCGACTACCACAGCAGGTTCAGATGGTACTATCACCATTTGAAAAGGACCTAAACTTGACCTTGTTAGCTGAACGAGCCAATAATTTAATGGAAACAATGCCCCATTTTTACCTGCATTCAGTTGCCTCTAGTTCTAGGGCATATCTAGTTCCGGACAGTACACCAGTAGCTGGTCAACAGTTAGAACCAAGCAGCGACGATCGCTGGAGGCAGTTTGAGTCACGCATGATGCGCGAAGTCTTCGCATTACTCTATCGCAAATTTAGGGCTCGTAGTTCATCCCGATCACAATCACGCGATTGCCGGAACCGTTCAGGCAAACGTAAACCCAACGTAGTAGATAGCGAGTGCGTCTACCACAGAAGATTCAAAGACGGAGCTCGCAAGTGCATTTCCGGTTGCAAGCACCATACCATTTTCACTGGTGATACAAACAACCAGCCTAATCCAAAAAAATATTAGATCATCAACAGTGGGCGACGTATTCTGATGATCCAAATACAAGTCGGCTGTTAGTATTGGAAAAATATTCCAACCGTAAATTTCTAATAGACATCGGAGCCGACGTATCTGTCATTCCCGCTAATTTTCATAATAACGCCAATACACCGGATAGTCAACATTTCATTTGTACGCCGCCAATGGCACCCGGATCAAAGCCTTCGGTACAAGGGTACTTAAATTAAATTTTGATCCCGCCTTAGATCTTTTATTTGGAAGTTCGTGGTTGCGGAAGTCTCTATCCCTATTTTGGGAGAAGATTTCCTAAAACATACTGGCATTGTCTCAGCGCAGTTGTCTCTTTCTACAGTAAATAAGTCAGACATACCCTCAGATATTCGTGCTTTACTGTCCGAATTTGCTGGAACCATCAAAGACGTAGTTACTGAGACGCCTGTTAAACATAACGTAATGCATCATTTGGAAACCCATGGACCACCCGTGTCTTGCAAAGTTCGACGTCTATCGGCCGATAATCTAAAAATCGCTTAAGAATATTTCGAGCAAATGTTGACACAGGATATTTGTCGGCCCAGTAGTGGTCCTTGGTCTAGCCCGCTACATTTAGTTCGAAAGAAGAACGGCGAGTGGAAGTCTTGTGGCGATTATCGCACACTCAACAACATGACCATTCCAGATCGGTAACGCATTCCTCACCTGCAAGACTTTACATTCCAGCTAGTAGTGTATAAAATTTTCACAACGCTCGATTTGATACGCGCTTATCACCAGATCCCTGTCACACCAAACGAAATACCTAAAACGGCTATATTAAAGATTTTGTCGAATGACGGTTTGAGAAACGCGGCACAATCATTTCAGCGGCTTATGCACTAGGTATTATTCGGATTGGATTTTTTTGTTTCGTTTATTTAGACGACATCCTTATCGCATCTCCGTCAAGAGAAGAACACATCACTCACCTTAGACTGGTGCTGCAAAGGCTCTTACAAGCGGGCCTAATCATTAACGTAGAAAATGCATTTTCGCGCAAACTCAAGTATTTTTTTAGGCCATTCGGGAAATGCGGAAGAAATTCTGCCATCTCAAGAACGGGTAAAAGTCATTTCGCAGTTTGACCGACCAATTAAAAAGATGTTTAGGGATGAAAAATTTTTATTGGCGATTTATCCCAGCAGCGGCGGGCGACCAAGCAGTGTTAAATAACTTTTTGAAAGGTTATCGCAAAAATTGTCCCAGTAATATGGTCAGAGCAAGCCGTCGAGGCTTTCGAGATGTGCAAATTAACGTATGTCAATCATATTGACGTATGTCAATCATGACAGATGCCTCAGACACTGCAGTGGATTCAGTTGTCCAACAGCTAGTAGGCCAAATTTGGCAACCATTAGGTTTTTCCTCAATTCGACTTACCCCAACACAACAAAAGTACAGTGCGTATGACCGGGAGCTACTAGCAGCGCACCTGAGCATAAGGCACTTTAAATATTTATTAGAAGGCCGTAAATTTACATTACTGACAGACAATCGTCCAATGATCTATGAATTTAAACAGAGCCCTGATAAAGCTTCGCCCTGGCAGATCTGCGACACGTTTCCGTGGTGCACAATGTAGTGGCGGATGCGCTTTTGCGAGTGGATTAGGTAGTGTTGCCAGAAAGCGTTGATTATTCAGCCATTGCCGACGCGCAATCTCATGACGAAAATCTATTCGAATTACGGAACGATGCCAGGTCGACTTTAAAATTCGAGCAAGTACCAATTCAATTTAACTAAATACCTTTGGTGTGATATGTCCAGTGGGAAACCGAGACCATATATCCCTAAGCAGTTCCGAAAAACAGTTTTCAACTCCTTCCACAATTACGCACATCCCGGAATCAAAGCATCCGTACAGTTTCTAACTGATAAAGTAGTATGGCGGCCAATTAATAAGGACGTGAAAACAATGGCTCAATCGTGCTTAGCCTGCCAGCGGGCCAGAATTAGTAGACATACCAATTCACCCACAGGCACATTCATACCCACAACGGATCGATTTACAGAGGTACATCTAGACCTAATAGGCCCTTTACCTATTTCGGAAAACAACCACAACTGCGTTACACTAATTGACAGATATACTCGCTGGGCAGAAGCCATACCAGTGCCAGACATTTCGGCACTTACGGTCGTTTCGAGGTTTATTCCATGTGGATAGCACGAATAAGATTCAGGACGGAGTTAGAATCTTCATCGGCAGAATTAGTCTACGGTCGAGGGATTTGAATACTAGGTCAGTTCTGGGAAGCAAACAATCATATAATTCCACAGTCAGAATTTGTGAAAACCCTCAAACAACACTTTATCGAATTCGGCACGATCTCGGCAACACAACACACCACAAACGAAATCTTCGTCAGCAAGGAGTTGAAGGATTGTTCGCATGTGTTCATAAGAACCGTCTCTTTGCGCAGGTCATTACAGCCTCCGTACACTTGTCCACACAAAGTAATAGACCGGTTCACAAAATTTTTCAACGTTGAGGTAAGCAGTAAAAAAATTAAGGTGTCATTGGACAGATTAAAAACCTGTTTTTCAGAGATTTCCAATGAAGATCCGATTATCATTGTGCCTGCTGAGGTTAACAAGACGCGAGACGTTTCACCTACAATTTTCTCCGGTATGGATCCAAATCATCCAATTTGTTGAAAAATGAGTCCTTAGCTTTGGATTGGCTTACATCAGTGGTCGCATGAATAAAAATTGTAGACAGGTTAGCTAGTCGCATGCATAAACGTAGATTACACATACCCACCTATCCTCCAACCAACCTTTGTTTAAAATCACTAACACTCATTAGCGGAAACGACTTAAAAATTTCGACACAAAACTTAATAGTTTTTCTATTCACCAATAGGTGGCTACAGCTAGCCCTACAGATAATATACGATAGCATAATTTGCTGACAATATACTAAATTCAGCATTCAGCAAATGTCAAAATATAACATTTCTACACTACCGAGACAGACGCAAAACAAAAAAAAATATCTTGCCGACGACCGAAGAAAAACAATTTTATTTTTTATTAATATTTAATTCACGGCTACCGATTCTTGTAATACGGCAACAAATATCAAACATACATATAATATAAGGAAACATTTTATAAAAAGTAAGTAATACTATTAAAAACTTGTGTCGCTTATTGATATCGTAAAATTTATGTCTCCTGTTTCAGAGCCATAGTAAAATTCCTTAAAACGACGTTTAAAAAAATAAAACAGATTATCAATGATGAGTGGTAAAAAAGAACTAAGTGTCCCTCCACCACCACCACCAACAAGTCAAAAGATTGAAGACGAATATTCTGTGGAAAAAGTATTAAATAGACGCGAACGGAACGGGAAGGTAGAGTATTTTTTAAAATGGAAGGGCTACTCGTCAGACGAAAATACGTGGGAGCCCGAAGAGAATTTAGATTGTCCCGATTTGATTGCGGCATTCGAGGAACAACGTAAAAAAAATGATAAACTAAAAGGTATGGTATATATGCGTGCGTGTATGCAAAAATGTTGGGTTGACTCATGTTGCACATGTGTTTCGTTCGTTTATTTATAGAAACGGAAAAAGACGAAGAAATCGGTGCCAAACGAAAAACTTCCAGTCCAATACCCGATGAGTTTATATCACGTAAAAAATCGAATTCAACAAAACAGGGATTTGACAAAGGTATGGAACCGGAAAAAATTCTCGGCGCTACTGACACATCCGGTGAATTAATGTTCCTTATGAAATGGAAAGGTATCGATGAAGCGGATTTAGTGCCCGCAAAACAAGCCAACGATAAATGTCCTAAAATAGTCATACAATTTTATGAGGAGAGACTCACTTGGCATAGCACTGATAAATCTGAAAAGAGCAAAGGCGATTAGAAACCATAGACAATAAAGGCAGACAGACAAGAACGATTATGCCATGGGACTTGTGTGGAATCAATTAACAATCCTCGTATTTTTTATTATAAAACACATTTTATCTTTATTATTTTCTAGTTTAGTTCATACATTTTCGTTTTTATTGTATTCTCGATACTTGAAAAGTATTTCATTCGTATCAAAATAGATTTACACTCGTTATATTTAGTTTCTTTCAAATTCATTTCGAATTGTGTAAATAATTCCTTTAGTGTTCGCTGAATTTCACTAAGAATATTATTTAGTTCCGTTTTTGTATTGGCCTCGGCCACCTGAATTAAGTAAAGAATTACAAAAAAAAGTGAATTTCACGCCATATCGATTTATGATTTATAATTATATTATTATGTATTAATGTTTAAGGTAAATAAATTTTTAAGATATGTCGATAATACCTCTTCATTTTTGTCCATCATTTCGAATAGAAACTCCTTGTCCATCGAACTATTGTCTTCCGAGATTTTAATGCCTTGTTGTTGGAGAATATATTCGGCACGTTTAATTGGCACGGAGAGAGTTTTATACGCTTGGTTGATTAACGAACTCCATTCGATCGAATTTTTTCGCTCCAAATCACATCTATAAATGTAGGCAATCAACCGACGAAATGAGAGAACACGATGTCACTAAATAGATACTCACTTGTTGCTAAATTTATCTGGATGAATAATGTTCTGGATTTCACGAAATTTACTAGTCAATTCAGTTGGTTTGACATTAAAATTAGATTTAAGTCCAATCAATTTAAAGTAGTCCTAAAAATGCGTATTACATTAACCTCTAAGCAGTATACGGTCGCCTAAAATATCCTACCTGGTTATGTGGCACTTCTAACAAACTACCACAATTTTCACAAAAAAATAGGTCATTATGTATGGAATTGTTTCGTAGCGCTTGACAATTCCAGCACGGATCTGATGTTAGGCAATAACACCGGTGTGGCACTTGCCATATTTTGCCCACGTCTGACAAAATGTTATTCAATGCAATAGGAACTCGATGAACGAACCGAACGCCAGGATGAGTATTGCAAAACGCAATTAATCGTGAGCATTTACTTAATCCACTGATTGTTGATCGCATCATTTAATACAAAGTTCGGTAAAAAAAAACTATTTGCTTATATAATTTAAATTAGAACGTCTAAAAACAAATTCACCAAAGCCTCAGGATTGTCGATCCTATGGTTGTCAAATTGACGTTTCTCTTAGTAAAGGTAAGCGGCTACGTCGATGCTTGTTTGATGCATATCAAAGGTTAAAACATCATTTTTCTAATTTGATACGGATTCTATTCTTTATTGAGTATTTTCGTACCATTATGTTATATTTCAACTACAATTAACGTTTATTTATGTTGCAAAATCAAGATAATGGTTTGATAGAGTTATCAATATAAACTTGTCGTGCGAATATACTTTCCTTTTAGTAGTCAGATTGTCTAATAGATGTCACCTAAAACACTGACGAAATTTAACTTTGGAACCTAACCTAAAACTGTACGTATTCCAATTTGCCTGTCAATGTACATAGTTCATCACGCGTTTTGTAATTTTAATAAATAAAAATAATAAATTATTATTATTTAAGTAATTGTGTAGTGTGAATTATTTTAATAAAATTAAATCATGTCATGGTTATTTGGTTATAAAAGTCAAGGACCGCCCCAACCACCACCGGATGGTGCGGCAGGTGAAGGTGGTGCTTCTGCCGGAGGCTCAAATGTTTCGAGCGGCGACATGAATTTATCGCGAGCCGAAAAACGTGCCATGGACGCATATCGATTTGATTCATCGGCGTTGGAACGGGCGGCTGAAGCTGCAAAAACTTTAGAACGTTCAAGTAAGTGTTTAGAGGTTATGTGACATCAATCGGTTAGAAGATTGCATAATATAAAAAAAAACTGTTTTCCATTGTGTAATTCATAATAGAACATGCCAAAGAAGCGCTCGAATTATCGAAAATTCAAGAACAGACACGTCAAGCGGAATTAAATACCAAGGCTAAAGAGTACGAGGCTCACATTGAACAGTTAAAAGTCGAACAGAAACGGGTCGATTACGATGAAAGAAGAAAATTAATGGCCGAAGAAACGAAACAAACACAAGCCCGGGCTCAGTATCAAGATCAGTTAGCTCGAAAGCGATATGAAGAACAATTGGTACAGCAACAGCGCGTACAAGAAGATAATTTACGCAAACAGGAGGAAAGTGTAGCGAAACAAGAAGCGATGAGACGACAAACTATTGAACATGAGATAGAAATGAAAGAAAAAAATAAATTAAAACTCTTGGAAGCAGAACTTCGCGCTAAGGCCAAAGTAGATCGGGACAATCGTGATTTAACCCTGGAACAAATTCGACTCAAAGCACAAGAAAATCGTGTCACAGTACTCGAAAGTATAAAGACCGCTGGAACTGTACTCGGAGCCGGAGCTCAAGCTTTATTAACCGACTGGGAAAAAGTACTAGCCGCGGCCGGAGGACTATCATTACTCGCCCTAGGTATATATTCGGCCAAAGGTGCAACAAGTGTATCGGCCCGATATATCGAAGCCCGCATCGGAAAACCATCTCTAGTCAACGAAACTTCACGTTTCTCGATACTCGATGCAGCACGTCATCCAATCCAAATGATAAAACGATTTAAATCGAAACCATCAGATGCCCTTCAAGGTGTTGTTTTGGCACCAAAACTCGAAGAACGTCTCCGAGATGTAGCAATTGCCACTAAAAATACTCGTGTCAATCACGGAATGTATCGTAATATTTTGATGCACGGTCCACCAGGTACGGGTAAAACAATGTTTGCCAAAAAATTAGCCGAACACTCCGGTATGGATTACGCGATTATGACCGGTGGTGATGTTGGACCCATGGGACGCGATGGTGTCACTGCGATACATAAAGTTTTCGATTGGGCGAATACAAGCGGCCGCGGCTTATTATTATTTGTCGACGAAGCTGATGCATTCTTGCGTAAACGTTCATCGGAACGTATTTCAGAAGATTTAAGATCTGCACTCAACGCATTTTTATACCGTACTAGTGAACAAAATCCCAAATTTATGTTGGTGCTGGCCAGTAATACACCTGAACAATTTGATTATGCCATAAACGATAGGCTGGATGAAATGGTCGAGTTTACACTACCCGGACTTGAAGAACGTGAACGATTAGTTCGTTTATATTTCGATAAATTCGTTTTACAGCCGGCATCGGAAGGTAAAAAACGTTTTAAACTAGAACAATTCGATTATGGTGAAATTTGTACACGAATGGCAAAACTATGCGAAGGTATGTCGGGTCGTGAAATTTCAAAATTGGGCGTATCATGGCAGGCAGCAGTCTACGCATCCGAGGATGGTGTCCTAACAGAAAAAATGGTATTAGACCGATGTTATTCGGCCGTCGAGCAACATAAACAAAAAATGGCTTGGTTATCGGAACAAGAAAAGGGTGACCATAAATCGATAACGGGGGGAAAACACGAATAATTTCATTAGGCTTAGAACACTTTAGATTTTAAAATTCCTTTTAAATATATATACATTTATATATTTTGTGGTACTGTGATGGGAATGAGAGACTCGAACGAATACTCGTACTCGTTATACTAAATTAGACTATATCTCGAATAATGAGTACAGTACGGAATCGAACTCGTATTCACACTCGATCAATTCCTTTATTTAAATATCTAACTCCCGCGTTTACAAAATCTCAATAATTCAAGAAATTTATATTAAACTTCTTTTGGGATAAGTAAGACTTTTTTTTTATATGTATAGCTATTTTGTAAACTGTTAAAATGAAACTGCATTTTTATTATTTATTGCAGTTAATATAGAAACTAAAATGGATATTCACGATATTTGTATATAATAATAAGACACATGAAAAAAATGAATATAAAGTTAAAAAAAATATATATATATTTGTAAAACAAATTAATTCACGAAATTGTATGTTTGATTACTTCCATCGGCAAAAGTCATAACACGCCAGACTTTATGGAATTTTTCCACCAAATATGAACACCTTCATTTACATTTCACATTTTATGTTTATATAAAACAACTATGTCAATTTAAGATCACTTCCATCTAAATATTTACTTCCATCTACATAATCACTTCCACCCATATCATTACTTCCATCCATATCATCACTTCTTCCATATAATCACTACCATCGTCATCATCAAGACCTCCCACTCGCTTTGACTTGTTCTCTGTCTAAAATTAAATTGATGGTATTTTGCACTTATATTTAAAAACGACCAGCACGATATGATCGTTGCCCTTGTCGGCACCTCTAAAAGATCGAACGTCAATAATACTTGTGGAGTTTATGCCATCATGACATGATCGATTTGAGTTGCATATCGTTTTGTTACATTTTTTGGAGCAAATTCTCATATTGATTGGGTGGAAGTCATTGTTACGTTAATTTACGCGGTGATGTATAAGGAAACCGACGCCAAGTGTTCCGTGTGATGACTAGATTGGATAATTTTTGGATATTCTAAAGTCTTAGCAGGCTTAGTATATTTCACGTTCTCATTTTTATATCGTGGTCCTTGTACAAATTTCGAAATCGTTCGTTGTTGTGAAAAACCCGAGGTCTTTGAGTTCAGTTCGTAACATAAAAAGTTGAATGTTCACTCAACCCGTAACCTGCAGAAGAGATGCTAAAGATTTGCAGGAATCCTTAACCTGGAGAACAACTGTTCGAGCTTGGGACTGATTATTTAATGGCGTTATGTAGTCGCCATGCTGCTTGGAAATAATGGGCAAAATGTACGTAGAAAAAGGAGGCATTCATTATTCTCTTAGACTCACATTTCCAACCCATTTGTTCCAAGTATAACAATTACTCGAGGCCACGAAGAGGACGTAAGGCAAGCAATTGATCATGAATTAAATTATGCCAACATTTGAACCCGTAAATGAGTCAAGTTATTTCTAGACAGAGAGTTAATCCAAAGGGAATAGGAGGTCTTGATGATAACGATGGTAGGGATGATACAGATGGAAGTGAACATATGAATTGAAAAATCCTGTTTCTCGGGATAGCTACCAGATAACTCTTACAAAATACCTAGAATCGCAAGCACTTCATAAGGATCCATTTAATATCGAAGACTAGAAGAGGCAAATATTACAGTCAGCCCTTACAACCGCAGTGCAAAAATTCAGTGAAAATTTCGAAAGCTGCGCGTTATACTTTAATTTCCTGGTCAACTTTAACATAAAAAAATGATTTCAAGGCAAATATAAAAGCCCGCATTGCTGCCGGATACAAGGTTTCCTAAGTACAGCTGAAACTTCTGCTATCAAAACATCATCGCGGCCATGCAAACTCGCGCTTTATAAAGAACTGATGCCTGGTCCAAATCTTCGGAAGCTGGACCCTGACCTCAAACGACTGCAGAATTATCTTTAGACTTGGTTTCGACCTCGAAAAATGGTTGTTTTTTTTACAAAGGGAAATATTTTAATTTTTTTTATATATGTGTATTGAAATTCTATATATTAGAATCATAAATTTAAATATTTGAATTTTAACGTTGATTTTTTTTTATAAAAATTTAATGTAAATGGTTGCAAATCTAAAATGTTTAAAGTTTAATAAAAAATAAATGGCTTTTCGTGTTTTAAAAAATAAATAACTTTTATTTAAATTTGAATCGCAACAAAAATACATGATAATGACATTTTTCAAATAAATGAAGGGCTGTCCATACAATTAATTTCCTAGAGGAAATTTTATATTTTAGTACCAATGTAAAAAAAACAACCAGGAAAAGTACTCTTTTAGTACAAATCGGTTTTTTTTATATCGCACTTCACACGAATAGTATTTTTTTTCCTTTATCTCCAATTTAGGAGCATAGGGCGTCCACTATTCTGAACCATCTTACTTTATTTGGGGCTATTGCTTTTATTTCCGGCTATGATTTTCCTAGGTGTTTTACCTCTGCTAGCATCGTTCTCTTCCATATCATTGCTGGCCTTCCAACCTTACTTTTTTCTTGTGGCTTCCAGCCCTCGTTATATCACAAATATCTAATGAAATTTGACAGTAAAAGTTATTGGGTATACTATAGTGTGACCCCAGACGCGATATAATAGAACTAATCAAATTTTTTAACAAAAGCGAAATCAAAAATTTTAAAGAACAGGGCAGTTCACAATGTCACGCAATCAATGGCAATACGTTCCGTCATCGAACAATCCGGCCGATTGTGCCTTCCGAGTGTTATTACCACATAAACTTCACTAATATAAACTGTATACTGGAACAGTCGCGGAGTTGCTTTATCTATCTATTGACAGCTGACCGTAACAAAAATCGAATTATGGTGACACCGAAGAAAGAAGCAGCAAATCATTCATATTCACCACGACTATCAACAACCGAAAAAATTGTTTCAGGCACTGTATAACGTATCTCAGCATGAACAGGTAAAATATTATGGAAAAGAAATATTATGGATCAATAGAACCGACTCAAGTCCTTAAATTCCATCCTTGATAACCTTGGTATTATAAATGAAATACATCTCAAAACCTAACAGGCTAGGCCGACTCTAACTCTAATAAATATAAATCTAATAAGTACAACACTAATTGATGAGAAGCCTACCACGCTCCAGAGTTGAGCTAATACGCCTATTTCTGAAGGTTGGTGTAAATTACGCAGGTCCTTTAACAATACGCCTACATATACCTGAGCACTAAGGATTTTACTTGGAAGTAAAACCAATTCCTTTCTAGGTGCACTATTTTGATCCTCCTAGTTTGCCTCACTTTAGTGGAATTTGGGAAGCTGGGGTAAAATCGGAGATATGCACTTTAACCGTCAAAATTGAAAATATTCCAAACTCAAGACCGAGCTTTACATTCTACAGATATTGACATTCTAACGTCATTACACATCTTCGTCGGTTAGCTACAAAGATACCTACGAAAGATAGTACTAATCTGAAGGCATATTATCTGACATGGTGGCAAGGAGTGCAACAACCTCCTCAACATTTGTGGATCGATGGCAAATTGAATACTAGACATCGTTACAACCACGAACAAGGAGAGAAGGCCAAACATCCATAAAGATCGATGATATAAATCAATTCAAAGAACTTAGTTACTGTAGTAAATGATTGCTATTGGAAAAAGTTGTGAAAGTTCATCCTGGAGCCAATAATATAATAAAAGTAGTCATAATTAAAACAAAATCAGGTCTGGCTGGAAGCCAAATATTCTGGAAAGAATAAATAAAACTACGATAGTACGCTACTTGTGTAAAAATGCCATTAGAAAAGGATGGAGTCTTAAGCCTCACATCATACATTGGCTTTACACCTCGGTAGTTAAACCAATTTTAGTGTATGGAGTTACAGTTTGGTAGGCCACCTTAAATACAGTGACTAACCAAAAGTTGTTGATGAAAGTGCAAAGAACTGCTGCCTTGTATATTAGTGGGGTACTAAGGAGCACTGCTATTCACGCACTTAAATTTCTCTTTCATTTCATCCCTCTTGATATCCTGGCCAAGCAAGTGGCTGCAAATACAGCTATAAGGCTTAAATCAATTTCTCTATGTCTTGTAACATTATTAGACATTCGTATATTCTAACGAATAAAGAAATTCCCAAATATATCGCCTAAACCATCTCGACATCATTCTTTGAATTTAAATTTCTAACCGACATTCCTTCCAGAGAGGACTGGTTGAGTGCAAGCAACTAATATCAATCAAGGAATCCATAGACTGGATGAATTATCATGTAATATCTGTAAGAGATATTGGCATTTTTACGGACAGTCAGGCTGCTGTCTTTCATCTTTTAACTAGATGGCTGAACAGTTCAACATCCATCTTATATGGGGGCCAGGGCATTTTAATATTACGAAGAATATGAAAGCTGGAGGACTCGCATGACAAGGCACCACTTGCCTCATCTTACCATGAAACGTGGACATTGAAGTTCCACTTGCTATTTGCAAACTGCTCCTTTAAGAAGAAGCTTATAAAATTACGAACAATAGATGAGCAAATTGTACCTCATGTGTAATTACTTGGCAGATTTAGCCTCTTATTTAACCCATGATTTAAATAATGCCAGCATTTTTTAAGTTCACAATTTAACTGGGGAAAAGCATAAATCATTTAGCTCAACGTTTTGGAATAGATTTCATCGACAAAGTGGTTTACCTCAACACCCGGAATTCCGGGAATCCGAGTATAGACGAATTAGTATACCTCCACCAGAAATTTACAACCAGAAGTTTTAATTCCTTCTTTGAGACTCGTACAAATATTTCTATTATTGAAACGTCGCTACACGGTATAAGCCAACAACGGCCTTTAAAACGCGAGTTAATTATTCAAAATCGAGGAAATTTTTGCAATGAACGCCACTGTTAGACGTTGGCTTACATAAATTAAATTACGAATGCGATAACATAAAAAAAAATACATATTGCATTCATATAATACTATGCATATTTATATATGTTTGTTACAAGTTGGTAAAGTGCGCAAATGCCAGATTTTTTTTTGCTTTTACACATAGCACTGCATACAAAAGGAAGAATGCAAAAAAAAGCAGAAATAACAGAGAGAACCAAGCACATTTGTTCTCTCCGAGAAAATTTAATATGTAGCAGCAATGTCGCATACTGTACAAAAATTGTAAACTGTGTTATTCGCCACAATTATCGTGATACAGAATATACATAGCTTCCGGTCATAATCAATTAAGTTGATAATCAAGTAGCGAATAGAGGACGATAAACATGCAGATTCTGGAAATCTGTATATATTGTGTAAACAAGCGTCCATGACCTTCCATCAACAAACGAGAGTAGCGTGTTATACCTATACCTAGCGCATATAAAAGAGAGTATTATCTACGATTTTCCAGCAATACTAGAGAACAGTACACGGTTGTCTAGTCGATGTTCGCATTTTCAATGTTTCGGTTCATGTTTTTTTAGCACGCTTTTGTTGTAGTTGTTGTTTATGATTAAATTTTTTTTTCTGTTCGTTTTCATCTTAAATTAGTTATCTTAAGTTTTCATAGTGAAATTAAAATTTTTACATATCAAGAATTTTTTTTTTTTTTTTAATTTTTTGCAATTAAGACGAAAATCGTTAATATGTTGTGGGCAAATAAATAAAGATTAAAAAAAATTTAAAAAAAAATGTTCAAAAATATTTCGACCATATAGTTTGAGTGAAAAGTTATGCTTTAATTGTTAATTAAAAAAAAAATTCCTCGAAGTTGTGTGAAAAGTGAAAGTTTAGTTAGTATGAGAATAAAAGTATGCGATAATTGTGTTATGAATTTTCAAAAAAACAAAAAAAAAATTGGAAAATGAAAAATATTTTTCAGGCTTGCGTATTTACATGCCCGTATACGTTATTGATAAAATATTGAAATGCTCGTATATTTAATGCAAAAACACAATACTACATCTTGCGACAATGCGGTTTATGGTTAACCATGAACTGTTGATAAACTGATAAGGATAACGAATTATTTTCTTAGATAAAATTGGCTTCTGAATTTTTTAGTATTTCCGTTTTTTTTTTTCATCTTGCCATTAAAGATAGAACAGTATTTTGAATTAACATTTTCTCACACCAGTCTGCGATTTGATGAGATACAAAGGTTTGTAATTTTTTACCCAATTCTACTCCTTGGATGCCATTTTTAGTGTTAACGGTGGTTTCTTTTTCATATCTTATATAATGGCAAAGGAAGAAAGTAATTTAGAATAATTATTACATTCATTACGGATGTAGCCGATCGGTTTTAATTTACAATATATTTACGCTATATGTTACACAGACGGATTTACCTTTTTATTATAAGACGAATTGGAGTTTAAACTTTCAGAATAAAGAATGCTTATATGTACATATATAAGAAATGAAACGTCACAACAAATAAAATGCTTAGTAATCGATAAAAAGCTGTCGAGGCTAGTGGATTCTGGACTCTGTATTCAGCCGAAATTATATAGTTAAAAAATAATAAATAAGAATAATAATAAACGGGTTTTACGCCATTGCTGGCCTTTACCATTCCAATAATCTTAACTCATTTGTTTCGAAGCCAAGTCGTTTTCTGCGCCTGTACCATATAATGGTGGCTCTCCTCTCAGAGATCGCTGCACAACATTCATTTAAAACCTTTACTCATAAATTAAGAACGACAGCAGGAATTTTAAAATAATACTTGACTACTTTGTTAAAGAGAACTCAGTAAGTGTCGTTGCGTTTGGGGTCATACTTTAAGCGCATATCAGCCACATACATTACAACGGGTCTAATCAACACCTTAGACAACTTTAGCTTGTCTGTATTTTGCAGAAAATTCGGAGAAGATAAATTCTAACATGAGATTAAAGAGTATCGGGGCAGCTAATTGCAAAAATTCCTGATTCCTGAACATTGTGACTGCATTAATGTCATTTTACATAAACGCCCATATTTTTCAGGAATACCCAGACATGCACGTCACGAGATTTTTTGTAATATTTAGAAAGAATCATCCTGAAAAAACTTGACTTGACTAGTTCGGGCTAAATCATCTTTCGTATTCATAAATTCCTCCGCCTAGAGAGTGATTGCTATGTTGTGATAGTTTTCACATTTTGAGCAATCTTCTTTTTTAAGGTTAGGGCATAACATGGCCACTTTTCATAACGTCATAACTTTCGTTATGACGAAAGTTATTCGTCATAACGGGGGAAAGTTGCAAAAAGGATTGTTTATCATTTAATAACGATCGGTGATGACAATGGACACAACTATGACCCCTGTTGCCGAACAATCGTCCATGCCAGTACAAGCTGGCTGGAGCATTGCAATGTGCAAATGGATATTTAAAAAAGCGAATCTGTATTTGTGCGTCCTCGATTTGGCTAGAATTGGCGTAAAGTAGGACGTTAAGTTAACCGCGAAAGAGATGTGAGACCTGCGGCCCCAGAACAGATGGCATGGAATAGAAACTAAAAAAATAAAAATAAAATAAAAAAAACCACAAAGTATGTTTTGCGAATAAGCTTGGAGCCATCAACCACAGGGGAACAATTTCTTTTTAATCTTTAAATGGAAGTGTGTATTCCTTGTAGGATAGGTCTTCTATATGCACATCTCCACAGTCTGTATTTGACAATTTTCAAATAGAGCCTTTGACATTCTTGTTAAACAATGAGTTAATCAGAGAAATGCTCCTGTGTCGAGCACTGCATCGATGTTATTATAGAGGTTTCCATCTTTGTCCCCAATGGCAATAGACTTAAGTCTGAAGGTATGGCTTAGTCAGTTGACTAAAATTAAGTGAACTACGTTCATTACTGAGCTATTGTACTGTTAAGACTTCAGCCTTGTGCACCATTCACGTTTTGTCTGTCTATAAATGTAATTAGCTATGTCCTCTTAACAAGGGCAGTTTTGTGGTTCCATGTAATAGTGAAATGAATTAGTGCGTTTAAAGTTGACACTTCTCACCAAACCAAGCATTTTAGGTTTAAATTTCCCCATATCTAGAGACACGAGCGTGGCACAGATAGCCGAATTTTTAATATCTTCCACAGAGCGTTTACATCATCAGAATGGTGATAAGGTTCCATACGCTACTGGTTACAAGATTTTGATCAATCACAAATTGGCATAGTTAAGACGTAAGGTTCGTTTTCCGGTGATCCCTGACTTATAGTAATAAAAACTGCCATCGTAGCTTTACAGTCACCAATAAATAACCACTGCATTTTACATAGGTGGGGTCTTGTTTCCAAATGGAGGTTTTTATGAGGAAAGTTGTGCTATAACCACAATGAAAAATAGATCATTCTGCCCCCATTATCGGTCGCTAGATCATGTCGAGAGAACGGATCTATGTTTGAAATTTTTGCCAGCTCTAGCAATAAAGTCACCAATCATTAGTCTGACGTCGTGCTTCGTTATGGATTCCACCAGTTCATCCTAATTGACAGGATGGTTAGTGAACGTCTGCGTAAACGTACTTTATACAATTACCGTTATCGACTGCGCTTTGAATCCCAAAACAAACTGTTTACCTGTGTAAACTACACTTCAAAGCAACGCCTTAGAAAACATGGTCTCCACTTTTTGGCCAACAAATTTCTTGGAGAGCAACGAATTCCAAACCATAATCTTTCATGGCTGCGACTGCATGTTTCATGTGTCAATCCTAAATCGCTTACATAAGTAAACGTTAGCTCCCCATACTAATCTGACATACAATTTGAAATTAAAGTTTGTCGGATTGTATAATAGATGGCACTACTATAAAGTCTCCAATATTTTCGCGTCAATTTATCTCCAAAATACACGCGAAATTTTGACATTTCATTAAGTTTTTATTTTACGCGTTCATGGTTTGCTATATTTTTTTTTAAATACGATAATATATTTGAGTTAAAATGGAATATGTCGAAAATGATGATTTCGATAATGTACATCATTCGGCTTACTACAAGTGAAGAAGATAATGACCAACCAAGGCCAAAAATCTAAAATAAAATCTAAAAAATTTGAATGCAACACCATTAAAACCAAAAGACACGTCAAATTAGACATGTCAAAATGTATCTCTACACAATTGTTTTAGCTCGATATTTATCTGTAGATTTGTGGAGACTACGTTAAAATATAGCTAAGCTCGAGCTCCGTCCTAATACGATGCTCAAATTTGCCGCCACTGCTGATACTAACTGTGATTACTCTCGTTAAACTGTCGTTGCCAGGATAGAGTCCTTCGGTTCAGCTAAGAGACTATGTTGTAGGTGGAATATTATCTTCTTATTATCACCCTGGTTGTTTGTATTTCTATTTTACTAGCCTTTGGAGGTTTGTTAGGTAATCGGTTGACAAGCGCGCCTGAAAAATGTTTTATACTAACCTCCAGTGCATATCATAGTTAAATATATTGCATCAAAATAGAAAGTTTGCTTTCGCTATCTCTTATACTTAATTAGCAAACTGATATCAAAATATGTTTAGGATTGAAAAATGTTCTATTCCTGGAATTGTTATCATCAAATAGTCCAGTGTATAATAGAGTAGAAAATAATAATAGCTAGTTATGGTAAAGAGGTCGGCCGTGAACGTCTTTTGAGAAACCTTTTTAAAGCACTTGTTATATGAACAACCTGTGCAAGTTGTAGGCGATCAGTCCAACGAACTTTTGTTTACAGAAAAGAAAGTTGTAATTTAATTTGTATCTGTATTATATATTATGGTTAATGGTCTCGAACTCGAAACCACAGCGTGATGAGCAAATAACCTAACCTATACGCTATGATGCGTTTGATGATTCTATCCGATTCTCCACTGCCCAATTTGTTTATCAAAATAGATATGCTCCAAGGATTCCGACCTTCAGATATCTTCCCAAGCACCTTCAACCTACGTTTAACCTTATCGGGAATGTCCGATAAAGGTCGAAGTGATTTGGTACAACACTGTTTTGCTTTATTCATGCTCGTGTCGATTACACTCAGATCATTTATCAACGAAAGTGCTTCTCACTTGAGCAATCCTTTCAAACTTTCGAATGTAGATTTCGAACAGACATCTGAACGATCGAAATTCCTAATACACTCCACTGAATTTTTGTATATTCACACGGGACAAATGCAATGCAGGCCCACGTTAACTAAGATTAGAAATTTCATGCAAAAAATTGGGTTGGTTTAAAATCAGCTCATCTAAAGTGTGCTCACCTTGTTGTTCGATTCCTTCGGTAGACCTTTCCTATAACGAAATATATTTTATTCTAACTCGAAGTTTAATGCTTCGAACTTTCCTAAGTCGTTAAATTTTTCTTTATGGACTCTTGCAGCTGAAAATCTATTTTTATTGAATGAAGCCACTTTCACAACCCTAGCGAAATTGTCATGTTGCCAAGCCAAGAATTACGTTTATCACAAAACCAAACGATCTTCCTTTCCAGAAATTAGAAGATCTTTTCTGTGAAATGGCAGATATCTTCCTCAACCAATGTTCAGTCACGGGTAGCCTTATGTAGTTTTTTCTAGAGCACTCCCATAATTGATAGACCGCATCAAAGTAAACTTTCACCTGTATTCCAGTGCTCTCTTACAGAGGGGTCTTCTCGGTAATATAACATGCCATTATGCCGTCAGCAATTACAGGCTGTTTGCAGACCTCAAAAAAATGCTCTAGGAAAATAAATTTGGGTTTGATAATGAAGTCATCGCTGGTATATAAAAAAGCGTCGAAATGATTGTATGCAGTTGAAGGAGATTATGTTGATGAATAAAGAAGAATTTGGCCAAAAAAATGTTGTTTTTATAGTTAGACTCGGTATCAGCCTCCAACCACTTGCTTATTGAAAGCAAAAAATAATAAAAATCTAAGGAACGGAATCGGATGGTTATACAAAATGTAATATAATATCGATCAGCTAAATAAAATGTGTAAGCAGTGTTAATCTCTTGGTCATTGGTAACCCACTATTAAAGACATTTTTTATTGGAGTACTTGAAGCGAAAGATACTTACTTATAAGCTTGAAAGTGCTTTCTTTTCAAATTACCACCTCTTTTCATAAGTGGATTTGGCCATTTGAAAACGATATCAACTTAATAGCCGCCACGACTACGCCTGCAGCACTATATCCTTTTCATGAAATTTTCCATGACCAATTCGCACATTTGCGGCTGTATGTCCTCGACAACTTCACGAATTCCATCTTTAAGGTCTTGAATCGATTGTGGAACATTAGCATGGACCTTATCTTTCACGTGGCTCCAAAGAAAAAGTCCAAAGGTGTTAAATCACAAGATCTTCAGCCCAAAAACCGCACCAAACAGTGACTCGTTGAGGATGGAGAGGAGACTTTTCAACAATCATTCTTGGATTCTGAGCCCCATGCGATAATTCTGCTTATTAACTTAGCCTCCGAAGTATAAATGGGCCTCATCACTGAAGATAATTTTTCGATGGTAATTTTTCGAACATCCGGATCATTTTGATGCCTTTGAAGGAGTCAATCAGCGAAGATACGAATTTTATGGTGATCAACCAGCTTGAGTTCTTGTGTTGAACTGAACTTTAAAAGTCTTAAGACCTAAGTCTTTATGCAAAATATGGTGTAATGTCGTTTGTGGAATGTCTAATTCCAAAGATCGAAGAGGAATCGACAGACCTGGGTTTTTATTCAACACTACGGGCTACAGCAGCAATATTCTCAGTTGTTCTTGAGCGACGCACACGGTTTCGATTCGTCCCAACAGCTCAAATGTTTCCACCAGTTCCACTATGGCCGGCCGAGAAGCTGCTTTACGACGACCAAAAAGTGCTTTGGTTTTGCGGCATATGACTGTAAAATTTTCACCATTTTCGTAGTGAATTTTAACAATTTCAATGCGTTGTTGAAGCGTGTATCGTACCATTTTTAGTAATGGGGTAGTTTTTACTTGTCAAATGTCAAAAGATGACAGCTGCCCAAATAGCAGGCTATTCAAAATGAAACTTCTTATTGGGTAACCCTTTAAATTTAGGCTATACTAAAATGGCATCAAATTTTTTACACTTCGGATTTAATTTAATTATTCGAGAGATTAGAGGTAAACCACAGTGAAATTGAAGTGATTAGAAACGATGATTAACATATATAGCATACATAAATAATATACGAGCAGATATTACAGTACAACAACCTCAGTGAGGTTAAAAATAAATTGTAAATACTATGGAAACTTTAATCGCAAATATCACGTAATGCAAAAACCAAGATTCAAAACAAAATAGTTTTTGCTACTGATAAATCTGAACGTATGCCAAAAAAAATGTTTTTTTTTATGAAATTGGCGTTATTTACTTTATACTATTAGACTATATGACCTGTTCGATTATGATTTTCATTGGAATATATGAGCTGGAAATGCATCAAAAATGTGTTCGTTTATTGGAAATTATAGTAAAGCAAGTAAAAGCTATCTGGAGGTTTTCGAATTAGATTTAGAGTACAGTTCGACCATGATGGCCCTGGTTGACAATGTTATTCATATTTATAGAATCCTCCTCCGTTTGACAATTTTCTTGTAAATTGAGAAATTCGGATTAAGCAATCCGCGTAATTTGCCCAAAGGATTTTTACCATTGATACAAGATTCGTTGACCCGCAGGGCATCGCAATGCCTAGCCATTTGTAAACGATTACGGTTTTTATTAAAGACAAACACATTGTTGTTATTTTAAAAAACTACTTAGGTGTAGTTAAACTTCGTGAAGCTCTTACCAAATTTCCGGGTTCACCTACCGTCCATATACCGTAACATATTTGTGGCCAAATTGTGTTGGTCGCACGATCTTTGATAAAAGAAATCAAATAGATTACTGTCCTAAGTCAAAGAACTGCATACTCTATGTTATGCTACCTCGGGAGATTTTTTAACGCAATACTCTAGAAAAGATTATAAACTTGACATATCGGATGCTTGTGCTTGTGCACCGCCCATTCGGCTAGAATTTTGTTAAACAAAATATTTGCTCGTGCAATTGAATATCCCAAAGGGAATGTGAACCATTAAATTGCAAATCATTTGAAGAGGAGGTTTTAGAGTTTAAACGATATGGTAAAAAAGCAATCAAGAAGATACGTATAAGTATACCAACAGTCAGGTATACAGTGGCGGCTCTACTATTTAAACGAGTAAGACGGTTGGCCATTGCGCTAAAATACGTGAATTTATGGCGAAGACTTTGCTGAATGAATTAAAGACTCTGACATTGTGATGTTCAGATGATGCGGAACAAGGGTATGTTAATGAGGTATCATGCAAGGAAAATATAAAGGTGTTTAGAATCGTAAGACCTCTCTTTGTTAACGATGCTGCAAAATGCTGTATAGATGGTGTACATTTTTATTCTATTTGGTGTAACACGTGTTTTTTCGAGTGCAATATGGAGATGGAAATCACTAAAACTGTTTAATAAAAATTTGTATGTAAAACCACTCAGCAATACCGCAGATGGCCAGTAAAATTGATGCATTGTCTCCTCTTCATATTGAGCTTGGCAATATTTACGATGTCTTAATGGACATTTATGATTATACAACATATGCAGGAATTACTGGTCCAATTGTCCAATTGATAAAATGGCACCAAGAAAATGCTCCAGGATAAAAATTTAAATGTTACTTCTGCACTTCAACAGTTGAAGTTAAATCATGAATTCTTGTCAGATTTTAGAAGGGACATTAGTTGTGACAAAATTCTTTTGGAACGCGTTGGTGTAGCTAGATCTAATGATTTTCCTGCAGAATTTAAATCGAAATATAAATGTACAGACGAGTGAGCCATCGAAGATTTTATCAAACTATGACACCCCTAAATGTTGATTTAAAGTAAAACAATGATAAAATCAAAGCCATTTAACTGCTCATTGAAATTATTGAAAAGGTCCCAAGATTTATGTACGTTTAATTTATATATATATATATATATATATATATATATATATATATATATATATATATAAATTTATACTTATATATATATATATATATATATATATATATATATATATATATATATATATATATATATATATATATAATATATATATATATATATATATATATATATATATATATATATATATATATATATATATATATATATATATATATATATATGTATATATGTTTTTTTGTTTGCCCTTCAATCACTCGTAAACGGCAAGTACCAGCTTTATCCAATTTTGCCACCAAAAATGGCTGTTATTGTCGCGTTTTAAGTACATATATATTTTTTATTGTATGGCTTTGAAGCATCAACATTCTTCTGGATTTCATATAGTTTAGCAACATTTCGTGTGGCAGGCATAACCAATTGTGTTAGTTGTGAAATTCCAATTGCCGCTCGACAGTACATATTAGATATCAAACGCATTTTCGTTTCATTTTTCCAATGAATTTTGTAACAGCCGCCAAATTACTTTCGTTATAAAATGTTAGCTGTGCCTTCCACACGAAACTTGCATTACGAGTTGCAGGAACAGAAAAGCAACGGAAAGCAAGATAGAAAGCATTTTGATGCACTGCTCAAGTGCGTTAAAAACAGGCAAACAACGAGCACGAGGAGCTTAAACCGTGTGAGTACAGATTGCTCAAGCCTGTTCGTCTGAAACATTCGAGCAACGGGAAGTATGTCTATATAGACGCCATTCGAGCATGCAATGCAACGAAATATCAGCTGAAGCTATAAATCACATCGAAGTTAGAATTTTAAATGGAAAACTAGAAAATGGACTGTTGCCATACATTCTAATGATTCCAAATTTGATATGCCAATCGAATTTAAAGATTTGTAGTTTCCGGTGTTTGCGCGAAAATCTTATGAAACACCACTGTATATATCGCTCATCATGATATCGCCTACATTCTTGGATGTTTTGTTACATCAGCCGACCATTCTACTGCATTAAATTTTTTATGTTGGTAACATAAACCAGAGCAAATTGTAACTTAGTAAAACGCGGAAAAATTTGGTTGTGTGGGAGAATAAGAACGGTAATGTATAGATGTTTCTGGTGGGCTGGGTCTCCTATACGATTAATGTGTAATGTTAAAATTTGAAATAGACATCGGTGTTAGGGGAAGCAACTGTAAATTGCAGTTAACGACATTTTGTTAATTTATGTCAAATGTTATTGTAAAACCATCTAAAATAATAATAATTTACTTAAATAAATTAAATAATTTAATTATACATTCCATTATTAATTATTATACAAGCTAAATTTTGTTCTTGTACAAAACGGTTCATCAATCACAAATTGAAAAAAAAATCCAATTTATAGTTGACGTTTAAGGTTGATTTACATATGCGACGTGTGGCGTGTGACGGGTGCTACTAGCCAATCAGAAACGAGTATCTGAAAAATCTATACACGGTTACACCCAACACATACAAATAATTGTTGATCGTTTTGCCACATCATGTTCATTTGTTTAAATAATAACGGACTACTCGATAATAAATAACAAAAATTACAAACCCGTCACATATGTAAATTGTTGTCTAGGAAGCGTCACTTTTATTACTACCCGTCATAAGCCACACGTCGCATATGTTAATCAACCTTTATACGGCGCTAATATTTAAACGACAAAAATCAACAACACTCGTTACTGAGGTCAAAAAATGTAAGTTTTGTTAATAACAAACTATATGCAGTGAACAAAATGTCACAGTAGACTGTTACAATTATGAGCGCTGTGAACGACAAAGTACTCCTAGTCTCACTCTACATGTGCTGTATGCAATTTATAGATATATTTGAAGGTTGTTGTCTTCTATGACATTCGAAATAATTTCCAAATAACGATTTCAAATGCAATCACCTAGTTTTGTTTTGATCCAGTCGCCGAAGTTTATTTTGAGTCATGGTACAACAGGTACGAGCAACGGTTCAAAGTGGATGGTCAATCATTGTTTTACGCAAAGCGCACAGCGCCAATTTTGATAAATATTCTAACTACATTCTCCCGAAATCACCAAAGGATTTTAGTTTTGATAAATTTACAGGTAACCTAACAAAAATTTTTGGGCCTCAGAAAACACTGAGTGCGTTATGAATGTTTTTTAATGGAAAAACAAAACTCCGAAGATTTCGTTTCATATGTGGCAAGAATAAATAGACAATCTGAAAAGTCATAACTATCGAATTTGATACTGGAACAAATGTCTATTTTACGTCTGTGGTCTTCGCTCATCACAAAATTCAGACAACGTACAAGACAGCTATAAAAAATTGAGAACGATACTGACGGTAAACTTATACTCTCAGATCTTGCAGATGATTGCCAACGGGTAACTAATTTGAGACAAGACACAAACATGATCGAGAAAATCGATGAAGAAATTCAACGACTCCAACAACTAGGAATCATAACTCCAGCTAATTTTTTAAATTGGGCAGCACCCATAGTAGTAGTAAAAAAAAGTAACGGTTCTATACGAATTTATGCGGACTATTCAACCGGTTTAAATGAAGTTCTTGAACCACATCAACCTTTTACAAGTAGAAGTTGCCAAAGAGTGAATTACTCACGATCAACACGCATAGAGGACTGTTCCGTTTTAACAGACTTCCTCCAGGTATCAAATCAGCCCCAGGAACTTTCCAACAAATTATGAGTACAATAGTGGATAACCTGGACAGAGCAGCAGCTTATCTCAATGATATTATAGTATCCGGGAAAACTAAAGCAGATCACAAGCAAAATTTATATAAAGTTTTGAAGCGAATTCGGTTTTTACCTTTAAATTGAGAAATGTAGTTTTTACATGGAATCCATCAAATATTTGGGTTACATCGATGATAAAGAGGGAATCCGTCCGTATTAATCAAATGTTGATGCAATAACTAAGATGCCTCATCGAGCAATTGGCGCAGTGGTTAAAGCTGCTGTGTTTGGGACGGGAGGTACCGGGTATTCCAAAGAGGGGAGAGGGTTGCAAAAGGGATTTTTCATCACCTGATTACGATCGGTGATTACGATGAACCCAACTATGACCCCCTGTTGGCGTCCAGAGTCTATGGGCCGACATGAATCAACAGAATTGAAATTGAGTTACTATTTAGATAATTCAGTTGTTATCTAAATAGTAGGCCGGTTTTGGACCGACCTAGCTGGTTTGAAGAAATGTTTGCCGGTTGCCAGTCAATATGCTGAACCGGCAGAAGAAAAGCCGGCTATGTAAAAATGTTAATAAAATTTCATTTATTTTAAGTTAAAAACCATTTTTCTTATTATACTAACAATAAAATAATAAAAAGTTGTACTATGACTTACATTTATCGGTTTGTTGGGTTGAGAGTACAAAAATATGTACATTCAAACCAAATCATACTTCATTCTAAATTAATGTCAAATGGCAATTAAAGTTTAAACTCAAAGTAAACTGTAAATGGCTGCTCGATTAAGGTTAGTTCTTCATAATATATAATATATTTCTAATTGAAATCAAAAATACTATGTATTTTTTGTAATTAATTTAGTATCGATTACAATGAGTAAAACTTATGCTGATAAAAATTGTATGATGCCTTTTGAAAAAGAATCTAACGACAAACAAAAGGAAACAAATGAGTCAGATGCTTTGAAAATACAATCAGAAAGTTGTTTGTTTAATGATAAATGGCTCGTCGAATCGGAATGGACGCTTTGGCTCTCAAAAGTTGAAAATGATGTACCATTATAGTTTTCTGTCTATGGATTGCGGTAACAAATCGCTGATCAAACAATTTCCTGATTCCGATATATGTAAGAAAATTCGATTGGGACGAACTAAAATGCAATGTTTAGTGCAAAGCGTACTTGCTCCATATTCAATCGAAACTGTGATAAATATAGTTAATATTAGAACAACGAAACTTCCGTTACCTTATAGCGTTAGTACGGACACCGCAAAATGCGTCTAATAAAGGACACCGCAAAATGTTTCCAATTGCAATTCAATTTTTTAATGTTAATGGAAACGGTATTACAAATGCTTTATTGAACTTTTGTGAACAATCAGATGAAACATCTATAGGCATCGCAGGTCTCATTCTAAAAACTTTAAATTGCTATAATTTTATTTTAAAATATTTAACAGCATTTTCGGCTGACAATGCCGGTAAAAAAGCATCTGTCTTTACAAAGTTAAGAGAAAGCAATCAGAAATTGATTAAGTCAGGTTGTAATTGATGTGGCAATTACAACCTGACTTAATCACAATACTGCAAAAAACGCTATTAACGCTATTGTTCACAATACTACAGAAAACGCTATTAAAACTATGTCATACGATGTTGAAACTCTAATCTTTATAGTGATGTTTGGGTACTCATTCTACAGAACAATAATTTGCCGTTTCTTCAAAACATTATAGAACATATTTTTATGGTACCTAGTAGCAATGCTTATGTTGAACGTTGTTTCAGCATAATGGGAAACATTTGGCGAGATGATAGAAATCGGCCTCTATCCGAAAATGTTGGCTGTGAACTATTATTATTAGAAAACTTAAAAATCCCATGTAGCGAGTTTAAAGACTCAATAAAAGGCAAAAAGGATTTATTTAAGGCTGCCAGAAGCAAAACAAAATATAAATTTATTAAATAATTTAGTATAACGTACTATTAAATTTTTACAATTAATTTTGAATTAATTTTATTTTATTTGAATTAATTTTATTTTTTTATTATCATTTAATTACGTAAATATGTAATATTGAATAGCCGTCATAATAAAATGTTATATTTTTATTTTTTTTTCTAAAGCCAATCAAAACTTTTTCAAAAACTGGTAACCCTAATTGAGCAACTGAAGTGATTTGGGTGTTCGAATGGTATTTATCACTTCAGATAAATGTCTAAAATAAATCATTTAAAATTTGGCTTTTGTTTACTACAGCGGGAATGAAACTAAAAAATAAATACATGCATATATTAAAATCATTAGAACTTGCTATAAAATACAAAAAATATACATTATATATATATATATATATATATATATATATATATATATATATATATATATATATATATATTCTAATTTTCAAAACTTGAACGAGAAACAAAAAAATTCAAAAAAACAAAAACAACAACCTATGTGAATTAACTCCACGAGCAAAATATACATTCAGTTAATTCAGTTGCTCAATTTGTTAACTGAATTGACAGGTCCGAATCGAACAGTCAAATCACTTCAGTTGATTCAGTAAATTTTGTTTATTCATGTCAATCGAACGCGCATATAATTATAATTAAGGAGTCAATGGTTTTAATGAATAATAAGAACACAACACAGTAATAACAGGAAAAAACAAAATACATAGTATTATTACCAAAAAAAAAATCCTATATAAAAATATTAAAATTTAAGATGATTTCAGTTTATAAGAAACCTAAACTATCCGGGAATAAATTTAAAAATTCTTCAATACCAATATTTCCAAACCATTAAAACGTACAAAACTATCATTCAAATTTTTCAGATAATGCTGAAAAAAAAATTTAAACTAATTCAAAAATTAATAGTTTCAATTCATGTCATCGGATTTTTCTGTTTTGCATATTTTGTCATTTTTCCGTATATGGATGATTATGATAACGTTCAAAAATTGTAAGTACAAAAATATAATTTTGATGTAACATAAGTAATGTCATTAAAAACTTTTTTTTTTCATTATGTTCCAGAAAGTTAATTCATAGTCGATTAAATGTAGCTTCAAATCAAGAAATATGTCGAATACCAGATTTACCTGCGTTTGCACCTGAAATGATGAAATTTATAAAAAAATTGCCACCGCTCGTTTGTGGCGATGAACAAAATGATTGGGTGTCGTGTAAGGTATGTACATAAAATGTAGCATGTTGATAAATTTAATATTACACCTTGATAACATTAAAAACTGTCGTTTGGAGCATAGCAGAGAGATTTGAATTTTAAAGTAGTGAAAAATATATAAATATATGCAGCGGCATATCCAATACTGCCTAAATCGCACCATACTAACTAGCAAAATTTTGTTCTTCACCTAAAATCGGTATATGAAGAAAATAATTCGCGTGCCAGAAAATCATATGGTGACGGTGTATAATTTGGTTGACCCTTATTTACACGAAAACATGAATTTTCCACATTTTTCTATGCATAATTATACATGGTAAGCGCTCGTTATTTTGATTTGAAAGAAATTACCTGAATAATTAGAATCAATTGCTATGTGTGTGTAGGTTTGTTTATTGTTGTCACTATAATTTGGTTTCAATTTATTTGAATGTTTGTAGGTATGTATGCCATTAAATCTCAAAACGTTTGATAAATCCCATAAAACTATAAATTATGTGTGATGATTGAGCCAGTAGACGCGCAACAAATAAACGATAACGATTGCGTGTGTACAAATTTGTGTTATGTCGATTTAATATAAAGAGAAAATACACAACGAATTACAAATTAGGTACCATACATTCCATTTACATGTAACTAACCATGCTATAATTAATTGATTTAATGTGGTATATTCGTAACATATTTGAAATAACACTTTGGACGTTGACTTCGTTACAATATTTGATACATTCAGACAAGGAATTTACTTAAGATATGAAAATCAAATCGATAATCAAGTAGTTCATGTTAACTCTTATGTGCATTTGGAGGATCAAATAATCATGGTAATGGTCTCAACAGTAACTCTTCGAAACAATTGATCTCACACGATGGGTACACGGTTTCTCTATACACGATTCAAAGGATAATACAATTTCGGATTGAAACGTAAAAATAAAACAATATTTCTTGTTGACGATATCCTTCAAATTGACTCTCAAAGTAGTAAGTGGTAAGTAGTTAGTTCCTCTATTTCGGTTTTAATTTTCAAGAATATATTCGAACATTAGATTTTGGTCACCGGTCGTATAGTGATGATTAAGGTGTTAGCTTAAACTCACTGCGATCTTGAGTACGATCCCCACAGTTGTCCACAACTTCTTGACCAATTGTGTGTAAAATCAATCGTTCGTTGAGCGACCACCTACAACGACCACCAATTGTAAAAATATGGTCTGAAAGATCTTGTAAAAGATCTCATTAAAGGGTCAACTTGGCCCTTAAAGAATTTTATATCTTAAAGAATTATTAGATACCCGCCCAACTTTCATATAAATTTTCAAATTTAGGGATATTTACATACTTCCTAATATAATTATAATAATATTCGTATTGTGTATAATAATATTCGTATTGCTCGAACGTTTCAAAATATTTGTAAATATTAAGTGTAGCGTTGGCTTTAGAATAGATAGAGCTATTTACTTAATCTAGTCAATAAAAGGTGTCACTAGGGTAAGGTAAAATTAATCAGAATTCTCTATCTAAAGTTAAGTCTACACTTAACTGTTTCAAAGCATGTATGCTGAGAGATAACTTCCCCACCACTTAATATAAAATAAATTGTGTATAATTTGCTGTTTTATTATTGTGAGCGATTTTGGCAAGAATACAACCAACTGTTAATTTACTATATACAAAATTTAAATAAAATAAATTATTGTCTCTTACATTGCGGCTACCGAGTGAATTTACTTTCGTGATTGAATGATTATTATCGACTTTAGTGCTAATTTAAGCGAGCGTATCATCTTTAACCCCATTTTGTTCATGGTCCTTCGAGCCGAATAACCTGGAGTTGAATAATTATTCCTGAATTTGGAGTTTCTGTGCGAGTGCATTACCTTGGAGTAAGGTAGTTTTTTTTCATTTTATAAAGTGGTGACCGAGTTGTGAATCAAATAAGTGTATAGTGCGAATACATTGGCAATGGCGGATGATGCGAAAAAACTAGTTGAAAGCCTTCGACGAAAACGTGGTAATGCGAAAGCGATGATATCACGTGTTGGCAATTTTTGTAACACTACATTAAAAGAAGCTAGCGCGGAAGGTATTATTATTCGGCTAGAAATTTTAGAAAGTGCTTACACTGAATTTAAAGAATTAGATGAGCGATTAGTAAATCTTGACCAAACATCAGAAATTGAGGAGCAAAAAAGCCGTTACTGTAAATTAAAAGCTGTATTGAAAACCGAAGCTACTAAAAAAAACGTTATGTATCAAGAATCACATCAACAATTCAATAACACTATGCAGACATTCGTACAGCAACAAGATTGTTTCGATAATCTTCATTAAAAAAGTTTTACCTCTAAGGATTGTCTACATGACGATATTCGTTTACCGAAAATTTCCATTCCAAAATTCAACGGTAACTGTACGTTACCGATTTTCCGTCATTTAAAGATTTGTATGAATCGTCAATTCACAAAAATATGACGTTATCTAAACTTCACAAATTAAAATATTTAAAGAACTTACTAGTTGGTGAGGCTGCTAGTTTATTAAAGCACACACAGGTCACAGAAACTAACTACAGTAGTGCATGGGGAAAAATTGTAAAGCGATATGATCACAAAGATCATATTATGAACACGCTCATTAGACAGTTTCTTGATCAACCGAAATTGCAGGGTAGATCAAGAGATATTAGACATCTAGCAGATGCAACTGATGAGATTTTAAGAGGCATAAGTGCATTAGGTGCAGATGCGGAATCCAGGGACAGTTGGCTTATGTATTTATTAATTGAGAAATGTGATGAAGACACAAAAAGTGCTGGGCGTTAGAATAACATCTCACCACGTTTCCGAAAATAAATGACTATCGAATTCCTAAATAAAAAAAGAGACGGTTTGAAAAAGGCGGAACCAATGGCGGCCAAGAGAAGTTCCAAACATGCAACTATAATTGCGAACGTAAATATGGAAAAGGTGAAAATGTGGCCAGTTTGCAACGAAAATCATGGTGTACATAAGTGTGAAAGGTTCCTTCGAATAGATGTAAGCTCTAGACGTGGGCTCAATGTAGACAAGGGATTGTGCTTCAATTGTTTGGGATCAACTCATATGTGACAACAAAGGTTCGAGTGGTCTTCGATGGTCTTGTGACACGACGAGTGGACTGTCACTAAACGCCATTTTGTTAGTAGGACCGACGATTCAACACACACTGAAAAATAATATTGCGATTTAGAATTCATCCATTTGCGATCAGTGCAGACATTGCCAAAATGTACAGGCAGATTCGCATGGACAAAGATGACACGAATTACCAGCGATCGATACTGAGAGAAACCTCATAAACTCAACTGAAGCAATTCAAATTACTAACGGTTACCTACGGAACATCCTCGATACCATCTTTAGTCACACGATTCTTACTTGAGTTGGGGAGCGAAAATATGTTGCAGCATGAATCAGCTGCAATAGCAATTAAGAATGATTTTTACATGGACGATTTTTAAATAATGGGTCAATTACCGGCATTTAGAGTTGAAGCAGCCAGACCATTCACAAATACTGGTGTCGACTTCACTGGGGCAATTTCATTAGCGACTAGGAGAGGACGTGGATAAAATTGTAAAGGGCTACATCAGTGTGTTCGTTTGTTTTACAACGAAGGCGCTATATTAAGAAGTGGTATCCGACTACATTGCAGACGTATTCATTGCAGCATTGTAGCGGTTTATAGCCAGGCGAGGTTTACCAGCTCGAATGTATAACGATAACGATAATATAACGATAATGGTACTAAATATGAATGTATAACGATAATGGGCGCTGACCGAAAACTAAAAGAACTAGCAGTTAGGGCACATAAATCAAACAACCAAATTAAAAGGCTTACAGGGTCAATAGAGTTCAACGAGGAAATTGGCAGTTATTTGGCCCAAAACTCTTTTGAATGGCATTATATTCCTCCACTGGCACCACATTTTGGAGGCGTTTCGGAATCTGCGGTTAAAATAGTAAAAAAAAACACTTATACAAAGCTACACTTTGTTACACTTTGTAATATCGAGGCGATAGGAAATTCCAGACCCATTACCATTACATCATCAGAAGACATCAACATCGAAATTCTAACCCCTGGCCATTTCATGATTGGTTCAACAATTACAACCTTACCTGAACCGTATTCAGAACCCAACAACATTGGCTTATCAAAATTATGGTCAGTAATCCAGCAACGAACCTTGACATTTTGGAAAAAATTTAGGTTTGAATATGTAAATCTTCAACAGCGACGAAAATGGAAAGATGCAAAAGAAAACATAAAAACCGGGGATATTATATATTGAAAGAGGATTATTTACCACCATGCAAGTGGTCCATGGGGAAAATAATAAATTGCGATTGCAAAATGTAATGCAGATTACGGGGTAGTTTTTGATCAAGCCCAGTTATATTATAAACATCTTGACGGGTCGTAATTCGTCTGTTTCGTTCAACATCTTTTATAGATGGACTAAGATAAATATGGTAAATCAGTCGGGTTTCTTCTGCTTGGCATTTGATCATTGTATTTAACAAATGCTCAATCAGACCACTGTGAGTTGTAGGAACATCACTAAGCATATGCAATACCGACATTCGATAAAAAATAATTGTATCAAATACAAGTGCAGTTGGTGTGGTAACTATTAAACTTTTTTTAAATCTTGCGTCATTTTCTCGAAATTTACACATGTAGTAACTAACCACGATGTTTGTCAACATTTAATGAAACTATCAGCATTAATTTACACAACTATCCCATTTTGTATGCTCCAAAGCTTTCTAGAGTTGCCCAGGTGGTATCAGTAAAATGTGATCGATTATAAATTAAATCGTGTAAGCTATCCACGACTAAAATATAGATAAAAACTTGCTTAAACTAATAATTAAACATAACTAATTGATGCATCGTAAATAAATACGATGATAATCTTCATTTTCACCCATTTTACTCTCCTATTTAATAATTCATATGATTATTGATTTACACCAACATGCGGCTTATTTATTGGAATTTATAATAAATTCTATAAATTAATAATAATCGGTCTTTATTAAGGCCATTGCAGGCCAGTACCGTATCAACGATCAGGCTCCATTAGATTTGATCCGAACTAGGTGGCTCATTGTATTGTTCTAGAAAACCAGAAGAGGACAAGTAGTTTTTACTGTGAAGAACGAGCGTGGCCAGCAAGCATCGTTTAGGGGCTCCTCTATCAGAGATCACTGTAAGATTAGCATAGATAAGGAAACGTCATTCTCACGCATGGGATCATATATCATGACATTACCCTTCGGCAACCAAATGAGTTGGGAACCAATCACCATCATGATGATGTCAACACTCTATGGTGCAAGCTCGAGATCGTTTCCAAAGCAGCCGGGTTGTTGATACGGTATGGGCCAGAAACGGCCTGTCAACACCATTTTCAGTTTTTTATTTTAATAATCGTTTAGGTATAAATTGTCTCCCAAATAATTTTCATAAGTGACTAGGGATCCGTCACTATTATAGTAAAACCTATTATGTTTTCGTCTTTTAAAATTGTGATCATTTATTTTTATTTAAGACGCAATGACTTTGAAATCAAAGGAACCCATGAACCGTTCTAGTGAATTCAGTATTTTGTTATACTCAGTTTATTACAATATTACTATTGGAAATAAGCATTGAACGCATTCGAATATGCAATGAATGTTCCACTGCATTTAACTTTTGTAGCTAACTTCACTTCTGATTAAACCATCAATCAAGTGACACGTTAAAATCATAAAGCTAAATAAAAGATTTTTCATAATTAAAATTTAATCGAGAAACATCCGTATTTCTTTTTTAAAGTTTCCAGTTCTGCTTCGCATTAATTCCATCAATCACAAATTCTAACATCATTTTTTAAATATTTCATTTCAGTTAAGCATGTGCACATTAAAAGATTCTGTGATTGCTTCAAACGGCCAAGTTTTATGTGAGTTCTCCGAATTGATCCGGCTAACGGAATACACATATAGCTACGTACACACATATAAATCCAAATCCCACGTGCTAAAATATTCGGATTTTGCTAAAGTGTATTGTTGGTCGACCAGTACGCACTTAAGTTGGTCGGGTATTGTATATGGTATTCGGTCAAATTTAACAACATTGACCCCACCGGCTTTCAGTGTACCACCTAAAATGAATGTGTTAATGTATGGCTTTGATTCGATGAGTAAGAATGCAGTTACTAGAAAATTACCAAAAAGTTTAAAATATTTAACCGATGTGCTTGGAGGTGAAGTGCTGAATGGATATAATATAGTAGGTGATGGAACTCCTCAAGCATTAATACCCATATTGACGGGATTTTCTGAGCTTGAACTGCCTGAAACGCGTAAACGGTATCCATTTTCTGAATACGTTGATGTATATCCAATGATTTGGAAAGACTTTAAGAAACACGGGTAGGTTATTACAAACCTTTTAGCGATTCAACCAGATTAAATATTATTTTTGTTTATTTACAGATATACGACCGCTTGGAATGAGGATACTCCAAACTTTGGAACATTTACATATCGTCTGAAGGGTTTCAGCACTCAACCAACTGATCACTATCTACGTACATATTACATCGCTCAAAACTCATACTTATCAGACTACAAACCATTTTGTCTAGGCCATCAGCCTGCCCATAATGTTATGCTAGACTATACCAAACAAATTTTATTAAATCAAAAAGAAGTTCCAAAGTTTATATTTAGTTTTCACGGCGAGATGTCACACGATTCGATAAATCATATTGGACTGGTCGATGACGATCTACAAGGCTGGTTACAAGACTTAAATAATTTAAAATTACTTAATAACACGTTACTGATTTTAATGTCTGATCATGGGAATCGATTCGATGCAGTGCGAAATACGATTCAAGGTAAATTAGAAGAACGTTTACCATTTTTTAGTTTTGTGTTTCCGCAATGGTTTCGCACGAAATATGCCACCGAATATAAAAATTTTCAAAGAAATGTTAATCGTTTGACCACACCATTCGATATACATGAAACTTTTCATCATATTTTAGCCCTACAAACTGGTGAAATTTATGTAAATCAATCGAATCGTGCCATATCATTGCTGAATGAAATCGATGCAACGCGTTCATGCAGTGAGGCATTTATCGAACCACACTGGTGTTCATGCTTATTATGGAAAGAAATTCCTCTGTCGCTAGCCCAGAATCCCGCACAACATTTAGTTAAATTTCTAAATAATATTACCGAACCGCATCGCGATCGTTGTGAAAAACTTACATTGCACCTAATAAATTGGGCGGCTGCCCTAAAGCCGCAAGATAGTATGATACGTTTTAAAAAAGCTAAAGATTTGGATGGTTATATGCCGGAATTTTCGACCGTAACTAAATCCGATATCCAATTGTTTCAAATTAAAATTACCGTTACACCGGGTGATTCCATATTTGAGGCATCGGTCACACATATTAAAAGCGAAAACAAGTATTTTGTGAAACAATCGGACATATCTCGAATCAACGCGTATGGAAATCAAGCTAATTGCATATATGATGCTAATCCTGAGGTTAGAAAATATTGTTACTGCAAGTAAAAGCGCCTCACACATATCGGAAGCAATAAATCATGGTTGTAAATATATCGTTAAAGTTTTAAATGGATTAATTATAAGAAACATAATATGAAGTTATCCTGGAGTATCGTTGACTATGAGAAACGTTTTCCAAGTATGTACCCCTATGCCAAGCATTAAATTTTGCATAGTAGTGCAGAATATGAGTATAACTCATTAAATCATTTCTCTGTTTTATTTAACAGACTCGAAATAATCTTAATACGTAAATAATAAATCATATCCAAATAGTTTTTCATATCTAAGTCATATAAATTTATGTAAATACATAAACATAAATCATATCAAATAACTAATTAATTTATTGTGAAATTTTGATTGTTTAAAATAAATGTAAATTTTTAAAATTTAATAAAAAAATTTTTGTAATATAATTCACATGTAATGTAGGTTATGTATTATTTTCCAACAAATTTGGTGGGGTTTAACTAAGGTAACCAGTCTGTGGCTTATTTCGGATAGAGAAAATCATCACAAACTATACCGCCGTTGAAACAAAGTTTACTATAACTTGTCTATCTATAGCACCTAATTTGAAATCATGAGTACTTTATGTCATGAAAGTTACACTGTTCAATGACGACATCGTACTTAATTATCGTCATGAACGAGATGACGACAACGATTTCCTGAGGAATATCACTAGCATCGAAGTTGTTTCAGTACGCTTTAGAAGGGAACGTTGTATTTCTGAGCTTAAGGTAAGTCTTGCAGCGATGGCACAAAATTAATGAGTCTGTTTGAGAGCTTAAGTGGGCATTAATGCCATCTATCTTTATAAAATATATTTTAAAATTTATTAAAATAAAAAAATTAAAATCTTATGCTGTGTGCCTCATGCCAAAAATTTCGTCTAAATCGCCGACTTTTCTAAATTGATGATTATTTCGTATCAATGATGACACTAGTTTTAATATGACAAACTGTTCCTGACTATTTACGATTCTAAATTGTTGACTTTTCAAACTTTAGTTGGTTAGAAAATATTTTGTTTATAACATCTATGCTTACACATAAATATTATCATTTTAACATATTTGTTTTTAATGTTTGTATAGTTTTAAAAGTTCTTAAATACAAATCTGTAAAATCTTATTTGTATTTATAAGTACGAACACAAAAGTTGACAACTAAAAGGAAAAGCAACCTCACGAGCAGGCTAAATAAAAAATTCTTGTGGTTAATAGAATAACTAATGAACAATTTAGAAAAGTCGCCGATTTCGACGAAATTTTCGGCATGAGGCACACAGCGTTACTTTCAGATCGGAATACGCAGAAGACCTACAGGTTTGTTTAGTTTCATAATATGAATATCTGGCACAAGATGGCATTTACGATATCGAAAAAGTTGTACAATAGGTCCCTTGTTGCTTCTTCAATTGACGTTGTTTTTCTATCTTTTGCAAGTTGGCACTGTCGCTAAGTGACAGTTTCCCTCCCATGATTCGAAATTTTCTAAATAGGTTGCTCTGCACGAAGAAAGGAAATTTGAAAAACTAAATTATGTGTTAAGACCGGTAATTCATTGAGCATTGTGTTGAATTTGAAGGAGTCCAACCTTACCTGTTAATTATTGATGGAAATATGACACTTGCTTCACTATAATTATAGACACTTTTTGAATCAATTTCACAAATTTGCGATCACTGGAAAATGTAAACCTATGATCAATGGGATGGTCCACAATATGTTCAATCACAGTATAGTACAATCCCTTACTATCTTATAAAATTATGATCTAAATTTTCAATATTCTCGGTAATACCAGGATAGTTCGTCTTTATCACTACCAGCATCGCAGACGATTCATTATTGAATTTGCTAACATTGCTGACTGTGCATAGTTAATATATGTCTAGCCGAGAAACATGAACCATGAGCTTCCCACTGCTTGCTGATATTGACATTACTTATTTGGTTACGATGATCTGAAGAGTTTCACATTTCGTTCAAAGGACGTTGCATAAGGATTACATTCTGCACGGTCCCATGTAATCTGTATTTCAAGGCAATATCTTGCTTCTCAAATATCATTGATTTCTCCTGTAGTTATGACTTGCGTTGCTGGGCATTTGAAAATAATAAAAAATCGTCGATATAATATTCTGCCAAAAAGAGTATTTTGCAGTACATGCAAGAATCAACTTTAGATCAAGTTGTTGATTCCAAACAATCTTGAGTCCATAAAATGACTTCCTAAGTTGGCACACTTTATTTTGTTTTTATGGGATCTCACCACTAATTTTGATTCCCGTGCTTATTTTCTTGAAGTCGATCGAGAACCAAAACTAAACCGTCGTAAGGCGGCTTTATTACGCTTTGTACAGCCTTGATCTAACGAATACGTGAGGACATTTTCTGAGATCGGGATGTATAAATGTGTTTGTTTTGCATTTTGTATGTCTCACAATTTGTACCTATTGTCATTTTTTAATTTTTTATCGCAAACTTCGAAAGCCTAATTAATCTTTGTTCTGTAATTTCTCTTATTGATTTATTAATTCGCCCACTGCTTAGTTCGGCAATGGCAGCAACTTTATCAGTTAATGGTTTCGTACCCATTTCGGATGTAACTCCAAAATTTCATTTCTACCGTGCTCCCAGATCATTCGAATACTTCTATCCCGCGTTATCAGAATAAATTAACACATCATTTACTCTGAATACAACGGAGCGCATTTTGTCCTAACAACGTGGGTTAAACATATTGAGTTTAGTTGGACTTATGCGCATGCATTCGATGAAGTTCGTTTAATATTATATCTCGAAAGTAGCTCGTCACCGCTAACTGAAAACGGCATAATTTTGCATATGGCGAAGGCAATCACTTTTAGACGCAGTAAGCGAATTTATATCAAATAATGCGATGGTGATTGATAACCTAAGTATTTGTTCCGTTTCGGCGAATTTAACACTACTTTGACTACCCGAGGAGGAATATTACATTCGGTCGCGCTTACTAATTTGTTGTATTTTGTTTGTGTAGAAGGGTGAAATCATAACCGCAACACGAGCCATCTAGCTGTCACTAGGCAAGTTCCATTTTTTTCACTTCGTCGGCATTGTCGATCCCACCAGTCCTTTTTACTACTACTAAAATATACTTAGCAAAGCAAGTGATTTTTAATACGTAAAGATTACTCAAGGAGTGCAGACACATTTGCTGGCGAAAGGTCATGTTGTGCTTAAAATGTCAAAACGATAATGAAGCATAGCTTAAATTATTGATAATGTGGCCATCTATTAATGACTGCAATCAACTAACAAAAATCATTTCGTTTAGTCGCAGTACAGTTCAACTGTCAAAATTTAATTTAAAATTTTTAATGTTTTAAATTATAATAAACTTTTTAGGTTATGTATTTTTGATATCGAAAATAGATAATTTAACGGTAAGTAAAATATGCAAAACTTATTAATAAACTATTTGCGATTGTTTCTGATAAAAATTTATTGCGTGTTTACCATACGTCCCTTTGGCGCAGCGGATAGCGCGTTGGACTTCTAATCCAAAGGTCGTGGGTTCGATCCCCACAAGGGATGATCTTATTTTTATTTTTTTCATTGGTTTTATTTAGTGTTATGTATTTTTGTTTTATTCGCTACCTTCAATGATAAAAATTGAGATTAGCCATCATCATTTCAATAAATCGACACTAATTTACAAGTTGCGTGGTTGGGACACTACTGACGGTAGAAAACATCGGTGAAAGAAATGAAATGCATTGTCTGTATTTAGCTTGAACATCGAAAGTAAGATGCTAAAATTTGGAGACACCTTAAATCTTTATTATTCATTTCATATTTTATACGAATTCAATCAATTACATCACAAATAATACTCGTAACATATAAAATATAACATAATTACCAAAAACTTATTTAAAAAAAAAAAAAAAAATCTGAGGACTATTTGTAACGGAAAAATCTAATCCACAAAACACTTCGCTAGATTTGATTGGGATGCGCTTATAACGCGTTGGGTATTATTTTTGTTCCGTCTCTTCATCATCATCATCGTCGTCCTCATCATAATTTTCTTCTTCGGCCTCTTCTTCACCGCCACTTTCATCTTCCGGTTCAACTTCAATATCGGGTACCAAAAAATATTGAAGCGGAGTTGGCCATAGATCATCTTTAATTATTTCGCCAATTTCATCGTTAACCGGATCGTTATTGTCAGTGTACCAATCGAAAAATGATTTGTATTCCAAATATCGCTTACGTTTATTGTTTGACGGCTTGAATTGAAGTTTTTTAAGGATGTCACATCCTTCCCGCCATTTTATTTGACTACTAATGGATTTTGGCCCATCTACGCACATGTTCAAAGGGAAAAATACATAAATTAATAACATATTCCAGTATCTAGTTTAAAAATACATACTTTCAACACTTAAATGATATTCTTTTATTAGAATTCTGTTCTCGAAATAGGGATTGTCTTCAAAGTAGAATCGGATCAAATATCCCGTTTTTATATCGTCGAATTCTTCGACATCAATTTTTTCCAAAAAATTTAGACATTCTTCTTCCTCTTCTTCGAGTATGCCTGAAATTTGTGGATGATTAACAAACTGTAAAGAAAATAAAAATTAATACTTCGTGCCTTTTAAAATCGCCCAAATCAAATACGTACTGCAGTCACCCAGAAATTTGGAATCCTCTTTATAATCGAATTCCTTTTGTCAAACAATGGTTTCCGTAGTATATTAAATTTCTGTTCAATTTTTAATATTTCATCGCTTGCTTTTTCGTTTAATACATCAATTTCGTTCTGACATTTGTCTATCAGTTCTAGGGCTTCCGATTCGGCATCATTTAAGCCATCTTCCACAACATTTTTTGCTTTTTTAGCTGATGATGCCATTTTTATGAGTATGTATAAGTGCCGTGTATGACTTTCTATTCGAAGTTTTTTTTTTTTTTTAATTTTTATTATAATTGTATTTGTTTATTTATTACGGTATTAAAACACTTATTTTAAAACTAATTATTATTTATGGAATTATATATTCTTATTAACTAAATACAATTATAAATATGTAGTTTAAACTTTATTCACTCGCGATTTTTTATTTTCTGCTATATAATAGAACGCACCGGCAATTTACAAAAAAAAATATAAGCGGAAAAATTTGACAGTTTGATGAAAAAGAGGAGGTGTTTACATCGAGAAGTGCGAAAAAATACATTTTTTAGTACATAATAAATGCTGAATATAAAAAAGTACTGTTATTCTGATATTTTTGAAATATATTAGGTTTGATCAAAATTCTTTTTGTACCTAGCAACATTTCGTGTAACAAAATCAAGATTTAAAGCTGAGTTCATAATAGTATATTATGACAATGGCTTTTATTCCGACTTTTCGGCTAGAAAAGACAGACTAAGACAAAAACAGATAAACAAAATATACACATGTGTGAGTGAATACAACATAGTGCATATAAAAATTGTTAAGTCAAAAAGCGTAGTTCAATTTTTCTAGCAAAAAAGAATTACATTTTGATTCTTTTTCCTTGACATACTGTAAGCATAGATTTTCAAACCGTTATATGTATTTGAATTTTATTTTATATAATGTAAAAAAGAAACGCAACAAGCGGCTAAACCAATAACTAATTTGTTTGAATTGTGTATAATTTCATTGTGTACTAAATTTTATAAAACATAAAAAATAAAAAGTAAAAGAGGTGTGTATTTGAGCGTCGAGGAAGAAGAACGTGTTTTTTTTTGTTGTTTTGGAAAATTTAATTCCGCGTGCCCTCACAACATATTATTGAAATTCAAGATTATTTTAGCCATCCTACAATACGCATTTTAAAAATAAAATTTAAAATCAATAATCTTTAAATATAAACAATTACAAATAAAATTGCGCAAAGTGTGATAGTGATATTGTTAATAATAGCGTTATCTCCTGCCTCTTTCTCTGTGTTGCTAAAATTGGTTTGCAGCACTTTATAGCACTTCAAAATTAGCCAGTGCCAGTGTATAATGCCATAACATCGTAAATAATTGACGAACTCCCATACTCTTTTTGGAAAAAATTAAATTTGGATCATTAGGGGATGGAACTGATGAGTGGAAATTATTTCCGATGTGATGAGCTCAGCTTTATAATATCTTGGGTGCGATTATGTAAAGCATTACGAGTTCGAAAATGATTTGTGAAATCTATGAATATTTTGTGGCATTATCTATGCTGAAGTCGCAATCTTTTGATAAAAGTACCAGCCATCACAATCAGACCGCTATTACGTATGCTATTGACTATTCATTCTTTTTCGTAAATTTGCAAAGACTTATCACTGTCCGAATTTTTATGCTTAAGCTGCGTACCGATCAACTAAATTGAAAGATAAATTAAGATACATTTTAAGATAATTTTTGTGACAGTATTTATGCTGATGTTGCTATCAATTCCATTCGACAAATCGCCTCTCTAAGGCGACTGTATGAGATCAAATATTATGGTAGCATATTAAATTGATACTCTCAACCAATCGCATCAACTAAATTTACAAAAAAAACATGCCCCTACGAGTAAAAATATTTTTAACGAGTTAAAATATTTTTAACCTTATGTAATGAAATTATGACACTGGCTTTTTTTCGACTTTTCTAGCGGCTAGAAACGACAAACTGAGCGAGAAAAATAACGGGTATATAAAATATACTCATGTGTAAGTGAATACAACATAGTACATATCAAAATCGTTATATGTCAAAAAACCAGCGTAGATCAATTTTTTTTAGCAAATAAAGTCTTTCTAGTCGTGCTACAATTGGATTTGCAGCACTTTATAGCACTTCAAAACTAGCCAGTGTCATAATACCATAAATTATACAAGAACCCCATATTTCGTATGATTTTTATACACATGACAACTATGACGTCATAGTAGGAATTTAAAATGGTAGCATAATATTCGATGTCATAAAGTCGTGCTTGGGATATTTGTCGAACATGTATCTAGTAACCTATTGAAGTCAACTGCAAGACGTATCATTACCTAAGTTGGCATCTTATATAAATTTAATGTATATATATATAGTCATCCTCCCCCTAATGTCTCATTATAATTTCCAAACTCCCGATCTCTCACCAATCAAAACACAGCATATGATAAAGATTCCGCCTTTTATTTCCATACTCGAGTTAAAAAAAATGTAACTTCATGCAATGAGTTCGGAACCAAGTTTAAAACCATTACTAACTTCATTGAATTTGGAATTCATTATTCGCTGAGTATAATCAAGTTGTACTAAAATAAAAGCTTCGATATTTCTGTCAAGTTTTTTGTCACATTTCATTACCAACATAAAAAAAAATTTAAAAGTCAGTGAGTGTGTGTGTTGTACTGCTTTGCGCTAGCCGAAGCCAAGTGAATTGTAGTTAAAAAGTTAAATTACGTTTTTCTAGTAATAAAATTTCAATAAATAACAAAAAATAGTCATATTAAAAGTATGTCGTCGAACGAAATTCAGCAGCAGAGCAATTCGAATTTATCGAAACAAGATTTATCACAACTTGTACGTTCCAATAAATTTCATCATTTTTCTCCCATCAAATTTTGGGCTCATTTCACGTGGCGTGCATATTTTTCGATTTAATTAAAAATTGTAATAGTTTTTACTTAGTTTGGCTGTAGAATTTTAAAACGATTTCGAAATTATTGAAAGATGTGATGCGACCGGTTGAATTTGTTTGTCCTTAAAAAAAATTCAAAAAATAAAAAACCATAACCTAAAAATGAGAATACATCGATTAATTTGTGTTTTACGTTAATAGGATATCAGCAAATTGACACCACTATCGCCCGAAGTTATATCACGACAAGCCACAATAAATATTGGAACCATTGGTCATGTAGCTCATGGTAAATCAACTGTTGTTAAAGCTATATCTGGGGTACAAACTGTACGCTTCAAAAATGAACTAGAACGGAATATTACGATTAAATTGGGTAAGTTTTTAAGCCTGTTAATATTAAGCATTATCCTATAAGCTAAACTTAGTTCCATAAGTAATAAAATTCGGGATGATGTAATTAAAATGGGTTGAGTATGATGAATGATGGAGTAGCCAAACACTCCTAAATTACGATCTTACCAAACGAAACCAAATTCTAGTTGTTTTATGTCTATTTTATATATTAAAATGAAATTAAGAGATATAGATACTGTGTACTAATGGCAAATAATAGATTGTGGAGCAAATATTAGATTTCTGACATTTTTTAAAGTTCCATATTGATCTTTTAGATTAACGAGCATTTCTTTGTCATGTCAATTTAGAAACCATCACGGTGATGGTTTTTGCAATTTTGTTCAAATATTTTAACCAATTTCCATTCAATTGATTTTGCCCATGACACATCACTGCCATAATGTAGAAACTCGAACCTTTTTTTAAACTCGTTTTGAGCCCCGTTTATTACTTACAAACAAACAAACAATTTCATTTTAATTAAAGATAAAAACAACTTTAATTTGTGTGTTCGCAGACCGTATACCCATTGCAAAAATGAACGAACTTGTTAAATCACCGGTAAAACTACGTAAATTTCTACGACATATTGAAGACACTGAGAAAAAAAATCCACAAGGAATCAAACGAAAATTGGATTTATCACCGATTAGTAGTTGTAGAATACGGACAAATCATGAAACAAATGGACATGGATCAGGAGCAACAAACCAAGAAATCGACACTAAACTTTACTTTTGTGAAGATTTATTACAGCCAGATAGAAAAAAACTTAAATTAAATAATGGTGCGGTGGCAACGACTAAAAAACAAAAATTAAATGAATATGTTGTTGAAAAAGTCGTCGACATTGGTAATATTCGAGACTGCCCATATTTTCTGGTAAAATGGAAGGGATACTCCTCCAAACACAATACATGGGAGGAACTAGATCATGTAATCGAATGTAAAGCTTTCGATAAATTTATATCCGAAACGTTTGAACGTCAAAAAGATTCGATTGACGCGATCATTAAAACTTTAACGGAACGTACGAAATCACTGATTGAACCGGTCGTCGAGCTAAAGAACATCATCGAAACGATTCATGCGTTTCGTGAAATGAAAATTAAAGCCTATTTAATGCTATTACTATTAGAAAATAAAAACATAGATAGATTACAAAATGATCATAAATTAATTAAACCCGTAATTGACTATTATCGTTTACGGCCATTCATTAAGGACCGTGTTGAGCAGATGAAAACTTTAAAAAATTGGGAAAATGATATAAATTCAAAAAATATTACGTATACGGTAACCGTAGAAAATAATGTCGATTGGGATGTGCTACCACCAAATTTTACGTACATCACCGAATTAGTTTGTAGTCCGGGAATAGAAATTCCAAATGACCCACCAATCGGATGTGAATGTACCGATGAGTGTACACCACAAAGTGATTGTTGCGGTAAAATGTCGGGTGCCCAGTTTGCATACACAAAATTACGTAAACTAAGATTAAATCCGGGGCGACCGATATTTGAGTGCAATAGTAAATGTGCATGTGGGCCCAAGTGTCAAAATCGTGTCATACAGCACGGCTCTAAACTATCGTTTTGCATTTTTAAAACATCAACAGGATGCGGTTGGGGCGTTAAAACATTAAAACCGATTAAACGAGGACAATATATTTGTAATTATTTGGGCGAAATAATTACGCACGATATGGCTGAGCAACGCGGTTCGGATTATGATAATGAGGGGCGAACATATTTATTCGATTTGGATTTTAATGAATCGGAAGACACCGAAATCTATACAATCGATGCAAAAAATTACGGAGACGTTTCGCATTTTTTTAATCATTCGTGTGATCCTAACTGTGGTGTATGGCCGGTATGGATAAATTGTTTGGAACTAAATCTACCGCATATTGCCATGTTTGCGCTACGCGATATACAAGTGAACGAAGAGCTTACGTTTGACTATCTAAATCAAAGGGATCGTTCGGCTGATGAGAAGAGCATTGGACAAGGATTATTTAAAGATAAAGAGAATATGATCTGTCGTTGTGAATCGTCTCAGTGTAGAAAATATATTTTTTGATTTTGTTTAATTTTAAGACCTAAAATATTTTAAGAACAGACCCACACACACACACTGATTTGTTACAAAAATTTAAATAAAATTTTATTAAAAAAAAAAAAAAATTGTAAAATACAGAAGATAATTGGGGCATTTTTATTTAATATTTTGTTTGGTTCCAGGTTATGCAAATGCTAAAATTTATAAATGTGATAACCCCAAGTGTCAGCGCCCTGTGTGCTACACATCCGGTGGATCGAGCAAAGATGATAATTTTCCATGTTATCGACCAAATTGTACCGGAAGATTTCAACTAATACGTCATGTTAGCTTTGTCGATTGCCCTGGTCACGACATTCTTATGGCCACTATGTTGAACGGTGCTGCTGTTATGGATGCTGCGCTTTTATTGATTGCAGGTAATATCGTCCGTCCAAGAAATCTATTTACCATAATTTAACTAATGTATCACATTTTTTATGTTTTTAGGCAATGAATCATGTCCCCAACCTCAAACTTCGGAACATTTAGCCGCCATTGAAATTATGAAATTGAAACACATTTTGATTCTACAAAATAAAATCGATCTTGTAAAAGAAGCTCAAGCCAAGGAACAATACGATCAAATTGTCAAATTCATCCAAGGTACGGTAGCAGAAGGTGCACCAATCATCCCAATTTCAGCCCAACTTAAATACAACATTGAAGTATTGTGCGAATATATTGCGAAGAAAATTCCGATACCACAACGAAATTTTACAGCTGCACCACGGCTAATTGTTATCCGTTCGTTTGATGTTAATAAGCCAGGATGCGAAGTAAACGATTTGAAAGGCGGTGTTGCTGGTGGTTCGATTTTGCGTGGTGTTCTCCGCGTTGGACAAGAAATTGAGGTACGGCCGGGCGTTGTGAGCAAAGATCGAGAAGGCAAATTAACGTGTCGTCCAATTTTCTCGAAAATTATTTCACTATTCGCGGAACAAAATGAATTGCAATTTGCCGTGCCCGGTGGTCTCATCGGTGTGGGTACAAAAATTGAACCAACTCTATGCCGTGCCGATCGTTTAGTTGGCCAAGTACTTGGAGCCGTTGGTGCTCTGCCCGAAATCTTTATTGAATTGGAAATTTCGTATTATTTATTAAAACGTTTGCTTGGTGTGCGGATTGAAGGCGATAAGAAGGCTCAGAAAGTTCAAAAACTTTCAAAGAACGAAATTTTGCTCGTCAATATTGGTTCGTTGAGTACTGGAGGGCGGGTAGTAGCGACCAAAGCTGATTTGGCCAAAATTGCACTAACAAATCCGGTGTGCACAGAAATTGGTGAGAAAATTGCGTTAAGTCGTCGTGTCGAAAAGCATTGGCGTTTGATTGGATGGGGACAAATTCGTGGTGGTACAACTATTCAACCAGAGAACCTAAAATAGATTAGCCTCCAGACTAAGATTTTCTCTGTTTCCACTTTAAATGAACATTTTAATACATTTATTAATTAATAAAAGATATTGTTTTTATTTATTTTCCTGGATGTCAATTGAAATAATTTAAACTACAACAAATGTATACATATAATTGCTAGTTTTATGCTGGAACTTGGATAAGGGCTTCGTATTTCTTAACCTTGCTTGCGATGCTCATATCAACATATTTATCTCCAATTGAGACAATAAGACCACCGATGATCGATGGATCAACTTTGGCTGAAAGTTGGATGGTTTCACCCTTGGCGAGGAATTGCTGTAAATGAAAATGGATGAAATTTTATCTATTTTTAAGGTTATGTTTATAAAGTAGTAAATACTCTAAGAGCTCCTTCCAATTGTGATTTTTGTCCAGATTCTAGTGGTTTGGCGGTGGTAACCTCACACACTACTTCACCACGATGAGCAGCCATAATGGTGCGGAATGCTGTAATGACTGAATCCAATTTCTTCAAACGACCATTTTCGGCCAAAGTAACAAGGAAATTGGTGGCTGCTTCACTCAATTTCATTTGACTACCGGTCTCTTTAAAAGCGCTCATCATAACTTTGCGTTGAATAATCGGATTGATGATTAAGTCACGGAAGTTGGCATCCTTTTTGAGTGAAGCCTGGATACTGATTAAATCCTTCTCGGCCGCTTCGAGTTGTTTCATTTTAGAGGCGGCAGAATATAAAGCTGTAGCATAACGACCTTCTAATCCAAATAATTGAATTGGTGGCTTAATAAGTTGGCTGACTGGCGACGATGTGCTGAAACAGCGAGCCTAAAACATATCCAAAAAAAATTTTCTTCTATTACATAACTAATATATACACTCATGTGAATTTATAGACAGAACATTAAAAATATAACATTATTATATGAACGGACATTAGTTTTAGCGTGAAGATTAGGGTAATTACATTTTCAATAAGTTTTACTTACAAGTGTTCCCAATTTTATTGCCGTGGACATTTTTTCGTATTTTTTTTAAAGCAAATGTAAAATTCTCGATCCGTCAAATATCACACAACCTCAACAACTATCAATTGAAGTTAGCAACGATATATTTTCGGAAAAATAATTTTTGGTTGCGTTCATTTTAATATTAACTTTAGTACACATGCCGGAGTTATAAATATGAAATTTAGGCGATTAGAACAAATTAGATATTTTTGGATTTTGAAACAATTTATTTACAATTTTCTACAAAAACAAAAGTTTATCAAAATAAATAAAACAAAAAATGTTCACACTGGCAATCACTCCAAAAGCCATTGAGGACTTATCTTGGTTTGACAAAAACATCCGTGATTATCCGAATACCATGTCGAGTCGGTAATATACGCGTTCTGCTCCTATACTTTTTACTATCTTTAACCTTTTTCACGCTATTAATACGCTTGGGACCATCTTCTAATTCCTTAACCACTGTTTCGTGTTCATTTTGGAGTACACTTCTGAATAATGGTTCAGACTTACAATAATCCACATGCATTTCTTCCATCGAAGGTGTTAACGATTTGTCGATCGATAAACTTGGCGATTTTTTACCCTCTTCGTACAATTTAATCATGTCGCGTACACTTAATTTTGGACAAACAAAATCACCGAGCGAATCGACCGGTACATTATCTTCTAATTGACATTCACATTCGATAATTGACATTTTCTTATGGCGTTCGTAGTTTGATTTTTTATGAGAAAATTTTAAATTCGTAATTTGGAAAATGAATTGTAGGATATAATTTAAAAAAATTTCAACGAATACTTGCATATGCGATCGATATGCTGCAAATTAATTTTGTTTTTCTCGACTGGTTTGATTCGAAATCCAACGGTGACTGAGGTGTGTGGGAAATTTGTGGAAATGAAACTAAAACTTAAATATGATTAGTTGTCCGAGAACTATAAGTTAAGAAAAGACATCTAAAATTTTGTTAAATCGTAAGTTCTTCAATGCTCAAGTATAACCGTTGAAAGAATGTCGCCATTTTTTAAACTAAAAACGTATTTTTAAAGCGGTCGAATGAAGTATGTGTCAAATGAAATTCTATGGCTCTGAACTAAACATAACAAGTTATTTAAAGATGTGGTAGGTTGAAACCCATAAAAGGTTGCTGCTTGTTGCATGTGTTAAAGATATTTCTTCTTTTTTTGAGTTTTTAAAATAATTTATCTAGAGCGGATTTTGGTGGTATAATATTAGCTAAACATTTTGTTCTAATCAGACACTGGCTGTATTTGGCTGGATGTTGCTCTCCAAAGTTTACACATACTGCGGGATGTTCCTGAGGTTCTCAATTTCGTAGTTTGCTTTGTGCATTAAGTGTAAAGGTTTGTTTATATGGCTGTGTTTTGCGGTGGTTTCTGTTTCCAGCAATTTGAAGAGCTTATCGAAATGGGTTTTTAAAGCTTTAAGTCTCAGATTTAACTCTGGTGACCTTCTTTAAATCATATAATCCGTAATTGTCCTTAAATTTTTAAGAAAACTTAATATTCGTGGTCACTCCTTACAATATGTGATTCTTTTGATATGACGTGACCAATTGTGTGTAAAACCGTTCATTGGGCTGACCATCCGATTACCAATTGTAGGCATATGGTCTAAAATCTTGTAAAAGATATCATAAAGGGTCAAATTTGGCCTGGAATTCTGTTGATTTTTTTATACAAATCTTTAAGCACTGCTATGGTCTAACTTCCAAACTTGTTTTTTTATCATTTACGCAGTAAAATTTTTAAATATTTGAAAATTCATCAACACACATATTCATTTGTTCGTCAATATTTATGTATTGATCATTTTCAGCGACGCAACAAATAAACTAAACCATTTTTGGTTTGGTAACCTTTTGTGGACATTGGGTGCACACAATATACTGTAAAAGGAATACTAGACCATCGACTTTAACCTTCATCATTATAATTTTGCCATCAATCTGTATAATTCACACATTTTTTTTAGCGAAATTAATAACACGATGATCGTAAATTACTTTGTGTAAAGTAGGTTCTCGCTTATATTATTTTTAATAAATCTTCGATCTTAATCAATAAATTTATTTTTTAAAACATAAACTTAACAAATAAATCCAAATTTAATTTATTATCCGATTTGATGATGTGATGTAAGTATGTACGTAAACAGGTAAGTAAACATCACGTTTAAAGCAGTGTGAATAGTCAATAAAATATGTAGATTAATCACATTGACGTTTGGGTTGTTATTCTCCAGTGTTCATCTTGTCTATAGTTCGTTAAATAGTGGGCAATCTCAAAGCATATGTCGTATATAGAGAAGAAACGTGTTTAGTGGTGTCCTAACTAGTATTTCGCCTACCACTTAATGTTAAGTAAACCAAGTGACAACATGCAGTACTGATAAAAGTATCGGTTGCAACTTATTACTTTTCAACTAACTTAAGGTCAATAAATGGAGAACATGACGGCGATACGTTAATGTTTAGTAGGGTTTGCAGGGAATACAAATTACTACCGATCATATAGTGTTAAAAGAATTGCGTCGATAGTACCAATCAACAGGTCGGCACACATGGTTTTCGCAATGTCACCCGCATCCTAAAAATGTGTTTATCGATATACCCAACAATGGCCCTATTCAATGTATGATGTCGTTGATTGCACTGTGGACAGCTTTAAGTACTTGGACATCTAGAATTGGAATGGTCACTTCTTAAACAATTCGAACATCAAAAATCAACAGCATTACAGATATTATTTTAATTTACTGTCAGCACAATGCATTGGTACAGCCAAATGATTCAGGCCATAAGTTTATTAATTATTAAAACTGATCGGTATAATTACCGGCTGATTACCGTCACTGTAGTTTCAATCAATAAATCGAATAAATTGTAAAAAAAATAAAAAATTCCCATTTCCGGAATAAATCTGCAAGCACGATGTAATTGAATATTTAAAAAAAAAAATTCGCATACATAAAGATAAAATCTTAACTCAAATTCCGCTAATCTAAAATGAATTCTTTTAACAGCGCGCGATGAAAATCTTTATATGATTATCCATTAGACAGATTTATGAAAAAGTAACAATTTTAAGTATTTAACATTTTTTTTCTTCTAAAATTCATGATGTCGATTAAGACACAGATAAACATCTCTAATATTGTATACAGGGTGAGCTAATTTGATTGAGCCGAAATGCAAAATCAATCGATAGCAAGCGCAGATTTTTTTAAGGTTGTAATAAAAGAAAAGTCATGTCCTCTGATATCCTTGATCTCCAAATATAGAACTAAATAAACTAAGGCATCTTTATTAAAAAATCGATCGAAATAAGTCTATAGTACGTCAAATTCTGAACCAGTATTCCATTAAGCGGAATCCCTTTTAAAATTACTCCACTCATTTTTGTGTCATATTTTTGTAAAGCCACTCGTTTTCGAATAAAATCACTCGATTAAAGTAAATTCTTACATCCTGTATAACGAGTGAATGATTTAACTTGATACAAGAAGTAAGTCTTTAATGGCAAACATAATACTTTAGATAAAATAATAGTTTGATTTCAAGCATCAGTTTCGCGTTATTGGTTATAGATCCAGACGAGTATTAGTTAAATTTAAAGAAAGAAGCCTAGAAATGTCTGGTAAAGCCACGTGGGCGAAACAAATGAGTTGAACATAAAGTACAAAGTTTCGATTAAGAGCTGTTAGACACAACTAAATCAAAACAGGGTTAGAGAAGTTATATAGCTGTAAAAGTAAAGGAAAATTCTAAGAAATAATAAACGGATTCACAATACGTTAAAAAAATGCAGGGATTGTTTGAAGATCTTACAAACAGGTCAAAATGGATCGAATGGTTATTGACAAACAAAACATAGTAACGAGAAATGACAGGAAATCATTGAAAATTATAACGGACGATCATATAGCTATATACGAATACATCAACATTCCGCATTGGAGCTGTTATATCCCATCTATACCCATATGATTTAGTGCATCCAATCACTTTTGACCAAATGACGGATCACAAACCAATTATTTGAGAGATTCACTCTAAGAGATTCACTCAGCATTTTGGTCTAGAAAAATAGTTTGATGCTATAGCGAACAGTCATTTAAGCAAGCTCCTAATTCAACGCCAGAGCACCGAATAAAGAAAAACCAGTTGGCCAAATCTGAATGAATATTCGCAAGTAATGGGCGAAAGAAATAGCCATGAGGAGAAGTTGCAGAGTGAGGTTTAATCGACCATTAATCGTGCCACGATACCTTTAGGAGTAATTGTACTCATTTGGGCGCATAATTTTTTAAATAGTCATGAAATATTCAGTTAGGTCAAATTAATTGTTTCACTCGGTACACAAATAAAACTTTGGTACACATGATACAGTTAGAAAGTTTAAGGGCAATTAATTTTAGGAAAGAAAGTCTATCTGTTGGTTGAGTCTGCGCTCGATCTTATGCGTTCATATTCATTTCATTCAAATCAATTTTAAAATTTATTTTGAACGAATTTTGACAGAACTCAAAATTAAATGAACTTCAGAGATCATATATTTACTTGTCAATTATGTATTATGTATCGAAGAATAATGTTGATTTTTGAACATTTATAATTTTTTTTGCATTATGTATTGTAATCATATATAGTTTTACGTTTAGCCTTTTTGAATTGTGTTTACGATGATTAATGAATTTGCAGAGCAAACTGGCTGACTGGACGAATAAACCCATATATGCGATGGAATCATGTCGAACGTACGTAATACATAAACTATAAAAATCATTGTTATGGCCAATGATTTATTACTATAGTTTTTTTTTAAATAGTGTTAATCTTAATTAATTATAAATTTAACACTATAATATAGTCTAAAGCCACGCTCTATTGCGGACACTCAAATTATCGTTCGATGGTATAAATAATGTCACCGGCCGTATCGAATTTTAATGTTTACTATATTTGAATATTTATAGGAAGTTGGAGTTAATTAGTCGCCCACCATAATTTCAATCTATTCTTATATATTTATGCGAATCACATTTCAAAACCGATTTGATGTTAAGTGAAAACCTTATCGTCCATGAAACTATATAACTTTAGAAATTTTTTGGGTAAATTAACAACTTCAAGATAACGATTACACAACGTTTAAGTAACGTTTAATGATTTTTGGTAATTAAATTTGATTACAGACTCACTGGCTATAAGGTTATGCGGTTGGATTAATTTATTTTCACGTCATCATTGATAGTAATACACGTTACATCATTTAAGGTAGTATCAAGATCTTTTTCTTGTATCATGGTGCCATTGAAATTAACAGAACACAAAACGTAATCGCGATTAGTATTATGTGTGTGACAAAACTTTGGATGTCAGTCCGATACTGACGCATAATATTGTCTATTTTCGTTCCTTCTTGAATTACGGTATCACAAAAATCAAAAATAAATTAATTTCGTTGTTTTATCATCGTTACCTTGGCTTTTCTTTTTTAAACGAGCATTTTGGTTTGTTAATGGAAGTATTTTACTTTGGAAATACTTCCATTAACAAACTAGATTTGGAATTCCCCTTGGGATTTGGAATTCCCCAGTTTCTATAATAATTTCTTGTTCTATAATATTTTCTATTATAATTTATTGTGGCCGCATCTTCGAATTTAACGCTCCATTCTTGCTGGCTAATCAAATTAAATATAATTCGCCTAAATGTTGTTAAATAAGTAGAGCATACATTTTTCGTTACTTGCATGGTGTCCATCCCATAAATATTACCCCTAAATGTAGTTTTACCGTTATAAAAACATTTGTCTTTATGTTTACAAGCTAAAAAGGTTTAATTGAGCATAACTTTATGTGCATTTAATTAAATTATCGTAAAGCTTAGACGTTGTAGGTCACATATGTGCTATTTCACCGAGCATGTTCTTTAGAATTCCATTACAGTATTTAGTTGTCATTGAGAGTGACGAAACGTGTCAATAATTTGTGTTCACGCGCACATGAATCATAGCAAACCCAACTAGATGGAGTCCACATTTAAGGACGACGTCAGAAAGTTGACTGATTATAAAAAATTAGACCGACTTATGTTGAAATATAGGTCATTACTTTAAACAAAAACTAGAAATCGGTAATGGACAAAAGATGGTAATCTTTGCGATCGCACATGATCCGCACATGTTTCTTTGATTCATTGGGTGGTTTATCGTTGGATGACATTATCGGGCACTATCCAGAAGTAAAAGAACTCGTGGAAGGATTTTAACATACCAAAAATTACTTGGAGTCAGACGGTCCATGATTTTTTTGGTTCTTTAAGGGGTAACCTATAGAATTCCTTGTTAGATACTTTTGTTGATAATATTTATATTGAATCCTGTCCAGATTCTAGTATTATCACTCTCCACTTTTAATTTAATTTTACTTTTTGAATTTAATTTGTCAGATTCTGTTACCTAATTATAATTTTAGGTTTGAACCCAGAATAGGCAAAAACGTAACAATTGGTGACAGCGGTGTGAAATTAAGGAACTAAAAAGAGGCAAAGTCACCGGTAAATGTGACGAGGTTCATGCAGGAAATGTCACGCAGGAAATGTAATCGATAATTGTGAAATGTGAGCAATAAAGTGAGATTAACAGAACTGATACGCAATGACAGAAGGAAATTGAAGTAGAACATCTTATACATAAATGGATCGAATACCTAACTACGGTAGAGCAGCATTTTGCAGTTTAGCTACACCGTAAAGATTACCACCATTTATAAAATATAAATAAGAGCATCGAATCGTTGCAGACATTCAAAAAATCTGTTATTATCGAATCACTAATGGAGCATTAGATTTTATGTAGATTACCGTAAGTTGAATGCGTAACGAAGAAGGATATTAGCTACCCACTACCAAAGATCGATGATACGATGCTACGTTATCGGATGTATGTCATTTGGATTGTGAAATGCCCCAAACTGCCTAGTAGATTTTTATGATATCATTGTCATGGGAAAAGACTTCGACGAGCCCTTACAGAATTTGACAGAGATTTTGGTTAGGATACAATCAGTTATAGGGTAAAATTAAGTCCAAAAAAGTGCAAGTAATTCTAAACAAATATAAAATATTTAGGCCACAATAACTGGATTTCATACTGATAAAGAAAATATTTCAGTAGTAGGGGAATGGCCAAAATCTTACATGGATTACGGAGTTCCCTGGGATTTTGCAAATGCTATTGAAAATTCGTACGAGCATTTACAATCATCGTAAAGATTCTACAAGATCTGACCAGGAAAATCAAGGTATTTGAAAAGATAAAATAGGAGGAGTATTATCTAAAAAAGAAACGGTCAAGAAACGGTCGCTGGATCGAACAATTCCAAAGCTATGACTTCAAGATCGAATATCGAAAGGGAAACTCACATGGAAAAAACTGGCCATGTCCAATCGAACGTTAACATGGTGGAAATGTGAAAAAAGAAGACATCGATTTTCGGTTAATGCAAGTAATGTCCTGCTGAAGAATGGACCGCGGAGACAATAAAGGAGTAACCAGAATGCAAATTTGTCAACCATAATAAAATATATAAGTAAAAAGAACATCTTCTTAAATAAAGTTATATTGCAGACAAGTCTTCCATAGTAAAATAGGTTTTTGGGCATAATCGAAAAGTCTGCAGATAGAGAACAAGTACTTAAAACCGATTTGGAACGTTTACATTTTCATTTACAAGAATTTCGATAAATGTAGCAGGGCCATTTCCAAGTACTGATAGTGACAGTAAATATTTACTAGTAGTCAAGTACAATTTCAGCAAGTAGCCAGATTTGTATTCAATTCCAAATCGGGAGCCAATGACGATAACTGATGCAGTTGTTAACAGATGGATAAGCAGTTTGAAGTATCGATTGAGATTCATCGATTGAGATTGACACAATAGAAAAAATGGATATCGTGTGATCGGATGAAGCATCGATATAATATCAGGGCAAATAAAAAATACTTTAAAAAAGGCCAATAAGTATAGCTTTACAACCCGCAACGCAAAAAGGGTTTATAAGGTGAGGAAAGTGTTACGATTTCCCTAGAGGTTATACCTGGAGACATCTATTTAATACTAGCATAAGCAAAAGTTGAGCAAATGCATTGTGTATAGAATAACAAAAAGGACAGTAAAACTGATTAGTTTCATAGCCCCCACGAACCCGGAATAGGCAAACGTAACAAAAGTACTGGATCCGTGCATTTGGGCGTCAAGGAAATATTGAATCAATTGAGTAACGTATTATACTTAAATATAAAAATAAAAAATTGACTTACCTTTAATTATTTATACAGTTACCTTTTTGTAATTATCAACTAAAAATCATTTGCAAGTCTAAAATTACCAAAACACAAATGACAAAAAAAGAAATTTAAGTAAAATGGCTGCATTCAAATTTTAACTAAAATTAGGTTATGTTTCGTTGCGTGCCACCATTTTATTCAATTTTCTCGACAACATGGCTGCATTTAAATAGATTTATTTATAAAAAAATTTTGTTCTTTTAGTTAAATTACATTTTTACTTTTAATACTAACTATTTGATATTTATATTATATATATATATATATATATATATATATATATATATATATATATATATATATATATACATAATTAAAAATAATATTATTATATATTTATAATTACATAGTTAATTGAAACAAAAGAAAAACATGGCGCAATTATTTTGAATATTTAAAATAAATAGTTTTTTGTTTCTATTTTTAATTAAAAATGTTTCATTTTTTTTATTAACATTTACTTTAAATATAATTTTTAATATTTTATTTATAATTAATTGGTTGAGTATTTAATTTGTTTTTTTAAAAATTACTATTTACAAACAAAACTACTAATTTATATAATTAATTAATTAAAATATTAAATTTGACCTTTCTAAGCTTTTTCTTTGTTGTTGCGGCTGCGCATAGCACTTTAATTTGTCAAATTCTTTTAAATTCGACTTAAATACGGTGTCATAGTTTTTAAAATTTGATTTTAAGGTTAAAAATTAATACGTACTTAACGTACTTAACTTATCTTAAACACTAAATAGCCGTTAACAGGACTTCGTTCATTCTAAAATGCAATCGTATTAAATTAAGTATAAAAAAAAATGTTAAAATTAATTCACTCACAGGTAGCTAGCCTACCGTATTCGAATGCACGGTTTACATGTACCCGGGACCACAAATGACGGATGACAATCTGGACATTTCGAATTTTCACCATAAAATGGGGGATCACTCGATTTTTTATCGTCCGGTATTTTCACCTGAAACGAATTGACTGATTCGCTTTGCTCAAAACTCGATGGCTCATTGTCGTTTTCCAGCGGAAATTCATAGTCGGGAATTGAAAATTGTTCTTGCAATTTTTTTATATCGTTTAAATGAATGGTTGTAGTTTTTGGACGGCCGGTTGCCGATGTAATTCGTTTCGTTGTTGTGTTTGCATCTATTGGTATGGAACGAGCAGTTGGTCCACGTGACTGTGGAATGTCAGCGGAATCTGTATTACCAAATGGATTTGGGGTTAGTTTGTGAAATGATTTACCGTTTAGTGTGGAGCTGATGCCCTCGGTTAGTTCGTCATCCTCATTTTTTGGTGGTTCAAGTTCGAATGCGGGGACAGCCCATTTCCATTCATAATAAATTGGAGGACCTTGAGTCGTTGCATCATCGTACATTTTAAAATGTTGTTCCAATGGTGGAAGCAGATCGTTCCACGGTTTGCGAATCTCATTACTCTTGATCGGTTTCGAATCGATTACATTGTTGGTTGGTCGAGATAGTATACGGGATGTGGGCAATAGAATTTTCTCTGATTGGACCGAGGAACTGGTAAATCCACTTCCTTGATGCATTGTCAAAGGTTTACGATTTGCTGTGGCAATCGGTTGGAATTTAGGCGCTTGAGTTGTAGTAAATGCTCCTGGTGCTTGCTTAGTACTTCCTAATTTTTGTGTTGTCAACGAAATTTTCAATGGACTGTCCGTGGCCTCATTATATATTGTATAGGCTGGATACTCAAATGGCGGTAATTCATAATTAGTCGATGGTTTTATTATTGTTCGTAATGGAGGCTCAATATCAAAGCTAGGAACAGGAATATTAGCTTTTGGCTTTTGATTAATTTGGGGTAATGTATACTGAGTAGTAGTTGGTTTTAGTGTAGTAGTAGTGGTTTGAGTAGTAAATCTAGTAGTAGAGTAAATAGTGGTTGGTGCTTTGGTAGTAGCAATAGTAGTGGTAGTACTAGGAGCTGTGAATTTTGGGGAAGTTTGCGGAAAATTAGATCCACTAAATAGTGGAGGCTCAAAATAGATAGATGGTTTTTTAACATTACCCAAATTCGATATTGGCACATTCGATTTTGTTTGAATCTGTGAACTAAATTTAGTTTCATCTTTACCAAAATTTTGATCGTTAATTCCAAAATTTCCTTCATTTCGAATATTTCTGCGGTCATTGACTTTCACATCAGGTTGACGCTTTTGTTGAAGTGGTTGGGCAAATGGTTTTTGTGACGATGGAATTGGTGTTGTGCTTCCACCAGCTAAGTTACGAATAAAATTGATGCTGTACTGCCCGGGCACAGTAAATTGTGAATCGACATTTTTTGTTGTTGTCGAATCGAGTGACTGTTGATCTTTTGTAACGAATTGTTTAGTCTTCTGCGAAGGTTCTTTATGGTAGTGTATCCCCGCTATAGCATTTTGTACAGCCGCATGTACCTAAATTAGAACATAATCGGTTAAATACGAATCTGATTTAAGGCACTTAATCAACTTATACTTTAAAATTTTTTGTATTGTACGCCGCCGAATAGTGTTGCTCCAATAAATCCGGTCTCGGTGTTCTCACATCGTACTCCCCATCTTCGACAAAATGTTTATCTTTTTGTCCGATCAGTAGATTTGCATCGTAATCATTTTCGGAACGTGAACAATTCACCATATACCAATGATCACAAATTAACATTCGCTGTTGAAATAATGTCGTATTTGGACACGAGTAGCTAAATTGTCGTCCCAGACTATCGCACATATGATAAATTTGACATCCGGTTTCTAGATCAGCATAGTATCCGGAGCCACGGTCTTTGCACGAAAATGATGTTCGTGGTACTACATGAAATGTACCATCCGGTGAAGGTACCTATATGGAAAAAGACAAAAAAAAATTAAACTGTTAGTTAAATGTTAAATATGGCCTTGCGATTATTTTCGCGTGTTGAAAAATTTATTTAAATGTTTTCGAATTCCCATCGAATTGTGTTTAAGACATTACGATGCAATTATCATGTTTATTTGCGACAACTTCGTGGTAAAATTTTAATTTGCCTACTATGTATAATCACACACAATTGTACCCATCTGCGCAAATTGGAAAAAGGTATTTGTTTCTTATATATATAGTTGGTCAGGGTTCTTCGAGTCGGGAAATTATCTTTTTATAACATCAAACGAAATTTCAAAATTGATTCTCATGACTTCCATATTTCCAAATCAATTAACACTATCGTCCGTCCATTCACTACACGATATGTAATAGTCGGTAATTACCGTTATGTAAATGATGGAATAGTGCTATGAATCGAGTTTATGTAACACATTTTATGGTTTAGATCTCCAACACGTCTATTGTAAGTCTTATCTTGAATGTTGTAACCTAAATTTATATAGTAGATGAACCAAGAAGCACAACATAACTAAATATTATGACATTTGAAAGATTTCGATAAGATTTATAGGTTTTTTTTCGGTTCCTGCTGCTTGATCATCTGTTTGAGTCATCGTATAGGTTTTGGGTGAAAAGTGGTTTGCATTGATCTCATAAATTCTCATTAAAAAAAAAAACTTGTAACACTTCTTATTAATTTATTAGATTTAATACCCGAGGAGTAGCTGCGCGGTATATCTATATAGTTGATTGATACATAAAGTTATAGACGCAGACTGTGCAAAACGATTATATTCGGTATTTCAATGAAAAACTGTACTTATATAGTAATTTTGCGGATGGTATTTAATGTAACCCAATTTATTTATTAATGTTTTAATGTACAGGTGGCCCTGTGCGATTGGAGACATAAGTTTTTTGCAAGATCGCTTTCAAAAAGCATTAAAGAGGGGACCCAATTGATTCTTTATCCAACACCTTCGTACTTTCAAAACATAGAGCATAATTTGTTCTGTAGTTAAAATGGTTTAAGAGTGCCCAAAGAATTTTAAACTCAACGATGGCTTTGACATTCACGTTGCCGGTGAACTTCACGTTTGGGGTCGTAAAGCCAAAGAGCACAAATGAATTTGTTGGCAGAAAGAAACATATGTTGCTCTTCGCTACAAGATTTTCAAAATCAGAAAGGAATGTGATGAAGACGAAAAGAGGAACGCGGCCTAAGTAACGTGTGAATGCGTGACATTTGCAATCACGAAATGCAACGAAGAAGTTCTAAAGATCCAGGAATTCGTACAAGGTTTGATTAATTCGAAGACGTTCCAATTCTAAAGAAGCTACTCGATATGCTAGACGAACATTATATGCAACGCAAATGTAGCTTAATGCACTGGTCAGCACCATGCAAACTGTCGACAAGCAGAAAGCCTGATAGAATATCAGGAAACTGCCAAATAGAAAGTCCTGGTGGTTCACAAGGATATGCAAGCAGGAAAAGACTGTTAGTTCTTAAGCCAAGCACCAAAGCAGAATATAAGCCACTCATCAACGGAAAAAAGTGCGCCGTATACATAAAAGTGCAGGAGCTCTTACATCTCGTGACAACTCCGAGAAACTCGACAAAATGGCCACGTCTTCAAAACAATGCAATCAGCATGGACAAATCTCAACAAAAAAATCTGTCACTGTAACTGTTATCGGTTCAGATTTGAGAAACATCCTCAAGGTGAACTAGTTAAAACTCTGCGAACTCAGCCTGAGTCGTCACAACGGAACTATCTTGAACGCCTCCGAAAAACCTTCCTAAATTCTCATTTGTTTTGGGACAAATTTCAAGATAGGCTAACATAAAGCAATGGTGGCTTTCTGCAACTTTCCGTCCTCGTTGAACCTCTCTAAAAACAACTGAATGATAAAACTAAAGTTGGAACATAGTATCAATAGCTTACAGCCACAATGCCAACGTAATCAACGGCAGCTCATGCACTCTTGAACATGAGCTAAAAGAAAACTTTTTTCTGCTATTTTCTGAAACTTTAGTCTCTTGCAACCAGATGAAGGTTTGTTTTGTTTGTTTTTGAACCCTGCAATCTTTTCTGGAGCCAAAGCTCTCCCAACTCTTTCGAGCCAAATCGAGGACGCGCGAATACAGGTTCGATTTTATCTGCACATTGCATTGCTCCAGTCAGCCTGTACTGACATGGATGATGGTCCGGCCCATGAATTCTGCACTCCAACAGGAGGTCATAGTTGTGTTCTTCGTCATCACCGATCGTAGTCAGGTGATGAAAAATCCCTTTTGCAACCCTCCCCATTGGAATTCGAACCCGGTACCTCCCGTCCCAAACACCGCAGCTTTAACCATTGCGCCAATTGCTCGGTCAAATGAAGGTGTCACTGAAATTAAATCCAGATACAAAGAGGTTGAACTCATTTGCCTACAGTGGCAGGGCCTCATGACGCCAATCAGAAGAATGTCCGCTTCCAACGCAAGAGGGAATTACGGCTAAGCTTGCTGGTCATACAGTCTTCATTGTCATTGACATGTCTGACGGTTCGTGCAGGTGGCACTAGATGATGCTTCTAAAAGTTGATGCCGAACAACACGCACTGTGGCCTGTTCCATCAATTGTTTGCAACTAAGTGTTAAAATGGCTCTTGGCATATTCCAACAAATATTCAGTGAAGAAGATGCGTTTCCTTCAACGATATTATTTTCAATGACAAAGACAACAGGGATACCTGTGAGCATCTCTTCAACGTGCTGAGCTAAATGCAGGAATACGGTGTCACAGTCAAGCCATTCAAATGCTGATTCTGTTAGAGATCTGTTGAATTACAATATCACATTATCGATGAAACTGGTATCCGACCAAATCGAGCCAAATCGGAGGTTACTCAACAGGTGCCACTATCAGCGTTCATTACTTATCTACGCTCTTTATTAGGTACTTTAAAATAGTACGGTAAGTTTATATCCAAGGCTCGAGCCACAGCATACAACCGGTTAAAACTATTACTCGGCATCTTGGATGACGGCATTTCAATGTTTCAAAGTTTGATAATTAATTGAATATTGGTGTTGTCGTCTGCGTTGAGGTTAAATACTTTTCATACAACCCTCGAACACTTTAGTTAATTTAAAAACAATAAAATTTTAAAATTAAGTTCAATTATCAACAAAACGAATATTATTATTTTTTAAGTATCTTATTCTTATATTAAATCATAAAATAATTAACAAGAAACATAATTAATCATTATTTGAGCGCAACAAAGTTCACGACGAGTCTACAAAACAATTTGTTCTTGTTGCATGAGCACTTAGAATAATTTAATAGATTTAATTTTTTAATTAAAAAAATTCATAAAGCGAAAATTGATTTGTGTCATTGTAGACAAGAACGACCTACATTCCGGTTATGTAATCAAAACAAATCCCATCGAAAACAGTTAATTCAGTATATTAACCGATTATAGATGCATCAGACGTGAAAAAAGCTGATTAATTCTCAAATTAAATATGAACACACGATATCTAAATTTTTGTTAAAAAAGTCAACAGACTGCACTATACCTTTAGACCTAGGCAAATTTAGTATTAGACAGCCATGAACACCATGACACCTTCTGGACCAGATTTTTCAGGATTTTTGTACTATTTGTTTAGTCATGTGACATCTTGTTTTTAATCCAATTGTTTTGAAAAAGTGCAAATGTTTTTTGTTCTTTGTAACCCTTTCCTCTGTTTTTTCTTAATTGTATAGGGTCAGCATAGTGGTTCTATATTCTCGCAAATACATTTGCTGGTTGAACTCACGCACCGAAATCACCGTGTTTCTGATTAAAAGCGTTTTGGCGGACCAGCCACCATTAATTCATGTATTGCTACTCCTGTGGTTTTTCTTCCCACCTTGTATATTCAATCTAGATTATATTCCATGTTTTTAATTGCATTAACTTAGGGCTCTTTATATTTGGAGGGAATCGTTTGTAGAACCGTCTTTTCAATCTTATTCAATTATGACGTTATGCCCTATATACATAAAAGGAGATTCCACAAAATGCAAGCACAAATGCGGCATAAAGCTCTTTTGCAAAGCCTGCAAAATACTGGCTTACACATATTGCAGCGAATCACTCCTCTACGGAAGGATTATGTGACTGCCAATAAAGATTGTAATGAAATGTGTCGACTAAGTTAATTTTCGTATTATAGTTTTTTGTGGAACGTAATTTAAATTTTCACCAGTTTTAGTACTCAAATTAAAGATATTTTCATTTTTGTGGAACTTATTGAGTTTATGCCCATAATATGGCACAACAACTTGTGTTATTTACTTACGATATACCTATAAACAGAGTAGCTACTAGATTAAGTCTTGGTTAAGTATTATCAATAAGTTCCACATGTATCCATCAGTTTCACCTAAATTATATTTTGATCTAGAGAGTATTTAAACTACTTAAATTGGAATGCTTGTTGTGGGAATATTTGGTAAAACCTTATAACCTCCATTAGTTCAAAGTTGTTAAGCGATCGAGTATTATCTAATAAAATATTGTAGGACATAATCTGTATAGTTATGCACATTTTAAATGATTTTTAGAAAATGTACTGTTTATTGCCAAACTATATATAATCCAAATAAGTCTCCTAACGATTTCGTCTAAAACTAAGTATTAATATATATTGTAAGTTTAGATTCTTTTATAACAATTAGATTAGCTAATAGGGAAACGAGATAATATTTAATTTATATGATATCTAAAGATTGGTGTGCTAAAGTACATTTCATTAAAGTCGTTTAATATGAAAATTAAAATTTTTTATTTTGTGGAACCTATCATTGAACGTTTTTCGTACATAAATTCAGTTACATCGCAAGAATTTCTTTAACACCACGCAGGCTTAGAGAACTCAAAATTTGTTTATATTACTCGACACTTTTCGAAACACAATTTTGGTGAATAAAATACATCGTGCTAAAGTCGATGATATATAAAATTTAAAATATTTATTTTATGAAACCTATATATTAACCTGTGGTTGAGGTTTACATAATCCAGACAAAATTGGACCCACAGGAGCCTATCTTTAATATGACTTATTTGTCATTTAACATGTTTATATTATTAGTTTTTTATTAGCATTGTTAGCTTCCGAGAATTTAAAATTTATAATTTATGGAACTTATTATTGGTGTGTTTTTTTTAGTAAAGTTAATAGCTTTTGCACTTTTGTCGCATATAAGTCAACTTTAAACTGTAGTACTTAATTAAATTATTGAAATATTAGAAATATTGGATTAGCTATGAACACAAGGTTTTAATATCGTTTGCACTGGATTTTGCCTAAAAAACCTATTCTGTGGGACCTAATTCTTATACATCTGTTCTTTATACAACCATCATTGTGGTTTAATTGTGGGTATAGTCTGTAAAGGTATAGTATATTGCTCCTATACAATTTAATTTCGGTGCGTTTTAATTTTTAATAGCAGAAATTCAGCTGCTTTTGCTTTTGTGGAATGTATTATTTATAATTTAGTTGTAGGATATGTTATACAAATTTTAATATCATTTAGTTAAAGATAAAGTATGGAACTAAAAATATTCCATGTATAACTTTAATAATTATACCTTATGTTGCATATATCTCTTGTAGAACCCAATTAGCATACAGCTCTATATAGTAAATGACAATCGTGACCAATATATGTTATTTTTAACAAATTTCTCTTAACTCAAATATGATGCAACGATCTAATTTGCATAATATTTTGTATACATTTCATATTCTATTTCAAACGTGATATTGCACTGACGAAAATTGGCTAGTTGGTTACTTTCGTTCTTTATAAGCTTCTTGCTCGCATAAATATACTTATTATTCATGTTATATGTTTGATTGTTAACTCGTCAAGGCTTCTTACAATTTTAAAAATATCAACAAGTACAATCAATTATTTAATACCATAAATAGACATCTTAATATTGAGTTAGTCTTTGAAAAAATAAACACAAAATAAGAAAAAAGGGCAGTTAAGATATTCTTCTTCTTTGCGGGGTACATAAACATACATAGGTAATTACAATAATTAAAATTTAATTTTGTGATCTCGCGTTTTCAAAAATGTTAATCAAAGTCGATCTAAATTCATATAATTGAAGGTTATCGTTTGTGTGTTGATCATTACCGTGTGTACCTATAATCATCTTGTCAGCGCAAAATAACGATCGTATAATACATATACAATACAACAATTGAAAGTGAAACCACATTTTAACGTTTGAACGATCAATTATCATCGCAACATAAAGTAACATAAAAAAAAACATCGGATAAAGGTGTTAAGCGCCACCGTGAAAGCATGACCTTGATTTACTTTACTCATTTACATATATAGTTACTCGGTAAATATTTACTTGCATCTAACCGCGTTAAGTAATAAATTACAGTCGATTACAACTTTTCTTCTCATAATCTGCGTAATTTCGATATGGAGGCTGAGTTTTATATATACATGTGCGCGATCGGCACATTTGTATAACTTGTGTTATATGAATAATAAATACTTGTGAGATATCTTAAAGATGTTTATAAGATGATATCGATTACAATTTTATTTATACTAATTGGCAAGGCTTGTTTTGTATCATTACACGTGATTTAAATTACGATATGTTTTTGAAGGTTATGTTGCATTATTACAAAATTGAAAATATTCAAGGCTAAGCTGAAACAAAATTGTATGTACGATTTAGAATAGGACTGTCAAAAAAATGTTGGTTTAATAGTCGCAGTGAATAGAATAGTGGTATATAATTAGCCTTAGACCACTCTGGTGTAAGAATTAGAAGAGAGCAATTCTGGTTTCGAATAAACGGAACACCCAAACAATGATGAGCCATGGGAATGTAATTTTTTTTTAGAAATAGAATGTAGGTAATGCAGATGTAGGTAATGATGGTGAATTATCTTTTAACGGTAAATAATAATTTACTGTCAAGTTAATGCAAGCCACCTATATAAACCCAATAAGACCAGAAAGGACTGGCATTCTTGGCAGTGTCTGGGAAATTGACTTTACACTATAGCACCTAAAAGTACGAGACAATATTCAGACAAAATTCAGAAAATCTTATAGGTTGCAATAGATCTAGCAGTTGTTATTGGACATTTGCCCAAAATATGCTTCAAAACTACTAAAATACCTTTTTTATAACTATAAGACTTACCATCCAAAATGTCAAAAATTTTTCGATACCTGGCCCCAGGCTGTGTTGAAAATTACCCAGATTTATTGCCAGAGAGTTTCTTAAAACTAATTACTGATTGAAATATAAATTTAAAAACTTACATCTGGCGGCGGTTCAATGGCCAAAATTCTTGTAATTAAGTTTCAAACGAGAAACTACAGTATTCTGATAATTTTGAAATTTATGGACAAGCTTAACCCAGTTTTTACACCAAATAAATACAAAGTAAATAACTTTGATAAATTTTAGGTATTTTATGATTTACGTGCCATCTAGATGTTATAGGAAAAGTAGAGTTGCTAGGAGCAACCAAATTTAAAGAAAAATTGACATAAATTGAAAGAAAAATTAAGGTTACTGTGTGAATTATAAAATATATTCAAAATTTGTAGAATTACCCGATGCAGATACTTTAGTTCTACCATACACCGCGATCTTTTTATCGACTTGGCGCTTCTTTAATAAACATTTATGTTCGATAACTCAATTCTTTATCAAATTTTATGAAAGATATTCAATTAAAAATTAGCTCTCAAATCAAATTGATTTCAGTTTTTATTTTTATTTTAAAGTTTAATTAAGAGAAAAGTTCTAAAAAATATATCTTAATGTACAATAAAAAGAGCTTAACATATGATTTTTGGATAACAAAAAATTGTATCGAACAAAAAGTTTGTTTGGTGAGAAAAATGCGTTTACTAAAACTCAAAAAAAATTCACAAACTTAAGTTAAAAACAGGAATTAATGGTGGCCGCTATTCTAAGTATAAAAGATATAATTCTGAATAAACTGGTGTGCACAAAGTGGTCTTGAGTCTAGCAGATCTTCTATTTGAATAAGAAGAGCCTCTTTATAACTAAGTGATGAAAATCCAGAAACTCTATAGAAATGAGATTTGACGGATTTACTGTTCGATTCCCACAATCGTCTAAAATGTGGTGCATTTGGAAAATGGAACTTAAATATGATTATTAGTGGGTATAGAAATTCGTACAATAGCTTCATTGCGGGGCCTACGAAATTATTGCCATTATCACAACTTGTGTGAATTTTCACAAATTGAGTTCGATGTTCTACCTTTGATCTCCATTATCCCATGATCATCAATAAATGGCGTTAATAACGATAGTTTGCTTCCTTTTTTAAGCTCACCGTATATTGCTATGTGTCCAAGAAACCATGCAGCAGAATATTCATATTTTTATGCTTGGACATAGCTATAAATAGTGAAATTTGGTTATCTTGAATATAATGAAGTGGTATCGTTTTGGATATAGAAACCGCACTGTTGACAACAATGTTCCTTCATTTTCGTTACCTCTTGATGTAGTGCCAGGCAAATTTCTTTTGCAAGCAGAATAATGAGGAGTGAATAAACCTTGCAATTTGGAACTTGTTTGCACGGAATCTTCAATCACAAAATAAACATTTCCAAAATCCTGTGAAATATAATTATATGTTCTGGATACCATACAACTGCCAGTAACATATAGTTGTAAAATTAGTTAGTAAATCAAACCAGTTATTTAAGCACCAAGTGAGAATGATATATTTCTTTTTTTGTTTTATTCTATATGCATTCATTTCTGGGAGCCGAAGCTCTCTTAACTCTTCTGCAATTAATTGTTTACGTCCTATACTTTACGATGACGCCAGCTAATTACTCGGACGCACGATTTTAGGTTCGCTTTATGAAAATATTTTAAAATCACCGGATAATTGGTGCAGTAGTTCAAGCCAAGGTATTTTAAATTCACTTAAAATATTTTAGAGTTCCAAAAGGGATTGTAAAATTGGCCATAAAAAGGAAATAAAATGAATAATCGAAGCGGGTTTACCTATCATACGACCCTCGTATTATTAACCGATATACATTTACACAGAGGAAAGAAGAAGGAATCTTTTTAGATTTTTCGGTTCAAGGTAAATTAATAAAATGTGACTTTTACTTCGATGGGTGGGTAGATCGTTAATTTGTGAAATTGGAACGAAATGACAGTTTTTATTATGTACAGTGATAATTACACACAAAGGTAAATATTTTTATTTTGTGAGTTACAAATTTATGATTTTGTACGCCCTCGACACCGACAATTTGTCTACATATATATTAACGAATTTTCCGGTCAGTTACCCACCACATATAATTTCAACATTTGGATATTACCTTCTTCACCATCTTCAACTTCTAAATATTTTCTGCATAATAAATCACATATATACAATTACATATTTATCAAAATAAATCATATTATGTACATATGAATATGTATCGTTTCAACATACCTTTATATGTATATGCAGAACACAACTAGATATACCTACATATATACACACTGTTTATGTAAATGTAATTATAATTACCCTAAACAATATGAAGTAATGTTGCCATTGTTCTTGATGTTGATGATGATACGCGATATGTTGCTAAGAATTCATATATATGTAGAAAAATATTTTTTATGTTGTTACATATGCGAGTGTATATATGCAGCACCCGCAAGATGTAGGTCGCGATGTTAATTTTTTTAGAAAATATATAATTACTTTAGAAATATATATTTGCCTGTGCGACTGTATGAGATCAGATTTTTATCGACGTTCAAGAAATATGTTTTAAGATCTCAACAATGACTGAATGACATGAAATTTAGAATGTTATAATGTATATATAGAGAAAGCTATTGAATAGTTAGATTTCTACTTTTGCTCCACGATCATTATGTAAGAATTTAACTCCACCATATAGGAAGCTTTGCTGGTCTAAGTATAGTTTTTACAGAACGCACACTCTCATCGGCAAGACCATTCTTGGATCAGTTTAACTTACAGTCAACTGTCATTTGAAATTGAAATGAAAATTCTATGTTAGCGTTTAAAGGTCACAATTATAACAGGTAAGCTTTAATTATGTTATTGTGATACAAATTTAAGCTTTTCAGTTACTAATACGCTTTTAAAATAATGAGCTATATTTTGAAATCAAATAATTATTTAGAACAAAAATAACTGGAATATCCTTTAATACAACCATAATGGTTGTGCGGAGTTTACCGGCTTTATATATTGAGCAACTATTTTTTACTAAACTGTAAATTGCAAATGTCTTTGTTAAGACGAGCTTAGTTTAAGATTGGTAAACTTTTAATTTTTAAAATTTCTAGCGGTCTTTATTACTTGTTCATATTGAGCAACTTTATATTTTCACCAAAATCGTTTTCTCAAATATAACGTAGAAGCTTTATTTGTACACTATTAATATTTTCTTAGTCTTGCCTGTTTCATACGGCGAAGGAAAAGGATCAGCTAGAGATGAGCTTTACAATCTCAAAACAGAAACGAAAAAAATTAATTAAATGTATTGCTCAATTTTATTAATTAAATATGCCAACGACTCTTACTATAATCAAATCGGCTTCTAAATTATTGAGCAACTTTTAATATTGTAATAGTAGTTACATTTTTTGATCTAAATTTGTTGCTTAATTTGGTAAAACTAATATTCCACTATCGGACTATATTCGGACGCACTTTTCACCTTTTATGTTTTGGGCAATTTTTAATGTTTGCAAATTAATTTTAAAAACATTTTTAAACTAAAAATATAAGCAACAACAAATACCAATATGATACATAGCAACATATTGGCAACTTCCAACCGATTTCTTAATATATTGTAATTTTTGTGATAGTGTTAGTCTATAGGTCATATCATGAATTGTAGAATGATACAAGTCATGAAACGACTGCCACTTTGTGTAGTAACCCAAAGAATATCGGGATGGCTAGTTTCGAACATTGTGCCTTTGAGTGATATATTGTTGATAATTGTTGGGTCTGTTGATTAATTGTAGGCTGGTATAGCGATGTTTAAATTTTAAAAGTTTTAAAATCAACATGCAATCAACCGTCATAGTGAAAGATTAGCATCTGCAAGGTTTGCCACGAGATTTTATAGCAGATATTCAGAGTACCTTCTAGTTGATCTCTTAAAACAAAAAACTCATTACTTTCATTTCACCGCTCCAAGACTCATCTTAAGTCCTTATAGATAGCGCATTCTTTAAAGAAACTGCAACAACTTCGAACCTGGAGAGATTCGTTAGGAAATTAAAGTCCTTACAGGTGCTTGCTTGCATCCATCTTGTTGATATCTTCAATAAATTGTTAAGTGTTGCTATTGTCAAATGTGTTTATATAATTAATGATAAAAAGTTGTGGTTGCAAAATAAATTAAGCAATCGGAGGTTTTGCCACAGTCAGTTTTACTAACTTAACCGATGTCTGCCATCATCTTTGGAAGTCCCAAGTGAAAAGTCTAATAATCCAGTAACAATCTGAAATTTATTTGCTCAATACTTCAGTGGCGTTTATGTAATTGTGTAGTGCGAACAAGATGTAGTAGAGACATTGTTGAAAATGAATGCTTCAAATGGTTCTGCATAAAATGGCGTCCTTTTTTAATCCTCTTTGAATCAATGATCAATGACTTATTATACTTTCAGTCTTAATAAATCGTAGCGGATGTCAGCATGGATTTTTTCACCAGAATATTTTTTTGCATCGTCTGGTGTGGTTCAAGGAAGTGAGTTAGGGCCGCTGTTATTCATCATGGCTGTACACTTTGCAACTCATCTCAGCATGAAAAAGGCTTTTTACTGCTTTGTAGGTCGTTTAAGTTGGATCATTACTGTTTTGTCAGACAAATCTTATATATAGCTGTAACACCATTTAGTCATTTTATTTATAGCAGTCTGAGCTACTTCCTGGATACTCTGTCTAGAGTATCTAGCAACGAGCATTAACTAATATAGTCAGAAATGCTACTTCTTTTTGACATTGGCAGTCCTAATACTATTAAAGACGGTGTACATGAGGTATGGGTTCAAAACGGACAGTTGATGGCACCATTTGATCACACTCTTTTGAAAAATGAAGTAAAGATTTGTTGGACTTAAATTTACTCTGTTAGGCCACCACCGATTGTCGAAAGCTCCAGATTCGTCAAGAAATATTCCAAGAACTTTTATTTACTCTGACTGTTTGACTATATTTTGATCATATTTAGCAAAAGCTTCTGTGGATCGATTTTCTCTGAATCCGAAATATTTGTCACTATACCTCCCACTTTTCTCAAACTCATATACATCATCTTGCTAGTTATCAACTTGCTAGAGTAATTGACCCAAGACTGGTGGTAGCATGATTGGCCTATACGATATTGGGTCGGTGAGATCTCGATCACCTCCCTTTTGTATAATAATTACTTTTCCGTGTTTTCAAGCATTCGGAAAAACTTCTAGTCTTAGAATTTCGTTCGGTGGCCAACTCTCGTTTCGAGGCGGGGTGTTTTGCCAGGTTTTCTGTAGTTTCATCATTGCTGAATTCTTCACTTCGCAAGTTCTTGCATCTATTACTTCTACATCCCCAAATGGAATGCTCATGTTATATTTTCCGACCATCATGGGCAATTTGTTTTCATCAAGTTATCAAACTTTTCCCAATTTACAGGTTTGAATGCATATAGGAAAATCTTGCCTGAGGTTTCATTGCTACCATGTATACGCTTAGAGATTTTAAAATTAGGACTAAAGTTCGGTGATCACTAGAAGTGCAGTTTTCTTTTACTTCCCAATTGGTAACTATTTTCAACAGCCCGCTAGGACTTAAATCTAGAGATTTGCCTTCACGTTATTGAATAACTCCAGATTCTGTTTATTTGTATATTGTAGACTCTTTGAAATAGTGCTTGAAGTTCAGTCACTTAAAGATTAGTCCACCCCAAAGGGATTTGAATTTGATCTCCCAGGATAAACCTTTTAATGATTTGTTGATTAAGATTAAGTAAATTCGAAATAACTCTGATCCGGCTTCACATATTACATATCACATTCTCCTTGAATTGTTCGATGGATCAAGCTTCAGAGTGTGTCAACCTGCTTTTACATTTAATATTTATGGTCAATGCATTTTTCGAAAAACGTCTCGTTTTAAAAAGCGATAGCTTATGTTTTCAATACTAGTACTTTTATTTTGTTCCATTGATGTTATGGTTAAATAAATAAACACATAGAGGTGCTAGCTACCGATTTCTCAATAGTGGTATTATTTTAAAAGGGGATTTACTTTTAAGTGAACAGTTGTATCAAAATTTCAATTAGATTAAAACAAACTATAAGAGCATGCGCTAAAAACAGTGTTATATATAGGAGTGCGCAGATTTCTAATTTCAAACCACTTCTGTGTAATTTGTAATATTAAAAAATTTTTGAAAGTAAACTAAATTTAAATCATTTCAATTACATAGTCCACCATATAATTCCTTAAAAAAACTTTTACGTAATATGTGGGCGGCCAATAATATAACTAACTCCATATTTTAAGTACCGCACACAATAAATATAGCTCAATAATTGTTAAAGAAAGTTTATTCTACAAATTCCATCCAATTAAGAATCGAAGAGCCGCGATCTGTAATTTAAGCAACTTATAACCTCTTATCCAACATCTTACATGCGCAAAATGTGTTACAATTAGTCTAGTCACAAATATATATATATATATATATATATATATATATATATATATATATATATATATATATATATATATATTTTTTTTTTTTAAAATAATAAAAATTTTACCAATCATTTCGCAAAAATGTTACTTATAAGTGCGGTATTTATATGCCTAAACAATACCCATCTTAATTACGTTGATGATGATGATGATGATGTCTTCGTTAATTATAAGTGGTATATATGTACTTTAAATTGCACATCGCTAATTTATTTGGTTTATACGCTTTTAAATTTTAAATTTGCATTGCTGTTGAATAATACGAACTGAAGTATGTTACCATACCGTCATACGATAGTAATGTCAGTGTAGTATGCCAAAAACCATAATGACCGTAAGATGAATGCTCATATATAAATTTATAAGAAAGTTATAAAATAATATTCTGCGATAATATTACGTAACCTCAAAACATGTACAATTTGTAAATATTTACTAAAAAAAAAAAAAAAAAATTAATTCTGCGATTGGTAATCTTGAACTTGGGAATAAATTTTTTGTTTTGTTATGTTTATTCGCGTGCGCTCGCGCGCGGTTTTCTCATTTAAAAAAAACGATTTGTGGTACAACAACACCAATCATATATATTTGTTGATTATTATTTAATAATTTATAAATTATATAATTAATTCATTGATCACAAAATGATCGAAAATTTATTATTGATCTGTGTGACTAATTTAAAATTTTTGTTGAATACACAAACTGATTAATTTCATATTTGAACCTCGTGATCTGCCTCAACAATATGATGATCATGATGGTGATGATGATGGCACACTTTATATATATATATATATATATATATATATATATATATATATATATATATATATATATATATAATAAGCGTGATCAAATATAAAAATCGATGGGTGGTAAATATTTTATATAAATTTCCTAATTTCATTCCATTGCCATTATCTATATATTTGATTTAATTGACTGGTAAATGACGCGAGACATTTATAGCACTATATGCATATACGACATTTTATTAGGTAACAAACACATTTCACTTCATTTGTCAAAATGGACTGGACACTTTTCAAAAATTGAATACACGATGATTACATAACGCAATATGATGCAATATGTTCTCATGTTCGAACTGTCTTGCAAATATCCATGAAGTATACAAATATTATTAATTGTAATGTGTGTTTGTTAAAAAAAAATTTGCTTTTTTGTCATTTATATATGAATATGTGAAGTTCCAATGCGGTAAGTTTGAAAATTATGTACGCTATAGCTTTGCTAGATTTTTGTAAAGAAAAAAATTTGGACAAAAATTATTAAGTGTTTAGCCTTTACTGGCACACGTACTTTTTACATGTTTTTCGTCATTTTTCTATATATTTTATTTTCAAAACCGCCATTTCCTTTTATTGGTAGCGATATTTAAATATAGTAAAAAATTTTAATACCCCTAAATGCTGATTTATGTACACAATAGATTTGTTGTTGTCAAAAAATTTTGTTGTTGTCAATATTTACTACAAATCAAATAAAATCAGTTGTTGCCTTCTGTGGTAAAGAGCTAAGTAAGCGAAATTAATTGAATAAAAAGTAAAGAATCGTAACATATATAAGAACCATCTTAATACAAACTAAGATTGCAATCGAAATTAAAATAATATTATTCTTAATCATCATTCGATTGCATAATTCATAATATATAGTTGGTCCATGTGGGCGCTAAATTATATAACTAATTTTATTTTAAGTACAACACAATAAATAGATCAATAATTGCTGGTGAAAGTTTATTCTACAATTATTTAAACTACTTAACCTCTTACCCAACATCTCAAATGCGAAATATGTGTTACAATCAGTATTTTTACAAATATAAACATTTAAAATAATAACTTTCTTAAATTTGATAGATTTGACCCTAGAATATCGTTTAAATATATATACATCGCGTTTAAGTGAACGAACTTTTTGAGCACCTAATTTGGTAAATATTTTTAATTTTTTCTTCAATGAAAAATATTATAATGTTATGGTATTGCATAAATAATGGACTTGTCGTCACCAAATAGTTATAACCCCGATTTTTTTCAATATAGTGAAATCTAAATAGACACTCCCATGAGCGGAAGCCTCTGCTTTGAACTACTTGAATTCTTTTATAAAACTAACTCAATTATTTGGAAGCTCTTTAAAGCGGATAAGCAAAAATTTACGATACAATTAAGCAATAGATCATGCTTTTCGAAAGAGGTACCATGATCAAAGTAATACTATTTACTTTTATCGTGAACCATGTTAATCAAAAGTATAGCACAATTTATGTAGTACCAATCTTGGCCACTAGATGGTTTGAATCAAAATGATAGTCAGTCATTATTTTTTTTTTATGTGGAAACATCTGTAGGGAACACAAAAAAACTAATTTAAAAAATGAAATAGGAACTATCGACATTTCCATCGATCAGAAAAAACAAAAAAAAAACTATATAAAATTTAAAATAATAAAAGAAGCACCATATGACGAATGAATAAAACTATATTACATAATTATAAATTATTGAAAATTTATATAAAAAAATAAAATTTTCCGACATTGAAATTTCCAATAATCAATTACCAATATCGCAAAATAATAATTAAAATTTCTTAAAATATAGTCGTATAATGGCGTTGTGTAATTTTGTGTTGTGTGATTTTTGAAGTAAGACATGGAATGCAACAATGGCGTTGTTTTAAATTACATATTGTGAAATACTGTTTTAATCATAAGTGAGTAAATTCACGGCACGGTAACTTATTCATATTCAACACAACACGGAATGCATATTGTTTTCTTTTTCAGTAATGCGGGTAAGACAATTAACTCTGAGCGTGGCAAAATTCTTGCTTTAGAAATTAGTGCTCAATGACCGCGGGAGTGAAGAGCTCGAACTTGAATAACAAATTCAACGTTGCCTATATATAGGCAATCATTGCCTTTAACAAGAAATTTCAAAATTCAAAACACCTATCGGCAATGGTCTGACGACGGAGGAGCAGGTCAGAAATAAACGGCCTCAACATCGACAAATGTCTATAATCGAAAGACGAAGAATGGTACAAACGAGAGTGGCACAAACAGTAGACTTACCTTACGAGGGATATTCTTGTCATTTAAGAGTAATCAACGCGCAGTTAAAAAAAAATTGAATTAAACCAGTTTGATGCAATATGTAACATTTGTGATCGACAATGGTTCGAACATACATTCTCTCAGCTAAAAATATTAATAATTTCATTACTTTCAAAATGGTTTCCTTTTTTGATTCTAACACTGCTATAGTGTATGAACCGCTTTGCTCAGAGGCACCAGCTATTTCGATCTCCAAAGAGAATTTGAACGAAGTAATTTACATCGAAGAAAGCTTGTCAGTACAACAACAGACTTCTGTTTAGAATGAAGTTAGATATATCTATCCGTATTGTTACCTGAGAGAATACCTTCCCTCATAGTAATATATTTGAAGAGTATGGCGAAATACTTTCCTTCCCATCCATCTATCTCAGTCAGTTTTGAACATTTAAAGGTGTCCGGGTAATAATGGCGACGACACAAATGCGCAAATCCGATTGGCAAGGAGTCAACCTATCACATTTTATTATACATGGCAATGAAACTATGCGCACTTACGGTAGCTTTTAAATTTATCAGCAAGGACACCTTGGTAGCTCGAGCATAAATTGAGTCTGCAGACTTCATAACCGATGCATCGAAAATAATTTGTCATTTCCACGATCAATTCCCAATACGACGAACTATACTGGGCACAAAATAAGTGGGATTTATTTGCGATGATTCGGCAACTTGGTAAGCCAAACTTTAAGGCCTCTGGATAAAACTGATGCGTGACGAAAACGACATGGCCACGTGGAAAGCACTTAGAAGAGAACGATCATTATTGTGATCGATATTGATCACTTCTTCCGAGAATATGGTAAATTCATAAGGTAAGACGAATTTTACATGGACGTACTGCGGGATGGGATGTCAAGATCGAAAGTTATTCTCAAACACAAACCAGCGAACAAATGGATTAATCCTTTCAATTCATTCATTCTCAACGTACTTGGCTCAAAAACAGCTATGTATGCTATTTATCATTGAGGAATATTCTTGCGTTGCAAACGTATGTTAATAAGACATTCCGGAAAACTAGCAATCTTCAACGTAAAATCACAGAGCATAGAAGAATATCCTGAATTCGATATCGTTAAGATCAATCAAAAACTATGTGTCAATCTGCTCAATAAGGTCTCAATTACAAGTAATTAGACGGCGTGGTGTTTTCTGCGCCAATCAATGTCTATGTGTTCTTTAGTGATTATGGCCAGTAGAACGTCATCACGTGAGAAAAACAAATACAAATGGAAACCGAAGATATAGGCAAGGAATCAACCAAGGTTTGGCAAGATAATTGGTTTGTTAATTAATATCAAAAGATACCAGCTGATCTCGAAAATTTGACTCTAGTACCGGCTGCTTCATACTACACAGTGGTAAAAAACAAAAAAATAGAATAAACTTGGCAGAACTAGAATTATTCGGTATCGGAACTGCGATATTGGTACAGGCCAGCATAATTACAAAAGACAAATGGTTACATTGCATCATATTGAATAAAGTACAATGAAGTATGCAGCTAAGTACGTAATGGTGAATTTTGTACGAGATAATAATAACGTTTTATTTTTAACACTGAACTTGAAACCAGAGTTTCAAGTCACAGCACCTGGCTACAACATGATGACCATGTTAATATTCCTAACTTTGAATGCTGTGTTCAGTTCAAGAGATATGGTCAGTGGGCTGCGGAAGAAGCAATATATACATATAATTCAAGTAGAACTCATATACAGTCAACTCACAGCACGGCTGAACTTTAGCTTCCCAATGGAAATAAGATGCTTTCGGTAATTGTTTACATCCCACCAAATCAAGCTGTCAAAGACATAATCAAGTTCATAGGTAAGCATATCATCAAAAGGATGGTAATTTCCGTCAAACCAAGTCATATTTAGAAGCTTGCATTCCAAAGATAAAATTACTGTACTAGGAGTACATTCCAATTTGTTTTCTCCCACTAATATATATATATATATAGAAGATCTTTCTCCAATGGTGGTAAAATACGTCTGCATTACAATGCGAAGGAAATGTTGTACAACATAAGCAACTACATATGGGATCTTCGTTGAAATCATTGGCAAAATTTATTCTTAAAAAATTGCATCCAGAATTTTAATATGCGGCACATGCCATGCTACTATTAAGGCATGTAAATGCAGCCAAAATTAGCACCAAATATTAACTTAGCAGTTCGAGTGGCGGCAACAATCCTTAGTTAGAAGTCACTTTCCTTTCTTTGATTTTGAATACCTGATTCAATATTTCACTGTAATTGTAATATGATTTTAGCTTTTATTTTTAGAAAGTCAGGTTTCCTTTGATAGTTGGGTTTGGTTTGGTTACTTTCAAGAATTTAAATATAAACTTAAAGGGTACTTTGCTTGCTACTTATTTCCTTTTTGAAAACGTTTGTTACCGAAGCAATGATATTTTGTTTTTGTTTTTAAATATTGACAACAACAAATTGCGTTGACAACAATAAAATCTATATGTATATTGAAAGACAGCATTTAGGGGAATTAAAATGTTTGAATTTAAATTTCCTGTAATTTCTATAAGTTTTGTTTTAAGTCGCTTTATTTTAAGTTAAACTGGCATATTGCGATGCAATATATGTACGTATGGTCCTGACACGAACTAGTGACCGATAATGGAAAGGAATGATGTACTGTGCATTTGCACACGATCTCATTGTGGCTAGATACATTGTCGCGTATAAGTCGTCCCGAAGTGAAATTCGGGCGCAGAAGAAATAGCATGTAAAAATCGAAGATTATTAATATTATTATTGTTTTGAAGATGAAAACTTCAAATGTTGTAAAACTGGTATTATGTACTTTAAATGTTGACGAATTTATAGTCCCTCTAAGAACCTTTAGCTGACATAAAACTCATATAAAACATCGATCGACTGCTTGTGGTATCAAATATGTAATCAAATTTGACTTTCACTTTTACGATCATCTTTGTAACGATTTGTAATTTTTTGTGTTGTACATTTTGATCAAAAATATACATAAACTTGACATTTGCGATCTTGAAAGCGACCAAAAATGTAGTCTACTCGATTCGCTGTGCTATAATTATTACAATAGAATTTTTTTTTAAATCGTCTTATAAATGTGATTATAAGGCAAAAATATTATGTTAGGATATTATGACATCGGCGGAAATCTCGCACAAAATTTATATAATCAATAGAAAATTTTTGATTGATCATTTTGTGTTTTTATGTATATGATGATGATGATGATGAGGAAGAATTTTAACATTTATGTCTTACTTTCTTATATCTATGCATTTGTATTATATCATCACATTTTTTGTCTTCTAAAAACATTAAAGCGCGATAGTTAATTATTTTTTGTAATGTCATCATAGCATATATTTGTATATATATATACATATTTATGTTCGAGTACATAAGAAAATCGATTAGCATGAACTTATTTCGAATGTATTACTCGCATGGCTAATTGAATTTTATATTTTAACATTCTTGCTGACGTCTTACATAGTTTATGTCAAATAAATTACTGACTGAAAATTTATTATATAATTTTTCAAGAGTATAGATGGAAGTTTTATTTTCACTTTAGAAATATTTGGCGTCTACTTGACTAAACCATTAAACTTTTTTGGGAGCTAATTTTTTTGTTTCCGCCCTAAATTTTCCGAGTTTTTTCGCTTTTGCTTGTTAGGTTTTTTTTTTCAGATAGTAATGGGTTTTCAGCGTTTCTTTACCCTTGCAGGTTCTCCATTATATGACATAAATATGATATTATTTGGTATTTGCACATATTTTGCAAATTAATTATAAATCTTTCACAGGAATCAAATTGGCTGATCCTCAATTCAATATGAAGAACATAGCATTGATATGCTAATCGGAACTGATCATTTCTTCACCGTATCAAAAGAGATCAAATCAAAACCAGTTCAGATGCATCCATTTTACAAGAAACTGTTTGGCAGGGTAGTATCCGGACAGTCTAGTTCACCTAAAGACCAGCCGCTAGTTTAATTGATAGCCCAACAAAATATAGAAAATGATAACGTTAACATTGATCAAAGTTTAAGAAGATTCTGGAAGAGAGAGTCTATGGTTCCTTTTGCCTGTTGCAAAAATCATTTCTTGGAAAACTTACAGAGGAGCCCATTTGGTCAATTCATTGTAAAACATCCATTTAAGAAATCACCCCGGAATGCATACATGCATCCAAATGACACAAAATTTCAAAAAAAATATATACCGTTCCGATCCATCTAAATACCGATTCTTCATTTCAGTCTGCCAACGACCACCTTTGGTCAAGCATCTTTTCTCGCAATTGTAGAGCAATTAAACAGGCCATAGAAGAATATCGCAACTCCGCTCCACAAGATAGATGATTTGATGTCCGAGCAGATGATAAAGAACAAGCACTTACAATAATGAGAGATGTGAACCGAATATTACATGACTACGGATTTGATTTTAGAAAGTGGAAATGCAACAATGATTTTATATCAGACAAAACCAATAACCAACCCCAACAAGAAAATAACAAAGATATCCAGGATTACACAAAAGAATCACAGAATCCGTAAAAGTGTTAGGCATCAATTGGAATCCAAAAACTGATTGCTTTGTGTTCACGTCTCAACTGCTAGACTCAACAAATTTTACTAAAGGGGTGGGCTAATCGATCAGGTTAACTTTCGACTGGTTACTTTAGATGCTGTGGGGAAGCAATATGGATTGAGGCTATCCCCTTCAATACGGTTGGACGATCCAATTCGTATTAGAAAACGGCTCCAAAATAGTTTAGCTCCATATTCCACTATAAACACCACATAATTACTATCTCGAAATCCAAAATTGCAACGTTATTCCTTCGAGGTATTCACCTTAATCATAAACACGCCGGTTTAAAGCTGTTTTTGACCATCTTTCGCTAAGAGTACTGCGGATACCCAACGGTAAAGCTATAGCTTGCACCTAGATCGCGAGTGCAAGTAGTAAGCCCATTTTTGAAAACTGGAGTAGATTTCACCGAACACATTTTTGGCTGCACTTACAAGGTTAACGGTGTGGCGAACATCTGTCTCAAATTGCATAGTGACAATGGTACCAATTTTGTAGGTGCTAAAACTACAGGAAAACTCCAACAAACTTATCAAGTTACTTTTCCAGAAACCACATCACATGGAATTTGTGCTAGTGAGAAGCGGCGATCAAGTCTTTTAAATACCACATCAAGTGAGTAATATAGGAAAGAACTTCTTGACTCTCAAGGAAATAAACACCTTACTCGCAGTGATAAAAGGAGTTCTCACCAACCTCTATGTGTTATAAGTGACATAGAAGTATATCCACTGAGACCTTCTCATTTTCTTAGTGAACATCCAGTTATCAGCACTTCTTTGCACTTCTTAATTAAGTATTACCGAAACGTCCGCCCCGTTAACTATATATATATTAAAAATGTCGTTGGGCTGTTTTTTTACTAGTGTTCGTGCACTTTCTTGAATTGTAAAAGACGATGATAGAAACACTCATCAGTTCCTCTTTTTGAGTCACGTGAAAATGACCGGAAGTGATTATTTTCCTCTGTAATTGACTAAAGCACTACGTGGCCATCAGTGATCCCGAATTTATTGGTCATCAAACTTGCCACCTGCATTGAGATGAAATTTTGTGAGCAGCTGTGATGGCTTGATATTCCCTAATAAGAGACTCGATTTAAGTATAGCTTCTAAATTGACTATCTCGGAATTGCTAGTACAGGCGTTCGTACTAGGTCTATTACCTCCATGAGTTTTATCTCGCACCTTCGACAACCAAGCCTCCAACATTAACTGCACTTTTGTTATTGGCGTTGGATTATTGAACACATGCGACGCAACCGAATACAACTAGCAACCGAACAAATCGAATATTTTGAAATGCAAAAATTACTGGCACGTCGTGTAGTGAAATACAAATTCTGCTTATATAACTGCTTAGACATATAGTTTGTGGTTTATCGCTGCCGTATGTGGATGCACAATACTTGGTAAAATAAGCCATGATCGCTAACCATGCCGCAATTATCAATTGGACATTTTGCAAAGCTGAAAAAACATTTGTAAGAAATACACTTTTACAAAATAGGGCCACTTCTAGTATCCGATACTGAAATGGAATCCTAAGAGATCGGGTGCGGTGCGGCAATCTGTAAGATAATATTAACAATTTGTTAAAGGCGTATCCTTTATTGCCCTATAAAAGTTGTATCATGCAGAATCAATGATATACGTTACCTATAAAATTAAACCATCATGAATTAAATGTTTTTTTTCTTACACTTCTCAAGGCTGCCGTATACAGCAATTATTACACCATAATCTCTTTAAAATAATATACAAGAACCACACAAATCATAAATTTGATATTTAATTTGTATGTTAAAGACACAAATTTAATGCAAGATTACGACGATGACAAAACCAGCAACATGACCTATTTGAATCGTACATATACAATATCAATAATGACTTGTACACTAAAACTCTTTATACGATATACATAAATATTTACCATTAACACTTAAAGTGGAGACACTTTCGAAATTGTATACGTAAATATGCCAATATAATTACAAAATAAAAGTGGGCGATCGATTACAGATCGTTAATGTTATCAAGTGTGTACACTTTACCAAAATGCAAAGTGTTTTTATAGTAAATACAGTATTCGATTTAATTTGACACCGCAATTACTGATTTCATTCGGTCGTATACCCCACACATTATATTATACATATAGGTGAGACAATAATCAACCAAATGATCGATCATTCATACCGCGCACATTATGATTATATTGTTATTTTTTACGGTATGTTAATAATATGCCGAGTGATGCTGAGTCAATGAAAGTGAAACTAATCGGATCATAATTGGAAGTTAAAGTCAAAAATTAAATTATATACAAAATAACAGTAGCAGATCGATTAAAATAATGATCGTTCTCAAGATGATGAGGAAGTCTATAAGTTTATGAATGTATGGCGCGAATATTACGGTTTAGGAAGATTTTGAATATTAAAATTCCATATTTGAACCAGGAAGTAGACAAAATTTTGCAAATCATATAAATAAATTATTTACCTAACCTAAGTAATCAAAGTATTAATTTACGCTTTTGACGAGTTTGGGAAATGTATGGTGATATATCATCTTACTAATAATCATGTTGAAATTTTAAAAATTAACTTTCACTGAGTTTTTGAGTAAATTACAAATTTTAGGTATCGAATTGCAAAAAAAAACTCGATATAAAGTACCAAATACAATTTTATAGTTTACTAAACATGTTTGATAAACTTTAGATTTTTTGTGATTTACGTGCCACCTAGATGCTTTTGGAAAAGTAGAGTTGCTAGAAGCAACGAAATTTGAAAAAAAATTGTCTTTATAAATGTCACAATTGAAAGAAAAAATTAAGGTTACTGTGTGAATTATAAAATATATTCACAAATTGTAGAATTACCCGATGCAAATACTTTAGTTTTACCGTAAACCGCGATCTTTTTATCGACTTGGCGCTTCTTTAATAAACTTTTATGTTCGATTACTCAATTTTTTATCGAAAAGAGCTTAAATTATGATTTTTGAATAACAAAACTGAATCGAACAAAAAGTTTATGTGGTGGTAAAGATGCGTTAGTCATAAAGTTTCATTTTATATAAATTGAAGCTTTTCAATGCTTTTTAAGGAAAATTTTAGTAAGCTTTAAAAAAATGTTTATAAAACAATAAATAAAACGATTCGATGGCTATCTTATTAAAAGTTTACAAATCTTCTTGACTAAAGTTCTTTTGAACTTAAAGCTCGAAAGTCAATTTATGCATAATTTAAACGCTTTTTATATTAAAACTTACAGTTTTTCATATTATTAATATATACTAAAGCTTGCAGATCTCGGATTGCGTTGCAATTAATATTTTGAAAATGATTTTATCATCAAAAGCTTGAATAAACTGATTAAATAATTAACGTTAAATCTAGAGTAAATAAGCAATTTTAACGTGATCTACTTAAAAAATTAAGCATTCTGATATGAAAAAAGCACACTTAAAAATGTAAAGTTGATTTGCTTTGGATAAAATAATTAATGGGGACCTTTTTTATAAAAAGCTTTATAAAATTTACATTTTAATATATAATTCAAGATTTTTGTTAACTTCAAGCTTTTTTGTAATTGGTGCAATGTTTGGTTACTAAACATTTAACACGGAAAGTTTTCTCAATTTTTTACAACAATTATAGAGCTTTCAGCTCTCAATTGTATTAAAGTAATTACCTGATATTTTAGTAACTTTGACGCTTGGCTAAAATATTTAACTTGGCATTTCTATCAAAGCTTTAATACGTTGTATAAATATTAGAAATCAAATAACTTAAATAATGTTTATACTATTTCAAACATTAAACAAGATTCGAAGGCCTGTTTATATAAAGCTTTACATAATTTATTACACACGCTTTTGACTTGGGTTTAAAAGAATTTTTTTAGTAATATTATCCAAAGTTTTTTATGGACAGAAAGTTTTCTAAATTATTAATTATTTACAAATAATAAAGCTTTTAGAACCCAGTTAGCTATGGTTCGGTTAGAGTTAGTAAACATCCTTATATAAAGCTTAACATATTTGTAAATTATTAAGAACTAATCTGAAAAGCTTCCAGCAATTTTAACTTAGGCTGCAACCTTGTATTACTTTAAAGCTCCCATTTAAGGAAATAATCATTTTAACTTTTTGCAGAATTTCGTTTAAGATTTAACTATTTTGTGGCCTCTGAATGATTTAATAATAAAATAAAAGCGTACATATATAAACTGATTTAAAAGCTCATCTCAACTAAAATTATTGTTTTTGAATGATTTTCAGTATATGGTTCGATTTACGCTTTCTATCAAGTTTTCCAAAGACATATTAACTGTTCAAACATGTATAGTTGTTTCATAAATCGAAAGCTTATAAATAAAGCTTTTAAATTATTAAATTTGCTATATAGGTTGAAATGTATATATAATTTAGTTAAACTTTTATCATTATACTTTTTATCAACTAACTTTAAGCCTCAATTTTGGAATAAAAAAATAAAAGTTGTCAAAAGCTTTTTAACTAATAAATTTAATTTAAACTATTTAATGGCGGTCTGCGCCACATCCTCATATTTGCTCTGCAAGTTTTCCATGACTTCGTAATTATTTAGAAAAATCAAATGCTTAGCAAAAAAAACCTTTAAATCGATAAAAGCTTATAAGTTTTAATAATATTAAAGCTTTTGTTTTTGGCTTTATAACTATTTTTTTTCTTCAATTTTATGAAAATAAACATTTCAAATTTTATTTTTACCAAAGCTCTATAGTTTTAACCTTACAAAAATGGTATAACAGAGCTAAAAGCTCATCAAACTAGTTACATTACCAAGATTCACATTTTAACAATAAGCTTTCCACTCTATCTAAAAATATAAATTAAAAAGCTTTAAATCGTATAAAAGCTTCAATTTTTAAAAACATTTATGCTTCAGTATTGGTTATGAATTATTCCATTTTATTGTATCATAAAAACCAAACCGGTTCAAAAACATGTAATCGAACATCAAAAAGTTCACATACCTAGTTTAATAGTTGCAAGCTTTTCTTTTAAATGAACATACTAGTTTAGAAATGGTAGTATTACATCAATATACTACGTGTTTTGCCAATTTGATCATAATTTATTGCATGTACCTGGTAAATATTGAAAGCTCACATATTTTAAAAATTGAAGCTGTACAATTTTTAAAACTTTAGGGTGTCAAAATTTAATATGTATTATTCTTCATCCTAGCGTGTCATAAAAATAAAATAACTGTAACATTAGAAAGTTTATAAACCTATTTCAACAATAAAGCTTTTATTTAAAATAAACAAGTTTAAGTTTAAAATTAAAGACAACCAGTTTTTCTCGACTTTCGTTTTAAATTTTAATAACTATAAAGCTTATTGTACATCAAACCTTCGGAGATATTTTACCCAATGTCGATTTATTAGTGATAAATCAAGCACTAAAGCTTCATTAAACAGCTTTTGTCCGTAAGTGGTACAGTATTATAGCTTTTTATTAAACATTTAGCACTGAAAATTATTCAAAATATTTCCAAAAATTATAGAGCTTTCATATCTAGATTGTGCTGGAATAAAAATCATATATTTTTGATTGTAGCATTTGATCCCTTTTTAAAAAGCTTTTATAATTTTGTAGAAATACTAGAAACTAGATTAAAAGTTTTCAGCAGTTTTAACTCAAGCTAAATAATTATATTATACGAAAGCTTTAAATAAATACTTTAAACTTTTTGTTGAATTTGGTTAAGCTTTCTACTTATTTCATTAGCTTTCATATCAAAAAGTATTTTAAAGCTTATTTAATTATAAATGTTATTTTCAGATAAATGCTTAGTGAAGTAATTTTTATTTTCCATTAAAATGCTAAAAATATTTTTAAAAAATGAAGCTTTTAAGAAATAAAAGCTTTATAATAAAATATGAGAGCTTCACTACTGAAAAAAAGAGCAGTATTGTTTTATTCTGTATAAGTAAACCTTAAAAGCTCATATTTCACGAGCTTAGCACTTAAAAGCGTTAAGTTTTTATACACGTTACTTTTAAAAACTTTTCTGAGAGTACATTTTGGAAAGTTTTGAACTCCTAAATATTTTGGTATTTTAAAACTTAAAACTTAACTTTACTTAAGCTTTAATCTACTTAGGTGCAAATGTCTAATATTTTCGGGTTTTGAACAAAAAGCTCACAAAAGAAGTTTAATAACTGAAAACTTTTATTACAAATAAATAAGTACGAGCAGAAATCTCAGTAGGAAATTTAATTTAATCCTTACAAAACTAATCGTAACTTATAAATAGCAAAAGCTTACCGAGTAAAGATTGTTAAAGCTTAAGGCGTTTGAAATCAATAAAGCTTCGAAATTTGATACGAATTGTATGCAATGTCATAGTGTAACGAAAATTTAATATATTTAGAAATGTAGAACAGAAAGCTCACTTACCTAGTTTAATAGTTAAAAGCTTTTAAATAAGCTTTTTAATCTTCATCTACATTAAAATCATTGTCTTAAGTAAACTCTAATTAGTAAATTTGAGGGTAAGCTTTTTTATTTCACATTATAAAAGTAAACATTAAAAAACAAATCGATAAGCTTTGATCTAATAACGCCATTCGACGAAGACGTTTTATTATAGCTTTATACCATTTATAATAGAAAACTTTCACGACTTGGTAGAGTTATGGAAAATATTTGCTAAACTATTAAGATCTAATTTTAAAAACTTGCAGTAATATAAGCTTATATTATTTAAAAGCTTTCGTTTAAAAAATTTAAAATGGTTAGGTTATTTCGGACTTAAAATGGTTTCATAAAAAATTTAAAGAATTCATGTAAATACATTTACATGAATTCTTTAAATTTTTCATGTAATTCTTTAAACTCTGTAAATGGTTAAAGCTGATCAAACCTTATAAATTTTGTTAACGCTGAAAGCTTTAGTATCAAGTTCGATACTTATTAATAATCAACTTATTAATATGGATCAATAAAATTTCAAAAAGCTTAGATATAACTAGCTAGGTGAAAGCTTAAAATTATGATGTTGTTGTCCCGTAGTATATGTTGGAAAATTTTGGACTGCTGTACCAAATATTTCAGTATGCAAAAGCTTAATGAAATTAGTTATAAGCTCAAGGAATAAGCGCACCTTTTATAAAGTTAACTTTTAACTCAGTTTTGGAGTAAAAATGTAAAAGTTGTCAAAAATGATCAATTTATTTAGTTGAAACTATTTGACACTAGATTCCCTTTACTCTGTAAAGCTTTCATTCAGCTTCAATGATCTCTATATCTTAATATCTTAATTCATTATTACTTTCAAATGTGGAACCCAAAGCTTTAAATTTCCAATTCTAAAATAAAATGGTCAAATACTAATCTTTAAAGCTCAAAGCTTTAATTTAAAATAAATTAGTTAGCGTTGTTGAAAATAAAGTTTAAATTAAAACTGATTGATTCATCATTTATTTTATTAAAAAATTGTAAAGCTTTTAAAACCTCTAAAGTTAGTATAAGATTTTTTTTTTTGAATTGTTATGGTAATTTCTCAATTTCCTTCACAATTCGAGGTCTTACTATAAAGTTGTCTTTAACGAAACTGGTCGAAATTGACCGTTCCCTTTTTATAGCTAAGTCGGAGCATTTAAATTGCAATTTGTAGCCACTGCAATTACCATCAATTTGTACCATTCGGTATTTAGAAAAGTGTTCCAAGGTTAAACACTGTGTTGACTTATGTCTTTGACTAACCTAAGTGTAATCAGATTTAATGCAGATAATAGTGTCTTGATGAATTTAAGAAACCATGTTTGTGGTTTACCAATATAGCCTCATTCACAGTTCGAATTTGATATTTATGCCAATTTAAGTTAGAAAGCTCAGATAAATTGTGGCATGGGAACTAAAAATGTTAGATTTTAATTGGCAAACATTTTGAAAAATCAAAATGCATTATAATGCCGTTTTATTTAATCCAACATAACAGGGCTTCTGCAGTAATAACATTGACATGGCAAGTGACAGTTAGATTGAAATAAAACACTGCTTGCCGTCAATCAATAAGTTAGAATAACAACCATCTTGTTATTCTAACTTATTGATTGACGGCAAGCAGTGTTTTATTTCAATCTAACTGTCACTTGTCATGTCAATGTTATTACTGCAGAAGCCCTGTTATGTTGGATTAAATAAAACGGCATTATAATGCATTTTGATTTTTCAAAATGTTTGCCAATTAAAATCTAACATTTTTAGTTCCCATGCCACAATTTATCTGAGCTTTCTAACTTAAATTGGCATAAATATCAAATTCGAACTGTGAATGAAGCTATATTGGTAAACCACAAACATGGTTTCTTAAATTCATCAAGACACTATTATCTGCATTAATTCTGATTACACTTTGGTTAGTCAAAGACATAAGTCAACACAGTGTTTAACCTTGGAACACTTTTCTAAATACTGAATGGTACAAATTGATGGTAATTTAACATAATATAATCTCATCCCGTGACTAATAACAAAACAAACATTTCATCACGTGTTATGTCTTCATCAATTTGCGATCACCATATAATCATCGATAAATGGGATAAACCATGACAAAACTATGTACAATGTTTGCTGTTAAAACATTAAACGGATTAACACGATTTATTATAAAAGATTCTCGTTTTGCACTTATATTAACCATCATAAGCCATCCACAACATAGTAAAGAGATGGTAAATTAATGTTTCAAACTTATGTAAACTATGCACAAATTAATTTTAAAATTTTATTGTATTTTGTACAGTTAATAAATTATAATTAAATTAATAATTATGTGAGATTTAAGTTAATTAAGTTACCTCAATTAAAACAATAACTAATTTATGAGATTTAAGCTGTGGCGTAATTAAATCTTGTGTGTTTTGTAAATATTTGTCAATGTAAAGTGCATTGTTGTTAAAATGAGCTGGATATGTATGTATCCATTAGGTTTAATTGATAAATCTTACGGAGGCTTATCAATAATTAGATATATCAGTAAGCAACGCGGATTTTTTAGGACTAGTAAATAAGGTAAAGTGTATCGTCAAAGCTTCTTGTTAATCTTAAGCAGTGGATATAGATTAAAATATGTGCAGACTAGTCAAAGTTTCTAAATAACGTGCTGGATCCATATTAATATATTTGTCGCCGCACTAACCGATGACATTTTTTGAAACTGGCAAATAGAACATCAGGCAAATTTTATTGAATAATGAGCACTGCGTAGTGGCAGAATATGGCAAAACTCGAAAATTTCTAAAATCTAGAAAATACATGACGATTAGTCTATCCAAACCTAGAAATTTAAGGTAAAACCGAAAATTTCGAAAATCCAGAAAATACATGACCTAGAAATTTATGGTAAACACCGAAAATTTTTCATTCCAGAAAATACTTAATGGTAAGCCTATCAATCTAGCCAAGATTACGTTTTGGCAACAAATCAGAACAAGTATGAAGCAAATCAGCAACTTCGAAAAATCCCAGAGCAAAGTAGGACATTTCAAATTTGAAAAGTGGCAACATCTTGTTTTTTCAGTCTTAGTTCTGCACGGAATCACTATGCTACTTGATAGCTGAATTATATAATCTAATTTGGATTGCCCATCTTTTAATTGAAACCTTAATGAACGCCTGGATGATTACGTAGCACAAACAATAACGATTTATGCTGTGTCTCTGATTCCTAAATTAACATTTCTAAAAAAAAAAAAATTTAACCCATGAACCGACGATGCTTTACAATTTTCAGATGATTGACCAACACATAACGATTGAAATATAGATCGATCATTTTCCAACCATGTCATCCACTCATCTCGCACGAATTAATCAAATCAAGTTAAAAATATTTGTAGTTGTATTGTCCAAGTGCAGAGCTGAAAATTGGAATGTCTCGCGGCGATTATGAAACATTGGTCCATATGAATACGAACAAAACAGCTTGGGAAGCAAACCAAGCAGAAAAAAATTTTTAGATTCTAACAAAAACCCAAATTTTAATGATTGATTTGTTACTGCGGTGGTATAGGTAAAAATCTAAACAACAACAAGCACAACACTTCACACTCTCTAATCACACAATATCGCGATCGAGCATTGAATATATTAGAATTTTTTATGTATACAATTATACACTTTAATGTTAAATTTAATACTTTCTAATTTTTAATTATGAACACTTGAGACTGTATGTGTGTTTAAGACAAAATTATGTAAAACATCTACATATATATGTACAGTATAATATCATAAACCATGTGACATGCAGTTTTACCAACAATTTACGCGGTGATAAATTGATTTGAACTTTTTAACATGCGCATTCGAGTCGATTCGACCGTTGGCTTTTCAAACAAATTTGGAAATATTTTTTTTTTGGTTTTTGTTTTTGTTTTTGTCTTCATAATTTCGATGCTTCTTGAATTTACATCATGCTCGATGATTGCATAAAATCGGTATATGTTTACATTTCAATTATGCATGCGTATTTAGGTATTTCTAACTGACTATTAATCATAATTTATGGTGAATAACTGGTAAGCTATTACATAACAGTTGACTGTTGTAAATAACTACACAGTTGGATCGTTGCATTGGTGTGTCAGAATTCGTAAAAACGAGACTGTCAAATGTTGACACCTTAAATGAAATCAGTAAACTGTCTTTAATGTAATTTCCGATGTATAGTTTTTTAAAAAGCATATAGGGCTGCACCCCAGACACTAAACAACTCAAAACTAAGTGTAAGGCTTAAGCCACCGAAAAAGCCAAGAATCAAGAAGCTTGAACTTTTGACACATATTTGTGAACGACGATGGGTATGCAGATTCGGAGTGCTACTGGAACTACATTTTGTTCAAGGATGACCTTCAAGGAAAGAGTAAATCTTTAACATCAAAAAGACAAAGACTACATCTTTGCACACCCAGTAAGATGGAGAATAATTCTTTGGCAGATAACTTTGATTCTAAGGGGCAATGTAATGAAGACCAGTGACCGAATGAGGACAATGTATAACTTGTGGTCAAATAGTAAAGGATTTGTAGAAGGAAATTTGGTTTGGCTGTACAATCCAAAAAGAAAGAAAGCCAAATCGTCGAAGTTGCAACAGAGGTGGGAAGGACCAATCAAAATAATAAAGAGCACAAATAATGTAGTTTACCGGGTTCAAAATAACCCCAAGACGAAAATAAAGGTAGTTCACATCGAAAAGTTGACACATTACAACGCTGGAAAAGAAACTGATACTGTCTGGGCTAAGCAGAATTAAGGTGGGTATACGATTATGACCCACTCGTACCAACAACTAAAATTTAAAAAAATATCCGGAGAGAGAGAGAGGGAAAATGCCCGAACATTAGTGTTTTAATTACCCTGCAATTACCCTGTTTTGATTGTTAACGGCATGTTAGAGAAGGAATCATGCACTTTTTCATTGGATACCGGAGCTTTCTACCCATATGTCCTGATATGGTAGACATGGTGGGCTATAACCATCATGGTTTTTCGGGATTTTGGCCAATTTCAATTTGTGCAGAAATTTTACATTTTTGATGGGCTAACCATCATGATTTTTCTGGATTTTGGCAAACTTCGATTTGTGCAGAAATTTAACAGTTTTGACTGTCTTACCATCAAGATTTTTCGGGATTTTCGCCAATTTCGATTTGTGCAGAAATTTCACAGTTTTGATGGGCTAACCATTATGATTTTTCGGGGTTTTGATCAATTTCGATTTGTGCAGGAATATCAGAGTTTTTATGGGCTAACCATCATGTAATTCTTCGGGATTTTGGCCATATTTCGATTGAAAGCTTCTGCGCTTTAGTTGTTAGAACGCATCTTGGTGCTCTTTCGTCCAGTTGATCTTTTGAGATTTCTTAATTATACCATGTAGGCTGCGAGTGACATCTGCAAAGCTGTATGCAATCGTCGATATTATATGATATGAGCAAAGTTAAAAAGGCCTCCTTTGTAGGATCCAGATAGTATACCTCCTTCTTGAAAAGGCCATATTTTGATGCGCTCACCTATAACCCTGTAGTTCTGATGGTTCTTAGGACTTGCTGAAGATTGCTTACATGTTCATCAAATATACTTTATAGTACGGTAATGCCATCCAGATACATCATAGAAATTTTCCAATTAGGGCCTGGGATAATATGTTCTAATAATTGTTCAAATGTAGCTGGAGCGTTTCTTAGTAATAAAAACCATTTTCTGCAGAAAAAGCGATAGTCTCCTGCTAATACCTGCTTTTAAGATTCAACGTACTAAAGATTTTGCCTCCTGATTCGACTTTTTAAGGACTTCTTAACGACTGCCTAATTATTCCATCATGTTCATTTTTTTAACCGTAACTCCTCGGACTCTTGTTGTTTCGCTAATGGCATTCGTCTTGGTGCTTGTCGAATCCTAACCTAAACTAAACCCAGGTTATTATTTAGCATCAAACATTCAAATCATAAAGCAACATCTTTATGATATTTGGGGAAAAGCATGCAAATTTCGAGACCGCAACTTTAATAAAAACATCAGGACGACCTAGAAATGAAAATGGTACTTACACCATATAAATATACTGTTTAAATAGTACGTGGTATCGATCATAGCTTCCAACAACTTTAAATCGATTTTACCGCCATCTCTTTGTAAGAATTAGAAATTTGAGTACAAAACGTCAAATTATCAATGTAAACGGGTTATACAATGACAAAATTGTTCAAAATCTGTCAATAACCATTGTGGATTGCATGCAGACTTTTTGCCAGTATATCGATCATTTATGGCGCTAAACTTTAGCAAACACTATACATTAGCACACTTCTATCTCAAACTACCGGAGTGACAGTTTTAATTCTAAATCCTATTCCAATTGCTTAAGGAGGAACTGAAAATTTTAGTTCTTTCTACTATACCCAAAATTGTGTTCAGCATAACTTGATGAAACTACAATAATTGAATACCAAGGTCAAATTTCTTAAAAGAATGGCATTGAATGGAGTTTATTGGACGATCAAAAAGTAAACACATTCATCGTGTACTGACCTCTCTTGTTGGTTTATGCGGGCTATAATTTTGGAACGTTTTATACTTCATTTCTCCGGTAACATTTTAAATATTTTTGTTTGTCAAAAGATAACTCACCTGAACCTCGACATATGATGTTGGCGTTTTCAGGACATATTTTGTTGATTCCTGTACCAATATATAGAAAGAGTTTATTAATCCATGTACTTCCTAAGGGACATCTACCATAATCCAATTGGGGAAACCAATGTGTACTGAGGAAATCCCGTGATATAATAAAGCAAATCGGAGTGCATGGATTAAAGGAGGAGAATTGTTTTGGAAAGGTAATAATTGAAAGCGGTCAAAGCACTTAATCTAAATAAAAAAGTAAAAAGTATTTTCAAATATAACATAAATTTTTGCCATTCGTCGTTTGAGTTTGACTCAAGTTTGAACAGAATTTTTATATTTCCTAGCCATTCAAATTATATTTCTGTTAAAATATTTCGACTGCTTCATTCAATGTATTTTAATTTAAATATGTAAACAAATCGGTATCAAACTTCACAAGTTTGAAAGGTAAATTGTAAGAGTTTAAACACTAGTTTGAGAACCATTTCTAGTTTAAATGTAACATTCGCCGTATGATATTAAATAAATCAAACTTAAAATTAAAAAAAACACAGACTATATTGTAGGTCAAGTGTAATCAAACTAGAATCAAACTTTAATCTAGTCTTTTTGGCAGAGCACTCATATATTCTGATTAACACTGTATTCTACAAAAATTACAAAATTTGTTTAAAAGATTTGATAATTTTTTATATTCGTTTAAGTTTAGCCAAATTTCATTCAAACTTATACTAAGTTTGAAACATCAACAAAATGTAACGGAGTTTCCGAGCAATCAAACTATAATTTTAACAATCCTGGTGGTTCAGCTTCAGAACAAAAGCCAGATACAAAAATTATATGCTCAGGCTTAATCAAACTAGTATCAAACTTTCATTTAGTTTGTTTCGGCAGAGTTTTCTTGATTCAAAAATATTACAATTTTTTTTAATCAATGCTAGTTTGACTATTGTTTGAATACATTTAAAATATTATAGCTTATATTTAAATACCGAGTTTGTTGCCTAAATTTGATTAAAAAACAGTCAAACTTGTGACAAATTTAAATCAAGTTTTATTGTTCTTAAAACCATTACATGCATTTAATTTATTTAGTTTAAATTAAAAGTTATTAAATGTCCAACTTGAATCAAACTAGATAGAAACAGAGTTCTACTGGATCATAATCGAATCTTGCTGTTTCCAGAGTGATTTTATTTCGAATAAACATTTTATGCTATATATTAACAAATTTTCGATAATTAAGAGCTAGTTTGATTGGAGTTTGATAAAATAAGTATCAAACAATGACAAGCAAAAATAAAATTTAAGTCAAACTAGAATAATTTATACTGAACCAGAATCATACTTAAGTTATATACTTAAGTCAATAATACAGTTTGACTGAAGTTTGAAAAGGATTGAGATAATATATTTTAGTTAAAGCTACAGTACTTTGGTGGTTTATGTGTTAAATATAATTAAACTTATCAAATTTAAAACTTTATATAAACTTTAATTCATTAAAAGTAAGTTAATTTTTCACTCAAACTTGAGTTTGAAATCAATTTTAGATCTATTCAAGTTAGTAATAATGAAATTCATAAATTTAATGTTCAGCACGTTCGAGTATTTATCGTCACTCAAAAAGAAATTTATTTAAGTTTTTGTCATAAGTAATCAAACTTGAATCAAATTTTAATTATTTATATTGTTTTAAAATACGAAATAGATATCAAAGTCAAAAGATTTTTTAAAAACAATTTATACAAATCATACAAAATTTAATTCTAATCGTTTAAATTTCAAATATCAATCAAACTAATATCAAATTTTAATTTAGTCGCCTCTTGAACAGAATTAATGCTTTATTTTATTATTTTATTTGACTACAAACTGATACTAAATAGTTCACTTGGCCAAACCAATGACTATTAGATACATTAAAGCGAAGTATGAAGGTTTTGGGCTTTGATCAGAATAAAATAAAGAGATCAAGAACAAAAACGGTTCTTTTGTTTCGCGTCAAACTGGACCGTAATAAAATATCTTGAAACAAGTTTGAACATATACCGAGAGGTGCTATCAAACAATATAAACAAATGGTGCTGGATATTAAAAAAATGTTCTGGATATTAATCAAGCTTGATTCAAATTTTAATCAAGTTACCTGGACAAATTTTAACTGAGTTCAGATCAATATGTAAATTTATCAGGATGGATTTAAGTCCTTGTTAAGTCAAAACTACATCCTTCATTTGTTGAAACTCAATAATTTGAATGGCAAATTGATTTCACAATTTAATAATTTGACTGCAATCAAACTGCAATTTAACAGTCAGTCCACTTCGTTAAACTTATGACTAAAGGATAGATGAGAACCGAGTCAGAAAGTTGTGGAATAAAGAGATTACAAATAGACAAAATTCTTATCGTTAAGGTATTCAAACCTTAATCAATACTTTTAAAGTTTCAAAATTTAATCAAACCGGACTTAAACCATATAATCGTAGAGCTGGTCCATAATCAAATTTCTTTAAACCGCAGTTTGGAGATATTATACCAAGATTAAAATAAAACAGTATCAATTGTGCTGGATATCAATCAAACTTGAATCAAATTTTAATCAAGTTACTTGTTGATCAATTTAAAAATTTACCAGGATGGAATTGAGTCCTTCTTAGTTTAACAATAACATGTTTCCAAAGTTAAAACCCTAATAGTTTGAATGAAAATTTGACTGTAGTTTGATTAGAGTTTAATAAAATTATCAAATTTCATCGATCATTGTACATTGAGCAACCAAAACAAACGATGATTTATCACCACCATGAAGGTTTAGTACATTGTTGTAGTAAATAATAACACAGCTAATCAAGCAACAGTTGCAAGACAATTTCTGCACGACTCGTCGAACAAGAAATTCAATTATCTCATTTATATTAAAGAAACACCGAATCAATACGTTTGACCATTTCAACTTTACTACTCTTAAATCAAGAATCTAAGAATTTTCTCATTTTCTTAATTTGCATTCTGTATCGTATACGATTGTATGACAGTTAGAATAGTAACAAGCCAATATAATAAAAAAATTGTTAGCATGATTTCCTGGTTTGTTAAAACAAAACAAAAAACAGATTTTGTTGCAAACACGATTCTATAACAAAAAAATTCTTCTTACCCATAAACTTTAATGACTTCTGGTCGTTCTTGTCTTGTACACAATATGAAAACTGTTATCTGGGTATTTAACATAACATACGGTACATGACGTACAATCTTATGTTTGTTCTCATGACTTAATTTAGTTGTTGTTGTTGGCTCTTTTTTCGTACCGTGTAATTAAAGTTCTTTGTACCATCGTAATTAAGAAAGTGTTTATCTCTTTTCACGGCTACAAGAAAGTGATGTATGCTAATTTTATTCAGGTTAATTATATATATGGTGTACGACTATGTACGGTGTATAGAGGAGATGTGTATCAAATTTATGTAATTGAAATCTTGTTAATTAATGTCATGTCATCGCTCTCAATCTGGGCAACCTTGAGTGCGTTATTCGTATAGACGTACTAATATTAAAAGGTTAAGGTGCGTAAAAAACACTCACGCACCATATCGTACGTATGTGTGTATGTAAGTATGTTTATTTGTGTTAATTAAACCTCTTTAAAAACTACTTTGCAATTATGCTATCGTATCGTATGTACAACAAAAACATCAATCAATTTATACGAACACTTCCTGATTACGAATTGAAATGCCAAAAGAAGTTTTTTTTTTGTTATGTCTAATAACTATAATGACATTCCACCTTGTTGCCAAAGTACTCTTGCTTTTTTATGCTAAATATAATTATATAGGCTGTGCAAATTCGCGAATACCTTAGCGATTGCAAACAAAACGCGCGTGTCATCTTTGATTGGGGTACAATGCTTTAAGCTATATTTGAAAGTCCATCAAATCAATGTGTGAATGCGCTTCAAATAACATAACAGCAAAAAATATTAATAGTTTGAAGGTCAAACCAGTATTATTACCACTATTAATTGAAAGCAGGTACAACATTATAAACATATTTCAGTTGTAAATGTCATTTACCATTGATGGATCAGTGTTTCCTAACCAGTGAGCTGCGGAACATGCATATTTTGATTTTAAATATAAAAATAAAATTTCACAGCCTTTAATTTATTTTCAAACTTATATCAAACTACACTCGATTTCGAATCAAAATTGTTTTGAAGTTGGTTTAAACATTGTAAATTTTATTACGACATTCTTATGTATCCTAACTTTGATAAAACTTTGTTTTACTTGTTTCAGTTTACATTCAAACTAAATGGTTTACAGCGTGATTTGTTTTTTTGGATGTCAAATTGTTTAAAATCGTATACGATTTAACAATTTTTTGAATTAGAAAATATTTTCGGAAAATTTTATTTATGTAAATTTTTTCATTTCAAACTTCGTTCAAATTCGTTTGAAATTTGATTTGATTTTCTTGTATGTAGAATTTCTTTTTAAATTTCGTAACATTCAACAATTTATTGAATGAAATAATTTTCGGGAAATCTTATTCATGGACGTTTTTTCATTTCAAACTTCGTTCAAACTGTGATTAATTTATATACAAACTAAATCTTAAATGTAAAGTTATTCTCCTGCTCTGTTCTGGTGAGCACTGTAATTTTTTAAATCCCATTTTTCACTAATAGTTGATTCAATTTAATGTATGTGCTTTAATTAGTATGCAATCAAATTTATATTACTCACTTGATTGTACCTTACTATCAAGTTAAGGTAATCATGCATCCGTAGAAGATAAAATATAATCGAAAATAAAATAAATCTGCACAGCTTAGATTGGCTCACTATGAATGATTTTATTCGTATTTTAGATTTCAATTTTAATTCAAACTGAGCTCGATTTTGATTCAAAATACTTTAAATTCGGGTTGCACTTTGTAAAGTTAATTTTGACATTCTTATTTAAGCCAAATTTGATAAAAACTGTGTTTTACTTGTTTCAGTTTACATTCAAACTAAGTGGTATGTAATCAAACAGAATGAGTATTTGACATAACTATTTGTGTTATTTTATTCAAGTTTCACTTGAAACGTACTCAAAGTTTATAAGATAGTAAAATTTGCAAAACTCTACATAACCGTATTCAAACTAAATATCAAATTAAAAAAAAAACAAAAATTTAGTTTGAAAGTGTATATTTCGGTTAAAGTACAAAGTATTGTTTATTTCCTTTGTGTGAATTATAATTGCTTCTATCAAATTTAAAACTTTTATAAAATGTCTAAACTATTAGATTTCAAACTTCATTCAAACTCACTTTTAAATATTATTAATATATAATAAAAATTACATTCTTTCAATTTTGATATTAAACTTTTAATCAAATTAGATTGTTCTATTGTAGGACATGCATCAGATTACATTCAAACTAGTTTTCAAATTTATATGATTCAAAACAAAAATTTACAAAAGCCTATTTAAAAATTTATAGCTTTTTATGATAGCTTTTATATAAATTTTGAGAGTTTTTGATAGAAATATGGCTCGAGTTTAACATACTGCCTGTTTAACAATTAACTGGTCACGATCGGAGGCCTATTAAAGGTTTTAAATATCGAGATTAAAATTTTTTTGCGATTTGAAATTAAAAATTTATAAAGGCTTAAAATATAAGCAACCTTTATGATAGCTTTTATACGTATTTTGAGAGCTTTTATGATTTGTATCACTTACTTGAGCGGTCACTAATTAAAAGTTTTAAATTTCAAAAGAAAGAGTTTGGAAATATGCGAAACATTCGGTCAAATTAAATTGGTTATATTACAAACTAAAGTAAATCATGGTTTGAATAATAAATTACCTCAGTTTGATAAAGATTGAAAGGTGATTTCAAAACGATATTAGATTTATTCTGAATTGTTTAGTTAAAGATTATTTTAAAAAATTATATGTTTTGATTAGCTTCAAAAATGTATGAAAAATTAGTTCAGTTTGACTGAAGTTTAAAAGGTGAAAGTGTGAAACATGAACGTAATTTGAAATGATTTTTTAGCTATTTGGAATAAAGTAAATTTTCAACCGAATAGATTACAAACATTGATTTCATCAAAATACTCAATTTAACATGAGTTTGAAAAGTGATATAACTTAGTTTGATAGAAGTTTGACAGATAAAAATACAATGTTTTAATGGTTTTAAACTATTCAAAGTATTTAGTGGCACTTGAATTTGTACCCATTTTTAGTTCTTTGAAAAGAGCAGGATTTCTATCGTAAATGGTTTGAATGGTAATTTAATTTGACTAAAGTTTGAAAAAGGCAAAATTTAAAGATTAGTTTTATTTCATTTGCAGTATATCATGTTGTTTTCATGATCATTTCAAACGATGTTTCTTACCTCAAACTTCAATTCAATTACAGAAATTCAACAAAACTTTATTCAAACTTGTTTCAATATTATTCAAGTTTATTACTCGTAGCTTCTGTTATTATTCTAAAGATGCTATATACAATAAAATTTTCGACTTTTAATCATAATTAGAAAGAAACTTTCCTTAAACTGGATTATATGTTTATATAAAGTTAAATTAGTTTCCGTTTAGTTTGAATGGAATTTGAAACGATTTTTAGTTATTTGGAAAATATAAAAACTAGACGAATCAAATACAGTGGTTAAATACAAAAAATTGATTTGATCGTAGTTTGAAACGTAATTGATCACAGTTTGATAAAAGTTTGAAAGGTGAATTTTTTTAAAAGTGTCTTTCTACTACGTGATCTTTAAGTCTGATAATTTGTAATGTTATTTGGCTCATAAAAGTGTTTTAAGTTCAATTTTAGATTGTTATTTATTTTAACATTACAAAACCAAAATATTATTCAGTCATGCACGTTAATCAACAAACATTCAAATTATCACCGTGTGCCAACCCATAAATTGACAGCACGTTAAAAAAAAACTAATTTCAAAATCATATTGTTACCTTAGTACTGTCACTTCAAGTTTTACAATTATCTTATCGATCGAGGAATTAATCGATAAGTCAATTACATATATTATATTTATGGTGTGTGTAACATATAGTGTGATGAAGTGTGGCTCATGCTCATCTCATACCCATATAATTATTGTATTGAAAAATTGCTTGTATTGTTGCAGTGTCATATCGTAAATAAGACGACGAGTACACAACATATATTATAAAGAGTATATTGACCCAGAATTGATCAATTGTTGTATGCTGCGCGCGATGAGATTACACAAAATCGTGATCGAATGATTATCCGACATAATAAATAATAATGGATTATTTATAATCGAATTAAATATACAAAAAAAAATTGTATCAATTGAATTTAATGCGCTTGTGAGGTTATGTAATTCATGTAATATATATGTTGGTATATAGAAAGCATTGGGGTGGTGTAATGCATATATTTATGTATATAATCTTGCATAATTCAATTTCGGATATAAATTTAATTCGTGTTGCTTATAATTAGTATACGAAAAGCATCCCAGTTGCACTTACCTGTAAAGAAATAAAAGAAAAAACTTATTAATTTTCGGTCAAATGACTTTCGATCAAATTTCCTATTTTTTAAAATGAAGAAAGGAGTAAGTAAAAAAATAAAGAAGCTTGCTCAGGAGTACTGCTCCAAGTTCAAGGTATTAATAATATGACTCATGACAAATGTTCTCTGGAGGAACACTTTAGGTTGTAATGATTTACTCCGATTATGCAACTTTCTTTCTAAAAACATTCTTTTGATTATCCCAATTTGCATAACTGTTTTGATAGGCTTATCATCGTGTATTTTCCGGATTTTAGAAACTTTTAATTGGCGGCCTAAATTTCATATTTTGGATGGACTATGAATGGATCGTGTGTTTTGTGGATTGTGGAAATTTTCTATTTGTAGACCAAATTTCACAGTTTCTATAGTCCTATCATCCTGAATTTTCTGGCTTTTGGAAATTTTCAAATTGTGGCACATTTATTACAGCTTTGATAGGCCTACCATTGTGTACATCGCGTGATTTATGGATTTTCGAAATTCTCAATTAATAGCTAAAATTTCAAAGTTTGGAAAGACTAACCATTGTGATGGCTAACCATTGTGTTTTCTGGCTTTTGGAAATTTTCAAATTGTGGCACATTTATTACAGTTTTGATACGCCTACCATTGCGCATTTTCTGGCTATTTCACAGTTTTGGTATGCTAACTATCCTGCCTTTTCTGACTTTTGGAAATTTTTAATTTATGGCTCAAAATTTCACAGTTTTGATGGGCTAACCATCGTGAATTTTAGGTATTTTGGAAATTTTCATATTGCATAAATTTCAAAATTTTGACAGGCTTACCATCGTGTGTTTTATGGATTTTGGAAATTTACATTTTACAATTTCGATAGGCTAACCATTCTGCATTTTCTGACTTTTGGAAATTTTCAACTTGTGTCCAAATTTCACAGTTTGAATGTTCATTTACGGGCTTTTGGTAATTTTCATTTTGTGGCTTGAATTTCCTAGATTTTTAGGCTTACCATCGTGTATTTTCTGAATTTTGAAAATTTTCAAATTTTGGCACAAATTTCTCACTTTTTATAGGCTTACCATCGTATATTTTCTGAATTTTGGAAATTTTCAATTTTCGGCACAAATTACCCAGTTTTGTTAGGCTTACATCGTGTATTTTCTGAATTTTGAAAATTTTCAATTTGTGGCATAAATTTTACAGTTTCGATAGGCCTTTCGTGTATTTTATGGATTTTGGAAATTTCAATGAGAAGCATAAATTTCACAGTTTTGATAGGCTAACCATCGTGAATTTTCTGGCTTTTGGAAATTTTTAATATGTGGCATAAATTTTACAGTTTCGATAGGCTTACCATCATGCAATTTCTGAATTTTGGAAATTTTCAATTTGTGGCCCAAATTTCATATTTTGGATGGACTATTGAGTCATTTGGCTATTGAGCCTATTGAGGCTCACAACGATCCACAACGATGGATCCACAACGATGGATTTAATATCCATCCAATATATGGATTTAGTATGTTTTGTAGATTTCAAAAATTTAAATTTTTTGTAGCCCAAATTTCACAGTTTGGATGGATTATCTATCATCTAAATTTTGGAAAATTTCAATTTGTTGCATAAATGTCGCAGTTTCGATAGGCTTACCATCGTGCATTTTCTGAATTTTGGAAATTTAAAATTTATGGCTTAAATTTCACAGTTTTGATAGGCCATCCTGCATTTTCTGGCTTTTAGAAATCAATTTGTGGCCCAAATTTCATGTGACAAATTTCAAACTTGTGACCCTAATTTTCCCGTTTTAGATAGGCTTATCATCGTGAATTTTGTGGAATTTCAAAATTATCAATTTTTGGCTCAAAAGTAACAATTTTGATCATATAGTTCATCAAAATTCATGGAAAATGCGAACCGAAAGCAAAATAATTCAATAAACTCACTAAGCACAATTCTGAGCTTTGTTTCTCGAGGACCAATGAGATTTTACAATTAACCTTTCATAGCTGAGTTAAACCCATTAAAAAGCCCAGTAAGAAATGATCGCACTAGACAAACTAGCCATGATAAAATGAATCCCAAAAGATAAGTGTGCAAGTAGGTTATTCAACGCTAAAATATGTGCGAACTGCGCGTAAATATCCAAAAATAGCATTCGCATCTCATCTTTTTAACCCGATCGATTTATATTCTCTACTATTCCTATAACCATTCAATCGAATTAATCTTTTGCGCTTTCAAACACAAAAAAACTCGTCTTTGGCACAAAAAAAAACTCGTTACAAACACAAAACACTCACACACACACGTTTCGTTACCAGGAATTTTACCTGGAAATCACAAATTTGTTTTGGTCATTGATTCTTTATTCGATTTTGCAATCAATATATCGAAATTCGATTATGTAATCACTCAAATGGTGATGACTTAAGATGTTTTGTGTTATTGTACCAAATGAGCTTTAAGCTGTTAAGTGTGGGTTAAATTTATATATATGGTAATCGAACATTGACATATTTTTGACATGATACAGCGTACTGCCAAACACAGTGTTTAAGACGTCAGAAGCTGCTTAAAAAAAAAACATTCCGCACTAAGGTTAATTATCACTGATACCATAGATCATTAGTCATTTCAACTATTAATCTTACTTTTCAATAACAACAACAAATAAATTATTGTAATTAAGAAGACATAGTAATACAGTTATATACCATAATATTACGCAATATGCTAATTAACTCGATGGAGACAAGTAAATCGGACTTAAATACGAGACTTAAATAATTTCAAGTCACATTTTCCAATCATACAAAAAAATAATTGAACTTTTACCGCACAATTTATGAAGATGTCACACCCACATATTGGTAAAACGCACGAGATTCCCTTTCAATTACGTTAACATTTACCGCATATAACGATTGCGAGGTAATAAAGACAATCGGCATGGCATATACTACATTCTTTGAATACGAATTTCTTCTTTTCTGCTTTGCTTAAATGTAAATTAATTACAAATTTAGTACAACTATTTTACCGAAACAAGGTTAAAACTATAACAACAACATCGACAGTATTTTTATAGTTAATTTAGTTATTATTACATAATAACAATTTTTTAAATAAGATTTTTAATGATGATGGTGTATTTACATTTTATCCGTACCGTTTCTTGTATCTAGATGTGTGCGATGGTCGTTTTTCATATTCGTGGAAGCAATAGGATAGTGTCGAGATTAAAATTACATTGTAACAAATTCGATTTTTGACAAAACTAGAAAAAAAGTTAACGTTTTCAACATTTTTGCCATGGCAGAAATAGTCATGTTTACCAAACTTGTGGAAATGAAGGTATAAGAAGCTTTGGAACCGTGTTGGACTTATCCAATATAAATGTACAGAGTCTCAAATGTATCTTTACACCGATTTGACGAATTTATCGAGCCTCCATCGTATTCAATGTAATTGGATATACGTGCAAAATGAATGTAAATCTCAAAATTGTTTTCTGCGAATATTTTTTTTAAAGATGTTTATGCGGTTCTGTGATAATTAAATCAAGATATAATTAAACGAGATGTAACTCTTCGGAGTTAATATTTTATAGGGGTTTAATGTGAGAAAATTATAATTGGTAACTTAACGCATATAGGTGTTCATAATATGGCTATCGAATCTTAGATTTTCAACTCTGAAAAGGTATTTTTTCAGACGTAGATGGATGTAATATCCTTAAAACTAAATCAGAAGTTAAAGGAGAGCATACTACATCGGGATCCCACGTCTATATCAATAAATATACATTTGAAACGCCTTGTAAAATAACTTGTGCGGCCCTCTAAGGCTTCAATAAACAAACTCACTTTTAGGGTCCGATGTTGATAGTATCTAGATTTCCGTTTCAATAAATATCAAATGCTTTTTGAAGACCTTTGATGATTCAGAATGGTCCTACTTTTGTATGGGGCTTTTACAATTTTTTGGACATGATTCAGGAATAAAAGTTGGATCAAAAATATCTCCAAACAGTTTGCTTGACAATTTAGTGGTTCGGCTGGCGCACAACCAATGTCTTCCTTAACTAAACTTTGCAATCTGAGTAGGATAAAGAGTAATTTTTGGACCATTTTACACTACCTCGCATCGCAATGGCAACGCTCGACCATCTAAGAAATCGAAAGTGTTTTTTTGATAAACAAATCGCCTAAAGCTCCCCATAAACCTCGAATATTGTTGTTCGGCGATGGTTAATATCTTTGAAAAATAACCCAATGGCTGTTGCAGTCTGCCTCGTCTGCTACACCATAGACATCGTTCGTTAAGCTATACTAAGCATCTTCATCGAAGTGGACCAAAAGCGTTGTTCTATCCAATTTCATTTTGCTCTCTCAAAATTATCTTGGCATGATTATCATTGGCCCGATAACCAATGAAAATTTTTGTTTTTGAACATTCCTACGAATCGTTGTGGCTTAAAAAATCTAGCAGCCAAATTTCGATAAGAAATCTACTCCCAGAATTGGAATTCCCAGACTTAATTGCAAACAGTTTATGCCATACGTTTTAATGCTTGAACCATTCACTGCTGTAAGGGGGCTGTTCTTGTCGAATGTGCGAGGTGCATTCGAAGAACGTGGTATGCCCGAGATAACGGCTCTTGTATCGATGCAAAATTTTAACTTAGTTTTACCAACTGGGTTAAGTAGTTTTTTTGTTAGAGGTCTTTGGATGCCCCTGCCATGGGATAGCACAACCATTAGATTTGTCTTTTTGGTGTCCAAAACGTCGATGATACCACCAAATCTCGTTGATTTTACGAGATCAACAACGGTTAAATAGTCGGTTATTTCTAAAACCTTTCGAACGAGAACTTCATCGACCTGGAAACTATTCTAACCAGAACTTGAAGAACGTTTTTCTGAGACTTCTCGTTTCAAATCGTTGATCTCCTTACACATACTTTTGACCATCGCTTGATAAGGTTGTTCTTTGGGATCTGCTATAAATTCTCGGCCTCACGTGGCGACTTGATCATATCAACGACTGCGCTATATTTGTGGTTGCCGTACTTTCCTGTTTCCTTTCTCCATTCTTACACCAACACCATGACGATAAACGATTACAATTCCAACGAAATATTGTCTCAATACTGGTTGAAATGAAAATCCTAACGTGCGTTGGTGTTTATGCATGTTGTCGGTAGACTGCAAAAAAATTCTGCTTCATACTCTTCCCAAAGCCCAATTATCCCGCACTTCTAGTCTTAAATTACATCATTAATTCTAGGTGACATATATGAAGATAATAAGTAAATATTCATCCACTCAGCTTGCCCCATTTTGAAGGAATCTGGCAAGTAGCCATAAAATAAATCAACTTTACCTTAGAATAGTAAAAGGATCCTGATATTTTAAGAAATAAACAAACATTTAGCCAAGATTGCAATCTAGATTATACTGTATGCAGCCTCAACGAGACGGATGTTGACGTTTTCATTTCTTCTCAATATTAGCTTTCAAACATTTGAAATTTTATAATATTAACATATTGAACAATTGAATGGAAACAATTTAAGATTAAATTGAGCAACTAATGTTTTTCTCAAGATTTTAGTAATATTGTGCAATAATTGTATCAGTTAGAAATAGGCAATTAATCTTTAATTGAACTGCATGCATTTGTTTGCTCAGTAAATATTTAATCAAATAGTTAATATAAGTAGCGCATTATGCACTTATTTTAAAATTGATCAAAAATCATATTGAGCAATAATTAGAGTTTGATTTATTCAACCCAAAATTCAGATTTAAAGCTTAATCAGTTGCACCTTAGATCATAAATATAAAGAAAAGCTAAGGTTAATTGAGCAACTGAATTTTTTTTAGACTAAGAACATGAAAATAATTGTTCAGGATTTCTATAAAATGTGTGGTTTCAGCTAGGGCTTGATACATTTTGCACAATTTGCACAATTTTTAAAACTGTTTATAAAATATATTGAGCAACACAGCTTTAACAAGATTATTTTAGCTCATTTTGCTACTAATTTCATATTTAAATACAATTTCTTTCTACAATAAAAAATTTGCCCTTTTTGAACTCAATCTGTATGAAAGTAAGCAATTAAATATTTTTCTATGTATTATTATTTCATTGTCCACAGATTGAAATTAAATTAATTTTCATAAATAGCTTATCACATTGAGCCACAAAATTAAAGGTACATATACAAATTGGTATATTAGTTTACAAGTTGGATCGCTTTGCCCTCGGTCTATACAAATATTAGTAAAAGAGGATTAAAATTGAAAATAGCTCAATTTGTAAAAATTGTAAATTGATGAAAAATAAAATTAAGCAACAAAACTTAAGTATAAGTATTTCTCCAGTACACTAATTTTTGTTTTTGACCTAAATCGAGAAGCAAAACGATTTAAAAATAATTGATGTTAAATTGAGCAACTGAATCTTTCTTCTTACTAATTATATAACTTAATCAAACAACACAAAATTTAAGCGAACTAAGATGTAATACTTTTTAATAACTACTTTAAAATATATAATATTTATTGAACAGCTAGACCTAGGGGTATTGCTCTAAAATCATAATTTGTGTATATTTTGAGCTATGCATATCTTTTATATGTTTTGTATTTCACAATTTTTTTAATTTTAAATTGACTTTAATTATGCTTCAAAACACTTGAGTTGAGCAGCCCATTTTGGATTGAGAACACTTTATAACAGTTAAAATGAAAATAGTCTAAACAATTAAAGGAAATAATTACTGCTTTTACTAGTAACGGTGTTTCTCAACATTACCATTTATAAAGTTAGAGTTATAGAAAAAGCGCAAGTCTAAGTCGAATTGGGTCACTTAGCAATTAATATTATATTGAGCAGTCTTCTTTCCCTGTCAGAAGATTACAAAAAATGTAAAACATATTTTATAAATAGCTCAATTTATTTTAAATTTTTAAACAATCACAGAAAATATTGAGCACCTAAGCCATATCAAAAATATTTATCCAAAAGATTAGGTGGTATATACAGATCTTAAGCTAAGTCAGTTACCACTTAGTCCATAAATGTAAAGTAAATTAATGGTAAATTGAGCAACTGAATTATTTTTAAACTAAGAACATGATATTCATTTTTGACAGGTTTTATGCAACATGACATTTGGTTTCCAACCTGGTTTGATTTTACACTTTGCACCGTTTGCATCATTTTTAAAACTGGTTATTAAATATATTGAGCAATAAATCTTTAAAAAATACTAAGCAATTGACCGTCTGACTACTTATTCTTATGTAAATAATAGTTGGGATCTAATTTAAACTATCTAAGCTAAACTTATATACAATATATTTTATAAACAACTCAATTTGCAACTAATTTCAAATTTAAATAAAATTGAGCAACTTAATTTTTTATTAAACTAACCAGTAACAATCATAGTATTGTACAAAAAGAAACCTTTGTTTAAATAGCTCATAACTCTGTTTGTTAAATTTGGTAAATTGGTAAAAATACTATAATTTTAACGATGTAAAAAATTCATTTTCGAATAACAAAACTGAGCAAAAATTTAACCTTTAACCAGCTAAAACAAACGAAAAATAAACTCTCATGCAATTTTTAACATTTTGACTTAAAATAGCCCAAACACTTTGATCCTGCTCAGTCTGTATAAAAGTTAGTAAAAGTGGCTTAAATTTTTAAACTCCATTTTTGGAAAAAGCTTAATTTGCAACAATTGAATTTTGATCAAAAATTACATTGAGCACCAAACCTAAAGTAAAAGTATTTATCCAATAAACTAATTTTTTGACCAGAACAAAAAAGACAAAAAAATAGTTTGAAATAAATTGAGCTACCGAATCTTTAGTTTTACTTTTTTAAACTTATAAAATTTATTCAGGCAATATGAACCTTAATCAAACTATTTTTATTTGAATGTATGTTTGTTTCTTTAAAAAATTAATGTTGCAATTAATATAATTTTAAATTGAGCAACTGAATCTCATTTCGTAATTGCCGGTTATATTTATTGGTTATAATTAATGGTTATAACTATTGGTCACTTTGCTCAATTAAATTGCTATCCATTCAAATAGACATCTGTATATGTCAAAATGAGCAACTTAGCAGTTTGATTGATAAACTACTCCTATAAATAGTTTCAACTATATTTTCAAGGATTGCAATACAGGATATATAAATTCGCATTCATCTTTTCATAATTCAACAATTTAGCTGCCCATCTAACCTATTAAATTCAATGACACGATTCTGTGGGAAAAACAATGAAATGGCGAACGAGTAGCGTAGGTTTGACACACCACATTAGCATAATATATCATAAGCCAATTAAATTTTAAAAAACTGGATCCTATAATAAAAAGCATTGGCGCGTTGAAACACAAGTAAAAATGTCAAACTGAATACGCGATAACCTTGTCATTTCGGTTTGGCAGATTAGAAAAACCATTAACTCATTTCAAAACCATATCATTACCTCGTCAAATCGACCAAACACAATTCAACAATAAAATCGAATTGCTCGTCGATTTATTATTAATCAGCATACATAATTCATCATTCGGATTCGATCGATAATTTATTGGATCGTTACTTTTGGTACAGCGATGCTATTGTGATTTAATAATACACATAAATGAATTTATAACGAGGCAAGGTTATTTGGAAGATCACGATAACGTAGAACATTTTTTTTTGTATAAAGAATCAAATTAAAATGGTTTGTATTATGTATTATACACTCGCGTACATAACGTCTATTCTGGAATGCATAATAAATTATGTGTGAAATGTCATGCATATGAGATGAATGTGTAGTGCGCATACCCCAATTTGTACAGCATCAATTGAATTCATTAAATATTTGGATGAGTTGTATACGACCGTGTGGCCTAATGGATAAGGCGTCGGACTTCGAATCCGAAGATTGCAGGTTCGAGTCCTGTCACGGTCGAAAGGTTTTTTTTAGAAATTTTTTTTAATGGGTTTTCCGTTTTTAATGTCCTAAATATATTTTAATATCATTAATTGACATTATACAATTTTACAGTGTATTTGGTTTCCTTAATAGATTTTTTGGTCTCTTTACCCATAAAACTCAGTTATATGAAATTATCAACCTTCGCTTGGTGAATATCCCTATATTAAAGTTCATGCTCGTCCTTCATTGCAAAATATACGCCACAAAGTGAAAATTTCCAAAATTGAGAGTACAGTTCCCGAGATGGTCTAGCTAGCTCTTGCCAATATGATGTAAGATTATAGTATATGTTATAATTCGCCATTCTCCATTAATTAGACGTGCTTAGCCTATTTTATCTAAGTGTATGTCAGGATGGGACGTAAATTTTGATATGTTGAATTTTGCTGTTGCTCCAGCTAATTTCACTCCTAACATGGACAGTATTGACCCCGTACCTTTTTTGAAGGTGGTAAATTACCTTCAATTAGGAGTTCTCGGGTATTGTTGTTTTTAACGAACTTATCAAAACGTGGCCGGGTGTGAGTGCTTCGAGATCAGTCATGTAATTGGACAATGAACAAAGGAGTCTTGAATTTAGCACGGCTTATATTTGATTTAAGACTGACGCGTTAATTCTGCATAGGTACGCGTGCTATTCCATAGTCAACCGAAGTGTAATAATGCAGGTGGTTGAAAGTGTCAAGTTATTCTTTCCTCAGATATTTTATCAGCCATACCTTTGTAGAAAGCGACCGTTAGTTTATTGTTGGTTTCAATAAAGTTCGTGGCGTTGTCGCTGTATATATTGCTGCAAACCCCTCGCCTAGAAGTGAATTCGCCATGTTAGCTTTAAAAGTTTAACTTGATTTACCTCTGCTCGTTTTAAACTGACTGCCACCAGTCTTTGTCTTGATCTGTAGCCTATAGCTAATTTTAAGACGACTACTTTTGTGGTTGTATTAAAGTGAGAGTAATCTGTGTTCCTCAATGCATCGATTTATTTTGTGCATGGCTGATTATAATTTTTGCTAAGTGGGTGGCGGGAGGGAATTATTACCGAATGTTTTTCTTCATAATTTAATAATGATTTTTGAAGTCATCCACCTACTCGCAGTATACCCCATTTTTATCGAGGTTATCAATTGTTTACCCATTGATGTTCCAGATGTCGGCTCGATAGAATATCGTTGAACTTACAATTATTATATGACATTTAGGCGATTATACATATACAAATATTTTGATTATTTTAAAATGACACCAGTGGTGATATCTAGCATGGCAATGGGCTACCATACCATGTTAGTACTATTTGTATTTATACTATGCTGCCAGTAACTTGTTTTTGTTGTTTATTGGGTTGTCCTTTTGAAGCTGCGTTATCTCAGCATGAAAACAGCTGCCTTGTGTGTCTCTGGTTCATTTAAATAATTTTTATTCGTTTCCATTTTTTGCATCTTTTGACAAAGTTGATCAATATTCTGATGATTCTCTTCAATTTGGTGAAATTTGATATTTTATTGCTATTTTGTGGCAGTGTCACTTTAAGCTTTGTTGGTGCTAATCTTGTTCTGGTAGCTAAGCGGCTGACATTAACTTCGTCTTTATTTTTGACCTAGAGAAGTCTCAAAGCTATCATACTGTGGTTAATTTAAATTGTATACGAATCCGTACTATCAGCTTCTGGTTCGTTATTTAGTAGGTCTTCATGATTACTATCCCATTTTATTAGATTGAAACCACCTCTACTGAGCAATTATTCTTTCAGCAGTTCTCGCACCCTGTCATTAAGTCGTCAATACAAAAATCGTTCTTCATTATCTTGTAAGTCGATGGGAATGCTTTTTTTCCTCTTCTGCTAGTTATTATGCAGTGCTCTTATTGTGATGTATGTGGCGGCTGAATTATCATAAGTTACAGTTTTTAATTGATACTCTTGTAACATGTCGGTTGGTGAGTTTCACTACAAAATTCGTTAAAAATTTCTATCCTCATCGTCTATCCACATTTGGCGAAACATTTTTGCTATATCGGCGGTGACAGCGTATTTGTGTTTTCGCCATCTCATAACGATATGCCAAAGATTTTGTTGCATAGCTTTGGATCCATGCACATTATGGTATTTATGACTGTGTATTGGTTGTTTTAGCAGAAGCATCGTAAACTTTGGATACATCTTTGGATGTTGCTGATGAGACCTTCTGCATGTGTCCCTTTGTTGTTTCTTAAAGGCTGTTTTTCTAGAGCTTCAAAAATCTCGCAAGACCCGTTTTTTGGAATTGCCTAGCCTCATTACTTTGCTAGTTTGATAAAATGGTAATTTTAGGATGTATATCTGCCAACTATTGGTCTTTTGAATATAGTTTGGAAAAATTGTTTACATTCTTTCTCTTCGACGGTTTGCTTCAGTGATGGGTGTAAGTCTTCAACTGTCCAGAATTTTTTTAGCGAATTCCATACTGGGGTGCAATCCCAGTTCGATGATAATGATAACTGATTAACTTATTATCGATAAAACACGGTTCCTTTTTAGTGTTAAATATGGTTTAAATAATAAATTTGTGTCAAATTTGATGAAACAATTAGATATTTTATCATTTCGATTTTATTGCTGAAATGTGTTAATCGTCGATGATAAAATTAGTCTTTGCGCCTAAATTTATGTGTTTCGTGCGTTGTAATATTCTATATAGTTTCAATTTTACCAAGTAATATTTAATTTTGCCATAATAATAAAAATAATGTGCTTTAATTTTACAAAATAAATTTGACAAAAAATCTATTTCAAGTTTTGACATAATAGTTTATTTAAATATATATCACTGAACTGAAAATGTATAACAGTTTTCACTGACATCATGCGGTGAACACTCACAACTAATGTATTTTTTCCTATTTGTTAAGCCGGAATCGCGTTTTATCATTATTACGTATGAATGATTCTAAGATTTTTTCGAGGATAATCTAACCTAATTCGTATCTTTGAGCAATTGGTTCCTAGTTATTTTGCTTTAGTATGTCGGGAAGTATGATATCAGCATAACAATCTGCTTCCAGGAAAACTCTATTTGAGCTGGGATATTGTGGTCTGGATCTGCCATTGGTAATTTTGTTTCGTCATTCCACCTTATGATTGTTAATTGCCTTTTTGGTTGATTGTGTGTGATTTTGTTCACTTCATACAAGAATTTCGATTTGCAGTTGAAATTCCAATTCAAATCGTGGCATTATTTGTTTTTAATTTTAAGCCAAAGGTTGGTCAATGATTGCACGCAGATAGGGTATTCCTTATTAATTATACCATAACAGGTACCTGGAATTAGTTCCGTACAGGTAGATATCCCGAACATTGGTCCCCCAATATACGAAACAAGCTCAAATTGATGATGGAGATAATATATATAAAATTATAAAGTGTTTTGAGATACCAGGTCACCCAGATCTTTAGAAGAAAGTAAGAATCCTCAGTTTAAAGGCTTTTCATGATCTACCGCAGGACACTATGGTGTCGAAAGAACTATTGCAAAAATATTCAATAAATACTATTGGCCAGGAATGGGCAGATATATTATAGATTATATCAAATCATTGTGTTGATTGTCAGAAATACAAAGTAACTAATTTCCGGCCAGCAGGATTACTTAGAATTCCCGTAATATAGAATAGAAATTTGAGGTCCTTAGTCGAACCTACCAACGAAAACAAATAGATTTTTATTTTTGAATACACAACAACCAGAAGGGTTGAACTTAGGTATGGCCTCGCAAGACGTATAATTTCAGACAATGGTGTCCAGTTCGTGAGTGCGGTTCTGCAAGATGTTGCAAGGTATTTTGGGATTACTCAATTTCGTTGACTCCAATTTACCATCCAGCTGTTAATCCAGTTGAAAGACAGAATAGAAATCTTAAAACCCAGTTGGCTTTTTAACTTAAAAATGATCATCGATCATGGATTAACCTTTTAGCTTTGTCTTCTTCGCGATGAACTCCACCATGACTTCAGGCAGAGATCTCCTGACTGTTATGGATGTGAATCATGACTTTAGGGCGGTGGTGCAGAATAAGAATTTTGTTCGCCAAAGCACACCATTTCTTTTCCAAATTAAAGACGTAAGGGAAGTTTCAGAAAGAAAACCAGATTATGGAAAATTTGGGGTACAACTCGGGAACACTGACATTTTTAAGTAGGCGATAAAATGTTAATTAAAACCCGGGCTCTTACGTTATCTGTAGTTTTCTAAATTCCTATCACAACTGCGAAATTCATGCCACACACTGAAAGATTTAAAAATTCAGAAAATGCTACGTGCAAATAATTCGCACAGCATCTATGAGCACGACATATAACAATAAAAAAGCGTAAAGTTGCCAAACGAAAGAATTCCAACTCGTCACGTGTTCAAACAAAATTTCAAACAAAATTTTATTTTTCCAAATAGCGTGCTAGTACCACAATCTATTCTGTTGTTGTTGAAGGTCGCTGATTGTTTTGTCATCGCAAAACTTTATTTCCTCTATATAACCTCAATGACATCTTACGTTTTCGTTCGTTCGTTCATATAGAATCGTGTAATCGTTAATCTCTATAATATACAATAAACTAAAGCAATTTACTTTCACCGCGCCATATATACGTATACATAATACTGCGGCTAATTAAGAAAAATCATGTTTAAATAACTTAAGACAATAAGTCGAGTGGTTCCCGTAACATTACAATCGCGCGTATTAAAATTTAACGATGATATCGTTTTTTTTATTTTGGCTTTGTGCGCGGGGTTCTCACGACAATAATAAAATGTGCGACACGATTTACGCAATGGTAAAAATTTTATATAATATATAATCTTCCGGTTCGTTTATGTATATGCTGGATATAATTCTTGATGCAAAATGTGGTGGCATAATCGGCCGATTTACATTTCGTAACGTATGGTGAAGTACTAACACGAAATTTTTATTTTTTTTTTTCATATTTTAACGGTTGGATAAGACACGCAATGAATTATAACATCTTTCATTATTTATGTGCATATAAATTTATGAAGCATAAATCCAAAATATGTTAATTGTTTTAGAGATGAACTGTTTATTGGTTATTTGTTGTATGCTTAAAAGATGTAGATGATCTAACCGAATGACACAGCGACGGGATTTAAATTGTTAAAAGAACTTTCTCTGTTTAAAAGAATTTTTTTGGTTGGTCAATCAATCACTTATGCGCATGAAGTCATCATTGATTAATTCGATTGAATGAGTTGGCATGTTTTTAACATCCAGAATATTAAAAAATTGACAAGATGGTTACCTGCCATAATTGAAAATGAAAGCAAAATCGTTAGATAACCGAAATTAAATTTAAAAAAATCGGGATTATTCGGAAATAAAAAATCCAAATTTTGACAGTTTATAGCCTTGATTTTATTTTGATGTAAAATAAGTGAAATTTCGTTGATAATGAGTTTAGAGTGGATTTTTGGAGTTTAAGAGTGGTCTAGAATGTTCTAGATAACTGAAATTACGTTTAAATAAATCTTGATTTTTTGGAAATAAAAAATCCGAAATTTTGACAGTCTATAGCCTTGTATATTTGGAAAAATCTGAGTTAAAATTTTCGATTTTATTTTGATGTAAAATGAGTGAAATTCCGTTGATAATGAGTTAAAAGTGGATTTGTGGGGTTATAAAGTGGTCTAGAAATTTCTAGTTAACCGAAATTACGTTTAAAAAAAATCCGGATTATTCGGAAATAAAAATCCAAATTTTGACAGTCTATAGCCTTGAATATTTGGAAAAATCTGAGTTAAAATTTTCGATTTTATTTTGTTGTTAATTGAGTGGAATTCCGTTGATAATGAGTTGAGAGTGAATTTTTGGGGTTATAGAGTGATCTAGAAAGTTCTAGATAACCGAAATTACGTTTAAATAAATCTTGATTTTTCGAAAATAAAAAATCCGAAATTTTGACAGTCTATAGCCTTGTATATTTGGCAAAATTTGAGTTCAAATTTTTGATTTTATTTTGATGTAAAATGAGTGAAATTCCGTTGATAATGAGTTGAGAGTGGATTTTTGGTGTTGAAGAGTGGTCTAGAAAGTTCTAGATAACCGAAATCACGTTTAAATAAATCTTGAGTTTTCGAAAATAAAAAATCCGAAATTTTGACAGTCTATAGCCTTGAATATTTGGAAAAATCTGAGTTAAAATTTTCGATTTTATTTTGATGTAAAATGAGTTAAATTCCGTTGTTAATGAGTTAAGAGTGGATTTTTGGGGTTATAAAGTGGTCTAGAAAGGTTTAGTTAACCGAAATCACGTTTAAATAAATCTTGATTTTTCGAAAATAAAAAATCCGAAATTTTGACAGTCTATAACCTTGTATATTTGGAAAAATCTGAGTTAAAATTTTCGATTTTATTTTGATGTAAAATGAGTGAAATTCCGTTGATAATGAGTTAAAAGTGGATTTGTGGGGTTATAAAGTGGTCTAGAAATTTCTAGTTAACCGAAATTACGTTTAAAAAAAATCCGGATTATTCGGAAATAAAAATCCAAATTTTGACAGTTAAAATTTTCGATTTTATTTTGTTGTTAATTGAGTGGAATTCCGTTGATAATGAGTTGAGAGTGAATTTTTGGGGTTATAGAGTGATCTAGAAAGTTCTAGATAACCGAAATTACGTTTAAATAAATCTTGATTTTTCGAAAATAAAAAAATCCGAAATTTTGACAGTCTATAGCCTTGTGTATTTGGAAAAATCTGAGTTAAAATTTTCGATTTTATTTTGATGTAAAATGAGTGAAATTCCGTTGATAATGAGTTAAGAGTGGATTTTTGGTGTTGAAGAGTGGTCTAGAAAGTTCTAGATAACCGAAATCACGTTTAAATAAATCTTGAGTTTTCGAAAATAAAAAATCCGAAATTTTGACAGTCTATAGCCTTGAATATTTGGAAAAATCTGAGTTAAAATTTTCGATTTTATTTTGATGTAAAATGAGTTAAATTCCGTTGTTAATGAGTTAAGAGTGGATTTTTGGGGTTATAAAGTGGTCTAGAAAGGTTTAGTTAACCGAAATCACGTTTAAATAAATCTTGATTTTTCGAAAATAAAAAATCCGAAATTTTGACAGTCTATAACCTTGTATATTTGGAAAAATCTGAGTTAAAATTTTTGATTTTATTTTGATGTAAAATGAGTGAAATTCCGTTGATAATGAGTTAAGAGTGGATTTTTGGGGTTATAGAGTGGTCTAGAAAGTTCTAGATAACCGAAATTACGTTTAAATAAATCTTGATTTTTCGAAAATAAAAAATCCGAAATTTTGACAGCCTATAGCCTATATTTGGAGAATCTGAGCTAAAATTTTCGATTTTCGAAGTCCAAACCTTTTATTAAGTACCTGGGAGTGATACTGGATGCTAAACTATAATTCAATTTGAATGCTGCGTGTGAGAAAGCTGGGAGAGTAAATGACGCTTTATCGTGAATAATGCCGAACATATGTGGAGTCCCAGACTATTACTTATGACTGTGGTTTCATCTGTTCTAATGTATGACGCACCGATTTGGGCAAATGCTAAGGGCAGGTGTACGCCGTTTGTGCATTTAGAACGATTTTGGGTGAAGCCCATATTTACACTTATGTATTTACCCGTAACCCATTAACCGACAAAAACTCTTGTTTCAAACAACATAAATGGTAAAAAACCCAAATCCATGACACGTTACAAGACCTTAAAAAATTAAAGTAGAATATACCACCGAAGTAAAACAACATAAAAAGGTTAAGTATTTGTATCTTATTATTTAACTCGTATTTATTTATTTTATAAGTATGATTTTCTTCATCATCATCATCATCATCGTCATCATCATCATCATCATTGAATTAAAAAAGAAAACATTTAAATAATGACATTTAAATATTAAAATAATTGAATTTGAAGCACAATGATACAAACACCACCAAAACCAATAAGTGAAAAATTCGAAATATCATTTCGTATTTTGAGATGTATTCATACACCATTATAACGGTACAAGAGAGTGAACACAATCTTAGATAATCGATTAGAAAATGACAGATTTGTAACATGATTGTAATGGAATTTGCTTTCTGTTGCTTTATTTCGTAACATTTGTAATACAATTCATGATTCAAATCACAGCTGGTAGTTTTTAAAACATAATTTGTTGAAAAGTGTTAAAAAGTGTTGAGCATGTTAATAAGTATTTCACCAAAACAGAGTTTGTACATTTTTTAGCACTTTTATAAAATATCCTTTTCGAAATAATTTTTAAAATTGATGCGATCAGATGGCTACTTAAGGTGAACTGCAAAGACCTTAACAGATGTGAATTTTATCTCCAGTGTGGAGAGAGACGCCACTTCAAAAAGGAATGTAAAGCGGAGCCGAATTCTTTTCTAAGTGCTGGAAATAAAATTGGGCAAGAACAAACTAAACTCGCACCTGGGTCAGACGCTTCCCAGATTGATAGGTGGGCTCTTGAGCTAGTCAAGCTTAAAACGTAAGATGAAGGTTCTTGAGGGAGATCTTTATAGAAGCAGAAGAGCGGATGTAGGAAGGCCAGCAGAGAATAGAGATAGGTGCGGATCTCCTTATCATAAATGAGCAATATAGAAATAAATCAGAAGATGAATGGTTCTCCGGTAGTCTATGAGTAACCACCATCTAGGCCCCACATCCATTCATAACTGAGAGGCCCGAAAATTTGAATGTGATAGCTAGAGCTCTTTCCGACATCATTCTTGTGACTGATGTGATATCGCATGACACAATGGGATGATACATCATTAAAGATCGCTGATTGGAGGAGATTGCAATAATCGATGTAGGCAAAAAACTGTAATGAGAATAACTGGAGCTCCTGAAGAAATTGCTAGTTGCCACAAAGAGACTAGTTAAACATGCTTGTGCTGCATTGATGCCTAAAATCAGCTGAAACGCACACCTACCAGAAAAAGACGCATACATGGCTGAAATGCTGCACAAAAAGTACAGACTGGCGAAAAAGGCGATGAAACTAGAAATAAACAAAAGCAACCGTATCAATCGAGTCCTGAGGTAAGGTTAAATTGTAATGCTCAAACTGAGAACTCTGGGACCCAGCCTCTTAATGGAGCCAAGCCAAATATATCAAAGCATAGACCCCTTTATCTCGGACCGCTCAAACCATGGGCGGCCACCTTGCTCCGATAAACCGGAAGAGGTATCAACTTTGTCGGGAGAAAAGTTCTAACAAGCTGCTTACTCCCTTTGAAACAAGAAAACACCATGACCAGGCAAGGTACTAAAACCGGAAAATTTAACGAAATTTTGTTCGAAAGGTACCCTAAGGAAACTTAGTTTACTTTCAGTTTGTAAAGTTCGTAACATTTTTAACATATTTATGGTTTAAATTACAGTTAGTATCTATTAAAATATATTTTACAAAAAAGTGTTAAAAAGTGTAAGAAATCTTAATTAATTTAAGGTTTTTCAGTAATTTTTGTCATTTCGTACACTTTTTTAATGTTCCGTGCACTTTTTAACACTTTTTTAATATTTTCACATCAACAACATATTTTGCTCATAAAAAGTCACATAAAACTGTTACAAGTATTAGTTAAGATCTATAAAATGACTATAAACAATAAACTTATTTAAACATTTTGTCTGTTTATTAAAATAAAAGCAAAACTGATGATGACTCGTGGGATAATTGATAATTTCAACTTTTGTTATTGTGTATTAAATACTTGTTGCAATTTTTTTTCTGCTTAACTTAACTCGTTTCTTGTGTTCTTGTAAGTGTGTGTGTGCACTGAAGAAATGTAAACAAAATACAAGATTAATCATCAAATAAATTAGATAGCGCACATTTTTGTTGTTATGACAATCAAGATAATTATTATGTATTTTGATGTCTGCGTACTTTACATTTATGTGACATCATTTGTGGATTAGCTTTTGTTATTTTAGAGCAACACCTACGACAACCAAACAGACACAAATACTACTGGGAATGGCTAGGTGGTATCGACGTTTTATTGATAGTTTTGCTAATGTAAGGGCCCCCATAATAAATAGATTGTCTTGTATACGATCCATAAATATAAAATTTCCGAAATTCTGAAAATACACGATGGTTAGCACATCAATTAGGCTGTGAAAATCTCCATAAATTTAAATAAAATTCAAAATTCTGAAAATGCAATAGAGCATCACCGTGAAAATCTCGATAAATTTGAAAATATCGAAACTTCCAAAAATACACGATGTTTTGCCTATAAAAACTGTAAAAATTTTCAAATATTGAAAATAACTGCAATTCCAAAAATACACGATGGATTGTCCATCAAAATTTTAAAAATCTCAAAAACCTAAACATTTTCAAAATTCTGAAAATATACGATGGTTTGCTCATTAAAATTCTGAAAATTTCGATAAAATTGAAAGTTTTTAAAATTCCGAATATACTTGATTGATAGTCCATCAAAACGTTAAAAATTTTCATAATTGGAAATTTTCTGCGATTCGGAACAAACACGATTGCTTGTTTATCAAAATTGTAAAAATTTCCATAAATTTTCCGAAATTCCGAAAATGCACGAATTGATTCATCAAAACTGAAAATCTCTATAAATGGAAAATTTTGAAAATATCACATATTTTGTCTGTCAAAACTTCAAAATTTCGAAAATTCAGTAAATACACGATATAATAACTTGTAAAAATCTCGATAAATCTACAAATTCCGAAAATACACGATGGTTAGCCTATCACTGTGAAAGCTCCATATATAGAAAAATACACGATGCCATTATTTAAAACTTTCTGAAATTTTGAAAATACAGTAAGGTTATTTCGATAAATTTGGAAATATCCAAAATTCCGAAAACACGCAATCTTTAAAAATCTCTATAAATTTTGAAATTTACTAAATCTCAAAAGTACATGATGGTTAGCCCTTTAAAACTGTGATAATCTCCAGTAGTAAAAAAAATTTCTGCAATCCCGAAAATAGACGATGGTTTGTATATTAAAATTTAAAATCTTCATAAATTGAGAATTTCAAAATTTACGAAAATGCACGATGGATGGTTTGTGAATCAGAACCGTGAAAATTTTTACAAAATAAAAAAACTGCAATTCCGAAAATACAAGATGGCTTGTATATCAAAACTTTGAAACACTCCAAAATTTAATAATTTCCGAAATTCCGAAAATACAAGATGTTCGTCCGTCAAAACTTTGAAAATCTTAAATTAAAAATTACTGCAATTCCGAAAATATACGATGGTTTGTTCATCAAATCTGTGAAAATATTCATAGTTGGAAAATTTCTGCAATTCAGAATATACATGATGGCAAGCACATTAAAACTGCGAAAATCTTCTTAAATGGAAAATTTCTGTAATTCCTAAAATACACACCATCAAAACTGTATAATCTCCTAAAAAGAACATTTCCGCAATTCTGAGGATACATAATGGTTAGACCAACAAAACTGTAAAAATTTCCATCAATGGAAAATTTCAAATTTGGAAATTCACTGAATTCCGAAAAAGCACAATGTCCATCAATATCGAAAATTGATAAAATTAAAACATTTCCGAAAATTTACGAAAATAGACGATGGTTTGTCAATCAGAACTGTGAAAATTGATACTAAATAAAATTGCAATTCCGAAAATATAAGATTGCTTGTATATGAAAACTTTGGAAATCTCCAAAATTTAATAATTTGCCCGTCAAAACTTTGAAAATCTCGTAAATTAGAAATTACTGCAATTTTGAAAATACAAGATGTTGTCCATCAAATCTGTGAAAATATTGATAGTTGCAAAATTTCTGCAATTCGGAATATACACGATGGCAAACCCATCAAACTGTGCAAATTTCTTTAAAATGAAAATTTTGACAATACCGAAAATTTCGAAAACTGTAAAAATTTCCAGTAATGGAATATTTCTGCAATTCCGAAAATACACGCCATCAAACCTGTGAAATCTACCAAAATTTACATTTCTACAATTCCGAAGATACATGTGGGCTAGCGAATTCCGAAAATACACGGTGCTTGGTTCATCAAAACTTTCAAATTTTCAATCAATGGAAAATTGTGAAATTCCGAAAATACACGAAGGTGTATGAAACTTTTAAAATCTCTATAAATTGAAAATTTTTAAAAATCTGAAAATATACCATGATTGGCATATCAAAACTGAAACAACTGAAAACTTTCAAAATCTGGAAAATACAGAAATTTCAGTCAGTGGAATCCACCTGACGTTAAAGTATTTTTGCATACCTTATAAGTAAATGTTCAGACCTTATAAGTAAATTCTATTGTCCATCAATAGGAGACGCCATGTGATCTTAAAACTAAACTAATAAAAGTGTAGATGTGTCACGTATATATGCCGACCAAATGTGAAAAATAAAACTCCAATCATTTTATTCGATATACAACTTGGCTTTGGACGATGTAGTCATTTTGATTTTATGTTTATTTTGGTACACGACGCACAGCATGGCATCAAATTTCTATGTAGATGAAGATGAAACTGATTAAATACTTTAACATGCACAAGCCAGTAGTATATGGTCTATTACATCATCGCAGCTATTTTAAGCACAGTGATTATATTTATGATATGCTCGCAAAAATTTCAACTCTCGTGTCGCCGAAGACATTCTTATAATACATAATAATGAGTACAGTAGATATTTCAAAATCGTACAATTTATATAGGTAAACAATAAATTATAAAGGGTTAGGTATTCTAATGGGAGTGTTCGAAACCACCTCTTTTACAATTATTACATTACACCTAATAATAGTTGGATTGCATTGTAATAACAACACATGAACACGAATTCTATGATTTATGTAATAGAAATTCCTGATGAGCATAGTATAATTCCTGTAAATGTACTTTACATTTTTTCTTTTTAATTACCATAAAAATGTAATAATTCAAAACGTATTCGTTTTATTGAATAGAGAGGCGTTCAGAATGCGAACGTTACTATGCATGCACACAAAAGCGGTTATAATTAAGGAAACGATTTAGAAAAATTCATAAAATATTCTAATTATTTAAATCATTGTCACTAAACACACACACACTTATTCAAACAAAAGACTAGTTTTATAACAACTTGACATTTAACACGCTATCCTTAGTTTAATTATCGTAAATCTAATAATTTTTTTAATGATTGTGCATCGCAACAATGTCACATCAACATCGAGATATGTTTAATCTGACCATCGCCTACGAATATATTTATATACTATCTACTGTAGGTTACATTTATGATTTATAGCTCATAATTAATATAATTAGCTTGGTATTTGCGTGCTATGCTTATATACGTCAGTTAAATCATGAAAAATCAAAAAGTGTACGAAAGTGTTTGATACTATAGAAAAGTGTACACGAAAAGTTATTCAGTTTTTTCCACGAATCACTTAATTATAATTATAAAACACTTTGTCTAAGCGTTTATCAAAAAAGTGTAGAAGAGTGTAAAAGTGAACATTTCCAAAATGGGCTTAGACACTTAAAAGTGGTTTAAAATGGTTTTAGCAAATTTTTAAAAACATTTTATTACTCATTACATAATAAGTGTTCTTATTTACAGAAAAAGTGTACATTTTTCTAATTATTGAACACTTTTTAACACTTTAAGAGTTTGGTATTTTTAAACCTATCGAAAATAAAATTAGTGCAACTAATTTATATTTAAGTTATTAAAGGAGCAATTAGTGTAAAAAAGTTGCACACTTTTAAAGGTGCACACTTTTAATATAGGCTTAGAACATCAAAACTAAAGTTAAAATATTTATAAAACATATTTTAATGGTATTAGTGTATAATATATAAAAAGTGTAAATACTTCACAAAAAAAGTGTGCATATTTTCAATTAATAAACACTTTTAAACACTTTTACAATAATTTATAACACTTTTATTGAAATTTCAACCCTATTTATATTAAATTTTAATTTACACATTATAACCACAAAATAAGTTTGATACACATTTAAAAGTGGGGACAAGTGTAAATTTACACTTTTATATTTAGAGCATAGCATATTGTCTTAGACACTTCTTTGAAATGTAAAGTAGAATAATACACAGTAAATGTTTACATTTCAGGAAAAGTGCACAATTTTCATTAGTCATTATTTTTAACAATAAAATGATTAGGATGGCTGTGGCACAATTTAGAAAAGTGTTGTAAAGTACACTTTTAATTCTAATTACATTCGATTTATGTGGAAATTATGACTAGAACTTTTTAAAATGCTATAAGTATACATTATGCATGCCAAGTAAAAAAGTGCTTGTTTTTAATTTTTAAACACTTTTCATCACTTTTTCGATAAAATTCAACACTTTTATGTTTAATATTGGTCCGATTGTGATGACCGATACCTTAATGAAAAGCTGTTGACATCAGTAATAATTGATTACGGGAACATATAAGTAAATCATAATCTTTTTGCTCATATGCCATATTAATTATGACCAGGGTTAAATATTTAAACATCACTAAACACCTTAATTATTTTCTAATCGCCGCAACATAAATCGATTAAGCAAAGTATTCGAACATATTGTATATCGCACAATCATCACCTCGACGCAATGTCATGGTAAACACCTTGAACATTTTTTATATAATTATGATCAAATCTATTTATCTTAAGTCAATAAAACAAAAACTACTTACACTTCCAATTTGGCCGCATACAAAGGTTGATGTTGTTAAAAAACTAATTAAAACGATGATGCTATTTATTATAAACATATTACTACTATTATTATTATTATTACTGGTAAGACACAGCAGCATCATTTGCACATATTCAAAATATGTCTATATATGAGACAAACTCACAAGATCACTATAAAAAAATTAAAATTCTGTTACACAAATCGTCATCCAAATTATTAAATTCGCGCCCGAAATTTGTCGCGGATTGCGCACGATTATATAATGACTTTTGTTTGATGTTAAGCCGCGCGTTTCGAAGTGCTGAAAATACATTAAAAAAAATTATTATTACATTGTGTTTGTAAATAGATAATGGCTTAATTAAAATGTTAGGAAGGTAACTGACAATGAATAGTTGTTAATAGTTGATGAATAGTATGTATAGGAAGTATGTTGATACACAAATGAAGGCTGAGTTGTTATTCAGATAAATCGCTGGGCTACTGTCTATACCTTGTAGACCACGATTAATTATATAAAGTTTTACACTTCACACTTTTATGTCACAACTCGAAAATTTCCAAAACCCAATTTGGATATTTTTGATTATTAGCCTATCAAAACTGGGAAATTTCTGCACAAATCGAAATGGCGAAAATCCTGAAAAAACTTGATGGTTAGCCCATCAAAACGGTGAGGTTTCTGCACAAATCGGAAAAGGCCAAAATCCCACAAAATCATGACGGTTAGTCCATCAAAACTCTGAAATTTCTGCTCAAATCGAAAATGGCCAAAATCCAGAAAAATCATGATGGTTAGGCCTTCAAAACTGTGGAATTTCTGCACAAATCAAAACTGGCCAAAATCCCGCAAAATCGTGATGAAAAATCATGATGGTTAGGCCTTCAAAACTGTGGAATTTCTGCACAAATCAAAATTGGCCAAAATCCCACAAAATCGTGATGCTAAACCCATCAAAACGGTGAGGTTTCTGCACAAATCGGAAAAGGCCAAAATCCCGCAAAATCTATGACGGTTAGTCCATCAAAACTGTGAAATTTCTGCTCAAATCGAAAATGGCCAAAATCCTGAAAAATCATGATAGGAAGGCCTTCAAAACTGTGGAATTTCTGCACAAATCGAAATTAGCCAAAATCCCGCAAAATCGTAATGGTTAGCCCATGAAAAATTTCTGCGCAAATCAAAAATGGCTAAAACCCCGCAAAATCATGATGTAGCCCACTAAAATTCTGAAATTTCTGCACAAATCGAAAATGGCCAAAATCCCCCAAAATTGTGACGGTTAGCTCATCAAAACTCTGAAATTTCTGTACAAATCGAAAATGGCTAAAATTCCGCAAAATCATGATGGTTAGCCCATCAAAACTGTGAAATTTCTGCACAAATTGAAAATGGCCAAAATCCCGCAAAACCATGATGGTTAGCCCATCAAAACTGTGAAATTTCTGCACAAATCAAAATTGCCCAAAATTCCGCAGAATCGTGATGGTTAGCCCATCAAAACTGTGAAATTTCTGCACAAATCGGAAATGGCTAAAATCCCGCAAAATCATGATGTAGCCCACTAAAACTCTGAAATTTCTGCACAAATCGAAATTGCCCAAAATTCCGCAGAATCGTGCTGGTTAGCCCATCAAAACTGTGAAATTTCTGCACAAATTGAAAATGGCCAAAATCCCGCAAAACCATGATGGTTAGACCATCAAAACTGTGAAATTTCTGCACAAATCAAAATTGCCCAAAATTCCGCAGAATCGTGATGGTTAGCCCATCAAAACTGTGAAATTTCTGCACAAATCAAAAATGGCCAATATCCCGCAAAACCATGATGGTTAGCCCATCAATCCTGTGAAAATTCTGCACAAATTGAAAGTTGCCAAAATCCCGCAAAACCATGATAGTTAGCCCATCAAAACTGTGAAATTTCTGCACAAATCGGAAATGGCTAAAATCCCGCAAAATCATGATGTAGCCCACTAAAACTCTGAAATTTCTGCACAAATCGAAATTGCCCAAAATTCCGCAGAATCGTGCTGGTTAGCCCATCAAAACTGTGAAATTTCTGCACAAATTGAAAATGGCCAAAATCCCGCAAAACCATGATGGTTAGACCATCAAAACTGTGAAATTTCTGCACAAATCAAAATTGCCCAAAATTCCGCAGAATCGTGATGGTTAGCCCATCAAAACTGTGAAATTTCTGCACAAATCAAAAATGGCCAATATCCCGCAAAACCATGATGGTTAGCCCATCAATCCTGTGAAAATTCTGCACAAATTGAAAGTTGCCAAAATCCCGCAAAACCATGATAGTTAGCCCATCAAAACTGTGAAATTTCTGCACAAATCGCAAATGGCTAAAACCCCGCAAAATCATGATGTAGCCCACTAAAACTCTGAAATTTCTGCACAAATCGAAAATGGCCAAAATCCTGCAAAATTGTGACGGTTAGCTCATCAAAACTGTGAAATTTCTGCACAAATTGAAAATGGCCAAAATCCCGCAAAATCATGATGGTTAGCCCATCAAAACAGTGAAATTTCTGCACAAATCGAAAATGGCCAAAACCCCCCAAAATCGTGAGTTAGCCCATCAAAATTGTAAAATTTCTGCACAAATCGAAATTGCCCAAAATTCCGCAGAATCGTGATGGTTAGCCCATCAAAACTGTGAAATTTCTGCACAAATCAAAAATGGCCAATATCCCGCAAAACCATGATGGTTAGCCCATCAATCCTGTGAAAATTCTGCACAAATTGGAAGTTGCCAAAATCCCGCAAAACCATGATAGTTAGCCCATCAAAACTGTGAAATTTCTGCACAAATCGCAAATGGCTAAAACCCCGCAAAATCATGATGTAGCCCACTAAAACTCTGAAATTTCTGCACAAATCGAAAATGGCCAAAATCCTGCAAAATTGTGACGGTTAGCTCATCAAAACTGTGAAATTTCTGCACAAATTGAAAATGGCCAAAATCCCGCAAAATCATGATGGTTAGCCCATCAAAACAGTGAAATTTCTGCACAAATCGAAAATGGCCAAAACCCCCCAAAATCGTGAGTTAGCCCATCAAAATTGTAAAATTTCTGCACAAATCGAAATTGCCCAAAATTCCGCAGAATCGTGATGGTTAGCCCATCAAAACTGTGAAATTTCTGCACAAATCAAAAATGGCCAATATCCCGCAAAACCATGATGGTTAGCCCATCAATCCTGTGAAAATTCTGCACAAATTGAAAGTTGCCAAAATCCCGCAAAACCATGATAGTTAGCCCATCAAAACTGTGAAATTTCTGCACAAATCGCAAATGGCTAAAACCCCGCAAAATCATGATGTAGCCCACTAAAACTCTGAAATTTCTGCACAAATCGAAAATGGCCAAAATCCTGCAAAATTGTGACGGTTAGCTCATCAAAACTCCGAAATTTCTGCACAAATCGAAAATGGCTAAAATTCCGCAAAATCATGATGGTTAGCCCATTAAAACTGAGAAATTTCTGCACAAATCGAAAATGGCCAAAATCCCGCAAAATCGTGTTGGTTGTTAGCTCATCAAAACTGTGAAATTTCTGCAAAAGTCAAAAATGGCTAAAATTTCGCAAAATCGTGATGGTTAGCCCATCAAAATTGTGAAATTTCTGCACAAATCGAAAATGGCCAAAATCCTGAAAAGTCAGGACGGTTATCCAATCAAAACTCCGAACTTTCTTCACAAATCGAAAATGGCCAAAATCCCGCAAAATCGTGGTGGTTAGCCCATCAAAACAGTGAAATCTCTTCAGTAACCGAAAATGGCCAAAATCCCGCAAAATCATGACGGTTAGTTAGCCAATCAAAACTCCAAAATTTCTGCATAAATCGAAATTGGCCAAAATCCTGAAAAATCATGATGGTTAAGCCCATCAAAACTGCCATATTTATGCAACAAACAAGTTTGCTAGAAAATGTTACAGTGATCCGATTACACTCGAATTACTCAACTGTGTGAGTCTCATCTCATCAATCGCACAGTAGATTACAATTTTTAATTTACTTTAATTGAGTTTTAATCGTTAAACGATTTGTAACAAATTTTTTTTTTCGTAAATGTTAACGATAATTTAACGAGATCCCGGAAATAATCCAATGTTTGTATCACCCTCACGTCTATATAAGTAGACAAGTTAAATGTTAATCGATCGGTTGACCGCGGTGATTTAATCAACGGAAAAATTAATTATTTCACTTTCTATATATACGCGAGTAGCTTGTAATCCGGGTCAACTTGGCTTTTATCGATATGAACTTTGGTATTTATACCTCCTTAATTGATACATTGTATGTTCTAAACAAAGGCGCATGACTAAGTTTTCACGCAGCTGAGAACCAACATATTCAGAACCGAATATGATTTGTCGAGTTCTAACTCACTTTCATATTTAGCTTTTCAAATTAATTAAAAAAAAAAAATTAAGAATCCGCATAAATTTAATTTGGTTTCATGTATCCGTACTTAACATAAACAAATATTGAAAAGATACAGATTGGTAAGCGCTGTGTGCTACCAGCCACGAAACATAAATAAAGATACATAACAATGGACATAACAAGAATATTTTTTCCTCCTACTGTTTTCTCGATACATAACAGCATAACAGTCGTGTAGTAAAAAAAAAAATTTGGTAAGTCACACAAACGAAAGTGAATTTGTTAAATGTTTTTGGTCGTTATGATTTCACCTTGGACTAGGTGTGTGAACCAACTTAAATTTCTTCGTTTATTTATTTTACTCGCATCATTTGATGAAATATGGCATCATCGCACCCAAATTTCAATTAACCGACCAAATCTAGAAACAAAAATTAAAACTGAATCAATTTCAACATTGCACAGCTCGTCATGATGAAGATGACTTTATGTATATATAGAAATGTTAATTGAACGAAAACAAAAAATCTCGACGATCACGACTTATGTACCAGTTATATATAACTAAATAGAGTAAATAGAGCTGTAGGTTGCTTGTTTCATGTCCAGTCTATTGCAATATGTTTGTTATTGTTCTCACGCAGACACCATCGTATATACGATTTTACTGTCAAATTTTGGGTGTTTGTTGTTGTTGTACAATTAAAATTTGAATTTGATGTGGGTTGCTTATATTATTTTGATCCTATTTTGGTGCATAATGCCATTCGAAGAAATGTATCCAAAATTGGGTACATTTTTGCGGTCGATCTAAATTTAACGTGACGTTCCATTAAGAGACATGCAACGTCAGCAATCGTACATATTTGCAGTATTTGCAATATTTAGTTTCTAGGTTTGGACGTTCGAAATACATAGAACGTCTTTTTGCATCACGAAGGTATAAATTATACATCTCCATTTCGTAACAATTGGTGTCAGAAGTGGGATTTCGCAAGAAGTGAGTAATATCGTGTGCAGGCTAGTAAAAATTCAGGGCTGTCCAGAAGATTAAAACAGGTCACGTGGAAAGAGTAAAATGATTCATTCTCGTTCGCACCAGCCTCTTCGACAGAGTCGTTGACCCAGGCATTATCAGGCCTGAATAATAAGAATAGCGGGAAAAATAAAATATCCATAACTGGGTAGGTAGCATCTAACAATATGACAACTGTACTCAAAGCGGTAGGAAGCATTAATGCCAAGTTTGACCGACAAGCTGTCAAATTGGACCAGACCCAAAAGGCTCAGGACAAACAAATGGTAGAACTGGGAGAAGTAAGATGAGAATTGTAGAACCAACCAATGTGGATTCATAGAAGCACATAGAATTATTTACCTGCAATGTAAACATTTCTGGGTAGCGGAATCTGGAGCAACGATGAAGGCCTTAGAACAGTTATCCTATATGTTTGCACTTGAGACGTCTACCCCTATTGATTGAGCAATCAAACAGCCTAGAAGTTGACAAGTTGTTACTGTCCAAAAGAAGGTTAGCCTATTGACTCGAATTGTTGACACTCTGGATACATAATCAGGAGCTAAAATCTTCAGTACATTGGATCTGAAAAGGGGATACTGGCAAGAAGCAATTCATCCAGAAGATAGAGAGATAACGGGATTCATGACAGGCAATGGATTGTACCAATTTTAGGCATGCCTTTTGGATTATGCAATGCCTCTGCTACATTTGAACGGCTAATTTAACATGATTAGCGGGGTTCAATCTTTGGTAAGTCCTACAAACCATTGATGTGGCCGGATTAATGTTAAATGCACCAAAGTACAGCCTTTTCTAACGCGAAGTAAATTACCTGGACCACATTGTTCTTAATAAAAGAGTACGTGCTAATCTACAGAAGTTAGCGGCAGTAGAAGAATGTCCAACCGCAAGAAACATAAATAAATTTGTTCCTAACTTCGCTGATGTTTCACGAATTCTACATCGTCTTACTAAGAAGACTCAAGAACTTCAACTGGATAAAATTGCATCAGGAATCCTTTACGCAGCTAAAGAATACATTGTGCAGTTCACCAATTTGTGCATGTCAATAAAGCCGGCAATAGCAGTGTGGTGCTCAGTCGAAAGATATAAGTATTTCAAATGTTTTAAATTGAATTTAAATTTAGTTGCTCATTATGAAATTTTGAGCAACACAGGTTTTTATTATTTCCATGGTCTCTATTACAGTTGCATACTATTTTTGGAAATAACGAACTGATTCCTAGTTGCAGAATAGATTAAATGAGCTACTAATTCTATCCTCGATTATTATAATGATTTCTGTTACTATGTTACTATGGGGTTGCTTTTTATGAGTAATTAAACATTTTAGCGGTTTTCTTATTACTCTAAATATTATTTTAAATACTCCGAAGATTGTAATGCATAAAGATTAGGAATTTCGTAAATTCGTAAAACGGATTCGGCAACAAACTGAAGATAACCTACTAAAATTGTTTGGATGACTATTTTAAATTGAGCAAATCATAAAACAAATATTTTGAACATTTAAAATCGAATTTAAACCTAGTTGCTCAATATATAATATTGAGCAACACATGTTTAATATAGCTCCAGAAACTTTATTTTGTGTTCTCCAAATAATTAACCTTCATTGAGTGATTCCTAACATGTTATGACAAAATGAAATGACAAACAATTATTTTCTTAGAAAATATTTAATGAAAAAGATCGCGACTTTCTGTCACCTTACATAAGAAAGTGAAAAGAAGGCGACTTCACTAAAATTACCCGGCTTTCAACTCATATTAAACAGTAAATAAATCGATTGGTTTAAGTTGAACAAAAAACTAGATGATCAATACAAATTTTTGAGCAACATACATTTGGTTGAGTTCCGCTCACTCAATTTTATATATTTTGTTCATGTAATAAACGCAGAAATTGAAGTTGGTTCACACACCTAGTCCAATGTGAAAAAACATCGGCCAAACATCATATCATATTGTATTAAAATTTGAGCAACATAACTTTAATTTATGGTTCATGGAAAATATTAATTTTCATGTAGCTCCAGAAATTGTATTTTTGATTCTTGATTAATGTGGGTAATCTGAGTGAAAATAAGTTGCTCAGTATACATTTTGAGCAACATACAATTAATGTTGTAATTATTGGCTAATAGTATATTAGCTAATCGTTCAAGTTAGTCAGTTGGCCAAATTAAAGAGGTATCCAACTAAACAGGTTTGAATATACTTGCAAACAAAATTTTATTATTTTGATTGGTGCAAGTTACTTAGCTTAGTTGCATAATATTTAAAACTGAGCAACATAAATGCAATATGAAATTTTAAGCAACATAATTTTCTGTTTAGTTTCTGATGGATGCACTCTTCCAGGGATTATGATATTTCATTGTATTAGTTGTAAAGAAAACAATTTTAGATCAAATCTGTTGAAAAACAGGATTCTAGAACTAACATTTTACAATCAAAAGATATGGTTCATAACTTCCATATCTTCCATTACAATTAACAAACGACCATAAATCATTTTTGAACTTTACCAAAAAATGTCCAAAGATAACGATTCCAAGATAAAATTCCCTAAAAACAATGTCTGTTTACATTGTGGTGTATAACCTTGCTCAAAATATCAAGGAAACTGCTACACATTACGATCGATATCGTGCGGCAAATTTTTTTCAACAATTTACATAAATTTACTAATCAGATCAAACGGGCGGCAACACACATCGTTTAGAGACCATGTGCTTCTTGTTGTATATGTATAGAGTTATAAATCAAATTTTAATTTAGTCCGGACACATTGTCTAAATTAAATTAATGATCCATGGTTGAAATATGTAAAATACGGTAAAAATTATGCGAATTATGCGATCGTACGTTTTGTAACTGTATATTCATATACATAAGACACTAAACTAATTCGACTTAAGTTGCGCTGTGAAATTTTTGTTATAATTTCTGTTCTGGTATTAGATAAGAATAAGACGCGTCCCGCGGTGAGTAGTGTTTAGTGACGGTGAAAGTCTTAATAATTTCATTTTTAATATACTTTGAAACAATGCGCGTGATATAAGTTAATGGCTTTGCGACGAAACACTTCATTGCAAAAAAATAAAAAAAATGTTAAATGATTTAAGTGCAGAGCTTTTAACAAAGTAAAATGTTATTATATAATTGACATACAATTATGCAACGTTGCTGTGTAGAGTAATTAACAAATTTTGACAGATTGGATAGTTCTTCAGCTTTTGTGTAGAGAGGACCCATGAAAATGGTGTATTGCTACCTAGAAACGTACGAGGTTATATTTTGATCGATTACGCAAGAAATCTTTACGATCAACACAGATTTAAAGAAATAAATTAGTAGCACATGGTAATTGTCCTTCGGTAAGCAATTAAAGTCGAACAAAAGAAGAGTTTTTTGTAGAAAGGTTCAAGTTCAGTTCTGGCTGATCATGGTTCAATTATAATTTCAATTGGGTGTTAAATGTAGAGAGCCATTCTACCGAAATTGGTGTACTTAACTTTGAGTATTAACTTAACATTAATAGACCTATCTCATAATATTGCGAAATTCTAAGATAATTCACACTATAATAGCTACCCTCAATAATGAGTTAACCAAATTGTGCCCAAAATCATTTTAAAAGTTGGAAAGATCTCTTTAACTGAAATAAACGGCAAATTTGTTAAGAAGAGTAGAACACGAACCATTTAAAAAAGAAAAATCACTAAAAATGCTAGCAAAATTTTAATACTCAAACTACCACCATATTGAGCTACTGAGATATTGGCAAACGACAAATATCCTTAAATTTTAAATCAGTAATGAGCTATAAATTCATACTTCAAAAGATGACACTGATAACTAAATCTCATACTTAAAATGTATTTAACTTAGACTAAACTGAGCAATTGTCACGTCTTAGCCCTTACTATATTCTTTGGCCACATGTTAAATCTTAACACTTTAATATTGCACATAAATACTGGAAATGCAAATACAATTTAGGAATAGAAATCACTAGCAAAGTTTCAATACAGAAACTATTATCATATTGAGCTACTTAAGCTAAATACGTGCCAATACCAAATATCCTTAGATTTTTCTTTAGAATAGTAACCAGTTAATTCATACTTCAAAAAATGATACTGGTAACTGACCTACATTTTTAAAGTGTAATTTTAATAGAAAAACTGAGCTATTGCTATATTTAAGCACTTAATAACCACTTAAGCCATATGTTAAACCTCAAACACTTTAATACTGCACATAACTTATACCGAAACTTTAAAAATAATATAGAAATAGGAAAAAAATTGGATAGTCCCACCATATTGAGCTACTTAAGTTAAATAATTTCAAACAGCAAATATCCTAAGATTTTCTTTGAATCATTAATCAGTTATAAATTCATTCATCAAAAAATGATTCTGATAACTAAGTCCCATTCTTAAAATGTAATCTAAATAGAAAAACTGAGCAATTTCTATATTTAGGCCATTAATAAATACTTGAGCCGCATTTTAAACCTCAAACAATTTAATATTGCACAAAACTTATACCAGAAATTCAAATGCAATATGGGAATTAGAAACACTACCAAAGTTTAAATACTCAAACTGCCAACATATTGAGCTACTTAAGATAAATAAGTTATAACAGTGAATATCATTAGATATTTCTTTAAATCAGTAATTTGTTGTAAATTGACACTTTAAAAAATGATAACGATAACTAAGCCTCATTTTTAAAAAGTATTTTAAATAAAAAACTGAGCAATTGCTATATTTAAGAACTTAATAAATTCTTGAGCCAAATGTTAAATCTAAATTACATTAATATTGGATATATTGAATACTCAAACTACTTTGAATACTCAAACTACTACCATTTTGAGCTACTTTAGTTAAATAAGTGCAAATAGCAAATATCGTTAGATTTGTCTTTAAATCAGTAATTTGTTGTAAATTCACACTTCAAAAAATGATAATGATAACTAAGCCTAATTTTTAAAAGTTATTTATTAGAAAAACTGAGCAATTGCTATATTTAAGACCTTAATAAACACTTAAGCCACATGTTAAACCTCAAACACTTGAATATTGCACATATTTTAATACAATTCATTCAAATACAATGAACAAACAAAAAACTGTAAATATTCAAAATCACATCATATTGAGCTACTTAAGTAAAACACGTGCAAATAGTAAATATTCTTAGATTTTTTTTAAAACAGTAATCAGTTGTAAATTCATACTTCAAAAATGAACCTGATAACTAAGTCTCATTTTTAAAAGATGTCTTAAATCTAAAACTGAGCAATTGACATATTTAAGCCCTTTGATAAACACCTTAGCCAATTGTTGAACCACGAACATTTTAATATTGTACATAGCTATATTGAAACTACCACCATATTGAGCTACACAAGTTAAATAAGGGCAAATATCCTTAGATTTTTCTTTAAATTAGTAATCAGTTTTAAATTCATACTTCAAAAGATGATACTGATGACCAAGTCTCATTTTTAAAGACATTTTTAATAGAAAAATTGAGCCATTGATAAATTAAAGCTATATTTAAACTATTTAAGCTATATTTAAACACTTTAATATTACACATACATTTTTACCAGAAATTTAAATACAATATGGAAAAAGGAAACAACAGTAAAGTTTGAATACTCAAAGTATCGCCATATTGAGCTACTTAGATTAAATAAATGCAAATCGAAAATATCCTTCGATTTTTCTAAAATCAGTAATCAACTATAACTTCATATTTCATAAAACCATACTGTTAGCTAAGGATCATTCTTAACAAGTATTTTAAATAGAAAAACTGAGCAATTGCTGTATTTAAGCCCACAATAAACACTTAAGTCACATGTTTGATCACAAACACTTTATTATTGCACAAAACTTATTCCAGAAATTCTTATACAAAAAGTTCAACCTTAAAATGTTGTTGGCACCGTGAACATATTGAGCAACATATATTAATTGTAGCTTAAAATAAACACTTTGTATGTTAAACGCTTTAATACTGCACATGAATTGTACCTTACATTAATTAAAAGGAAGTTAAACATGTTTTAACAGTTTGGAAATATTGAGCAATATACATATTTACTGTAGCCCAAAATACTCATTATAGCGTTATTTGAGATTCTTTCTTAAATTTGAAATATTCTGCAGGAAGTTAAATTTTAAAAGTTAACCCTCCAGTAAAAATGTTGATAGAAGCCAAATGATTTAAACATAACTAGCCTAAGTGCAAAGTTATGTAAGCTTTTAAGGATTCTTAATCTATCAAGAAAGTTGAATCAAGAAAGATTATCAAGAAAGTTGAACGACTTTAAAACAGGAAGTTAATTAGATTAAACATTTAATATAATCTTAAATTAAAAATCAGTTATAAGTCCATATGTTGGATAAAATAAAACTGAGCAACACCTAAATTTAAGCCATACCTATTTATAAAACATTTAACGCTTTAACTTTGCTCATATATTTTATCTAAAATTGAAATTAACTAGTTTTTAGAACTATAGGCATATTGAGCTACCCATACTTATTGTAGCTCAAATCAGTCACTATATCGGCATGTCAGTGTCTTTGTTAGATTTAAAACAGTTTTCCAGGAAGGTTAAATTATATTCATTTTTGGGTAGTTAAGCCTCTAATAAAAGCCTTTGATAGACCAAAACCAAATGACTTAAGTATTTAAGCATTGAAAAATAATTTAAATTAACTATAAAGTGATGGCACCATATTCGGAACACTTATGGCATATGGTACTCAATTAACTTTTAAAATCAAATATTATTACCTCAAAAACCAATATTGAGCAATTATCCATTGAAAAAGCCAATTATCCACACAAAAGTCAAATTTTAACGACATTATAACTGGGTGAGAATTTTTTGAATGTTAAACGATTTTTTATGGGCAATTGAAATTCCATAAATTAAATGTGAACTTGATCTTGTTTAGCTCAATTTTTTTAAAACATATCCATTAAAAACTAATAAATTTTACAAAATAGACGTCATGTGGCTTGAATTTTTTAAATGGCAATAATTGCGCAAATAAAGTAAATGGCGACCTGCATCATATATGACTAGTGGGAAAATATATTAGTACACAAAATTGCAGAATTAATCGGCACCATTCAATTAAAAACGCAAAACAGTATGACGGTTTACTAATCGTGACCTTTCTGATTCACTGCAGCCAATACCAGTATGTTACAGAATCTTTTAAAATCGGTTCACAATGTTTTATTCCACACAAACGGCCTTTGTAGAAATGGTTGTGAGAGTTTAACTTGTTATATTTAAATATGTTCCACAACATTAACAATTTGTGTAGGTTTATTCAGAATTGCCTAAATTAGTGATAGTAGTGTGAAACGTGTTCCACATTTATATAAATAATATTATAAATGGTTAACCAAGATTATGGATTTTTATAGAACACGAAATTTTAAAACATGTTCCACAACGTCTTATTCGCACAAACCTCATAATAATTAATATTAAATAATAAATATTTCTAAAAACGCTTAATTAACATCGTAAAATTATTTGAAACTGATCGCCATAGTTTAAAGAAGAACACGCAATTTTAAGATAGGTTCCACGTTATTTTAACCACCCTACAAAATTAAAACAAAAAATGGGTTTATTAGATGGGTTCATTTGGTTACAAGATGCCTATGGCTTTAGAAAAAATCCAACATCAAGGTTGCCGAGGTCATCGTCACTTAAATATTATTTAAAGTTAATTTCTAATTTTTTGCCATAAACCTATAAATGAATAAATTTAAGCACCTATCAAAAATTATTAATTGTGGATTTATTATCCTAAACGGAACAAAAATAATAAAGAAACGCTTTACAATTTAATTAAGCCGGTTTTGTTACGAGTTCATTCCTCTAAAACAACTTTAAGCTGGATCGTATATTATTTTGCATGTTGCAAATATATGACCGCACTATCAACGAGTTACAGATTATAAAAAAATAAAAATTCTAATTTGGGCCAATTCTATATTTAATAAAAAAAACTGGTGGTAGTTAAACCCGTTACTCCTACACAAAATTAGAATAAATTCCAATTTGTACTAGATCGATAAATCAACACGGCACATAATAAATCGTTGACTTAATTAAAATGTAAAGCGCCACCAGTTGTTGGAAATTCATTAAAATGATAAAATTCTAAAGGTGAACACGATTAGTAGCAGATGAGTAACTTGAAAGAGGATACCTTGGATGAGGACCTCCAGAAAAATTCTCCAGTTCTAGAAAGTGGTATTTAGAGTTACCTTTCTAGCACACACTACAAATCTATTACCTCTATCATTAATTCACCAAACCAAGCCTCATAAGTAAGTCATCACCTACACACAAATTAAAAATTCGGAACAATACCAATCCCAAAATACCATCATTGCAATTAATCTCTTTCGATGTATTTGTGTGGCTAATTTAAAATTCGTACGCAATGAAATTGAAATTAAAAAAAAAAAACTTGAACAAGTAAAAGTGAATCTTGAAGAATTTCAAACAACAACAAAACAGAAAAAAAACTTATAAAACACAACCACCAACAACAAATTAAGAACGAGTGAGAACAGATTCACTTTCAACTTTGTTTTTTTTTTCAAAATTTATGTATATTTATTTGTAGCTCAAGATGATCGTGGTCTTTAATAAAGATAATTTAAAAAATTCAAGTTTACCGCAAATATTATGTATGAACGTGTGTGTCTATACAGTTATGTGTGTGCAGGCGTAATGTAGTTTAGTCGAACAAATGATATACATTCGTAGAACAGCATAATTGGAGCAAATCTTAAAAACTGGATGTGGAACATATATATGATATTTATTATACAGGTGTTCCTCGTATAGCGTTTTCTTATATAATCTAATGTGGATTAGTATAATTACTATCCCATAATGACATGAATGCAGTTGCGAGAGTTTATTCAGTTTTGTTAGTCTAATTTTAAGCTGTGGAACCTATGTTGTTTTATTTACTTATCGATATTCGTGGTACTTCTGTACGATTTGTGTTAAATAGAAACCTTTCAACCGTATAAAAATAAATTAAGTAATAGTTAATCCGTACAGTATATATACATACATACTGTAATCAATATTCAATATCAGCGTAATGCATATTCATATAAAAACTATTAAATTGTTTACTATTCAACGACTGAATTTTTTTTTACGTTACGTATGGTCTATACAAAAAAATGGGTTTTTATTGCACCATTTTTCATAAGTGAATGGGTTGCGGTGTTAGTCATTAGTGATATTATATTATGTCTCGAAACGTTTTTATACGGTTTTATTGAAATTGGCGCGTATCAAGTTCGAAGTCAAAACGGTTTACATATAAATTTTGCAGTTTCCGTTTATACAGTGAGATTTCGAAATGAATTTTTGCGAAATGCGGTAGTGGTGATTGATAATGTGTCACACACATATAGAGTATGGAATTGCATTACTTTATATATTAGTCGACAGTCACTTTTATACGGTGATTAGATCGTTGAGAAATTAATGATCGCTTTATGAACTTTCTCACACTAGATCGCCGTCGATTTTAGTTTTAATATTTTTAAGTGAAATCGTGCAAGGATCACAACAAACTACACTATATTAACAATATGTAGTGTTTCAACATGTTGATGTTTATTACTTTGGTTTATTAGAATATCAACATGTTCATGATTATCGGATTTAACATAATATCGATGTTGTTTTTATTTTTGAAAATCAACAGATTTTTATGAGACTATCAATAATTAGAATATCAACATGCTGATTTTCTTCAATAAAGTTTATCGTAAAAAAATGTTGGATATTTTTTCAAAATCACCAGCTTGCAAATTTTGTTTATATTACTAATATTTAGAATATCAACATATTAATGTTTACTACGGGTTAAGGTAACATCGATGTTGAAAATCTTTCAAAACCTAAATTTTTTTGAATTTTCATGATATAATCAATATTTAGAATACCAACATGTTCATGGACTTCCGACTTTTGTTTTCAATATTCAGACTATTAATATGTGGATGTTTATACTATAGTTGATGATCACATTGATTTGAAAGAAATCTTTCACAATCAAGCGATTTCAGCTTTTGATAATACTATCAATATTTAGAATGTCAACATTTTGATTTTTGTTATAACAGTTGTAGCCAAATCAATATTGGAAATCTTTGAAACTCAACAGTTTTTAAATTTCCATGATATTATCAAAATTTAGAATACCAACATGTTGATGATTATTGCTAAAGGTTTATCGTTACATTGATGTTGGGTATTTTTCAAAATCAGCAGCATTTAAATTTTGTTAATACTTTCAATAATCAGAATGTCAAAATGTAGATGTTTGTTTTAACAGTTTTATAAAAATCAATGTTGAAACTCTGACCAAAAGTCATGACCAAAAGAGTTTTTGTTAATATTATCAATATTTGGAATATCAACCAGATTACTAAAGTTGACGATTACGTTGATGTTAGAAATCTTTCTAAATCAACCGGTTTCAACTATTGATAGTACTATCAAGATTTAGAATGTCAACATGTTGAGTTTTTTATAACAATTTTGGTAAAATCAATGAAAGAAATCTATGAAAATCCGTAGCTTTTGACTTTTCATGATACTATCAAAATTAGTAATATAAACATGTTGATGTTTATTATACGCTATGCAACAATTTTGGTAAAATCAACATTAAAAATCTTTGCAAATCAACAGCTTACGCCTTTTCATAATACTATCAATAGTTTTATTTTATCAACATGTTGATGTTTATTATTACGACTTGCAATTTTTGTTATCAGTATTCAGAATATTAATATGTGGATGTTTATTACTACAGTTAACGATCACATTGCTTTGGAAGAAATTTTTCAAAATCAAGCGATTTTAACTTTTGATAATACTATCAATATTTAGAATATCAACATATTGATGATTATCGCTAAAAGTTTATCATTACATCGATGTTGAGTATTTTTCAAAATCTTGTTAATAATTCCAATAATTAGAATATCAACAAGTTAGTTTTTGTTATCACAGTTTTAGAAAAGTCAATGTTGAAAATCAACACCTTTCACCTTTACTACAATTTATGGTGAAGTCAAAGTTTTTTTTATGGCCAAACGAATTTTTGTTAATATTATCAATATTTAGAATATCAATCAGTTGATGATTGTTACTAAATTCGACTGACGATAACATTGATGTTAGAAATCTTTCATAATCAACTGGTTTCAGCTATTGATAATACTATCAAGATTTAGAAGATTTAGAATACTATCAAGATTTTAGTCAACATGTTAAGTTTTTTATAAAAACTTTGGTAAAACCAATGAAGGAAATATATGTAAATCTGTAGCTTTTAACTTTTAAGGTTACTATCAATATTTGTAATATCAACATGTTGATGTTTATTACTAAAGTCAAATCACTAAAATTAATAGTACTGGTTTGTGTTAATACTATCAATATTGATAATATCAGCATGTTATAATTTATTACAAAAACTGTAAATGTTTAACTTATATTTAGAACTTCAACTTGTTAATATTATAATTGTTAAATAGAACTTCAAAATTTTTTGGTGGTTTCGTTAAGCTGATAGCCCACATAACCCAGAATTTGATCTGTGAGTTTATTGAACTACTGAATTCAAGAGTATGAACATGTTTATATTATATATATTATAATTAGTTAGAATTTCAATATGTTGGTATTGTAAAATTTAGTAAAAATATAAACGTTGCTTGAACAGATTGTGGTAAAAGTTTGAATTACTCTGGTTAAATGAGTAACTAAAAATGTATCGAAGAAACTATTAGAAGAGATAAATTTATCTTAGATCTTTTTGAGTCATGGTCAGTTTTCTAAAATGTTACCTTTAAATGAGTGCTTATATAAAACGCATTTCAACAAAATTGTTTTCGATCGCATTCTGCAATCCAAAAGTTTAGTTATCTATAGACCTTAGGAAGATTTGGTTTAAGCAATAAGGAGATTTGATTTAAGCGTGGATCGCAAATATCGAAACTCCCAAAAATAAATAAAAGCACCAATTGATGGCAGATACAGAATACAAAATGGTAAGTACTATCGGTTATTATGCTATTTTAATACTGGAACCAACAAGAAGTTTTAAATGAAATGTATGCGATCTTTACTGAAGAGAACGCCTAAACTTTTAATAACTTAACTTTAAGATAGAATATCAACATGTTAATATTATCAAACTTGTTCATGATCAGCATGCAAAATTAACCTAGAATCATGATCTAAAAGGATATTTATGTTTTTTATAATTTTAACAATTTTTAGAATTTCAACATGTTGATATTATAATGCATATAGTAAAAATTATTATAAAATGTCTTTTCAACAAAAAATTGTGATTCAAATTTAAATCACATTTCCACAGAAGATCACGTACTAAGTAGTTTGATCAGATCGTTTCAAAATGATATACTATTGCCAACTGAAATAACCTACAAGTGGGTGGGGAATCTCTGTTCGAAAAGGATCAATGCCCAGTAGTTTTATAAAAAAATTTCCCTCAATCTGGAACTTCAACACGTTGATATTAAATTTTTTAGTTTAAATCTAAAACTTCTGATTCATGATCAAAAGCCAGTGATGGGATTTTTTTGTTGAACTTCAACATGCTCATATTGTAAAGCATGTTAAGCCACAACTAAAATCAACATATCGTCTTCGAGGTAACTTTTAGAAAATAACTTGAAACAAACCAATTACCAAACCAAAAATAAACCCCTGAATGTTAAATTACAAAAATCCAGAATATCAACATTCAACATGTTCAAATTCTAAAAAATTTTATGATTACAATTAAAAACTAGAATAATGGCTAAAAAGCTTAGATGACAGTTTTTTTGTGGTTTTTACAAAATGAAATTTGAACGTCATAAATTGACGTTCAACTTAAGTCATTTAAATGGTTTGACAACCACTAATTTATTAATCTTCACATACGAGAATAGGTCCAAACAATGAATTCGCGCATTTAATGATTTGCGTCTTAAATCATTATAGATTAGTCATCGTACCATAATAAAAAAAGTCAAGTCAGTTAAAATCAGTTTAAAGTGTCAACAATCTATCTACCCTTTCGTCCTCTGCTGCATTCACAAATTTTTAACATGATGTCAGCTACTTGCTTAAATATACAGATTTATTATTTATCGATTGTAATATTTCAAATCAGATATAATTCGTTAGACAAATTAATAACCAATTAAAAGTCTTAGGCGATGACTATTTTGGTTTTTAAGGCAAAGACATAGGAGATAATTTATACGTTGTATCATGTAGCTATTAATTATGTTGGAAGAAATTTGGTTGAACGAAAGTTGGTGTGGATTAGAAACGGAAAGTTGGGTGTGGTCAATATTCTGTTTTATTTGCATTTCATCTAAATATTTACCTTCTAAAGCCAATTACACTTTGAGTCGATAGTTAAAAGTAAGTAAAGTAAGAATGGTAATTACACATCTAAATTTCAGAGAAGCTGGAAGCTAGATGTCAGAAAATATGATTTTCATACATATTTTCATTCTTATATTAAGAATTTTTTTCTTGATATGAGAAAATTTTATTATGAATATTCCTTAGATTTAGAAATGTCTTTAAATTAGAAAAAATTTAGAAAACTGTTCTAAATTTACGATTCAGTAGTTAGAATTATCTCTAAGGTGGTTTAAAAATAATTTCTTGAACTAAGAATTTGTTTCTTGATCTAAGAAATAATTTATAATTTGCATAGATCACGTGATTCTGCAGAAAAGATATTTGCAGCAGTTTATACTATACTTATGAAGAATTCATAACTGTTATAAAATATTCATTCATTTTCACAAATTTATTTTATGCATAACAAATCGGACAGTGGTACCTCTTTGCAAATTCACGTAATAATGGTCCAATTTAATCAAAAATAAAAATGAAGCCAAAGCAAATTACTTTAGCTTCCTATTTGGAACTGATGAAGCTGAGCTCAGAAAGGATTTAAGATCCTAAATACTGTAAACATACGCAAAAAAAGGTCACTAAAAACGAAAAAAGTGAAAAAGTAACTTACAAAGTTGGCTTTCCTCTTTTTATGGTAACATTTGACAACGCTGGTTCATAAAATTATAGCAATTCCTATGAATAACGCCAAAGTAAGAGAAGCCACAACTTATGCACAAATGGTTAAGCAGAACGAGTCACGAAACGCTATCAGTTCACATTTAACTGCGGAGCAATAAAGACTAGATTCTATGTACAAGCTACTGGAAAACGAGAACAGAAAATAGCGACATCGAAAATACATCAAAGAGCCAAAATAAAAATCATCAGATATTCTCAAGTTTTATAGCAATAAGTGGCAAAAAGAAGCCTTTCGATTCTAACAACTTTGAAAATGTACAAAAAGCGGCCTGGGAAAGTATTCCGGTACAGCAAAAAACATTCAAAATGCGAAAAAAGATAAGCTAGAAAGACTTGGCAGAGATCTCGAGCCACTGAAGACAAACCAACTTGTGCAACAAACTCAAACAACTAATAAATGAGATGAAGAAGTAGACAGTTGCTAGCTTACTTAGTAACCTGACAGGAAGGCTAATAAAGGTTTGAAAAGACCTAAAATGCAAGTGACACCCATAAAATTTCCGTCACAGAAATTGCAGTACTTAAAAGGACCTTTGAAAAGAGAAGCAAGCTGTTTTTTTCAACATTTCAGCATTACTAAAACACAACACTAAATAGCAACAACGTCAGACTTCTCAAAAAGAAAGAGATTAAAAATTAAATTACCTCAAGGATATCAACGTTTAGTTATGAATTAAATCTAAAACAAATATTAAAGGCACTATTAGATTTCGGTTCGCAGGCATCATTTGTCAGTGAATAAATCTTGAACCGCAAAAACTCCATTCAGCTCCAACGTTACTATTTATTGCACCTAAATTGATGTCATGCAAATTAATTCTCCTAAGATCCAAGCAATTTTCTTGACTCGTGAAAAGGCTTTCGTAACACTACAAGCAACTGTTTGGTAAAAGAATTGACGCTTTTCTAGAAAAAGAATTTCTCGAACCGTAACATTTATCAAATTTAGTCTTAAGGTCTCCAGAAAGATTTAAATCTTCTACACGAACGATTTATCACCATAATCTTAAATGATGATACATAACCATAGATAATTTACACAAACAAACAAACACAAACAAGTTTTCTATAAATTAATCTGTCTATTATAATAGTCCACCAAAAAATTATTGGACAGCAAGTCGTAAAACTCACAATAGTCACGGAAACACATAAAATCAGTTTGGCATGTGTACGCGATCGAAACGCCGATCGTCTAAAATTTTTAAACGAAAATTTGAATGTCATAGCGCAAATCGTATATGTATGTCGATTATTTGCTGCACTTTAAACGAAAAAAATATGACATCGTTTTTGCTAAGATGCAAAAACGAAGATCTAATTGAGATGAGAATGTATTTGCGGTTTTTCATATTATCTAATTAATTTATAAAATGTTGGTATGTACATACGTGTTTATATATGTATATTTATATGTAAAGATGTATGTTGGAACCACCACAATATAACAACACAAGAAGTAAACTATAAATCACAAAATTGCACAATAAATAATTTATTTTCACCAATCAAATTGTATAAGACACTTTTTAGCACTTTTTTATATTTTTTTTTTGTTAAAACGATACGTATCAAAAAAAAAATTAAAATTCGAATCTGCAAACAATTTCCAAAAAAAAACTCGCGAGACACTCTAATTATAACGGGCAAAAGAAATTTTTTTTAGATGCGATTTGATCAAAGATCTAAGTTGCACTGAAACTATAATAAAAAATCATTTATTTACAATTCACCAAGTTGCGCCGCCGTTTCTTATTTTAATTTCGTAATTCTTCTTTAAAATTTTTTTTTCTTATTTCGGTTTTCCTTTTCTTGTACATTTTACTACAGCAACAACCACACCGCCAACAACAACAACAACAACAACCTAAAACCTAAACTTTTTATTATAAAGGTGAGACATTAACGATTTTTTTTTGTTTTTTTTTGCTTTTTACTTTGGGTTCTATCGCGAGATGTTTACGTTAGTGCAGTGTTGGTTAAACGATTTTTTAAATTGGGACCCATGAATCCCCAAAACATATTTTTTTTATTTTTCGATTGGAGAATAATGCATTATGCATAGTGTGTGGGACTCACTAACTAAATACCTCTTCAATTTCAGACATGGAGTTCACGATATTACCGGGCTGTCAATTTATGTAACAATTTCGTGTAGAAGATTTAAATCTTTTTAGAGACCTATAGACTAATTTTGATAAATGCTGCTTCAAGAAATTTCTAGAAAAGCGTCAATTCTATTACCATCCCTAGATATTTTATATTCCTGTTTCATTTAATTGTGGTGTCACAGTTACGAAACAGTTACTTGTGGTGTTACGAAAGCCTTTTCGTGAGTCTAGAAAATAGATTGGATCTTTGAAGAATTAATTTGCATTGATATCAATTTATGTGCAGTAAATATAGTAATGTTGGAGCTGGTATTGGCCATAAAACGGTTAATTCAATTGATTTGTAATGTTTAATCATTTTTTTTTTCGAAACTTTTCGAACCCTAGCACCCATAGTTACTAGTAGTGGGTGTACTGTTTTTGTATCAGTATCTCTGCAATATAGATGCTTTGCATCTCCAATTTTACTTCAAATTCCAAATAATCAAGTATGCTAATAGGCCTACAATTTTCCAATTTGAGTTTATTTTTATTTTTGGTTAAAATATTGGAAGCAACATTGCTTGCAACCATATGAATTTAGGGTCCTTGGAATTTCAATGTTTAGCCGTTATATTCAAAATTTTGAATCCTTTTCAAATAATTTTGATAGCTTTTGAAGTAGAGATATAGGCCTATATGAAGATTTGTTTGGTTTTAGTATCATTATTACTTCTTCAACATTCCATTGCCTTGATACGTATTTGCAATAATTTCTTTATCCCTTTTAGGGGGAAAAAACAGACGACTTTTTCGTTAAGTCAAATAAAAATTGTCTGCGTGAGATAATAGTACTGATATTTGAAATTCTCTTAGAATACCGATTAAGTTAAGATATCTTTTTCATTGTCACTGGTTTTTTACACACTTCCTGTACACACTCAATTCTTTTAGTCATCTGGCACAATTTCCTGATTGCACGGCGTGGCCAATTTCACTATTGATGGTTTGACAATATGTCTGATACTAGGCAAATTTGTAGTTTAACTTGTCTTACGTGTTTCTGTGCTTTAGGTTTTAAGTAGTGCCGCGATAATTGTTCCGGGCCATTATGTTCAATTGGAACTAATTTTTCTGGTGCAACCAATTTTTAGAAGTGGTTCCATAAAGGGCACTGATGGTTTTTGCAGATGACCTTTGGTGGAGTTCATGTCTGAGCCTCGGCTTTAATGTACGGCTTTAATATAAGTGCTATAAACGAAATCAAATACTTAGGAGATCTAAATTGGAAGGCTCTCATTTAAGGTTTAAATCTAAGGTATTATTTTACGTATTTTTTACCTATTGTCTGTTATTTCCAAAGCCCCAAAACTGATATTAGTATACGGCAAATATCTCATATATTTATGAAAAATTTCTGGAGTTCTTCAATCATATCTTCCCCAGATTATATGAGCTAAATGAATAAGGCAATAATCAAATTTTTTGTCTTCCTATCCGTCCTTATGTTTTGTGTTAGGGGACTTATTTAGTTACCCTTTCCAGATACTCCAGATATCTATATCAAGATAGATTCCAAGATCACCCTTGATATTATAGATTATTTTCCTTTCTTCTGCATTGAGGTCGACAGTAACCACTCCAGCGAGAGTGGTTGCCAACTTATTTTGATTGCTTTCTCTGCAGGGTGCCTAATCCGTTGTTCAAAGTTTAATTTTGTACCCTGATGCTCTCCCGCAGATACTTGACTGCTGTGTTGGACTGTATCTGCTTATTTTCCGTTCTGTTTGTTCGAAAAGTTTTCTGTAGGAGTTCCAATAATTTTTAAGTTCTATCCAGCATGCACAAAGGTATATATACCTAGGTCTATATATATGTATATATATATATATATATATATATATATATATATATATATATATATATATATATATATATATATATTTGGTTTTTGCTTTATGAGGAGCCTGCATCAAGATTTGGCAAGCTCCTGAACCGGGTACGTGTTTTATTTATTTTGGTCCAAGAATGAATCAACGCAGAGAAAACACTTTGAAACCTTGTTGCAGTCCTTTTTAAAATGACTTCTTCTCCTCACATGGAAGCATGTACCTAGCTTTTTCCTATGGTGAGGACAATAAAGTCAAAAATTTAATTCTGCACAGAATTTTGTACTATAGCCATCCAAAGTGTGTGCGGCCACTTTTAAGAAGCTCTGATCCTTATCGAGCACCAATCTCCGCGAAGACTATTTGTCGTTCGTAATTCGAGTTTGGTTTTGTGGGTGACACTCTTTAGTTTCCCAGTGAAAGGTCCACCTTCAGAAGACCAACAATCTAGATCCCTAAAGTCAAGATTGGTTTAAGATTTAATTTCTGGTTATGATTGGTCAAACATAAGTTGCATGACTGATTGTTTAGTTTCATCGCATACTATTTTAATTACTATTTTTGGCAACCGCAAAACTGCAAAAGCCTGATAAGCTATAAATCCTAACATTTATGAAAATAATAAAAAATGCCTGTGGCACAGTACATTGCATTCCTCCACCCAACGATGGAACATCACCGGCTGCTCGTGATTTCAATCTCTCTGATCGACGGACGTCTCCTGAGCTGATGAGATCTCGATATGGTGTAGTTGATTGTTGGGTTGATGTTGCCGTAACACCCAAAAACATCTGATTCAATTGAAATTAAATTCGGTAATGTTGAACCCTCAAGAAACTGAAGAGTTCTTGGTGGTTAAGAGATCATTTTCACGACATCTCAATTGATTGATACGTCATCGCATTATGGTACCGTTTTATGTTTTAACCCGGTAAGGCACAGGTCCAGTGGTTTTCGTTACTATAGCTGGTATCCTATCGCTGGTTCTGTACTTTGGTTCAAAAGCATAATTTCGCGCCCATACTTTTGAATTGTTTACATACTTTTTTCCTGTTCCTAAAACTGAATGGGAGTTTGGGGATTTTCAGAGGTTCAAAAACACTTGAAGCTGCACCTTGTCTTTTGGTGGTGGTGTTTTGCAGATTGCTTCAATTTTGTATTCAGTGGGTCGAAGACCACTTCCGTCATTGCGATAATCCAAAAAATCGACTGTTTCTCACCCAATTGAGCATTTGTCGCTACGTAAACATAATTCAGCGTTTTTAAATCATTGCAAAACTTCTGATAATTTCTTACGTAGGTCATCTTCGGCAGATGCAATAATTATGACATCATCGAAATATGGAATGACGCCTTCAATTCGACAGAGTACTTTTTCAATGAAGTTTTAAAAATTTCCGGGCGCTGTGTTAACGAAGATTTTACCCCTTGGAATCGTGAATAGTAAATAGGTGGCTGACGGTATTTGAAAAGTGTGAGAAAATAGAGCTTTATTGACACTATAGACTTATAGTCACCAGAAATCCGAATATAACCATTAGATTTTAGAACAGGCACAATTGGTGCGGATCATTCGATACAGTCTACACGCTCTAATACTCCTGCAACGTCAACCATCAACATTTCTTTGACGGGTACTCGAAGAGAGATTAGAATGCGGCAGGCTAGTAAATGAATAGGTACGACTTCTAATTACATCGGTGGTCTACGGAATTTCCCAAGCTCTAATACAAAAAGATGCTGACACTTTTTCATGACGTTTGCGCACTTCGATAATTCAATAGTATGTACTCCTTAAATGGATATGCCGACAAGTATAAACCAATTATGTCCCAATATACTGGTCCTATTTCCTGTCGTAACGTATAACGGAAGTCGATCGATATGATTGTCATTATATACAATATCGACATCCATCCGCCCCAGAATTTGGGTTGGGTTTTGTTGGAAACCGGTTTAAAACAGTTCAGCAATCTGAAATTTTAGTGAACTTTTCCAAATGGTATTGAAAGTCTGCTCAGATATAATGGTATATCCCAAGCCCAAATCGACACAAATTTGCATCGTTTGTTTACGTACGGTTGACGTGGCTGTGTGTAATGAATTTTACATGCGCGTGTGCATCGGCTATATATTTGTGATCTTTCCTTCCCGTTTCTGCAGCAACGGTTGTAAATAACAGCGTTTTCTTTGCCAAAAATTGTTGTTGTAAATTGGAATCCCGTAGATACCACACACAATTTTATCACGAAGCATGCGGTCTAAACTTCCTGTCGCAAAATTGTAATATTTTGCTAAACGGCGTAGTTTGGCAATAAAATCGGCTGCTTTCTCCTCGGGCATTTGGTCACGTTTAAAAAATGTAAACGAAGCCGTGTTTGCAATGTGCGTGGAGAAAAGTGCACTGTACATTACAGATATTAATACTGATGTTAAGCTTTTGATAAAGATATCAGTCATCACAATCGGACCACTATTACGTGTGCTATTGACTTTTTGTTAATATTCGTAAATTTGCAAAGGGGTACATTAAGGTTCCGCATCCCATCATTTACATACCACTGACATATCGTTAGTTTGTTTCACATTTTTATACGATGAGCACGTTATACAGTTTTACGACACTGAGAGTAGGTGGATTTTCGTTCTATTTTTTTTTTATAATTTTTTAAAGGTTGTTTTATGTAGAAGTATCAGTAAAGAGTACGAAAATGATATTTACAACGACTATACAAACCAATCAATATATAGTTATAGTTTTGAATATTGGTTAGTAAGCAATTTGGTCGATTTGTATGTCCACCCACGCTTGGTCTATAATCTCGCAAAGAAATTGACCATTTATAGATGAAGACAGAAACCACTATAAAAATTAGTTAAGCTGCTATTAACGATGATGATGATGATTATATTGACGATAATCTTGATTTGAACGAGATGCGATTTAAGTTTAATTTACATTTTTTTTATGAAGTCTGCGTGCTTAAGATTTAATTTTTTTTTTTAATATTTAACGAGCTACCGGAATAATTAATTTGCACTTAATTATGAGTCAAGATGTCAATGATGACTGATGTAACTTAATGTGTCGTTGGTTTGGATTTTTTTTTTTTTTTTTGATTGGTTTGGTGTTAACCCAGATTTGTAAGATCGTAAGAGTAAAATTAGAATGTGCTTATTCATTATTCCAACTTTATAGTGACGGGTGTTCAAAGTAACAGGAAGCATTCATCAATCAATTCGATTCGAAAATCAATGACATAAACGAGAGGGGAATACCTAGATTGAATTTCTTTATTATGTTTTATTCTATACCATTCGGGTTGGGCCGAAACACACCCAACTATTTGCGGTTTATTTTTTGTATTTTCAGAATTTTGAAATTTTTTATTTTGAGGAATTCTAACAGTTTTTATAGGCTTACCATCGTGTTGTTTCAAAAGTTTGGAAGTTTTTAATTTATGGCATAAATCTCACCGTATAACGAATTGACAACGATTATAGAAACATAGGACACCACCCACCTAGAGGGAACAAATTTCCAATTCATTTTCTTCAGCTTATCAATAAGAGTTCCCACTCTTAAATAGATCGCCACAAAATGAAATAATACTCGTATTGTTGGCCTACCAGGAGAAATCCTAATTGTTCTTTAAATATTAGGCAATTGAAGGCTACTTTAGCAAAGGTACGTATCATGGAAGAACAAGAGTGTGAGGAACATTTTATCCAAAACTACCGTACGTTTTTCTATCTTATTAACGTAAGGATAACGTTAATAAGATAGGAAAATTGCAATTTCGAAGTATTGCAGCATTATCGAAAATTTATGGGGGAGTACGAATTAATGGGACACATGCAGAATGTCAAGGAGAACGAGAGGCACAAATTAAACACTTTCTGCCCCATCACTGTGCTGTTAAACTCGCGAGCACTTCAGCGTCTTTGGCCTTCTAGTAAGACGACTTTGGGCAGTTCAATAAATTTCGCTTCTTTTTCTGTTATTCGAGCTCGATCAGCTCGCTAACGAAAGTGAGGTACACTTCGACCAACATATAAAGAGCAATGGAAAAATTGTGTAGCCAATTACCTTTAGTCAAGTTGATCAGATTCCATCATTCTATGTTTTCATCAAAGTCAAGTGTAATTCATCTTCATCATCTTCACGGATTTTCGGATCCATTAACCACTGCATACGAATGTTGTATTTGCGTATCGCTTCGTAGCTTGGAATCAAGTTAGATGGCGTGTTTTACTGGACAGACTTTGAAATGGTTTTGAATTGGTGACTCATCCATCTAGTAATAGTACCACTTTTGTTTCGATTCGGGTGTCTATAAATCAAGTTTTGACCTTGAGAGGACAGAGGCTTTATAGTGATGTATATATTCCAACCAAACAAAATGAAAGTTTGGTTTCCATTACGCAATACTTGCGAATCCATTCCAAACACCCTTCAAAGTGCATATTTTCGACAGTATGTCTACATTTACACCAGAAAAGCTCAACCGATCACAAAGGTGTATCATTTATATTGTGCCGTATGATGTTTTTGCATGGATATCAAATGCCCTTCCAAAAACGAGCCTCTGCCTGCAAAAAGTGCACTGAAAGGGCTCAGCTCGTTAATCTTCTGGCGATAATTTTACAACAATTTTGGATCGTGTCAGTTCTCAAATAATTGGCAGTATGGAGAGCTTGGCTACAGGTCGTTTCAGGATGGCATCGGACGTCTTGATGATAACGACACGGACAATATCATCTATACCAGGATGTGAATCTGACAACAATGTGCTTGAGTGACCAATAAAAAAGTAAGCTGATGTAAGTGGGTTAAGATCATTTTTCGATGTGGTAGTAGTCTCTAGCTCAACAGTGCCTCAATTTGAGTAATATGCTCATCTCTATATATGTTAGTGATGCCAGTTTTATATTAGCCAGTTTTAGCCGTATAGGTGAAATTTTATTGATTTCACAGCAGCCTTAAATATGCTGCTTAAAGTGGAGCGATGCTAGTTAGTTGAAGTTCTACTTAATTTGTGCCTTGAAAAAGAAAAGGGAATATAATTTTTGATTTTGGAGATTTTCAAATTATGGCGTAAATTTCTCAGTTTCCATGGGCATCATGAAATTTTGGATTTTGGAAATTTTCGATTTATGGCGTAAAGTTTTGGGCTAACCATAATAGAATTTTGGATTTAGGAGGTTTTCGAGTTATTGCATCATTAAATTTTGGATTTTGGAAATTTCTGATTTGTGGGATAAATTTCTCAGTTTTCATGGGCTGACCATCATTAAATTTTGGATTTTGGAGATTTTGGAGGTTTTCGATTTGTGACATAAATATCTCAGTTTTCAAGAGCTAACCATTTTGGATTTTAGAGATTTTTGATTTGTCGCATAAATTTCTTAGTTATCATGGGCTAACCACCATGAAATTTTGGATTTTGAAGATTTTCGATTTGTGGCATAAATTTCTCAGTTTTTATGGGGTTAGCCCATGGACGAACCATCAGAGAATTTTTAATTTTTGAAATTTTCGATTTGTGGCATAATTCATGGGCTTAGTTCATCAGGGAATTTCAGATTTTGGCGATTTTCGATTTATGGCGTAAATTTCTTAGTTTTCATGGGCTAACCATCATGGAATATTGGATTTTGGAGATTTTCGATTGGTGACATAAATTTCTCAGTTGTCATGGGCTAATAATCATCACGGAATTTGGGATTTTGGAGATTTTTATTTGTGGCATAAATTTCTCAGGATACTTTCATGGCTAACGATCATGAAATTTTGAATTTTGGCGATTTCCGATTTGTGGCAAAACTTTTCAGATTTCTTGGACTAACCATCATGATATTTTAGATTTTGGAGATTTTCGATTTGTGGCCTAAATTTCTCAGTTTTCATGGGCTAACAAACATGAAATTTAGGATTTTGGAGATTTTCGATTTATAGCGTAAATTTCTCAGTTTTCATGAGCAAGGAATGATGAGTCATCAAGGAATTTTTGATTTTGGAGATTTTCGATTTCAGGCATAAATTTCTCAGTTTTCATGGGCTGACCATAGTATACCTGAGTAGTACGAGTCAGCCAAAATATTTGAAACTTCGACTAAACATTTGTAACAATGATACTACAAAATGTACCCTATTCTCGAATATCTCGAGTATGACTTATGAAACATGCAGTTACAACCTTGAATGAGTATACAAAATAAATTCTCCCGCGCACTTAGGAATGTCGGATAAATCACAACCCATTATGTAAACAAAATGTTTGTAACTAAAACCATCAAAAAAAGGTTAACAATCAAACCATCAAGATGATCTACGATTGATAATTGATATTCGAACATAAGAAATTTTTTTTTGTTTTGTTATTCTCGTCGTTGTTATTGAAATAGGTTAACGCAAGGTTTTATCGTAAGCGATACAATCACACAATATATAATCCAAAAAGGTTACCAAGTGTTAAGTATACATATATAGCGATATTTTGAAATTCTATATAGCCCTCGCGCATTACATCGAAATGTCGTTCCCGCGCAGTAATTTTTTTTTTTTTTATTATGATAATAAATCATTCAAAATGTAACTTAATTACGCGTCGTACTGTATAGTTCATATCTTGTCTTAAACTTTAATTCTTTTTTTTTGTTAATTTATGTAATTGAATTATTTATTTTTTATGTGTGTGGTTTATAATAGGCGCGTATATAAGACGTAACATAATACGTGAAGTTATAAAAAAAAAAAAAATCTCGTATATTGATCTTGACCTTTCTTTTATATTTCGCTACTTGAAGTTAGTCATTTCATATAATATGTGCTCGTATGTTGCTCTAAAATTAAAGGTATACATTGTTGCACCTCAGGGCAAGTAATTTTTATATTAATAAATTCGTGTAGCATTGAAAGTTTGGTCGTCACTTAAATTAAATTGAAATTAAGATTAGTTGGGGTTTAGCACGCCATTTCTTGAAAATGGGTAAACAGTGGCCAAAAATACGAGTAGCGCGGATTTAAATCTGGTATTTACCAATCTAAATGCGGCAGCTTTAACATGTTTGCTTCTATTTTTGTCTAGTCAAAACCTTTTCTCTTCTCGGGAACTAATCCTATCTTAAATGTTTTACTTTATAGACTTCATTTTGCTAAGATTTTGCTTTTACCTATATTCGGTGCTCAATTTTAAGTATTTTAAGCCATAAGGTCAGTTCTATGTATAATCAAATAGACCGCCAACTTTTCACGGTTCTTTACTTACCATGGAACATGTCACTGTCTTCTGAAGTATTTAAATAGCTGACAGTCAAATAAGCAGCTACATAATAGATCATGGCCATAGGTATTGTATCGGGCGGTTCCCAACCTTTTGTGTATGTTGTTGGAGTACTCCTCCTAATGCTGTATTCGTAGAAAATTAGATTGCTTCCACTCGATGACTATCGGGTGGCATTTCGTTTGCATGTATATGGAATTTCATTCTGTCCGAATGCACACTCGTTTAAATTTAAGAACAGTAGACCTGCGTTGTTTATACAGGTGTTGGAAGAATCGGATAATTGCCAGGTTCAATTTTCGAGACTATAATGGCCGCGGTAGTCACCTCTAGTTACCGTATTTCTTTTTCGTTACATATATGGAGTAAACTTGCAAAAATTTCTGCCAGAGGTTCGGCATGCTCTTTATGCTGACCAAGCTAAACAAGGCATCTTTGAATGGCAAGGTTAACCGGATGTCTCAATGCGGTAAGTGACATTATATGTATCAATGTGTTTAGCTCTGACGACTCGTGAGCCTTGAACTCTAATTGTAGCAGCTCCAAGACCTCAGAAATTTTACCTGCGTTTCCTTTGACGTCGAGTTTTGTGTTTGAGTCAAAGTGATTTTGAGAGTTTTGCCATGTGAAATTTCCATCTCAATAGTCTACGAAGACCTATGTACATTCTATAGCTTAAGAACCGAATTTGTAGGGATTTACGAGCAATTTGGGTTGTTTTGCTTCTTACTCGTTTAATCGAAACTACTCCCTTGATGATTAGTTACAGACAAATCTAGGGTTTTGACATTAAAATTTTCAAAAAAGCCTAAAAAATGTTCCACTCATTGACCCTTGTCGATTTATTTATATTATAAATGCTAGCTGGTTTTTCCATGTCGTCTTTTTTGTTTGCCGCGTTTGCGAGTTTCTTTGAATTGAAATCATCCATGCAAGACATGATTTCAATCGTGACGCAGGGTTCCATCAGAGGCAATTGACATTTTTGATGTTTTTGACATTTTTGACATTTTGAAGTTTGGGATCTACTGTAGTTCCTGTGCGTGTGCCTTGGATTTGGCAGAGGTGTTTCCTGGTAATAAAGTTGCCTATTTTGTGAGATGCTGCTCGTGGCTTTTCTAGAAATTTTGGTTCTGATTATTGTGTTGTTGCATTGATTTCTAAGGGTTGGCATCTTTTTTGTTTTGCCACGTAATCCCCATTGAAATTTAGCATTTCACGGTTCCCTTAGGTTGTTCTCTATATGCAGCCTTTCTTCTCGTATGAATTTCCAGCACTTGTTTTGTCATGCGGTGTGATTGCAGTTAGATGCTGCTTAGCCAAAGTATATAATGAACAACCTATAATGAACAACCTTATCCTATAATGAACAACCATGGTTTTTTTGTAATATTCCAATCCCTTTTTGTGTGTTTCGATGATTGTTCTTCCACAAATTAAATCAAAAACGATTTCATTTACTATCCTAAAAATCCACTTGTTGTTTTCGTTAATCTTCGCTCAATAGTTGATAGAGTTGAATACTTTAATATTGCAACTGTTGTGCGAAGCTCGCTATTGTGTTGGAACATATTTATTTCACATATACTGGTTTCGGATTTTGTGTTGTAGACAGGAGCAATATGACATATTAAATCATCAGGGTTAATGACAATACACCAGTTTTTTGATGTTCAAATGGTACTAAAATAATACGGTAAATGTTGTATGCATTTGATTGAATTAAGGGCACCTGAATGTTAAGTATAACCATGTTTGTCACAACTCTTGCTCTTACTGCTATCACTTCGTAAACTTCAGCTAGATGATAACCAGGTAGAGTGACTAAAGTGGATGCATTATCCTTAATTTTCCTTAGTTCATCTTCGCTTCTATCCTCCAGGTTTGATATCAGTTTTCCGTAATGTTCTGCGTCTCTCTCTCTCTCTCTCATTTAAAACACCAAATAAACCACTCATGAGATGTCCTTTATAGTGTCACCAAACCCACGCTTAACACGTTTTCGGTCCTTGTTGGAATTAACACGTTTTCGGTCCTGTATGGCTAAGTTTGCTTCCCTAATGTTTTCTATTTGGTGTGCGAACTGTTGAATAAAGGCAAGGATTCATCCTTGTTTTTAGAAGTTTCCTGGCAGACTTGTTTTAACGATTTATATTGCATATTCATGTGTTTCAGCTCCATGTCAAAGCTTCTAGGACATAATATATGATGATATTAGAGTGTGAAGCTAGAGGATTCATTTTAGCTTGTTTTTTGAAGTAATATCCCGGCTGATGGTTGAGGCTTTCTATTCTATTCTCTGTTGTATTTACCCAATCCGATTTTGCACAGTTAAAAAATAGGCTCATCGCAGACCTTCAGAATATAAAATTAGATTTCATACCAGTTTTGCAGATTGACTTTCGAGTTTTTTCGGTAGCCCTTAGGCCAGATAAACCATCCATGGGTGTAGTATCTGTCAGTTTGGAACTTGTAGGAATTTTTTTATCAATAAAATAAAGACGCGTCTGCTTTGTCGTTGCAGTGAGTTTTCAAAGTAACGACTCTAACTAACTTATCATGTCCTGGGTGTGTTTCTACCACTCTTGCCATTATCCATTTAGTAGGTAGTATATTTTCATCCCTTATAAGAACTAACTGTTTCTTTTTTATATTTGGTTGTTGCTTTGTCCATTTTGCGCGACTTTGCATGTTCTGTAGGTAATCCTTACTCCAGATTTTCCAAAAATCATTGGGCATCTTATCGACTAGTTGCCACCTAGTTAATAGTTTAGTTTTAATTGAAGTGGCTGGTCGTTAGGTGGGGCAAGCAAAGAGTTTCCTATTATAAAATGTCCTGGTGTTAGGCATTCAAGCTTGTTTGGCTCATCTGTTAATTATCTCATTTGTAGCATTATCTCATTTGTAGCTATATAAATTTGCAACTTTTCCCTTCGTGCCATAGCACGAAGCGTTTGAGGGCAGAGAGAAATCCTTCTGATGTCAGATCACTAACTAATTCTATATGCATCGCTTTCGTGGTTAGACAGATGAAAATAGCGATATAACCCTTCTGGCTTTTCGATCCTCTGCCCTTAGACATTCGAAAATGTATGGGGTTGGCATAATATATTCCCGTATGAGTGAATGTTTCTGATGGCGTAACCCTTGGTGATGGTAGGCTACCTATTAGTTGGGTTGCTCGTCCAGTGTATTGTAAGCCAATATCGCGACAGTGTTGTTCGATTGACATTCAGGAATGAATGAAAAGGGTTGGTGCAAAGGTGTCCACAGATGTCGTTGGTCTTGATTTTTCTTATTTGAACGCCGGTGTGAGCAGCGACTCCTTTTTCTCCATCTTGCAGTCCACATATGGATGAGAGAGTTTATGTCTAGTCAATGGGCTCTACAACTACGGCGTTGTTCGGCGGCTTGGTGCGACAGCTAGTGCAATAGCAATTCTGGTTATTGATCACAACTTTACGGTATCGCTAAAACAAGACATTTTATTTGGCCACACAAAGTAGGTTTCATACCATCCATTTTTAAGAAGAACAGATCCAAAATGCACCACGATGCAAAATTGCAGCACCATTTTTCTCGACGTGAGTTCTTTATAGTGACATATTTAACCGGGAAGGAGGCAGTAAATTCTTGTGATTCATCTATACTGTAAACGCTGGTTTCTATTACCGTCAGTTAAAGTGATTAAGCGTTTGAGATGGTGACATCATTTTTCTGAGATCTTCCATGATTCACTTTATTTTGTTATTTAGCTTCGGTATACAGTTTTCTAGGTGTTGTTCACATATTTTTGTGATGCCATTCTCAAGGAGAGTGTATTCTACTTTAATCCGCGATTTATAAGCCATATTTTTATGCATTGGAGTATTCTAATTTAAAAATAATCTTAAGCCACTTGCGAAACTCGTTTTTTTATCATCGTCTTATGCTTTGTAACCCTTTTCCCGTTTCTCTTTATTTGTTGACTGACTGGATCTTTCTTGTGAGCAAGGCTATATGTCCTTTGCAATCTATATTACTTGCACTAAATGAACTCTTTTTTTCAGTAGTCCTTTAACATTTGGTACGGCAAATGATTCGTCACTGAGAATATACCTGAAAAATCAAAATAAAATTTAGTTAATATCCAATTAATGTAAGTGTAAAGTACCGGGTTACTCCTATTAATAAAATGAAAGTACCTGCAAATTATATCATTTTTTTCCGGTTTTCAGCTAAACCGAGTCAGCATATATGATGAGAGATCTTCCAACTAAACGTCACATGTTCGCCACAATTTTAAAATATGGCATGCGTCTTTTTCACATAACACATGGAATAGCTTTCACCGCACGAGATATTGGGATTTATTATAGTTTGTCTGGTTGTCCAAAAAAGGTTAATTTGGCAGTCTAGGTGGGACTAGCTTAAACATTCTCTATGTAATCTACTTTAAAATACCCTTAAAACTTCGTCAAATTATACAATCGTGCTTTCATCAATCAAATACTTAATTTGTAACATAAAAAGTCGTGTACAGAAAGTGTTTAATTTATGGTGGTACTTTACTGAAAAAAGAATATAAAAACATAAAATTAAAAATTTGGATAATTTTGATATAATTGAAATAAAATCATTAAAAAATCCCAGTGTCATCGAAACTATCATACACTACACATTCAAAAAAAAATTATATAAAACCTACCGGTTATCACACATATGCATATAAAAAATTACACATGTATTTTCTACCAAATTCATTAATCGGTCACAGTCATAATAGATCGCGTATATACAATACAAAATCAAATTTCAGGTTCGTCGCCTAAAGCGTACATATGAAAAAATTCCCACTAAAAAATGATTGAAGTCTTTCGTTGTTGTTTTTTTTTTTTTGTTTTTTTTTCGATTTTAAATTATTTCGAGTCGCTTAATAAAAATTATTAAAATATTTAATTTCGTTTAATTGTTTCAAAAATCGATTTTATGCTAATTTATTTTTTTAACATTTCTATTCGAAAATGCGGAAACTATCATATCGTATCGCGGTGTAAGTATAATATAATATATAAAATGCATTGTGTATGTACTTTCATATTATAATATGATTTTAACTCGCCACTATACCTATATAGGTACATATATACATTCCGGGCGCGGATAAACTATATTTTTAGTCGATTAATGAAAATTTTCAGCGGTCATTGTAACCAAATCAAACCATGTATTAATGGGATATATGTAAAATAATTTTATTTACAAATTTAATTAAAAATAATTTAAAGTGAAGGTGATAGTTTTCAACAAAAAAATTTACATAACTCGATTATAGAAATAAGGTAATACGTTAATTGCACAGATGTGGTTTCTTAAAACTCGATACAAAAATTAGGAAGTTGTCTGCTAATTTCTCTAAGTAAATAGAAATTTTGTTTACCAAATTTTATATGTATAGTTTATTTATAGTTTTATTTCAACTGAACTACAATTCATCTAGTAATTTTTCTTTAATATCTGGTGTTCAGTTTTTCTGTGGATATGACCCATCGGTTAGTCCCAAATTAGTTTATTTTATTCTTACTGCCCTAGTTCTGGCGGTCTCGTTCTTAGGAGACGTCTAACTAAGTTGGTTTTATCCATCATACGACGAATCTCGACATAGTCATGTTGATAAACATGTATGTGTTTCCTGGCTTGCTTCCAGATTTCTTCGTTGACATATTCTATCTTTAAGACCCTATAAACGTATTCTATCTTTAAGACCCTTTACAATACGACGTAACACTTTGTTTTGGAATGATTGTAATATTTTCGTCAATGAGGAGTATTGATCTGCATATTTTACCCTAAAATGGCGATCAGCTAAGTAAGATTTTAGAATCTGATAAAACTATGCTTTGATAGATCTCGATGCAGTTTAAATTCTAGTCCTACTTTAATTCTAGCCATACTTTATCGAAGGCTTGTGCTACATCCAAAAAAATACTTGAACATATTTTTTTGCTTTCCAGCGCATTTTCAATTATGTCTATATAATTCTGTAAACCTGCGTTCTATATAGTCGAATGTTTTTCTCTGAAACCAAATTGGTGGTGAGAAATAAGATCTCTTTGTTCTATGATTAATTTGAGTTTCTTAAGCAGCAATTTTTCGAATAATATAAAAATAGTTTAAAGCAAAGAAATCGGCCTGTACGATTTATTGCCGTTAGGTGGTTTGCTTGGTTTTGGTATCATTATCACTTCTGTCACTTTCCATTGGTGTGAAACATAGTTAAGACTGAATGCTGCATTAATTACTTGAAGTAGCTTTTGTAATCCTTTTTAGGTAGTGCTTTAACTATTTGTCCTGTAATTAGGTCATTATAGCCAAGAGCTTAAGTTATTGCTGATTTTAACTTTTAACTCTTCTAAAGTAGTTTTCTGATATTCCTTTTGTTACATAAAAATCTATGATATCTGGAATTTTATTTGGATCCATAGGCCAGTTTGTTGGTTTACCTCCAGAGTAAAAATACGCATTTTGTTGCTTGACCTGCGGTAAGTAGCTCCTTTTCTTTTTGGGTTGTATAGTCTTGATCCCCAAACCGTATTTTTGGTGTTAAAATTGTCGGCAATAATGGGATTAAACCCTAATGATTTAAACAACGAGATATAGTCCGATGCATTTAGATTATGTCGCGGAGGACTATAGATTGGGGAAAGTGGATTTACTCAACGGTTCTATTCTGATTCTCATGTTAAGGATGGCTTTTATGTTGCATATATTTTCTACATTTTCTTTATTATTAAATGTTAGCATAAATATTCGTTCAGGTGGATCGAACAATTTAGTGCAATCATGATACCAAGTAATACTGGCCACTGCCGTAATCCGTGTATTAGACATGAATGATTTACCAGTTACATGCAGAGCATTACTTGATTCTGGGTCGCAATTACACTTCATAACGGAAGGTCAATCGTTTTGGAACAAACACTTTTAATTCTATCACTGGTATTGGCAATTAAGTTTCTCTGCAGCCAATTCTCTATTAAAATCGAAGCTGTCATATATTGCTTAAAATTACTGGATATCAACCAAGCAGCCTTATTGATATTCAAAATTGTTCTTTCCTACATAACATAAAACCTTCAAAACCTATTTTTAACTGTCCACAAGGAATAGACATTTTGAATGGAGCTGAGCTCTACTGCTCACTTTTGTTAGAAGGACAAATACAATTCTACGATAATATGTCAATATTTCAAAATACAGCCTTCGGTTGGATCATCACAGGTAGAACTATGATGCCACAAACAGTCAGCCATTGCAAAATGATATCAACATAGTTCCTACCTCATCACTGGAGCAGTGATTTTAAAAATTTTGCGAACTGGAGAAATACGATTCTCCAGCAAACCAAACCACTTTCGAAGAAGAAGAATGTGAAACATTTTTTCAAAACACTGTGTCGCGCGATTTCACAGGGCGATACTTACCACACATGCAATACTAAAACGGTTCGTAGGGCTATGCGGTTCGAATGTCAAATACATCATGATAATCTCCAACAACGGTGTCAAGAAGATAGAGTTCGTTAGAAACCAATACCACCTATAGAAATTCATATTTTAGTGGCCTCTGGGAGGCTGCTGTGAAGGCAGCCAAGCAGCATTTAATTCGAGTAGTTGGAAACTGCTCACTTAACTACATTTCAGGACAACATTTTGTACCGTCAGTTCAACCAGGTTCTGGAATATGCAGATAATATCTGTGTAATTGGACTAAATGGCAACGATGTAAACAAACTACTGGATCCACTTGTACGATTTTCAGTTGCTGGCAACCGTGCTTTGTATGCCTTACGTCCACTACTAAATTCAAAATAAGCTGTACAATGTATTGATCAGATCCGTTGTTAAGAGCTGTTATTTGACAGGTACAGAATTCGCTGTCGGCGACGATGAATTTTCGACTGGAAGAACGACTGGTCTTCTTTGGGTTGTCTCGGCATTGAATCCGATGGAACCAGATTGTTGATTCGGCACGGGCCAGCAAAATTGCCTGTAAAATCCGTTTATTATTATTATTATTAATTGTGACCTTAAACCCATAATTGCTTGTTTCACGGGTTTACTGAACATTTTACCAATTACTCCATATAGTTCAAACCTTGGCTAACCCAAAAAAAAAATAAAATCCGCATAACATTCATATCACAATAATGTTGACAATTTCGAAATGACCTAAAAATAAAATAAAAATCGTTTCAAGATCTGATCTTACAAAAATTTCACTTTCAAAATCGCACAACGAAAACGACAACAACGCAGCAACACCCCCAAAACAAAAATAGTTCAACATTTCGTTAGTTTCGATATAATTAATGAACTTTGACAAATTTCTAAGTAAATATAGAGTATATACAGATTAGATATTAGACGTATGTGGATACATATAAAAAGTAAAAGTAAATGCCTTTGTCTTTGACTCTAAGTGCGCGTACAGCATACCAATAATATTTGTCTTATAATTTATGGATGAAGTGTTAATTTAGTCGATAAAATCACCATTACCGATTATGCGATAAATTTCTTTGTGTTTAGATTTAGTATCATGAACTAGAACTGGAACTGATTTTGACATATTTTAGGAAAAGTAGGAGTCAAGCCCACAAAACACGTATAATGCAACTCCATAATACGAAATACGAGTATGCTCTTTGTGCGAATTGATCGTAAAGTAATATTTGCATACCATAATATTGCATCGACCCACTACATATATACTCCTCCAAAATGAGCTTAAGCATCTTTGATATTATAAAACTGCATACATAATTTGCATAATCTATAATAATGTAAACAAACAATTGATTCACGTTGAAATGTAAATAACCTCAAGAGGTTTTGAATTTGTCTTCAAAATGGCTTTCATTTATTTTTATATTTGGATATTGTAATATGGCCACTGTAGTGGAGGGAAACACATGATATGTAAAATATATCTAAACGACTTTACATCCTTAGAGTAATATTTAATATAGACCTTTGAACCACTTGTTATCAATTTTCTGTGTACGTAGCAGGTGATCATCATAAATTCGGTCAATAATGCAAGATATGATTATTTACTTTTGGTCAACGGCGTGTGTCGGCTTAGTTAGCAAGTACTTTAACCATCTCACTCGATTGGGGAACTAAGTCAATAGTTTCTTCCCATATCATCGGCGGTCTTCCGACTTTCCTTTTTCCTTGAGGGTTCCATTTTTGATGGCTTTTGAAGTGTGTGTCGTATCCATCTCCATTTTCGTTTGCTAATTTCTTTCTCTATATCGATTTGCCTTATTTGTAGGACGGGCTCTTCGTTCGTGATTTGTTTTGCCCAGAAGCAGCTTATTAATCGCCTGAGGCATTTGTTTATCTGGATATCTGGAGTCTTCGTGTGATTTTTTGCGTGTTTTTCCATGTTTCACTTTCCATTCAGTAGTTTTTATTTTACACAGGCATCTATCTATAGCTCCTTTGTCTGTTACAATTTGTAGACGAATGTATGTTAAATACATAGTCTAGTGTCAGTGTTGTGTAAGAACTTACATTATCTATTACAACTAGAACAGAGTGTTACAGAACCTTTTAAATGCCGTGATGTTTCTTGGTGTCATTAAAACTAGTTTGGTTGCTGGCTACTCAGAGCTCAGCTCCATCATTAGTTGTTGTCTTTCTTCTTCGACAAGATTGCAGCTGTAAAGCAAGCGATCCATGGTTTTGTTATCATGGCCACAGTCACAGCTGCTTGTTTCGCTTAAATGGAACCTTTTAAGGTAGGATGCTTTTTTCCATCCTTTCTTTAATGTTTGGAAGAAAACTATAAATTGCTTTTCCATCCAGCGAACTGTTTCATCTCTCTTGCCATTTGCAATATATGCTTTCGTTATCTGCCTCTTGAGCGTACCAATAAGGGTGCACATCACTGCCTAAGTCCTCGTGTGTTGTGGTATTTTTCACTTTGCTTGGCTTTATATTGAACTCTATTTTCAGCCCCCTGGTACATTTCTTTGATGAGTTCTACTATTTTCCTCGGAATGCTGCTTTCGCAAAGTACCTTCGAAATTTTTTTTCATCTAATAATCGAGTCAAAGTCCACGAAGAGTGGGTCCAGCGGGGAGATTGGTAAGATTAGAATACGCTCCAGGCTGATTATGACCATTATACTGTTGATGAGGGAAATTCCTCTTCAAATTTTGTTCTTTCTTCTTAAATTATCTTTCCTCGGAATTGTTATAGTTATTCCTTCTTTCCGTCTTTCTGGAACTCTACCTGTTCTCAAAACTTCCTCTAATAGTGGTGTTAGAACCGTCGCTGCTGTATGGATATATCACCATTTAGTAGATCAGTTGGGATGTTGTTCGATCCACTTTGACTTCTTAATGGCATTTGTAACTTCCCTTTCCGTTAGTGGATGCGTGTTGATTGTTTCGTTATATATAGTTTCCATCTGGAAGTGGGCCATTTTCTTCAGTGTCTCTGCGGTTATCTTCGAAGAATTTTTTCCACCTGTTTAGTTGTTTATTTTCTGAAATTTGGTAATCGGATACAAACCTTAATGATTTGGACATTAATGCGACTCATGGAATGCGATTTTATTGTCAACAAAGTTGGTGGCATTACCACTGAAGACATCCAAACATACTGCTCTTCTGGACATAAGGCGTTCCAGGGAAGTCAGGATGATGAAAATTGCTATTTACCCTTTGTGTGGGGTATTTCGCCTTGCCACCATTGAACGTAGCCAAAAAGGACTTTCACATTCAACTCCAGGATCTGATTGAAAACATTTAAGTTGTCTCGTGTAGGTGGTAAACCTTCCATTAGTTAAACGATTTGTTGAGGTCGAAATCGGGTACATGGAATGCAACGCGGTAATTTCTCTGTCGAATAACATTTTTGCAATGGGTTATCCAAAATGTTTGTCTCAGTGTGAATACCATCTGTACTGCCTGTAGGTATTTTATGTGTATCTCGTCTATATTCAGCTCAGTAATTAGGTGTCTCGTGGGTAATAAATTTGAAAATTTTATTGGTAGCTTGGTTATACATTTCTGGGATATGGATCTTGGTTCTTTATCAATAGACTTATTAATGTTAAGACAGTTTTGAATATCTTCGTGGTAGTTCTTCCAGGAACGAATTTAAATGTCACGTCCATGACTTTTATCTTGACCGGTTTCTCCTCATTGGTCCGCTCCTCAAAAGATCAAATTTTTGCAATTTATACGGATGGTAGGAGGCACAATCAGCAGGATTTTCCTTTATGGGTACATAACCACGTGTTTTCTAGATGTAGATTCCAAAATGTATGCAGTGCGTTTAGCGACAAAAGTTTCCAAGAATCAGTCTAAGTTAAAACTTCAAGGCTGTCTTATTTACGTGATTCTACTACATTTTTCATTAATCTGATTAATAGGAGCGTACTACATAGTTCCAAACATGGAATGGATATTTGTTGGATGGCACACCTCGTTTACCTCGTTTGGGTTTGGTAACTTCTGCGTTGATAAAACATTGAATTGAAAGCCATCACTAAACTTGTGCTTTCAGATATCTAAAGTGGAAACCAGTAACTTTAAATATTGTGATGATTTAAACCTAATATTTGATAGCCTCTTTTTCAGTATTAGCAACTGAATTCAGATCAATGACGTATACAGAGCATATTAAATAATTTCATCGGCAATCTCTGTAGGCGTAGTTGTGGCTAATTTTTGGGTAATATTACCACACCAACTTGGATTGTTTTGTTTGATTATCTCGATAAAATATCGAGAACTGCTGATAGGCGTGTGGAACCTTATCCTTGATATCTCCTACACCAACAATTCAAACAATGGTTTCTTGCCGAGGTGAGCCTAACAGGTGGAAATATGCCTCGGTAAGAAATGATGACTGCTACCCTGAATATAAGTGTCCGACATTAATCAGCGCTGCTGGCAGAAATGATAATTGTTGGCGTTTAAGCTGTATTGCATGGTTGCGGAATAGGTGCTGGAAGTGAAGGGGCTTGGAAAACAGTGGAGTAACACTTAGGGAATTAAAGCAACGTAACTTTTTCATGACGAATACCCTTTTATTGATGAATATTGGACCTAACTACAACATCTGCTCTACCTCTACGTGACGGACACTTTGGAGTTTTCAAGGTATGGGTGAATTTCTCTGTCTATGGTGGAACTCACGAAGATAGCTACATCGTGGCAAGTTAACAAGGTGGCAAGGGATGATAAAAGAAAATATGCAGAAGAAATTCTAAAACCTGCTTTAAAGTCAGCATTAAATCAAAACATGCGACCATAGTGTGTTAAAAAAGTTACTCGTAAAATTACCAAAATATCAACTATAAAGGAATGCTACTTGTCCCGTCTTAACAACTGATGAAGCATATAGTTAAAGAGATGGAAAGAATATTTCGATACTAGTGACACCCATCCACCATTAATACAAGAAGTTTAGAATTCTGACAGAATTACACAAAAATAGATTAAAGGTTTGAATATTATGATAAGAAAGGTGACCTAAGGGACTCCAACAACTGGCGAAGTATATTTCTTCTCAACACCACAATAAAAATACTCACCATGATCATCATTGACAGAATTTCATGTGCAATCAATGCAACCAGGAAGAAGTTGAAATAAGTTGCATAAATCTTCCAGTTTTCATGGACCATCATGAATTTCCTCAATTTTGAAATTTTCGATTGGTGGCATAAATCTTACAGTTTTTATGGGCTAACCATCATGAATTTTTTCAATTTTGGAAATTTTCGATTTGTGGCATAAATCTTCCAGTTTTCATTGACCATCATGAATTTCCTCAATTTGGAAATTTGAAATTTTCTGAATTCTAAAATTTTTCGATTTGTGGCATAAATCTTACAGTTTTGATGGACATCATGAATTTCCTCAATTTTGAAATTTTTGATATGTGGCATAAATTTTACAGTTTTCATCGGATAAACCATCATGAATTTCCTCAATTTTGGAAATTTTCGATTTATGGCATAAATCTTCCAGTTTTTATGGGCTAACCATCATGAATTTTCTCAATTTTGGAAATTTTTGATTTTTTGCATAAATCTTCCAGTTTTCATGGATCATCTTGAATTTTCTGAATTCTGGAAATGTTCGTTTTGTGGCATAAATTTTCCAGTTTTCATGGACCATCATTAATTTTCTAAATTTTGGAAATTTTCGATTTGTTGCATAAATCTTCCAGTTTTCATTAACCATCATGAATTTTCTCAATTTAAAAATTTTCGAATTATGGCATAAATCTGCCAGTTTTCATGGCCTAACCATTATGAATTTTCTAAACTTTGAAAATTTTCGATTTGTGGCATAAATCTTTAAGTTTTCATGGACCATCATGAATTTTCCCAATCTTGAAATTTTCGAATTGTGGCTTAAATCTTCTAGTTTTCAGCTTACCATCATGAATTTTGTGATTTTTGGAAATTTTTGATTTGTAGCACTGGTATAGATTGTGTTCCCGGTAGTCTGTTTTCTTTAAGCAGCAGAAGAATTATAACTTCCATTATTTGCTTCAAATTCCACAGAATTTTGTCGTAAAGTCTTTATGTCGTAAAGTCAAACCCAAAAAATTCATTGTTGGCACAAAAAATGTCGAGATCTTGATAGAAAGAATTATAACTCGTGACTTTGTCTGTGTGGGTGCAGCGATACCATATAAGTTCTTATATTTTATTGCATACTGTCTCCATTGACATCTTTTTAACGTACATGCGCAAAATATTGAACTAAAGACTAAAAGTGATTTTGTTATTTTAATTAATTTAATGGCTTAATAAATTAAATTTATTTGAATAAACTTGCGCCAGTGGGAGTTTAACAACGAGTGTGACTAAAAGTATATTATTATATGATATTGTTCTTAGTATAATGGTCGTGTGTGAGGGTGTTCCAAAGTATATTTAGATGCCTCTATATAAAAATACATTAATTATATCATTTTAAATTGTACCTTCAACTTTGATCAGATGATACCAAAAAATCGCGAGCGAAAGATGATTACGACACAAATGTTTATACCTTGAGGAATTGTATCGCGGGGCGCACATAGTCAAATCTAACGCCCACAAATGAATTTAGCAAACGATCGCGTTCAAAGGTATATTAATAATCTAATGCTGATGTACGTTAATAGCTTTAACATAATTAATTATAAATTTAAGAGATTGTTGCTCATATACTTTCACATAAATCGATAAATGTTGAGCCCCGAATTCCCAATCATCGAAAATGTGGGTTGGCGTTCAAAATTCTTAAAATCCATTAGTCAAAACCACAAATCGCTAATAAGCCCCCGCACATTTTTATAATATCGACCATATATGGTGATATGGATGCGACACATCGCATCAATTCGTCATATCGATACGCACGCGTCTTCTTCTTATTATGATTCACTGCTGCGTAATTATATATGCACGATACCCTTCATCCAATCATTTACATGTAAATGGTCAATTTATTAAAATGTTTTTCAGTTTTTATCTTATCCTGCCCACCGCTTAAATTTACGAGTATCGAAATGACCATGCTCTATCATAACGAAATGATTGAATGCCGAGAGGAAATCATAAGAAAACTATGCATACACGCGAATGAATTGCTATTGTCCGATGTATTGCGGATACTTTGCTTGTGTGTATAGGTAGTATATGTATGTATGCAAATCAATTTATGGTGATGCACAGTTTGATTGAAGATTTTTTGAATTAAAAATTCAATCGATGACTTTGAAAATATTTAAAATTTATACGTTTTGGAGTATACGATGATGATTTATGTGATACATGAAAGGGTGAATGAAATTTATATTAGGTCTTGGTGGATTTTTGGTAATTTCTTGTTAATCTAGCCAATGGACATAGTTTGTAACTTTGCTGCAGTAAAACAATGGCAATCGCATTAAAAACTGCTTTCCACAACAAATTAAACTTTAATTACTCCTTCAATAAGCAAACTCATGAGACAACACTCTTAACAACTATGCCACTGTCATAACAACAAGGTTCGATAGGTCTATGATGTAGGTGTGGACAAGTAGCCGGAAGAGTAAATAGCGTTGTTGTTCACAACTGATGGCTTTTGTTGAATACTGCGGCTTATTGATTGATAACTCTTTGCATTACGGCGAGCTGCATCTCTCTGTACAGTATTACTTCTGCCTGATTGATTTCGTCAACAGTCAGCATGACTGCGTTGGTTTAACGTGGCCTAAGCACACGATGAACATATACGAAACGATGCAAAGAATTTTCTTATAACTTGAAATTTTGTGAAGAGATAACTCAGAGTCTCGTTACCTCTGTTATTGTTTACTGTTTCCTCTGTAGCATGAATTGCTACTTTGCCAGATATCTTGGATGTCTCTTTGGATGTCTCTATGTTTGAATACATCAATTCCTATACCACGGCTGGCCAATCTCGCTCTGGTTGGATTAGGAAGGCCAGTTCATCATAATGGATGATTCTTCAACTCCAATAGAGATATATCACGACTCGCTCAATCTGCTGGGTTGAATTTCAAAACGGTCGAACACTCGAATAGCTTCAGAAAGGATCGACCGGTTGGTATGTACTTTTTTGCCTTGAAGATGGGTCGCAAATAGCGAAACTCGTATTGAATTGGATCCCACTGGATTCCAAGGATTTTGATCATTTTGAAAAATAGCCAACAAGTGGATTGAACGGATAGGCCTACCTTCGATTTGATTAAGCAACAAGAAGCGGCTGTATGATAATTGTTTGGAAGTTTGGTTTGGATAGGATTTGAATGGCAATCGCGTAGTAAACTGTCAATCTTCAGACCTCGTCGTGGTTTCCTTGTAGTGTTTAAAGCAAACTTCTTCTTCTGTGGTCAATAACTTTTGCTTAGAGTCCTCAACGTTCTCTATCTCAAAACTGGCACAACGAGAGTTGTCTATATCGACGAGAGTGCAGAGTGTTTTAGTCTCTTGGAGTTTGTTGGCTGCACTTCCTCCAACTATCCACCCAAACCTTGTATTTTGCGAAATCAAGTTGTGTTTGAGAGATTTGAGTCGACCGTCTTCCAAAATATCAAAAAAGTATGTCGGCCAAAATAACTATACGGTATTTTTGGAACCGCAAAATGCTTGAATATAAAGTTGATTGTTTTGTAGAACCATCAAATACAATAAGAAGTTTCGTTGTAAGACTATCCTTTTTAATAACCCTTTGGTGTGGCAAAAATAAACCGTCTTCAAAAGTTTGTGAAGTTTCTATCAGCATGACTGCAAGAGTCTAATATCCCTTCATAAAATTCTTGTATTACAAAGCATGATACTCATCAAAAACGGTGAATTTTCGGCCAAAAAATCTGTCAATTTTCGGCCACAAAAAAAATATTTTCAAAATCCAGAAACTGCATGATGGTTAGCCTAACAAAACTGTCAATTTTCTGCTACAAAATCGAAAATTTACAAAAATCAAGAAAATGCATGATGGTGTTAGCCCTTCAAAACTGTCAATTTTCGGCCACAAAATCGAAAAGTTCCAAAATCCAGAAAATGCATGATGAGCTCATCAAAACTGTCAATAATCCGCCACAAAATCGAAAATTTACAAAAATCAAGAAAATGCATGATGGTTAGCCCATCAAAACTGTCAATTTTCTGCCACAAAATCGAAAATTTTCAAAATCCTGACAATGCATCAAAACTGTCAATTTTCTGACACAAAAACGAAAATTTTCAAAACCCAGACAATGTATCAAAACTGTCCATTTTCGGCCAAAAAATCGGAAATTTCCAAAATTCAGAAAATGCATGATGGTTAGCCGCTCAAAACTGTCAATATTTTGCCACAAAATCGAAAAGTTCCAAAGTCCAGAAAATGCATGATGAGCTCATCAAAACTGTCAATAATCTGCCACAAAATGAAAATTTACAAAAATCAAGAAAATGCATGATGGTTAGCCCAACAAAACTGTCAATTTTCGGTCACAAAATCGAAAAGTTCCAAAATCCAGAAAATGCATGATGCGCTCATCAAAACTGTCAATAATCTGCCACAAAATCGAAAATTTACAAAAATCAAGAAAATGCATGATGGTTAGCCCAACAAAACTGTCAATTTTTTGTCACAAAATCGAAAATTTTCAAAATCCTGACAATGCATCAAAACTGTCAATTTTCTGCCACAAAATCGAAAAGTTCCAAAATCCAGAAAATGCATGATGCGCTCATCAAAACTGTCAATAATCTGCCACAAAATCGAAAATTTACAAAAATCAAGAAAATGTTTGATGGTGTATAAAGTGCTTTATCTGGGCAGTCGAGTTTCCACGCCGTACAATGCGCTGGTAATCGCTGTCTCGGGCGTTAACTCTTATTTCGCGATACATTCGCTCTATGTATGCCGTGAACGCTACTGAATGAAGACGAAATCGCAAGAGAATACTGACCAAGTAGGGTTGCACCATTGCTCCCACTAGCACTTGGAGTTCAGCGAGACGCGGATGATGATATAGTGGCTGAACCATCGACCCACTCTGACCTTTGTGCTTGCATTAATTGGCTTGACTCCTAGATGGTGAGGTTAGTAACAGCTGAAAAGTCAAGTAGGTTGGGTTTTTATTACTGCCATATGTCCGAGCTGCTCATATTCTTCCATGAACGATTTGTACGCAATTCGAAGATCAGCTTGACGTTGTAGTTTTGATTCGATAGCTTTAAACCTTGATGTGGCCTGTTGAATTGAACTCCCTAGTTGTTTGGCGTCCTTCGTAAATAAGTCTTACAACCAACTAACCATTTGTATCTCACACTTCGAGTCACCTCCCATAACTTACGTAACTTTTGGTCGATATTGAACTCTATTTGTAACAGAATATGTCGCGTATATAGAAGTCCCTTCAACTAGTGGAACTTGTGGACGTTCGTAATGATGAGTTATTAAACACGGATGAAGAAAACAAGTCCTTGAACGAAGGGAATTCATTATATTTGCCAGTAAAAATTCTTGGCAGTTTTATTTCCTCCTTTGGAATAGCAGAGAAGCTTTATTCTCTCATCGAGTCAAGCGTTTCCTGTTGATGTATTATGAAAGATCGCATAGTTGTGTCTAGCTGCACTGGAACCACGGTGACCTGATATAACTGGTCCCAGACCATATCAATATCAGACATATTTGGCAAGAGTTCCCCTATGCGCCACCTGAGAAGTAGTTTAATGGGAGAACTAGCACAACACCACATAGCCAAATACTGTTAATAGAAGCCAGTAAATTTGTTACTGAGAGTTTAATGAACTGTAGATATATTATTTGAGGTATCCATAACGATATTTTGTCTGGATATATTTTTGAAAGTTTGCACAGTATTCTCTTGCGAAAATTGAAAGTAAATTGGCATTCGTGCAAACCGATAAACAACTAAATTAACCCCAATTAGTAAATACAGAACTCAATTAATCGCACGCCATTCATCATTCCGCACGGTAAACAAATCAAAAAACAACCAAAACGTATGAACTTAGATAAATCTTAAAAAATGCAGATTATATGAACATCCGTTTAAAATAGTTTAACTTAATTAAAAAAAGATCTACCGGCCTCGCAAACCGTGAAATTTTTTCATAATATTTCGTAACCCGACCGCACCGGTATAATATTCGTAATAAATATTAAAGATGTTCCCAAAGACAAAAAAAATTATTATAATATTCTATTTCATAATCGCACACTATTAAAAAAAAACAGAATAATTTGCAAAACTATTTGTTACACAGACCACCGTTAAAATCTCCCACATGCACGATTGAATGACTTACCAAAAAAATTAAAATAAACGAATAATTGTATTAGTTAGAGGAGGTACTTTTTTTTTTTGGTGAATTGCAAAAGTTTTTTAACCTTAGAAGAATTTTTGTTTATTTTTGAAGTTCTAAGACTCCCACTAATGTGTTAAGTACCGTTATAAATACATCAAATACCTAATATGTCAAATCAAATGTATGTCAATCAATCAGTTTTAATGGGGGTGTCCTAAAATATACGCAAGAATTAGTTTTGATAGAAAACACTGGTTGTGTATATGGAACAATATCATATCGGATAAATGGGCTCGGTGGCAATGATCTGGCCAATTCTAATCACCAAACCCGGAAATTACACAACCACGACATTACTCGAACAGTCATTGTATTGTTATTGCATAACAAGCCGCATTTTTAAAGAAGAATGATCCGAATTGTGAATGCATTTGTTTCTCAACAATCACATCTAGATATACTGAACCCCAACTGCGATAGCTTTTGATATTTAACCAAGTCATAGAGATAAAAATAAGCCTTATCGGCCAAAACTTTATAAAATGCTAATGAATGATCAGCTGTTGGTGGGTCTAAAGAAGTAAAGGATTATAAGACTATTCTATTTAGTTCCACTGCAGTGCGGAATCGAACGTTGATGCCATCAATGAAAGGCAAGGATGTACACCAAATACCAGTTCACTGGATAGGAAATAGAAAACCTTGGTTGAGAATTGATATTTTTAAAGATAGTTTTGCCAGAAGTTAAACGTGGCAAGGACCATCACATAAACCATCATAAAATACCCATGCATTTTTGCTTTTAAACTCTAGATATTGAATTTATACAGCACACAGGATCCCTTAAGGCTATTAGAGTGTACGGCCCAGGATAAACCAGAAACTCTCGAAATGCCGGGCACCAATGTACAACCGTGTTTACATATAACAAAACCGAAGGATTGGATAAGAATGTAAGTTTTGACAGGCTTGACCCGGTAACTGACACTTCAGCGATCCCCCTATCTGAAACCACCGTTTTGGGGTATTCATTCGCCCCAACTCTTTTATTGCCTTTATCGCTTCCCTAGTACCTGTTGACCTCGCCGGAAATAATCTTACATAATTCATAAGCGCATCTACCACGAACAGTATATGCTGATACCCTTTTCTAGTCTATAAATACAACCTTTTTTTATGCCCCAATTTCTCATTGAATATCACTTTCTAAAGTACCCTACTAATCCTACAAACCTCTATCCGTCTCTAACATCTTTTGTTCTTGGATATTTCTTCTCCGCTTTAAAGTGTAGTTCCTTTTCCGGATCAATACTCTCCCTATTACTTTATATCATAAAAAATGAACTTGTGTCTGCATCAAACTACAATTCTTTAACTTAAATTTCATTTTAGTATCTGCCAACACGCTCAAAAGTTTATTCAATACTACCTTATGCTCCTCTATTGCCTTTGTCGCTACTGCTATGTCATCCATAAAACACGTTACTTCTTCACTATCTGCGAAATCTGCTAATATCCATGCATCTGATAAAAGCAGCCGGTGCATAAGTAAATTCAAAAGATAGCTTGTTATATACGAACAGTTCTTGTGGCGTCATAAAAGAAGTATATTTCTTCGAGGTGCCCATTATTTTCTCTTTTAATTCAATTTGCCCCATCCCATTACTGTCTGAACCTGTCAAAATATAAGATTATTCGCCATTGTTACATCTGGCACCATCAATAAATCAGCCTGGTATATATTTCCTTCAATAAATAATCTAGCTTCTGCTAGGCCTTTTATCTTAAGCTTAGACTCATTTATTCCCCTAAGTTCCCGTTTATTTTTCCATTTTCCCAATATATTTCCCTTACCTAATTTGTTGGTTTCTGTGGTATCCTAGCCTCTAATCTGTCCCTCTCCCTATCTACCAATTAAATCGATAATTTTTCGTATTCTTACTATTCTTTCTAAAGCTAGCTCTAAATTTTGTATGCAATCGCGTAACGCCGGGCTTGCGCTTCGTTGCTGTCCGTTATATTCAGTTAATATTTCAATCTGCATCGCTTCTTTTGTTTCGATTACCTCCTTTGATTTGCTTCTCTTAATTTGTTTCACCTTATCCATGTTTTTCCTTTTTCTTTCATTTGTTTCTGAATACTTTTTTTTATAACTTCCTCGTCCTTTTCACAACGTTGTCCCTACTAGCACGTGCGGTTCGTATTGCCCGATAAACGTTCCCTACATACCGTTACCTACTTAAGGTCCAGTGAGAATGGAGAAGATAGAGGACTAATACCTCGAAAAAAGGTAGAAATCCTATATCTGGACTGCCTAACGACAGAGGGCGAGGTCAAATTGACACTCCAACGTGACATTGGGGATGAAACATGTCGGAGTCACCCTGCATTTACGGAGAAAGAATTGGTAAAGGCTGTGGCATCTGAGTTGTAATTAACCATGTCTGTAACTAACTCGCCGTCTCTGAACATACTCGCAAGTCTTGCGAGTAGGCGATTTCAGTAACAACATCGCTTAGTAGACTGTTGGCTAACGTGGGTGGTCCTCACTCTTGAAGACGAAGACTCCTCATGTAAATTGTACACTCAATCTAGTCTAGAGCTCAACATGAGGTTTGGCATTGAATCGAACGTGGCCACGAGGAAATTGATTTTCTCCGGTGCCCGTTCTTGACAGGTCTCTTTCGCAGGCTATCTAAACAGAATGGGCAAATTGACGTCTCCTCATTGCCGATATTGTGGAGTAAAGAACAGGATTTATTCTGGTATTGAAGAACAGGACATATACGACACCTTTTTTCGGCGTAATAGGCCGAAAAAAGGACTGACGAGGAAAGGACTTATTTCTGCAGTGGGTCAGATCCAAAAAAGTTTCGATCCAAAAAGGCGTTGCCTGTGCTTGCACGCCATGTTGACACTATATTGTGGTGGAAAAGGGGAGATAGGTGTCTAGAAGATCCATATTTCCGAATCTGGTATCATAGTTAAGAGGCCTCATATTATGACCAGTACCACAGACCAGACTGAAGTAATGCGCAAGTGGCTCCAGTCTGGAATCTCCATGGGGCTGTAGGTTCTTTTTATTGAATATATAATTATCTGGCATCAATCGGAGTACATCTAACATCTAATCAAAATAACTAATCGTCTAATAAAAAATGGACTTCCTGGCTAAGCGAAAAATTCAACTGACACCAAAAAAAAACTAACGATCAAAATATTTATGCTGATCAATCTAAAAATGGTTTAAATCAAGTTTAGCAACTTTTTTTGTATGCGCTATGTTCGAGAACAGAATCTTTTCAATTCCTTATGGATCACAAAAATGTTTTGTAAACAAAAAAATTTAATCATAATATCTTAACTAATTGATCTTAAGCATGTTTTGTGTGTTTATAATTTGTAGATGGAAGATCCATTCACTTTTGCATAATCCAAGTTCATGAACGGTATACAAAAATTTACTAATATATTAGGTAGGTGCGTAAGTTGTGGCGATTTGTGGTCTGTTCAGCAAATTTTTCAGCAAATTTATATTAAATCTAGAAGGCTGGTAAATATATTTTGCAAAAAAATCAAAAACATAAAAAAAATTTGACATTCCGGTAAATACTTTTATAAAATACCGTCGTGTTAGTATAGTCCATATATACGAAACATGAAACCGGTACCGGGACGTGTAAATTGTTTAGCCAAAGATATTGCAAAAATTATAAAACCTCGAAAACACGAAAAATTAGTTCTTGGATCGGACGAAAATTGGAAAATACCCGAAACTGAAACACAAACACGCTTTAAAATATGTGAAATACGTCCGGGATTTGTAACGCGAAAACAGCTGTTCGAAGATAAAGTGCACGCCGAGATAGCAAACAAATATTTTAATTGTAAAAATCGGGTGGATAAAACATTTCACGATGACACCGAATATAAATTTAGTTTTGGCCAAATTGTTATTGAGAAAAAAGTACCGAAGGCAATGATGGCCCCTAGTGATTTTCCAATCGATGATACGGAAGCGATAACCTATTGGAATCCAAGTGGGGTGAAACCAACACCGTTTAAAAGGCGTCGCTTTGTAACTGATACTTTAAAATATGATGTACAATTTGGATAGATGTTGTATGGGCTTCAAAAATAAATGATTTTATAAGTTAATATGAATTACCGCTTTACTCAACAACTCTTGTCTGCTACTATTTTTACACTGCTAATTGAGTATAATGAGTTGCTCTAATTTGCTCAATATTTCCTACCACTAAAACATTCAAGTTTTAGTGGTTGTTTTATTTAAAAATCTAATAGTTTTGTGTTTTCGATTCCCTTCCATTTTCTCCACACAAGACACCGGCAGCGACTCGACACTACTGCATCAACAATCATAGCCGCAGCAACAATAACTGGAAATAACTAAGTGTCAATTTCAATTTGAAAGACCCTTATATCAATTTAAGCCATAACTTTCAAATTACGTAACGCACCTCATACTATGTGGTGCGTTTTGCATTTGGTAATACCTCTCAAACACTCAAGCTTTCGTGATCTTCTGATCACAGTGTAGACATTTAGAAGCCGACTTGCTCAGGAAGATCAGTCTGACTATCAATGTTGAGAAGTAACTTCCTTTTGAATTAAAGCCACTATCTTAGATACATTATTGGTGTTGGAGTACTGAAGCTAGATCCATCCAAGGTGCCTGCTATCACCTCATGACGTTCTAATATCATTCAACAAATCAGGAAATTCGTGAAAATATCAAGCTGGCATCGAAGATTTATTTATAGGTTCGCAGGGCTGACAACACCACTGACTCAATAATCTTTTGAAAAGTTGAAGGATTCCTTTTCCTTTGCTCCCATATTTCGTTCAATATGAACAGCTAATTAATATTTTATTAAAATTTAAAACCATTCTAGACCAAAATATATAGGATCCATTGAGTTGCTCAAATTTGCTCAATATGTTTTACTACATATTATACTAGTTTTGTATACCTTAACTTGGTTGGACATAGATTTAACCCTTATCCAGTTAAAAATAAGAAATATCCCAAACTTTTAAGATGAATATGTTTATATTTGTAGGTAGCTAACCGTTTTTTGGGCGTAAGACTATTCTTTTATACTCTAAATATATTTCAAAACTTTTATAATGTTTCAGAGCATTAAAATATTTTATTGAAGTGAAAAAAAGGTTTATCAATATTTAAATTTTTAAAAAGTTGATCAAATTTGCTCAATATTTTTTATTAATTATATTTGCCAAAACCTCGTTGAATATTTTTATAATTATAAAAAAGTTAAAAATAACTTATATCTAACATTTTGTAAAATGAACTTGATTTAAATGTAAAATACATTAGTTTAGATAGCAGTATTTTAACACTCACATATATTTGCTCACATGGAAGCAAGTATACCCAACGACAAAGGCTTATTATACAACATTTTGGATCACGATGCTAGAATTGAGATTGGTTACATTAAATTAAATCAACAATCAGACCAAATTATGTCAAGTTTGCCATTCAGGCTTCTGATATCTGTTTGCCAATTTTTGCTTCAGTTTTTATTTTAAACCGATTAATCGATATACTATCGGTTATTAATCGGTATCTTTCCTGATCACTGGAAAATTTGTTCGTATTCATCCAATCTTCAAGGAAAAAAGTTTTGATTGTCATTTTATTCCCATTTACTGGTGGCGTACCTGCCTCTCCGATTGCTGGCAATCAGTTAGAATCTTGGACTCACCCATCTGGTGTGCCCCACGGATGCTGCATTCGTTCATTATTATTTTCATTATTTGTTAATGATGTAGACAATTGCTATCATTCTGCCCTCCGTATAGATGACATGAATGTTTTTGTCAGAGTTTCCAGTATGGCTGACTTCGCAAAGTTACAAGAGAACTTAATTTGATTTTTCAAATGGTCAATTAAAAATAGATTGGCCTTAAACGTGAAAAATTCGAAGATTCTTTCTTTTTATCATAATTGTTCGACTATTTTTCATCAATATTAACTAAACAACGAATACGTTGATCAAGTCGTGTTGGTTTCTGGTATTAGTGTTATCTTTGCATTCGGACCCTCATTTAATGACACGAATTCCAGAGTGGTGATAATCTGAACGCACTATACGAAAGGTTTTGAATCCTTTGGTTCTCACTCCATCCAGATGAATCTAGAGAATTGTAAAAAGCCAACAAATTATTGGTTTTAATGTAAAATGCTACTTTGCTATCGATCAACTCAATTAAACACGAAGAGGAACGCAACGACCAAACATTCTAGATTAAAATATATCGGAAATATTGGGTTGCTCAAATTTGCTCAATATTTTTTTACCGTGTATTCTACAAATTTTATAAGTCAAAATGGCATTTACCATGATTTTATCCTAATAAACTCAAAACTAAATGATAAGCGACATTATTATTTGTACTTGAATGTAAAATTCTACTTCAAAATTGATTGAAAATATGTTAAGTGGTAGCCGAATAAAAATATACCAAACCAAAAAAATTTACCGCTGTTATACTTCTCATAAAACAATCGTGAACGATAGATAATACAATGCTGTAAATTGAAATTACGCTGAATCATTTCGACAACCATGACCAAAATTTATAAAGTAAATTAAAAGATGACGAATATTGCGCAAGATTAAAGAATTTAGAAATTTTTATTATGATACATAAGACTTTTATATAGATATATTGTACATATAACTATAATAGTTCTTGTATCAAGCCAACTGTGTGGTATGCACGATATTCAGTGTCATTAATCACTTTCGCGTGTTTTATGTACGTTTACATTTTTTGGCGCCATTATATAAAATTGAAATTTTTAGCGACCTTTTTTTTTAAACATTACTAAAACACTATTATCGCCAATTTTTTTGTTTTTTTGTTTTTTGTATGGATAAATAATTGTGTAAGTTGTATTCACAATAGCAATTAAGAATGGTAAATTGTATACAGTAGACAAGAGTATAATGGCAAATTGATTTTTAAGCAACCGTGCGAACTGTTTTATATTCTTTCTATACCTAATTAATCTAATTGGTAAAAGACTTTTGTTTTATATAGTTATCCGTAGATATTAAGGTAGAGGTGGCGATATGTATAAGTATATTTGAATGAACGGCGTTTAGAAAGCATATCGGACTAAGAGGATATAACAGTTCGGAAGTAAAATATAACACTAGGTAATGAATTCGTTATTGTGTAAAAATAATTTTGAATTTCTTAATCAAAATACCAATATACGAGTACACAATAGCCGCAAGGACAATTCTTATTCGGTGTGGTAAATTGAAAGCAATTTCTAAAAAAAAAAAAAATTAAAATACGCGAGTTTACAATCGATATCAACAATCAAATCACCTTGAATGCCATAGTTTAGAATTTATCATCTACACAAATTTTTAAGATACAAACATTGTACATAAATATAATTTGTTTACACAGCTTGTACCATCCTTCTATCTACTGTTAGATTATCACTCATCTTAAACGGATAGATTATTGGGTTGGTGCATAATTACATTCGTATTTTATGTGTCTGACTCTTTTTTAAAATTCGAAAGACTGTGTGTGGCACTATGTTAGATTCAGATTCAGATTTACAATATGAAGAGAGCTACTTTAAAGCTGTTACTGGTCTCAACACATGGAACCGGTTCAAATTACCTAATTACATAGCATGCACAACACATGATAATTCGATGAATATAACGCAAACTGGAGGCGGATATGACCAGGTAAATCTGCAAGAATCAATATTCAGATGAATATTCAATACCGAAATTTCAGTACCTGAAGAATCTGTTACGTATGGTGGACCAGCAATTTTATTGCGCCAATTACTTGGAATATCTGGACCTTAAAATATTAAGCAAATAAATTTTAATTTATCTGGACCTTAAAATATTAAGCAAATAATAAAAGAATCATAGACACTTCAGACGAAGTCATACGAGGAATTCATACTAAATTCCTCAAGTTCCTAACAAAGCACATTGGCACACTAGAATCTCTCACGATTCCCCAAAGATGGTACAGTCCTAGAACAACGTATCAAGCCAAGTTGTAACGAATAGGACAAATTTTAATCGTTGGTTCTTTACAATTCAATTCATCTCGCACTATCCTGCCTACAGCAATCATTAAAATTCTTGACCAATTCGATAACATCAATTGATACATAGCCATTCTAGACACAGGATCACAGGTGAGTTTCATCACCGAAGCATGCTCACAACGATTAAATCTAACAAGACGAAACGCGTCTCAATCTGCGGCTTAGGTGACACCAAAGTGGGACTTACAAAAGGAATTGTCACCATAGCACAATCAAGAGAACCTCAATATGGAAAATTTCAACGGAATCAAGCTTGCTGATTCCAATTTTCACTGGGAACTATTCTGTGAGATAGAGTCTGTATCACCTAACAACAACTTGCTGTTACCAGAAGTGCAACTGAGTGAACGAAAATTCATAGAAACAATGTAACAATCAAAAGACGGTCGATTTAAAGTAAGTTTACCGTTTTTCGTTTTAAGTTTACCGTTAAAGATCGCCAGATTGCCTAGGAGACTTAAAAATCAACGATATTTAAAGGCCCTGCAGCATGGAACGTCGATTCATCCGTGAACTCGAACTCATGAAACTCTAACACAGGTTCATATCTGAATATATATGTATATATATATATATATATATATATATATATATATATATATATATATATATATATATATATATATATATATATATATATATATATATATATATATATATATATATATATATATATATATATTGAACTCAATCACATGCAGGAGATCCCATCGAAATAAATATGAGTCACGCTTTTATATGCCACATCATGACGTGCGGTAATATTCCGGTATAAGTATAGCACAAAATTTAGAGTGGTCTTCGATGGCTCGGACATGTTCTGGAGATGCACTAAACGATTGTCTTACATAGTTAGTGCCAAAACTCAATTAAATCTTTTACCAAGATGTTTACCAAGAGAACAATATTGTACCAAGGTTAGCTCCCATCGTCGTCTTAGCAAAAATCATCATTTAACAACTGTAAGCAGCTAACATAGAATTACAAAGGATTTATGGAGAATTGGAAAATGTCAACCAAATTCGTATTTTACGATTAATATTTTCCACTTCCAATACATCCAACATCCAAATACACGGCTTCTGTGATGCCAGTCAATAGACCTACGCAGCGGCAGTCTTTTTTAATCATAAGAAAAACGAACGTTGCTTTAATCAAGCAAGCAACCGAGCCACAACTGGAGCTATTGGGAGCTATATCCAACATTAGAGACATGTTCCATCGCGTGAAAATTCAGCTGATGGTACATCGCGAGGTATGTTGCTAACTGAACTCAAATCGCATAAATTATGGTGGTATGGACCAAATTGGATTATCAAGCCAGCTGACTGTTGGTCGGTTCAGTAATTTGAGTACGGATACAAAGACAAAAAAATCTACAATTTGTTTACCTTTACAAGCACTCTTCAACACACAAATGAATGGTTTGAAGATTTACTATCACGATATTCATCCTTCGAAAGGCTTAAAAGAATTTTGTCGCTCATTTATCGGTATATCAATAATTTTAGATAGGTCAAATGAACCCAGACTGAGTGGAATCCGTCTAACCAGGATGGAAGTAATCAATGCAGTCAATAAAATTTACAAATCTGAACAACTTAAAAACTATTCAAGTGGATCGATTCACTGAAGGCGAGGGGCCACATTGAAAAAAAATACAATAATAATACCACCAAAAATAATTTTACAGAAAATGTGGCTCGTAGTGGGCTTAATGTGGGGTGAAACAGTCCCTAAAGTTATAGCTCAACAGTGGTTAAAGATCAAAGTAAAATTAAAGCAAATTAAAATGTTGAGGTTCACGGATTCAGTGATGCTTCATCAGCCTTATATCACCCAACACTTTAAGTCGCGCCGACAAAATCAAAAGTAACACTACCGAAGCCGGAATTAAACGGCACACACTAAACATGCTGCTGATAGGCCCTACCGTCAACCAATCCTCACTTTGCAGCTGGTATTGACAATATGTATCGGCAAATTTTGTAATATGAATCAGACCAGCCATACCAGTTAATCCTTTCGTGACATGATGAAAATAATATATGTACATTTCAACTTACTACGGTTATATACGGGACAATACCGGCTCCTTTCAACGCTACAAATACAGTGAATGAATTAGCCGTTTCTTCGCATTTTTATCCACAGGCCGCCAAAATCATACAAGAAGATGTCTACCTGGATGATGTTCTTACCGGTGTTTACACCAAGTTGGTTACACTCAAAAGAGATATTTGCGCTATTCTACTTTTTTCTTTTGAATCATTCAAAAGAGTTTCGATTTGTGACCCACTTTCCAATCAGAATGATTCACACGAAATGATCGATCTTTTCGAAGGCAATTTTAATATTAGGCCAGTTTGGATGGCTTTCTCCGCTTTTAATCAAATTAAAAATTATCTTGCAACACTTGTGGAATAGCAATTTGGATTGGGAACCTATCAGATGAGATTCCTAATGGATAGCTGAGACTACGATATGAAATTGAAAATCCGCTCAATTAAGTTGGACAGATGGTTGGGAAGTTCACTAACCGGAGACGAAGAAGTTGAATAACATGGATTCAGCGATGCGAGTGAAGTAGCCTACACAGCAGTAGCTTTTCTATGTATAGAAATCGGATTTCTACGTAGAAATCCACAATGGCTAGCAATATAGCAACTCCCCATAAAACCGAGCCCAAAACACAAATAGCAAAGACAACCTGACATTGAACTATATCTTCTCGAAATGATCAAGGTACAAGAAAATTTTTCGCAATATTTCATATATTCGTTGTGCTTGAAGTCCAGTCAAGGCATAATATAAATACACATAGTACTACGATGGTATGTTAGCCCAGCGACGTGCTAGATGTCGCTACTAGATGTCGTTTTAAAATAATCAAAATACTTTTAAGTGTCTAATCGCCTAAATGTCATATATATATTTATTCTAAATGTTTCCGATATTCTATTAACCCGACATCTGGCACATCGATGGATAAACTGTTTTTTCTTATGATGGTAGTACTATATTTATCTATATTATGGTCAAGGTCAATATACCCACGTGTATTAATCAGACGGAAGCAGTATTGTGCCGAGAGATATAGCGCAGAGAGTTTTCGCAAGAGTGAGTTTTCGACAATTAATTGGGTCACTAACTGTTATCCAATTCGCCAACACGAATGATTTCTCGATGGATGCTTCTTGCTTCTTGATCATAACTATCCGGCTCGAAGGACAAAAAAATGTCAAAAAAATTAAGCCAAAAGATTTTCAATTTTAAAGAGCTAAAACTTTTACTCGTACCTGTATGCCAGGTAGAATGCAATTAACATGTTGGAAATGTAATTATCTGCGCGATTAGATATTTCACAGTTCTGTATCTATCAAACCTTTTCGACATTATATAAGATTGTTCTTGTATTACATGATCGAGTTTTAACATTTTTTTGCATAATCACACACAATTAACAACAATCGCGTCGAAATGTAACATTATACCGCGGTGTTTATTTATATATATATATACATATACACGATTTGATTTAATTGACTTAAGTCAATAATCACACAACGATCGAATTTCGACGATCGACTCTAACACTTTAACCATTTTTCGATTTTTAGAAAATTTAAATCAAGTCAAAGAGAGATAATTATTGTAACGCTTTGGACTTTTTAATTTTAAATTTTTTATTTTTTTGTTTTGATTTGTTTGACTTTTTCGATTCGAGATCGATTGTTGGATACAGAGTTCTTTTCCGTATATACACAATCAACTGCTATCATTTTGGTGTTACATAATTTAAACGATTTTTTATACGTGTGAGTATTTAGTAACTTTCGCGAATTAACACCATGTTGGTTTAGTTTTTGGTTTATTGATTTGGTCAAACGGCTTTAGTTATGTTATAGGTCGCTCAGCGTCTAATTTAGTTATAATTTTGCAGTACTCCCGTTCTCCATAATCTTACTTGTTTTTATGTGCGAGAACTTATTTTAGTCACGTGTTTTATGTGAAGACCGCATGTGTACATGCATGTAACAATATTTAAATGAGACCGCGTTTATACCTCGATTAAATTAACATTCCAACATCGCCTCTTAATTTAATAAAAGTATATGAAAATCGAGCAATTGGCACAGTAGTTAAAGCTGTGGTGTTTGGGGCGGGAAGTGCCGGGTTCGAATCCCAAAAGGGATTTTTCATCACCTGATTACGATCAGTGATGAAGAAGAACACAACTATGACCCATGTTGGAGTGCAGAATCCATGGGCCGAACCATATTCCATGTCAGTACAGACATATAAACATTGATCTGATTGGCAGCACTTGAATCCAATTCGAATCATGAAATTATTGAACTTCTCGTTTCATGCACGCGATGCTTGTTTCAGTCCACAAAGTGCTTTGTTGCACACTTTGTCACCTTGTCCAACCCCTCTGGAAGTCGCATATAAATGTCTTCGTTCAAATCACCGTTCAAAAATGCGCACTTAACGTCCATCTGATGAATGTGCATATAATAACGATTGGCAATTGACAGCAAAATTTTCAATGTAACTAATTTTGCCACTGGTGCATATGTTTCATCATAATCGAATCCTAGCTTTTGAATAAAAGCACGTGCTACCAATCTTGCTTTGTACTTATCAGTTGAACCATCAGCTTTTCTTTTCAACTTAAAGACCCATTCGTTTGTAATGGCACTTCTACCTTTTGGTAAATCGCAAACAGGCTAAGTTTTGTTGTCAATTAAAGACTGATATTCACTATCGATCGCCTTTTTCCATTCTGACCAATAAATTCGACGTTTTGCTCAAGATATCGATGATGGATCATCTTCAATAAACTGTTCAGTCGATAAAGCAAGATTTTCGCATCCTCTTGAAATTCTCCAGCAATCAATGCATTATGAAAAGCTTCACTCATAGTTGCCCATTCACCATATCGATTAGGTGCTCACCGACTTCGTACACTTTTTCGTGGAATTGCCCTGTCGTTGTTACCAATGCAATTGTTACTGTTGAACTTGCACTGTTGATATTTTCTTGGTCGTCACCGAGGTCATCCAAATTTACATCGCGGAACTGATGCATGCCGTTATCAGCACAATCCATATTGATGCTGTGGATTTCTCGATTTTCATTGCCATCTGACTGCATATCATCACTTTTATCGAATGACTGGTCACTTGTATCATTCATACCGCGATCACCCGAACTGTCATCATTAACCGCCTCTGAATCGATTATCTTAATCAATTTTTCTCGATTTAAAACCGATGACTCGTTAAAAGTTACACTTCTGCCCATTATTTGCTGTTGCTGTTCTATATCCCATAGACGATGAACCTATATGATGAACCATATCCGAGCATGATACATTTCGATGATTTTTGCTATAATTTGGTACGATTATTCGATGGAATATGATTGTAACATTCACAACCAAAAATACGAAGATGTGACAAATTCGGTTGCTGATCAAACCAAATTGCAGCCGGGGTTTTAAATAATTTGCAGTGATGATAGCCTAGTTCCAAAACTTTCCATCCAGTTCACTTGTCAATGCTTTTTCTTGACTTTTCTTCAAGTGTTCGATTCAATCGCACGGAAATAGAATTCATTTCTGGATTATACGGAACAGTTAATGACATTTGGATACCTTTTTCATTGCAGTAGCTCTTAAATGCTTCTGATGTGTATTCACTACCATTGTAAGCACTGAGTTTGACAACCTTTTTACCATGAAGTGCTTCTGCCATTGCCACAAAAAGTTTAAACTTTTCCAACACTTAACGTTTCCGTTGAATGCAATAAAGACTAGATGCTCTCGAAAAATCGTCTATAAATGTCATAAAATATCTGGAACCATCATATGCAGTCGTTTGCATCGGACCACATACGTCACTGTGAATCAACTCTAAAACGCGTGATGATCGAACATTTTTATTTTTCGGAAATGATGAACGTGTTTGTTAAATGCTGCCGACTCACCAACACAAGATTCCAAATCTACAAATGCACACATTATCGATACTACTTCTTTTTCTTCGTTTGCTTTGTTAACACTGGCCGAACCATTTTTTTCTTTTTATTAAGAAAACACTGAGACTTTTTATGACCGGGTTTCGAACATTTAAAACAAATGATCTCCTTCGATTTTCCCTTTGACATCATTGCACTAGATTCACCTGATTTACTTGAACAATTTCTATCTGTTCGCTTATTGTACTCATCCATCAAACGCGTTTTGACAAAATCCAAAGTTAACTTGTCAGTGTCGATTGTCTCCAATGCCGTCACCAAGTTATCATAGCTCTTTGGTAATGTGAGTAACAGATGAACAATAATGTCAATCTTTTCCATCTTAGTACCCGCTGTGATTTATCTCTTACATATTCGAGTTGGTTGTCATGAATTGTTTGTACCAACACTGATACGCATTTTTCTCTTCCAATCTAATTTTATCACGTTCTTTTGCTTCCACACCAGCCAAAATTTCATCCAGTCCCTCATTGATGTATTTTCTCAAATCTCTGTCATCAAGTAAAAGTCCTATCCGATATTTCCAATTACCGAAATTTGTCCCATCAAACTGTGTTATTTTGCTGATGCTGTTGGTTGTACTTTCCGCCATATTTTATATTTTATGCAGTATAGGCTCGTTTCGACGACAATAACAAAAACAATTCAATTGACACAAACAAAATTCACCAAACTAATATTTTAATTAATTTCCCTTTACGGCTCTGGGCCCATAACCTCAGAGATTTATGATTTGATTACGTAAATTAGAATTTGTAATTTGTAACAATTGAAATAAAATTCTTAGAATATTGGATTTTTATAATAATGGTTTTTATTGAGATGCTTAAAGGTTAGCATTTCACAGACAAAAAAAGAGAGAAGTTAAAACACGTTTTTACACAGTAAAAAATGTTATATATATATATATATATATATATATATATATATATATATATATATATATATATATATATATATATATATATATATATATATATATATATATATATGTATATATATATATATATATATATATATATACAACGCGCTCTGTCAGAAAATAAATCAACTGAACGAGACCGCGTTTACACCTCGATTAAATTAGTATTCCAACATGATGTTCCAGATGATGTTCGTCAACATTTAGAATACAAATATGACATTTAGGCGATTATTCATATAAACTTATTTTGATTATTTTAAAACGATACCAGTAGCGACATCTAGCACGCCAATGGGTAAACATACCATGGTAGTACTATCCGCACCTTATGTTTAAACTGTGATGATCTGAAAACCGATGATGAAAACCACAATATCAAAGTAGCTATATTTGTGCACAAATCTTCACATTGCCGTACGATGAGCAGGGACGTAGAAAAAAGCGGACTAACAACTGGGACAGTCAATATACGCTCATTTAAAAAATCGAAAATAAAAATGGGAAATGCAAATTTACGACGGTGGCTTAAACAAAATAAGTGTGCCTGATGGATGTTAGGTCAGAGGAAAAAATCACATCAAGATTAGAGCAATACTTCATTCTATATTATTAACGACATCCTCGAGGCTATAATGAAATAATATCGTGAAATGGATGCACAAATACGATAAAATTTCACATCACAATCACATTCAGAGACAGTTTGTTACTGGTACACTATGGCCGAAACCTATAGATAAATATTATGGATAGAAGAGAACCTGGGCACTTCAGATGTATCAAGAAAATATCGGGAAGAACAATCGAAACTCACCTAACGGGGAGATAATGATAATGAAAGTAATCTAACTTAGCGATGAGAATGGCGTGATCGTTTAATCGGACTAGTGACGAAATTACGTAAAGTGACAAATGATGGCGATGATGGCTCGCAAACCGAAGCGAAAAAATCCACAAACAGCTCACAGATGTTAGAGGGCGAATTGGCGATCGTGCTCTAATAATTCATCGATGAAGGGAAACCAGTTAATAAATTTCCAAAACGCTTTTGGATTTGCTGACAAATCATCTTCTATCTACAACATTCTTGCGGGCGTTTCCAACACCAGTATAAAACTCTGATCGATGAAGCCTTTATAAAATGTGAAGCTTACTGCAGCGTTTCTCGATGTCAACCAGCTTCCGGTTGTACCAAGGTTCACGGAAGTACAACCCGGTTCTAACCAACGGAACCCATTCTTTGTTGACTTCGCACTGGCCATGCAGAGCCTTAAAATAAAACATTCTCCTTTGAGAACGCATAGCTATCCTTTGCACAGCATATAAAGGCTGTCTTATATTGGAGATAATCACAGCTCTAGTTGAAGAAATTGTAGATGTCACCAAGAAATATTAGGTCCGAATCGATCAGTCTCTGTTTAAAAATTTCCGCTAAAGATGATTCTTTTTAAATTCTACGGAACATTTCATGATTTCCACAACCATATAACTCAATCCAACGGGAGACTTTAAGGTTTACTTTATGATGACCAGATTTGAGTGTTTATGTTAAATGATAGTATTGCAATCTACTGTACGACAAGGAGATGCTATACCCTTAATACTCTTTAATCTCATGTTAGAATTTCGAAGTAATATGTGATATCTATGTGATTGGACTGATGGGCCATGGCGTGAAAAATTGCTTAGTAAACGATACCTCGAATCTCTTGTCACTCAAAATATAATTGTGTGATTCTTCTCAGCATGACGATTGCTCCTCAGCCTATAGATATCGATTTGGCTGCTTCTGGTTGTCCAGAACAATACAAAGAACACACCTTATATAATTTGGATCGCAACTACAACATTAACTGTACTTAAGTCGTAATCTATTGTTTGCACGAAAATATGAATAAACTTTCATTAAACAAAATCGTATTAATCTACTTAAGATATTTTTGCCTACATAATACAATTTCAAGATTAAGATCAACATAATTCTTTTAACATAATTTTGTAATATTTCAACAATATATATTGACAAATTTTTATTAATTCCAACGCTTGTTAACAATTAAACCGTAACGACTTTTTTGCAGAAACACTTTGCTCAGATTCCCATAAAGCAGAAACGTGTCTTATTACCAAATATTTATATAATGTAACGGTAATAATGATAGTTGTATTATGTATGTATATTGACGTTCTGCACTTTGTGTGGTTTTTCTTAATAGTTTTAATTAATTTAAATTTAAAATAGTACGAGTACGTGTATGTCGAGCTTAATCGACATAATTAATCAAAGCTTTTAAAAGTGTGTTGTTCATAATATTATGTATATATATACATATGAGCTAAAAGAGGCTTAAATATATGAGAGATGTCCATGAAACTTTATAATTACATTGCAAAAGATGTTAAGTTTCTTTTGAACAATTTTGCTTTTGTTGATGTTAAGATTTTTTATTTTTATTTTTATTTTGATTGACTTTGAAACATTTTAATTTACGGTTTTGTGTTCTATAAATTTATTATATGTATATAGGATATATAATTTATTGTAAATACATAAACCATAAAGTTTGTGAAATGTTGTAGGAGTTAGATTAGATTGCAGATTGATCATCTTCTAATTACCGCACTTTAGTTTCATGGCTTAACATAATCATCAAGTTCCTATTGTGAATAAATTTTTCTAATATTTGTACAAGTTCTTGCATTTAGTGGGATATCGGATCTAGATTCGGGTTTAATCTATAATTTATACTTTCAATAACTGGAAACCACTTAAAAATATTATATTCTATTCAAATATCAACATATAGGATAATGAATATGTAATTTAATTAATCAACATTTAAGCGAAATCAAAAATATTGTAAACCCAAGTAACCGTGTATATGTCTACCATAAAAACAAATGGTCGAAACAAGAGATGGTTATACGTACTAAACACGTTTCTCGGCTAAATAGTCGATTGGAACTCAATATAAACTTATGTTAAACTCTTTCTTGCACGAATTATCAACTTCAGCGGTTTCGACTAGAGCTACTTAATGTTAATGGCTCATTGGCATTGGGTGTTGCGATGTCACTAGACATTGAAATTGGTCAAATCCTGTAGATTTTTTAAAAATGCCATCAATTAATAATATATTTCAATTGTTTTAAATTTAGAGATACGCGATGAGGACATCGAGGGTGGTTTAAGGCTTTGGACCCTATGAATCAGTGCTGCATTCGTTAAAAAGCTAAGACAATTTTATTTTGATCAATTATCTTTTGGATACGGTTAGTCTAACTGTTGTTTTCTTATTATTAATTAAAACCACTGACTCATTAATTATAATTATATATTTATTGTTATAACTTTTGTAATACAACTCTTCCAATTCAATCGCCAAAACCATGTGTCTTTTTCTGTCACTCCCTCCCATCTCTTAGCAACCGTTTTATCCATGTGTGTTTTCCAGGGGAATGCAACACATACAATTTTATTCGTCGTTTTACTTCTGTTTAGATGATTTTTTCTGTAATTGTTGTTTTTATAATATCACCAATAATTTAAAAAACCATAAATAATTTATTTATGACTAATGACAGTTATGATTACCTGCAGAATACAAAATCAAGCTCTACAATCTTAGTTAAGCTATGAAAGTACTAGATAAGACTTGCTTTTATATCTTATCACTGATTTTGCGTTAGATTAGAATCGAGGTGTTAGATTTATAATTATATATTTTAGTTATTTTATGCTAAAAAAGGGTATTTGAAAGAGTAGAGTGATTTGGATGTACTTGACAAATTTCTTATATTATAATAAACATAACATAGTTTCCTATAGTGTATTTTGTGTATTAAAACTAGTGTGTAGTGTGTAAAATAATTATTAACAAACAATTTAAATAATTAAATAATAATTTTGTTTATACGTGCAATCAATAAAGTCGTGCCTAAGCATTATCTAATTCATATTCAGACAATTTATTTTTGTTATAATGGGAATCCCCTATTTAAATAGTTTTGTGGAAAAAAAAGTACCACAATGTTTATTTGATATCGATATAATTAAAGAAATCGAAAATTGGTGCAGGTAATTATAAATATCTAACATTACAAGAAATAGTATACATATAACTATGCAAAACCACAATTAGAAATATAAATTAAATTTTATAGATTGAATCTAACCAAAACCCTCTCTATTATACAAGCCGTCTTGTAAGTTTCGTTGACACAGATAAACGAAACCTATATACACAATTGAGTGTATTGGTGCTATGAAAATCCATTCCAAAAAATGTATAATTTTCTCATTTCTAATATCACTTTTATCACTATTTAATGTGTATGGATTAAATAATCAAGAATTTGTTCGTCTCTTTTTTTGTTATTTGTGTTTTGTATAGGAAAGAGATAACATCAATTTTGCCTTTTAAATTTTTTTTTATTTTCTTTTGTTTTATAGTATGGAAGTTTTATGTTACACTATATTCTAAATCATATATCAACAAGTTTTTTACTTACAATACATTCTCAAGTGTCTAAGTTTAAATGTCATGAGTATGCAATGAATACGGCTTGTAGTAAAGAGGGTTTTGATCTAACCCAAAAACGTCTCTATAGAAAAACCAACTATTTAAAAATTTAAAAGGACAAAGCGCTTCTTTGATCTAGTATTAGTTGTGTACAGATATAGCGTAAAATGAAAATGGTATAAAATAAATCAAAATAAATAAAACAGACATACAGCGTTGCTATTTTCACATTGAAACCAATACTACAATCAGGAGTCGGATATGTAGAAATATATGTGATGGTCGGCCATTAATCGGTCTTGGTATAAAGATGTGTTTGATACACTGTATATATTACTACTTACACCGCACGATAGATTTTAATAGAAATAAATAATTACATTATATATATATATATATATATATATATATATATATATATATATATATATATATATATATATATATATATATATATATATATAAATATTTATATATATATATATATATATATATATATATATATATATATATATAATTAAAAATAATTAATAAATTTAACTTGGAAATTTCACAATTCACATCATTTACTAAACAAATAAAATAAAATTTGACGTTTAATACCACAAGTAGAGAGAAAAACTCTCAATTATGCTAATGGTGTGCGTGAAAAATACTCAATTGTGGTAATGGTGTGCGTTATTTAAAGAGAAAATTAGAATTTTTTTAAATGGATTTTGAAAGTTACTAACACATCTAGAGTATATATTTCCACTAATACATTTTAAAAATATATGAGAATATGTGTCAACGAAAATTTCAATACGGCTTTTAGTAAAGAGGGTTTTGTATGGTACCAATACTACTTTATTGAAGCGCATATGTAGTAGTATCAGTGTACGAAAAAATGAGTTGGTCTTTCTATCGAGACGTTTTTGTCTAACCCAATGTATATACTTACAAATTATCTGGAATTCTCTTTAGACACGGCGTTACGTTTACGTACAGTTTACAAAAACGTTGCTATACTATTCGAGAACGTTACACTAAAACAGTACACTTTATGGTATTTATAAATCAAATAACTTATATTACTATAAGGGGAATCATGAACATTTCCATAGTAAATGCGAACGACAGCACGATTTCGTTAAATTTTGATTCGTAGAAAAATCCTAGATGTCATAGCAAACGTTTTTAACGATAACATTTAATGAAATGAAATAATTAAAATAAAAAAACAAATTTTGTTTTATTTATTTATTATTATAAATGAATATAAACTCATTTGCTTCAATAATTTCTAATTCCGATTATAAAATTTAATTTTTTTTTAGATTTTAAATTTTTGTTTCGTTAATAATTCGTTGAATATAAAAAAATGTAGATAAAAAATGTAAACATTTCGTTCTACTAACTACTAGTGCCATCTATGATTTTTCTACGAACTATATCATGTTGGCACATGAATTCGACGCGATTTCCCTTATAGTAATATAAGTTATTTGTTATAAATGAAACATTTGTCATGAGAGAGTTGAAACTAATTTACGAATGCCTATATACATGCATTCGAGTAAATATAAATGTTCGTAATGTGTACGTAAAATCGTAACATTTACGATTTGCTTATTCGTTACATTTATGTGTCATCTTGGCGTAGTTTTACGAACACATTTAATTTCAATAATAAAATAATTTACTAATACAATAATAACAGTCACAGATACTCGGAAAACCAAAGATACATTTCTCTTTGCGAATATTCGTAAACTATCCTACTGGAAACCATAGGTAAATCAACTAAATTTTACAGTAGTTAAAATTTAGCTAAGACATACACCTAAGTACTTGCGGTGGTCGGTTGGAAAGCAACATTTTATTTATGTTATTTATTATTGATTATTATTTACTTTTTTATATTTGAATTATATAGTTTATTATTTATTACAGTGAATTGCATAATATGAACGTTTATCCATTTTTTTATTTTATGTGTCAAACTCACACGCAGCAATCTTTAATTTTTACCTATGATTTTTAAATATTTATCGGTAATATTATTAATAAATAAGCATTTGATTAACTTCACATGCATATAATCAAAGGGCACCGATCATCAATTTGTCTCGAGAATATACTTTTCTGCTACCACCTGATATCAGGAAATAAATGCAGCTTATAATAGCCAAAACAAAATATTACCATAAACTAAATAATTATATAGAACTAGCATATGGAAAACAAAAATGAATTAAAAAAATCATTTGTTTATACAGTGAAACTTCTAAAAAATGATGAAACAAAAAAATCGTAAAAAGTTTTAATTCTCTGCCTTGGTTTGCCATGTTCAATTTTTCGGATAATTAATACCCAAAATCTAAATTAGCGTACCCCTCGTTTATTTTATTTCCTTTATATGATATGAGACGTCTTAGTATTAGATAGTTTTGATATTACGCGTCATTTTCTTTCTACAAATCTACATCTTTAGCGAGATAATAGCGAAAACAATTTGCCATATCTTTGGATAAACGCTTGAAAGTTAATGTTTGTGAAAGATACTTTCTTGATTTTCAAGCAAAAGTGTGGTGTTCTGTATTTCAGTTATAAATTTGAATTTAAATATTATTTTGGTTTTTTAATAATAGATGGCATTGTTATAATTTATGTAAATATACTTTTAGTAATTATCACGAATAGATTAAGACGAAGCGATGTAGTTGTAATATAGAAATAAAAAGAATATCAGTTGATCACTGATCAGTCAAGATCAGTTGTATTGAACAATGTATTTATTGAAAGTCCCATGCTGAATGCTGATGGTTAATCAGAAATCTCACCTTGATGAGATCCCTGGAATTGGAAGGGATCCAGATGATGGTAAGGAGATACGAACCTTTACCCGTATGGAGTGTGACTAAAGGCAAAACTTTCATTATAAAAGATTAGAGAACATTAGAGAATCAGTGCTTAAATCGCGTTTGGGGAAGCACCGATTGCAAAATAATAAATCAAAACGATTACTATGTAATGCTCTTGGAAATATTACTCCTGGTCAGTATAGAGTCATAGACGATTGTACCAAGACGAAAATTTATTCTTTATGACACTAAAATTTAGTTTACAGAAAAGAACATTCAATGTGTGGTTTTACTCGTCATCTTTAAGGCGCTGATTAATTTTGTGGACTGATTATTGCCAGATGTTTTGCCTTAATTCAGTTTTTAAACGGATTAATACTTGGTGGTTCAATGTTTTAAAAAAAATGTATTTTATTTTCAGACAAAATTCAGGACAACCAACTATTGTATTTGATTTTCCAGCATTGACATATGCAATTGAAGAAGATCCATTTGATAATTTTTTTAGCCGCCGAAGCTTATCTACTTTTAAACAAGTCGAACAATTTTTTAATATGCTACGAGAGAATGATGTTAAATTAGTATTTTTTGAAGATGGACCAATGCAACCGGATAAATTCGAAAGGGTGACAAACCGTCAAAACACTAGATTGGAGAATATACTTACAATTTTGGATGAGATGTATAAAAATAATTCAGTTAAAGAATTACTTTCGAAATATAAAATAGGTACTAACTCGCGTTTAAACATTGGAATTCGAAAGATTGCAAAGAAGTTTGGAGGAGAATTTAAGACATCGTATCACAACGAGTGCGATAAAGAAATAGTCGCTTATGCAATAAAAGCTAATGCCATGGCTGTATTTTCAGACGATACAGATTTTCTTATTTTCAAGGGTAAATGGCAGTATTGGTCCACTAGACATTTAAATTTACAAACAATGACTACTAAATGTTACAATAAAACTATATTACAACAATATTTAAAGCTGACTGAAGATGAAATGCCATTATTGGCTTCACTGGCCGGTAATGATTTGATTTCACGAAATATTTTAGAACGTTTTCATAGATATCTTGGTCGTAATGGATCGTATAACTTTCAAAATATTAGTCAATTTATCATAAATGACCTCCGCAAACGGGAAAGCTATGGTCCAGAAAATATAGCCCTTCGTGTATTTGGTAGAATAAAAGAATTACCTGAATGCACGGAACTGGTGCGGAAAAGTTTAAACTCGTATAACATCGATTTAATTCTTGAAGATAACGACACCGAGTTCATGCGACGAATGAGAACTGTTCGCAATGACTGCTATAAATGCTTACTGAATATGACGGGGTCGTTGGGTTTATCATATTTCGATTTGCGTACACCACAATTTGGAAAATCGAAAGCAACATTGTTGAAATTAAAGCGACGTCAATTTGGAATTATATTACAACATAAAAATGACAAAACTTTAACTCGAAACATTTATTGTTTTAACAAAGGACAATATGTTTCTGAAACACTTGAACCCGATTATCCATCATGTACGTATATAATGCCACAACTTATCCAAACTCAAACTTTTTTATCATAAATACAATTGTAGTTGATGTTCCAGATCTAGAAGATCTTTATGATGGCGAAAAAATGTTGGAGCTAAAATTGATAAAGTTAAAGCTGATAGCTTGGGTTTTATCGGACCGATTGGATTTTAATGCGATTCAAAATATAGATAACAAATATTTTTGTGCGTGTTTAGTACTGTACTATATGGTTGAGGTATGTATACAATGTGAATTGCTCCACAGTTAATGATCGACCAAATATTTATAACAAATTATTGCAGAACTCATTTATAACGGTTCGAGAAGCAGATATATTTCTACATACGATCGAAACAGTTTTTAAAATGTTTTCGTCAGATATTGATATACCATATTTTGAGCGGGTCAATCCGCGCGTGTTTCAACTAGTATATCTGTACAGCTATATATATTTAAAAATTAAGTCAGCATGTGAAAATTGTGGATTATTTAATATGGTCGGTAAAAGTTTTTATTTCATCGAATAAGATATTTTGATTACGAATTAATTTTACGTTTATTTTTAGGAGGCTGATCACTTGGATGGTTTATATTTTCATCATGCCTATAGAAAAATGAATAATCTGAATGCAAATCAACCGCTCAATGTTCATTTGGCACATTTACGCTTGTATGAAGGACTATAAGTCTAAAAGGACTATAAGATAGATATATGTTTATGTTTGAATTATTCTTAAGATCAAACAATTTTAATTACTAAATAAATTAATTTGTACACGTATGATCGATAAATTCATATCGCCTTCTAATCATTCTTTTACTCCAAAATGTACTTACAGAGATTAAATTGCAATTATAGATGTGCAATTATAATTATTATACTTTTAGATAATTGAAACAAAAACAGCGAATCGTAAAAACGTTATCTTATTTTACTTAATTTAGTTATGCTTCTAAAATATAGAAGCAGTTTGTTCTTAGTATCATCGTATATTAAGATATCACTGCGATTTTTGTCGCTACGATCTAGTAATGTTTCTACTGTTGCTTTAAATAAACGCGTAATTGGTTGGTACATATTAGCTTAGCTCTTCTAGCAACATATGAATACAAACAATTTTATTTAGATTATTTGTTAAAGAGTTAAGGTTGAGCTAAGAAGATACATTTTTCATACAAATTTGATATAAAATTTAGCTTAAGCTAAATGTAAAATTTATCTTTCGATTTAAGTTGATCGGTACGCAGCTTCACGCTAAAAAATTCAAAAATTTTAGTTGCACAGATTGTAATGTAGACGGGACTACTAACAAGTCTCCACTTGAATTTAGCGGCTATTTATCTGCACGGTACATTAATTGCAAGATACATTTTGATAGTTGTATATTACCAACTACCGTGAAAAAGTAGTCGTAACCAGAATTAATAATATTCTCCTCGTCAAATATTACTATCTTCGCCATTTGAATTCATTTTAAATTATATTTTCTTATAATCAAGTTTTCTTCTCCGATTCAATAAATTTTGTCACAATTCAAAATATCGCAAATTTAAAAATGGACAAATAAAACATAAGTTAAAAATAATAAAATGTATCTCCACACAAATGGCTTAGCTTGATGATTTAAGGCGCTTTCGATTGACATGAATAAAAAAAATTAACTGAATCAAATGAAGTGATTTGAATGTTCGATTCAGTTAAAAAAATTGAGCAACTGAATTAACTGAATTCGTATTTTGCTCGTGTATTCACATAGATTGTTGTTTTTTTTTTTTTTGTTACTCTTGCTGTTTTTTGAATTTTTTTCTGTTTCGCGTTCAATTTTTGAACATTAGAATATACATAGCTGTATATTTATATATATATATATATATATATATATATATATATATATATATATATATATATATATATATATATATATATATATATATATATATATATATATGTATATATATATATATATATATATATATATATATATATATATATATATATATATATATATATATATATATATATACATATATATTTATATATTGAGTTATTAAGTGTGACAGAGCCTTTATTTTGTTTTGTTTTTAATACTAGCCGCTTGTGGCGTTTTATTTTCTTCTTGTACTGATTCTCTAAAATAAATAACTCGTGTATGGACGCTTGTCATTTTATTCGGATTATATTTCTTTTTATTTAAGTACATAATAACATCAGGTTATGGGCCCAGACCCACTTTAATAATAAAAAAAAAGAAGTTCAATTTGTTAAATTTCGTGGTTAACGAGTTTAGCGTAATTATTTTTTTTTTTTGTGTAAAAAATTTATAAAAAAAAATTAAAATGGCGGCAACGTTTGCGTCCCTAGAGAAATTGCGTGGAAGAGATTACTATGAGACATGGAAATTTGCTGCACAAGCATATCTTCCAATGAATGACTTTTGGAGTCATGTTGAGGACACATGCAAGGAAAACGATCCAGAAAAAAAATTGAAGATTCAAAAGCCAAGGCGTCGATTGTTTTATTAGTGGACAGTGTGAATTTTTCACATATTCAAAAAGCAAATACGGCGAAGGATGTTTGGGACAGTCTGAAAGTGGCGTTTGAAGATTCCGGTCTAGTTCGTCGTGTAGCATTATTACGTGAACTAGTTTCAACAAGACTAATGGATTGCGCTACGATGGAATTTTTCGTCAGCAAAATTATTATGACCGCCCACAAGTTAAAAGGTGCCGGCATAGAAATAGACAATTAGTGGATTGGCACATTGTTGTTGGCCGGATTAAGCGACGAGTACAAGCCCATGATTATGGCGATAGAAAATTTGGCACAAAAATTTCGGCTGACTTAATAAAAACCAAACAACTTCAAGAAATTCGTTGGGATGATAGAGTTGAGGGCTCTGTCTCTGCATCAGCCATGTACGTGAAGCCAGCAAAGTCAAACAATTATAAGAAGAAGAAACAAGTACAGGACGGGAAATGTTTTGGATGTGGCGCAGTAATTCTTGAAAAAAAGTAATTCTTGAAATTTTAAAAAATTAAATAAAATAAAAAAAAATAAATATATATATATATATATATTTATATATATATATAATTTTGGTTATTCTGGATAATAGCCAAACGTAATATAATTTAAAAAGGTTGAAACTTGCTTAATTTCAGTAGATTTGGTTTCGAGCTAATAAGACTAGAATTTATAAAATATTCGGTCGTCTCATCAGGCTGCAGCGACCATACTACAAAAATGTATATATATATATATATATATATATATATATATATATATATATATATATATATATATATATATATATATACATATATATATATATATATATATATATATATATATATATATATATATATATATATATATATATATATATATATATATGTATATATATATATATGTATATATATATATATATATATATATATATATATATATATATATATATACATATATATATATATATTAGATATATATATATTATATATATATATATTATATATATATATATATATATATATATATATATATATATATATATATATATATATATATATATATATATATATATATATATATATATATATATATATATATATATATATATATATATATATATATATATATATATATATTAGAAAAAAATTCAAAAAACAGCAACCTATGTGGGACAACCAACGCGTGCAAAACTAACAAAAAAAAAAACAACCTATGTGAATTAACTCCACGAGCACAATTATACACGTTTAGTTAATTCAGTTGCTCAATTTTTTTAAGTGAATTGACAGGTCCGAATCAAACAGTCAAATCACTTCAGTTGGTTCAGTTAATTCCAAGGACATTAATACTTAAACAAGAAATCACCAAACGTCAAGTGAGGAAATTTTCAAGGGTAAAAGAGGAAGACTATAATAAACCCAGTGCCGTAATTAGAAAATTTACTATTTTATTATAATGAAGTTAGTTGCTAAATAAAAGAATTAATTGATTCGAAAAAAAAACTTTATTGGTACGGAAATTAAATATATTGTATAAATAAAATAGCAGATAGTACATATAAATTAAATATACAATAAAATAAAGCGTTATGGGATTGAACCACCGATTTCTTTATTAACTAGAACCAACTGTTAATGTTAAATGTTATTAAAATGTTCGGAATTCTGGTCAAAGCTTTGCATATATGAAAATTTTGGTTACCTAAAAAGAAATAAGCAACGGTTTATTTACATTATATCCACAAATTAAAAAAAAAAACTAATGGTGTTTTTCCACGATGAAACATATTTTTTCCGCAGCCAAACATTAAAATCTGCAGCAAAACCAAAACAGGAAAGATAGTGTTAAATTACACTTGAGTGACGAAGACAACAGTTTTTTTTTGTTTTTTTTTATAGCTAAATTTTATAGTTTATGAAAGTTGACGCCTTCCCTATATAACCTAAAAAAATCACAAATTTATGTGCACATCTCCAAAATAAATTTTGGTATTTTTTTTTTATGAGATTGTCCTATTTTAATGATTATTTATTTTTAAATTCGAAAAAATGATACGATAATATTTTATAATTTTTTTTAAATCTATTACGACATTTTTATCAAAATATTTCAATAATATCAAAATTTTATTTAATTTTTTAACCTCAAGATTTTAGTTGTTACCACACTGAAAATAAAAATAAAATGAATTTAGCTATAAAAAAATAAACAAAAACTTTATGTGTGTATGCGAGAAATATTTTCTCGTCCAAACACAATTTTTATGTGCATGTATTGTGTTGCAGCAATTTTCAACCATAAAAAGTATTCCAATTTTATATTTTTTCGTTTTGCTGCCATAATTATGGCGACAGAACGAAAAAAATACAAAATAATTTTGTATGCACAGCGTGCAGCAAAAGTTGTCCGTCTCACTCGTACAAAAGTTAAATTTATATTTTTATCTCACGTTTTTCATGCATATAAAATATGTTTCATCGTGGAAAATACTCTTAATACTAAATTAGTATACAATTTAACGGCATTTTTCCAAACTAATTATTAATGTTTCGGTTCTGGAATAGTTCACTATAAATAAAGGGTACACTATAAATTCACTTTAAATAAAGGGTTTTCCATTGCTTTAACACCAGAAATGTTCTTGGTTTTCCAACAAACTATGGCTCGTAATTTTTTTATTTTTCCTGATTAATAACATCTTCAGTGTTTTTCTTTACTGAGCATTCTTTTTTTTTTTTGTATCAGAGAGTTTTTTGGACATTAAAAGGATAAGTACATTTTAAAATTATCTTGATTATTCATTATTATTCATTATAAATCTTAATTTATTATAATTACGAACCTACACTTAATTGTGGCAACTTTCATAAATTTTTTACAAGTAAACGCATATCTATTGAAAAAGAAAATATGTATGGTGTTGCTTGACATTTTTATTTCTCAAAGATGAATGTGATGAAAATTTGAAATTCAAAACAAATGAAAAATATTAAAATAATTTTTTGACATTTAATAAATAAATATAGTGTTATGATTGTTTTTTTTTTGTTTGGTTTTAGTATTATTAGATTTGTATTTTGTAGCACTAATTAAGTTGAAAAACTAGTCAGTGTCATAATACCATAATAACCATCGTATAGTTGCGAATGTAAAATGTAGGCGAGTCTTAAAGGCCCTACACACGATCCAATTTGGTTGGTCCAACCAAATTGGTATGTTGGTACAACCAAATTGGTTATACATACACACGATTCAATTTTGTTGGTATGTTGACACCAGACGATCCAATTTGGTTTTATTTTGTGTATGTTTAAGAAAATTAACAACAAAAAATATTTTATATGTTGACTACTTTCTCGTTTTCGCTTATATTTTACTATAGACTAAAATAATATCATCCAACAACAATACACACGATCCAATTTGGTTGGTTGGTCGGTCGGTTGGTTGGAAATTTCCATCCAACATGTCCGACCAATTTGATTTTAACCAACATGCATCCACACGTACCCATTTCCAACCAAGTTGGACCAACCGTCCGACCAAATTGGATCGTGTGTAGGGCCTTTTAGCAAACGGTACGTTTTTTTTATTATATGCTTGGAGGGTAATGAAATCGAAAACTATAGTTAGCGACACGACAATTCCATAAAATCTACACAAAACGAATTTAATTTATACGATAGTTGCACGTAGGCTTGCTAGCCAAAACTATAAAATACAAAGAGTTTTAGTACATAGTAAAACTCATACTTAGGGTGCTATAAATAAAATAAAATAAACAGTTCTAATAATAAGTTTGCTAAAAAGCTTAACAATGGGAATCCCCCATTTGTTTAATTTTGTGGATAAAAAATTACCACAATGTTTATACGACATCGATATAGTAAAGGAAATCGAAAACTGGTCCAGGTAATTATAAATATGTAATATGGAGGACCTAATTCATATTATCCAGAAGCATTATACTCATAGTTTAAATAATGTGCCAATGATCGTGAAATTTATGTATTAAAAAAAAATTATATATTTTGACAAATAGAATTTAAAGACGATAAATTCTTGTATAAATTTGGGCCAACACCTATATCGACTTCAAATCCTTGTTCGGGCCATTTTTTAGCAATTCTCAGTGTCATCTTCCAACTGAGCTTAAGCGGGGTGTAGAAAAACACTTAGAGGGCCGACACGAGTTCACAACCACTAATGAAACCTCCATATGTATTAGATTTTCCACAGGAAATGGTGTAGCATATTATATGGCCGACACTAAGTAGTAATTTTAATCATTGAGAAGTTATTACTGGACCACTCGGAAACATTTGTATGGGGAACGTTAAAGGGTGGTCCTTGATAACTCATGTTGTGCCAATCAAGCAGAGAAACCACTATAGGGATTTATTCAAAACAGTAAGTTAAGTAATAATTAACCATCGGGACGATGATAATCGGAAGTGTTTAAATTGGAAATTGAATGCTGGGACGTCAACGAGTAGTTACCAGCTTAAGATCCGATTGTATATAATAAGACACATTTTTGGGTACCGGCATGTTTTTATCATAGGATCGACAAAGTGGCAAACAGCACAAATGAGTCTTTAATGGGCTAAGGAAGTTCAAAGGTGTTGCCAATTGGAATATGTAACACCACTTTAATCTTTGAGTAATTAAGGAATATTATCATGGAAGTCACTTGTACAATTCGGTAGAAGGTTTGGATATAATTTGCCGAAGTAATCGTTTTTGTAATAAAATTCTGAATAATTTTTTTTTTAAATCACGACTATTTTTAAAATCAAACAGATATTTAAATATATCGACGGTTCTTTGTTATTAAAACTTATTTTAATTTTAGGAAAAATTCTGGACAACCGACAGTTGTATTCGATTTTCAAGCATTCACACATGCAATTGAAGAGGATCCAGTTGATCGATTTTTTGGACGCCGAACTTTAGCTAAATTTAAAATAGTTGAACAATTTTTTACGATACTACGAGAAAATGGTGTTAAATTAGTATTTTTTGAAAATGGTGCAAAGCAACTGGATTTATCCGAAAAAGCAACTATCCGTTGTCAAAAATCACTGGATGACAAATTTAGAGTTTTGGATAAATTGTACAAAAACAATTCAGTCAAAGAATTACTTTCAGACTATGATGTAACTAATTTTCCACGATTAAACGATGAAATTCGAAATATGGCAAGGAAATTTGGAAATTTTCATGTATCGTATCACAGTGATAGCGATAAAGAAGCGGTCACTTATGCCCTAAAAAATAATGCAATGGCTGTATTCTCAGACGGTGCAGATTATATTATTTTTAAGGGTAAATGGCAGTATTGGTCCACTAGACATCTTAATATACAAACAATGACTACAAAATGTTATAATAAAATTAAAATACGACGATATTTAAAGCTTACTGAAGATGAAATGCCATTATTTGCTACCCTGGCCGGAAACGATTTGATTCCACGAGACTTACTAGATAGTTTTCATAGACAACTTGGTAGTACATGGCATAAATTTCAAAATATCAGTAAATGCATCATCATCAACCTCCGTAAGCAAGAAGGCTATGATCCTGAATATATAGCCATCCGAATATTTGGTAGAATAAAAGAATTACCTGAATATACGGAAATGATCCTAAAAAGCTTAAATTATTATAATATAGATTTATTTTTTGAAGATAATGACATAATTCTTGAAGATGAGTTCATGCGACGAATGAGAACTGTTGAAAATCGTTGCTGTAAATGGTTATTAAATCTGGCAGGGTCGTTGGATGTATCATATTTCGATTTACGAACACCACAATTTGAAAAATTTACCTCGATAATTTTTAAATCAATGCGGCGTGAAGTTGGAGTTATATTACAACATAAAAATGACAAAACATTAACACGAAAAATATATTGTTTTGAGGAAGGACAATATGTTGGTAAAACATTTGAACCCGAGTATCCACCATGTACGTATATAATGCCATAACTTATCCAAACTCAACATTTTTTATCATAATTACACTTTTAGTTGATGTTCCCAATCTAGAAGATCTTTATGATGCCGAAAAAAATGTGGAGCTAAAAGAGGTAAAATTAAAGTTGATAGCTTGGGTTTTATCGGACCGATTGGATTTTAATGCGATTCAAAGTATAGATAGCAAATATTTGTGTGCCTGTTTAGTACTGTACTATATGGTTGAGGTATGTCTATATTATAAATTACCCCACAGTTAATGATCGACAAAATGTTTATATATGATTAACAAATTGTTACAGAATGCATTTATAACGGTTCGAGAAGCAGATATATTTCTACATACGATCGAAACTGTTAATAAAAATTTTTCGTCAGATATTGATGTACCATATTTTGAACGGGTAGATCCGCACGTATTTCAACTAGTATTTCTATACAGTAATATATATTCGAAAATTAAAGTAGCCTGTGAAAATTGCGGATTATTTGAACTGGTTGAAAAAAATTAAATTTGATCGTTTAAGATATTTTGATTACGAAATAATTATACGTTTATTTTTAGGAGGCTGATCACATGGACGGTTTATATTTTCATCATGCTTATGCAAAACTGCATAATTTGGATACAAATGATCAGCTTAATGATCATTTGGCACAGTTACGTTTGTATGAGGGACTATAAGTTTAAGTTAAGATAGATTTATATAAATTTTTGAATTTGACTTGGGACATACAATTTTTAGTAATAAATAAATGAATTTGTTCACGTTTGTTCGATAAATTTCTACTTCTAATCGTTCTCAGTATGGAAACGTTTGTGTTTACATCGATGCAATACTCGACATTTCTCTGAAAGAAGCATTTCTCGATTTACTTAAAGTTCGGTTTACTTAAATAAAAACTGGTGAGATGTTTTTCTAAACTTATATTTTTAATTCCCTTTTTTCGTAGTTCCCTCATTAAGAGAATGTTTTATTTCCGATTACTAGTGTGCAAAAACGAAATAAAAATATAAAATTTATTAACTTGTTCTCAAAATTTTTAACTGGTGCAGTTAAATATTTGAATCATATTTTTTTAAACGTTTGTAGTATCACCCTCAAAACGAATTCGGAAAATCGTTCGCACATTCAATTAATGCACATTTCAGCGATGAAAATAGTTTAGCATAAGTATCGCTCGCTTAGTTCATTACGTTGCACATTTCAACTAAAATCGCCCACATATACAATAGGGCAATTTTTCAATTAGTTCGTCCGATGAACACCAGTTGTATGTTAGAGATAAACAATACGAGAAATGTCATATTTGTTTGGGAAATTTACAAAATAAATTTTAGATTACCTTTTCTTGATATTTATCGTCATATTTTTATGTGCAAATGCATATTAATTAGATTAGCAATTTATCTAGTAATAGCGTTAATACAGAATTTCGAGTTCTTAAGTAAGTAGTTCTGTTCTGAGAAAATTAAATATGTGTTTAATAGTATTCAAATTAAAACAAATCTAACATTTAATATGAAACGCACGTTTTATTTTCTTCATAACAACTACTTGTATAAGAACTCAAAATTCTGTATTAGAACTTTCATTATTCGATGTTATATTAGTTTTACGCTATAACTAGATAAATTGCTTATCTTATTAATATTCACTTGCAAATAAAAATATAACGGTAAATAACAACTAAATATAATCTAATGCCCTAAACAAACTCGACAAGCGTAATACGCGTCTATATGTCAAAGACGCGAAAAACACAAATTAAAAATTTTCCAATTCAAACTCGACGCGCGTTTTGGCATTTCCAAACTTTAACATAACCTACAATTTTATTGTGCTTATAGTGTTAAAATATAAAAAAACTTACATTTTACGTGATATACTTAACTATATCCTTTTATCTTTTTAACAATATCATTTTGTCTATCCTTTTATTGTTTTGTCAATACCTAATTTATGTTATGTAATAACTAATTTATGTTATGAATCTTATTACGATATCTTTTATTTAGTTTCAACTGTATTAGATTTTTAGATATTTTTGGTGCTAAAATATTTAAAAATCTAAAGCTAATTTATGTTTTATATAAAACTGACATTTCGAAGCGAAACAACGTAAAAGTAGAAATGATTTCTACTTTTACGTAAACTACGCGCGTCCACTATATATTACTTCATATGATTCCATTGGGTCTGTTTTTTTTTTGATATCGGAGAAATCGGAGAGATAAATTTACTGTCAAATTTTCAGATATGCGTTTTTTTTTAATATCCGAGAAAAAAATTATCTCTCTGTGTCGTTATTTTTACGCTCCAATAATTATCGGATACGATCTTTTTACTCTGAAAAAATGTACAGATTATTTTCTCCGATTAATGTTGAGCTATCAGGTGACAAATAAAACTTTAATTTAGGGAGTTTAATGCTGAAATTCAAAAAATAATTTATTATTTTTGGTACTAAAAAATAACACAAAAAATATGTGTTTCGATCTGATAGATAAAAATCGGAGAAAAAAATTATCAGATATATCCGATAAATAATCTCTCTGATCTCTCCGATTTCTCCGATATCAAAAAAAACGGCCAATTCTACTTTTACGCGCGTAAATACGTGCGTCGAGTTTGTTTAGGGCATAAAACTTACATTTTTAATTCTCATTTCCTTTTTGTCTCGATTACATGGTCAGTAATTATAATAATAGGCATTGGACCAACAGAAAAAATTTAAAACTTTTTTATTTTAAAAAAAATAGGCATTTTGATATCACACCCACAAATGATTTGTTTACATGAATAATATGATTTATTCTAAAAATTGTTTTTACTATTGAATTGCGGCCTAAACATAATCGAAATTGCACATATTATTATTTAAATATATTAATTAAAACTAATTTCACAAAAAAAACTTATCTGATAAGTTTAAGTTCCTCAAATCCATTTATAATTTTTATGTTTTTCACGTTAGGGTGGGTCATCATGTTTCCTATACAAAAAAATGATATTTTAATATCTGTCCCTTACGGTATCGCATTTTGCAACCAAAACTGTAACCAAAAAATTGCCCTATTGACGCACATTCAATATTAAAACCAATATTAGATTGTATTTTAATATAGGAGGTATAGGATGTTTTAAATGTAATATAAAAAAAAATGCATTATACGTGTGAGCAATATCGCTGACATTAGTAAAAGAAATACAACTCGAGCTTAGTTAGTTTTCATCGCTCGAAACAAAAAAACATATCTTGGATAGCAGCTCAATTGTGTAACGGGCATTAAGTTTTGATTTTCAAGTTTGCCACGCTATCAATTGTTTGTGAAACAAATTAAATTAAAATTATACACCTTTATATTTGTGTTAATTTCAATTTTATGCTATTATATTATTTGTGAACTAAAAAATGCAGTATATTTTCTAAAGGATACTTTTTGGAACCATAAATTGTACATATTTTTATTTGATAGGGTAAGGCTACGGACCAATTGTGTCTATACCACGTCTTTTAGGACGGCCACCATGACGTATTTTGTCTCGTGATTTGAAATATTCTGATAAAAGTTTTTTATACATTTATTTTTATAATATGCAATATATAAATAATAAAAATAAACAAATAAAATATTAAATTAGGCTTTCATTTACAATAAATATCAACTGAAATCTCTATTTTACACTAAAATGGTTTCTTTGTATCTCGTAAAATTGGTTCATAAGCGTATCACTAAATGCGTTTCATCGCTAAAAAAGATTCATTTATGCATCGCTAAAATGAACTATAAACCAACACATTAATAATACTTCGTTTAAAATTCTAATTAACATGTGATGAAACATAATAAATGGTTCGCTTTTACATTTCAAAAATGATTCGTTTACGAACTATAATTGAAGAGCATTCATCTTTTATACTTCGTAAACGGTTCACCTTGCTTAGAGGGTATAACCATAAACCATATACTACGTATACGTTACGAGTCGAGTTATCTTGTAGTTAACTTTGGATCATCTTCGAGTCATGTTAGAGTCGAGTTATTATAATTAGGTTATACAAATTATTTTATAGGAAAATAAAATTATAAAATTAAGTTTACATTAATTACATAATATTAATTCAATTTATCTTCAATCACAAAAAATTGCGAGGTTCAAATTCTTTAGATTTTTATAATATATACATATTTTTGTTGTTGTAACTCGACCCGACTCTGTATATAGTGTATATTTTTTGATTTGAGATAACTCGACTCTACAAATTTGTTAGGTCGAGTTGAGATAACTCGACTCTGTATATAGTGGATAGATATCCTGGGCTCAACCTAAGTTGAAGCTCTAGTATATACGTAGTAATAGATAAAAAATTTAACTTATTAACCGATTCGCACAAAAATTTAGTAGCTGAATTTTATCAATTTAAATTTTAATCAATATAGTTATTTCAGCCAATTGTATTTCATCAAGTTAATCTAGTCTGCGTTATCTTATCTATACGGTTATTAGTTGCTTTACAATCGACCGCCGCAAGTAGTTAGTTGTAGTCTTTTTGCTAAATTTTACCTCGTCGTATTCATAACTGCTCATGCAAAATGAGTATAACGACTCTAGGTGTATTATAGAGCAGTTACGAGTAGTTAAAATTTAGCAAAGACACTCATTTAAGTACTTATAAAGGTTCCGATAAGTATTAAATGCTGAATTATTTTTAACATTTAATATTAATACATAACGTTCTGCCGTAGTATATACACATCGGCTGAATGCACATCAATTATAAAAGATTGCTTTTAAAATAATAAACTAATCAGTTTTAGTAATTTAGTATTTAGTTTAGTAATTTCCGTTTTAAAATATCTTCTGTGTGTTTCTTAAAACAATTAATAAAGTCACGCCACAAGCGTTATCCGATATTAATCAAAAATTTAATTTATGTTTGAAATGGGAATCCCCCATCTGTATCACCTTTCAACACGAGAATGTTTAATCGATATCAATATAATTGATGAAATCGGGGAATGGTATAGGTAATTAAACAAATAACTATATATATATATATATATATATATATATATATATATATATATATATATATATATATATATATATATATATATAGATATATATATATATATATATATATATATATATATATATATATATATATATATGTATATATATATATATATATATATATATATATATATATATATATATATATATATATACTCAAATTAGAGTATATAATTAATATTACTTGTCTCCTTTTAGGTTATGAGTTATAGTAAATAAGACGTTAACTTAATACCATGGCGGCCATTTTTTTTTAATTTTTTCGAATTTTGTACTTTTAGTGCTCCAAATTATAAACTTTAAATTATTCTAAAGTTAATTTAAATCTAGTGTTTTTTTAATGGTAGCAAGGTTTGGAGCTCCATCCAAGTACATTTATTTTAATCTACCTTGAATACTATAAGTGTTTTGTCAATAGATAGTTTTAATAGTTTTAATGTCTGGTTTTGTTTAAATTGTTGTATCAGTGATTTTGGGCCACCACTTTGGTTGAAAATCCAAGAAGTTTTTTTTTTTAGGTACAAACAACGAAGTCGTTGATATTTGCAAGAGATCGAGGGATCCCTTAACATAATTTTTTAATTAAGTAGCATCAATAAAATCATAAACTATTTCAATTTCAGGCAAAATCCAGGAAAGAAACCAACCATTGTATTTGATTATGCATCATTTGCATATTCAATTCGATTCGATACCAATGATATATTTTTTGGGCGCCGAAGTCTTAGTATTTTTAAGCAAGTCGAACAATTTTTTACTAAACTACGAGAGATGGGTGTTGAATTAGTATTTTTTGAAGATGGACCAATGCAACCGGATAAATGCCAAACTGTAACTGGCCGTAAAAACCAATTTATTAATTATATTTTTAAAATTTTGGATGCATTGAACCTAACGAATTCAGTCAAAGAAATATTTGCAAAGGAACATGAATTAGGTCGCTTTAAGACGTATGGAATAGGAAGTATCGCACGTTTATTAGTTGGAATTCGAAAGATTGCAAAGAAATTTGGAGAATTTCAAACATCGTATCACAACGAGTGCGATAAAGAAGTGGCGGCTTATGCAATAAAAACAAATGCAATGGCTGTATTCTCAAACGATACGGATTATCTTATTTTCAGTGGTGAATGGAAATATTGGTCCAGTAATAATCTCAATTTACAAGAAATGACGACAAAATATTATGATAAGCTTAAATTACAACGGCATTTAAATCTCACTGAAGATGAAATGCCATTATTGGCTACACTGGCCGGTAATGATTTAATATCAGTAAATGAATTAAAATATTTTCATCAACGAATCCGCGTAGATAATTCATGGAATAAATTTAAAACTATCGGTCGATTTATCAATAGATACTTCCGCGAACAAGAAGCCGAAGAAGAAAGGTATCTAAAAAAAATAGCCAACCATGTATTTGGTAGAGAAGAGGGTAAATACACTGAACTAGTGCGAAAAAGTTTAAACTCTTATAACATAACTGTACTTCATGAAGATAATGACACTGAGTTCATGCAACGGATGAAAACTATTGACAATGATTGCTATAAGTACTTATCAAATATGACAGACTCGTTTGATATATCTTACTTTGATTTGCGCAAACCACCATTTAAACAATTTACAACGGTAGTTTTGAAATTAAAGCAACGTCAAATGGGAATTATATTACAACATAAAAATGATAAAACAATAACACGAAACATTTATGGTTATGACAATAAACGATATGTGTGTAAAACACTTAAACCCGAGTATCCATCAAGTACGTACATAATGACACAACTTATCGCCACTCTAATTATTTTTATACACTTTTAGTTGAAGTTCCCGATCTAGCAGATCTTTATGATGACAAAAAAAATGTTGAGCATGAAATTATAAAATTACAGTTGATAGCTTGGGTTTTATCGGACCGATTGGATTTTAATATGATTCAAAACATACACAACGATTATTTTGTTGTCTGTTTAGTCCTTTATTTTATGGTCGAGGTATGTATATAAATTATAATGCAGGATGCCACACAGTTAACAATCGGCCAACTATTTATATGAATACGATATTTTTACAGAATTCATTTATAACGGTTCGAGAAGCAGACATATTCCTACATAGTATCGAAACAGTATATACAAACTTTTCGTCTGATATTGATTTACCATATTTGGAAAGTGTCCATCCGCGCGTATTTCAACTAGTATTTCTTTACAATAATATCTATTTCAAAATTAAGGCTGCGTGTGAAAATTGCGGATTATTTAAATTGGTTGGAAAAAATACATATACATGTTAGTTTAGTATATTTGCTTAAAAATTAATTATATGTTTTTTTTAGGAGGCTGATCACATGGATGGTTTATATTTTCATCATGCCTACAAAAAACTAAATAACCTGGATGAAAATCAACCGCTCAATGTCCATTTACGTTTGTACGAAGGACTAGATAAAATAAAAGAACCAGAGAGGAATAACATAATTTTTACAGGTTGCTTGTAAAATTATTACTCCAATTTCCATATAGTTGTATCATTTTGTATTTTAACGTCACTATTGCAAGTTGATTAAAAGTTGAAAATTACAAAATATATAAAATTTATTTAAAGAAAGTGATAACGACGCAATTATGGCTGTGACTACATATTATTCCATAACGGCCGAAATAATCCCATAATACATAAACTTGTAAAATAATGTCTTCAGTGTATATTTCTCATTTGCGGTACTCACACGTTCCCCGCATTTTCTAGCTCTATTTGACGACATATTTTCCTTACAATGGTAATAGAGTCTGAACGATTTTTTTACGGAAAATTATAAATTTGATGCATGGCAAATTTTGACTAATAAAATTTATAGGTTATAAATTATTACGACCATTTTAATATGACCACATTACATTTTGCGTTAAAATGCATGATACACCTTTAAGGCTTTCAGATGCACAGTATCGTTGAGCCTCAGCTAAAATAGTCAGTTTTTGATTTTAAATTTGATAATCGTATGTGCAAGCTACGTACTAAATTCAAGTTTTCTTCTCCGATTTAATAAATTAAAATGACCGAACATAAACTAAATTTAGAAAAATTGCTATATTTAGAGACCGATTTAAAATCAATTTAGTGGCATTATCACTAAAAAAAGAAATGCCACAAAAAATTAATAATTATAATTAAAAATTAATGCCGTTAAATACCATAAACTTGTCTGAACCGAACGGTTATCAATAACAGCATTGTATAGGGGCGAGTCTATGCAAATCAAACCGTATCTTTTATTTTAAAGGGTAGTGAAATCAATTACGTATAAGAATATCGAGAAATTAAAATGACGACGAAATTAAAGAGAAGAGAGCATAGACGTATAATAGATCTATTATACGCCTATGGAAGAGAGATTTCACTACTATTAACATAACATAACATACAAACGCATAGCATTAACATACTTTCAAAGTGTTTTACGGACTACGAATTTACGATACACTGTAGTGTTTTATTGACGTTGAGTCGTCCTAACTGCTCAGTTATAAATAGTTTGCTGTAAATAAAATTAATATAAACAGTTTTAATAATTAAATAGTGTGTGCTTGTTAATATAATTAATAATTGATTAATCAAGGTCGAGCACAATTAAGTACTTGTTATTCATAAAAATTGTTTGTTAAAATGGGGATACCCCATTTATATAGTTTTGTGGAAAAGACAGTACCACAATGTTTATTCGATATCGATATAATAGAAGAAATCAAAAATTGGTCCAGGTAATTAGAAATATTAAATAATACAGAGTATTTATACACATAATATATATGTAAATACAAAATAATACGAATAATGTAAACTATTTATTTGCGTACATTAAAAAATACAAATTTGACAAATAGAATCTAACCCAATAGGCAAAACAATTATCGAGTAGTAGGCAAAAGCGGCATGCTTATTGTTTAAGTGTTTGCCGCTATTTATGAAGGCAGCACATAAATTCGTGATGCTGCCAAAATCTTGGTTTTTTACATGTTGATTCTAAATTCTTGGTTTTCAAACAAATCTTGGAATTTTGAGAAATTATGCAAATATGGTATAAAATCGTTTTCTAAGTGAAAAATTAAACTCATAAATGTAGAAGAAGAATTTACAATGCATTATAATTGCTCATAAAATATTATTTTAAAAATTAGAATATGATGTTCATTCTAAATAACCGTTAATAATTCAGGATAATTTTAAGTAAATAGTAGTCAAACTAACATTTAATAATTCACAATTTTTAAAAATAAATAAATTCCATGTTAAAATTATTATTTGAATTGAAAAGTTTCCGGTCAATTCCCTAATTATGTGAAATTAATTTTATATAAATTGGGAATTCCCAAATTTAAAATAATATATAATTGTGGTTCACCAAATAAATAAAACAAGTTTGGAAAATCCCCAAATTTTTGTGAAATTACTTGACTGCTCGATTAACCTAGATTTTAAAACCAAGATTTCGTTACCAACCCAGTCCAGGAAACAACATGAGATTGTACAGAAAATTGCTTCGCCTGCATAAAGTAAAATTAATATTACGGTAAATAAACATAATGGAAAATAAAAGTGCATTATCGTCAATTGACAATAAACTAAATAGTGATGTAGGTCAGTGCTTAGTGCAAACAGATAATAGACGTGTAGTGGAAACTGAATCTCGCTATTAAGACTCTAAGAAACGCATTGAAGATTTATTTATGTTAACTTTTAGCAACCGAAAGGATAGATTATCCTTTCTTTGTAGAAGGCAATGAAAAATGCAAATCCACCGAATCGAATGACAACTGAAAATTCAAGAAGCGATGAAGAACAAGCATTAGTTTTCGCTGATCGAAATCGTTTTCGAAAAGTGTAAATAATTCAATTAAAAAACATATCAGACCGAAAAAGCCACTGGGCTTTTTCGGTCTGATATGTTACACGACAACCTTGCTTTAAAATTATTTTCGAAGAAAAGAATGCTATTCTAGGCAGAAGTAAAATGAGTATTTCTGATCTGTAAAAAAACTTTCAAATTATTTCCATTTCAGGCAAAATTCTGGACAACCAACTATTGTATTTGATTTTATAACATTGATATATGCAATTGAAGAGCATCCAGTTGACAGTTTTTTTGGCCGGCGAAGTATAGCTAATTTTAAACTAGTCGAACAAGTTTTTACTACATTACGAGCAAATGGCGTTAAATTAGTATTTTTTGAAGATGGACCAATGCAACCAGATAAATGTGAAACTGTAACTAGTCGTCAAAATCAAAGTATGCATGACATTTTTACAATTTTAGATGAGTTGTACCTAAACAATTCTGTCAAAGAATTACTTTCGAAATGTACAGTAGGTAGTCTCACTCGATTAAACGTTGGAGTTCGAGAGATTGCAAAGAAATTCGGAAAATTTCAAACATCGTATCACAACGAATGTGATAAAGAAATAGCCGCTTATGCAATAAAAGAAAATGCAATGGCTGTATTTTCAGACGATACAGATTTTCTTATTTTCAAGGGTAAATGGCAGTATTGGTCAACGAGGCATTTTAATTTACAAACAATGACTACAAAATGTTATGATAAAATAAAATTACGACAATATTTAAATCTTACTGAAGATGAAATGCCACTATTGGCCACACTGGCCGGTAACGATTTGATTCCACGAGATATACTAGATCGTTTTCATAGATATCTTGGTCGTACATGGCATAAATTTCAAAATATCAGTCGATATATTAACCACCTCCGTAAACAAAAAACCTATGATCCAGAATATATAGCCCTCCGACTATTCGGTAAAATAAAAGAATTACCTGAATATACGGAACTGGTGCGGAAAAGTTTAAATTCGTATAACATCGATTTAATTCTTGAAGATAATGACACTGAATTCATGCGACAAATGAGAAGTGCTGACAATGATTGGTATATGTACTTATCGAATTCGGCGGGGTCGTTTAATGTATCATTTTTCGACTTGCGTAAACCACAATTTGGAAAATTTACGAATATTATTTTGAAATTAAAGCGACGTGAAATTGGAATTATATTACAACATAAAAATGATAAAACATTAACTCGAAACATGTATTGTATTGATAGAGGACAATATGTTTGTAAAACACTTGAACCCGAGTATCCACCATGTACGTATATAAAATGCCGTAACTTATAGCCACTCTATTTTTTTTACAAATTCAATTTCAGTTGAAGTTCCCGGTCTAACAGATCTTTATGATGTCGAAAAAAATGTTGAGCTAAAGCTGATAAAATTAAAGTTGATAGCTTGGGCTTTATCGGACCGATTGGATTTTAATGCGATACAAAACATAGGAAACAACTATTTTTGTGCATGTTTAGTAATTTACTATATGGTCGAGGTATGTATAATATGCGTGTAGTCGCACAGTTAAAAATTGACAAAATATTTAAGTAAATACGAGTTGTTTACAGAATTCATTTATAACGGTTCGAGAAGCGGATATATTTCTTCATACGATCGAAAAAGTACAATCAAATGTTTCGTCAGTTATTCATCTACCATATTTGGAACATGTCGAACCGCGTGTATTCCAACTAGTGTATCTGTACAGCTGTATCTATTTAAAAATTAAGGGAGCATGTGAAAATTGCGGATTATTTGAATTGGTTGGGAAACATTTATATTCGTTCGTTTAAGATAATTTGGTTACGAAATAATTTACGTTTATTTTAGGAGGCTGATCACTTGGATGGTTTATATTTTCATCATGCCTATAGAAAAATGTATAATCTGGATGCAAATCAACCGCTTAATGTTGATTTGGCAAATTTGCGGTTGTATGAAGGACTCTAAGTCTTAGTAAATTATTGAATTTTAGTTGAGGTAATGGAATAAATAACTTCGTACACACACGATTATCGCCTGCTTTGAAATCCTACATCCCTACAATTTTTTCTGAGCCGAAGCTCACCCAACTCTTTCGCGGTTATTTTAACGCCCCACTTTCGCCAACGAAAGCCAAATCGAGGACGCATAAATACAGGTTCTCGTTTTTGAATATCCATCCGCGCAATGCATTGCTCCATGCCAGCCTATACTAATATGGACGATGGTTCGGCGCATGGTTTCGGCACTATAGTAGGGGTCATAGTTGTGTTCATCGTCATCATGTGATGAAAGCTCCCTTTGCACCACTCCCCCGTTGGGGTTCGAACCCGGTACCTCCAGTCCCAAACAACGCAGTTTTAACCAATTGCTCGGTTTAATTTGAATTAATTATTTGCCTTTTATGTAATGATGGTCGTATGCGTATCGCAGAACTGACAACTGACATTATTTTTACTTTTACAACTGGGCTTACGACCTATTTATTCGGCTGCCCACACCTCCACGTGAATAAAGAACATAATGCTCAAAATGTGGTAGCTGGCGAGCTCTAGTAGAGCGTCGTAGGTTGAGGACCGTCTCATTTGGTTGATTTTCCAACAAATATGGTTGCGCACCATCTATACGGTTTCTGGACTTCGGATATTGAATGTGTCACATAAAATATTAATTGGTTGAGACGAACTATCAACTAAGTTTTGAATATACTGAATACTAAATGGCACCCGAATAACATTTCAGGGATGGGACTTCTGAAGGTGGAGGCTTGTTTCATAGTGCTAGTTATTTGGTGAAAAGCATCTGGTGCAGGCCTTACTCTAAAAGGCAGTCTATTGAAATTGAATAAACTACGGTGAGTATTGATTGGAGAGCGAGCAGCTTACGAGAATCTTCATCTATCTCCAGCTCCACTTGGAAAAATGCATCTGACAGTTCGATATGATTGAAAACTACCATTGGCTAATTTTGACATGTTACGAACGACATGTACCATTCGAATTGCCCTAAAAATTCCATACGATTTTCCAAAGCATCGATTGGGTTGTGGTTTTTACTGGAATTCAGTTTTGGTTCACCAGTTTTCATTCATGTAGCTTGTGATATAATTGTAATATCTGATGCACTATCTAGTTATAAGTACATCAACACCATTATTAGAAATATTTCGTTTTTGTTGACGGCTGTTGTTTGACACTAGATGTGGAAGAAACACATATTTATTGAACTTTTTCTTATTTGAATTCGTGCTTATCTGATTTTGCTGCAAATTTTTTGGCAAAGTGGCTACAGTATGTGTCCAACTTTGTGAACCCAAATCTTCTAAACTTTTTTTTTTCTAGGTTAAGACATTCGTAGCGCATATTGAAATTGATTTTTGTGTCGTCAAATGTAAAATCTTCTTTTTTGGTAAAATGAGTTTAATATACTTTTTATGATTGGACGTGTGTAACTTTTACTTCACCTGCTGGCTGCTACTGGAGTTTCAAAACTTTGGTGATATGTATCATCAAAAATTTGTTTGGTAGCTGGATTCATTATTTCTTCAGCGAAGAACATAATCCTATCTTATAAACAGCTAGAATATGTTGAGACAACATAACTTTCTTAAGATAATTTTTATTTCATTTGAATTAATTATTTATAGTTTATACCGTCCCGCTAGTTTCACTGATAGGTATGAAGTGGTGGTCGTATCACAGAGTTGAGAAGACAGTATTTTGGCATTAATTACAACTGGGTTTACATTAAACTTATTTATTCGGTTGCCGACGACCTTATTCGATTAGTGATTTAGTTATTTGATTTTATGGCGAAGTGAATTCCTGATGAATCAAAAGTGGCCGCATTATTTAAAAAAATCGCTTAAAATGTAAAAACTATCTCCTTTGCACGGCATACAAATTGTTGTCTAACATAATATTTGAGAATCACCTCTCTAGCGGAGGAAATTGAAGGCATACTAAGGAGGATTTCATTCGGATCGGTAAGTCACTGAAAAAGTTCGCTTAGGACGATTCTAAATGTTACGAAACATTTGGAGACGTCCACCAGATATTCTTGGATTTTAAAGTTTATGACAATCCATCGGGATAGCTAATGGTTTGCTTTGCGAAGACTGGAAATATCTGACAAATATGTGCGTTTGTGTAAAATGACAGTAATGCAGTCACAATGTTGTGTCAAAGTTGAGAACATGCTATCAGGAACTTATGCAATTAGCTCTGGTGTACGGCAAGGAGATGCTCTGTGTCCGATACTCTTTAATCTCATGTTATAATTTACCTTTTGTAAAGACGAACACTTTTAGGAGTCAGGACAACATGTTGTACCGTCAGCCATTTGGAAGGTGCAGACCATCTATCAATGGATAAACTAAACGCCGTCGCTTTAACCACTTCGTTATTAATGCGATACACGTTAGAACTCAGATAAATCTTTGTCTCAGCATGCCTGCCATCTATTAAGACTTTAGAATAAAGCAACACCCTACAGACCATACTTCGTAAACATTTCATTTACAAACAGCGGTAATCGACGAATTATGACATTTCGCTTGCATAAAAAAAATTGTATGTTGGACGAGAGACGTGCAATAAAAAGTGCTTACAAACTAAAATCAAATACGAAATATCTTTTTTAACAAATTTACATAAAACAATGCATTTTAGCTAACGTAAACGTGTATTTATATAACGAACACACAATCAACCAATTAAAATATAATATAACTATTCTGAACAAGACGAGGCGAATCGTTTTGCTGTCAAAATGGATTCGACGACGGGAAGCACCACAGTTCTGAAACTAGAATTAGTGTGTCGTACATGTTTAAATGAATCAAATAATATGAAACCGATATTTATAAATGACGGTGACAATATATGCAAAATGTTGCAGTCATGTTCCGGACTAGACGTAAGTATTTCAATGTTGTTAAAACAACTTTTGTTTGGTTATGTTGATGTTTCGATGTCCATTTGATTCTAGATTCATGCAATGGATGGATTGCCCTCAAATATATGTTCGAATTGTTTAAATAAAGTGCATATTTCATATGAGTTTCGGCAGCTGTGTGAAATTTCGCATAATGCGTTAATTAATTTTATGGGACCTAAGTTAAATGGTGAATTAGAGTCGGAAGTTGAAATCGGGTCACAGATTGAGACAACGCAAAACGATACAAAATTGATGACTGAATTTGAAATTTATAAGTGTAGTATGTGTCCAAATCAATATACATTGCTAACGCAGTTACAGGACCATTTTATAAACGATCATCCAGATGAATCGTATGATACGAAATTAGAGGACTCGAATTTGCTTGTAATAAACGGGAGTACGGGTGAAGTATCCGAGGGGAATAACGGTTCGAATGTAAATGAAATAAAAAATGATTTGGTCGAAGAGAAATACATGATTTTTAGCGAGCCTGACGTTTCTGTCATAAATTTTAAAGATAATCAAGATGGGCTCGTCGATGAAGACGATGAATTAAACCAGAGTGACGAAGAATCAGATAATGAAAGTGATACCAGTTTTGGAAATGGAATGCTTATCTATGACGAAGATGATGATGACGGAGAAGATGATGATGATGCTGATGATGATGAGGCACTAAGTGACGATAAAGAAGGTAAAATAAACACGGGCCGTAAAGTAAAATCGTCGGACGATGGTGGTAATCAAGGGGAACTTCCGACGTGTACGCCGTGTAACTTAACGTTCGAAAAAAAGTCAAGATATTTTCATCACATGGAATCGCAACACAAGGAAATTAAATTGCATCAATGCGACCAGTGTGATAAAAAATTCTCGCGGCCAACACATTTACGGCGTCACCAAGTTACACACTTAGATGTGAAACCATATCCTTGCGAGCAGTGCGATAAGCGTTTCTCCCGCCTCGATCATAGAAACATCCATATGCGGGCACATTCGAACATTAAACCGTACAAATGTGATGAATGTGATAAGAATTTTACTAGACCTGAGCATTTACGAAGGCATCGCGAAAATCGACATGGTGCTGCGAGCTTAAAGCCGTCACCACCCAAAACAGAAGTTTGCGAAATTTGTCAAAAAGCTTTTACGAAACCGAAATATCTCCAAATTCATATGAAAGTGCATCGGGCCGTTAAAGAATGGACGTGTAAATTTTGTCAACAAAAATTCAACTCAAAACAGGACCACAACGACCATCAGAAGGTGCATGTAAATGAACGACCATTCTTATGTTCTGAGTGTGGACTACGATTTGTCCGTAACGACTATCTTGTGATCCATATGCGACGCCACAAAGGTGAGAAACCGTATAAATGTAAATTTTGTGGTAAAGGATTTCCTCGTGCTACCGACCTAACGGTTCATGAACGATATCATACCGGAGAAAAAACTCATTTGTGTACGATATGCGGCAAAGGATTTCAACGTGCCTATAATCTATTGGTTCATACGCGAGTACACACAGGCGAGCGACCATATAAATGTCCTCATTGCGATAAAAGTTTTGCACAGGGGAATGATTTAAAGGCGCACGTACGACGACACACAGGCGAACGATTCAAGTGTGATATATGCGGCGATGGTTTTATTCAGGGCTACCATTTAACACAGCACAAACGTAACCAGCATGGAATCGATATGAAATCGCATATCAGACGAGTTGAAAAGTTTATCACACCAATGGCCCAGCAACAACGTGTATTAGAGCAACAACAAATAGCTCAAGAGCAAATAACGAATCCTATCGTGCCTACTGTAGCGGAACAATTGCTGCAACCAATAGATCATCAAGACACTAAGTCGAATATTCCAAAATTAACAATAATTCCAGAGTTTGAATTACGACATCAAGAAATTATTGCAATAACATCGCCGTTGCCCCAGTTACATAATCAGCAGCAGGAGTCGCCACAACACCAAATTTTGTATACCTCTCAAACGCAACAACAAATTCCGAGTACTATGCATATTCTAGATGTGAACGAAACGATTGTGAAAATGGAGCAGATCGATGAAATTAATCAAATCTCAACGATAATGAGCTATCCGAATTACGAGAAAGGAGACTGTTAATAGTATTCGTCGAAAAGTTTGGGTGCAGATGCAGCATCAGTCCCACCCAGCATTGTTGCGTTCCGTCATGGAAGTCGCGATCTGCTAAATACCAAAATTGTTTGTATATTTAAAACAAAACAAATTTCCTCCCAATATTTTTTTAATGTAGATGTTTTAATGATTATTTCTAATTTACGTAAGTAATACATTTGTTTTTTTTTAAATTAAATTCTATCTCCCTATATTATATACATTTTACGAATTAAGCAAAATTTTTACATCATAATCATAGAAATTAATAAAATAATTAAACAAAATGTAATTGTATTTATAATTTATATTTTATTTGTGAATAAAAAAAAAAAAAGTTATTTTAAATTACGAATTAGCCTTATAGATTGTTATATCCGATCCAGCGCCTCTACCATTACGATACTATTGCCGCGGATAACCTAGAAAAGTTAAAAAAACAATTTATACGGAACTACTATTTATAAGAAAGCTGCACTAGATACTTACAACCATTCCAACATTATTTTTGGTACCATCTCGACACTCCTCAATCGTATCGTCGATTACAACATTCATAAAAGGATCAAAACCGCGTAAAATTCCGGTGACAGTGCGTCCGGCATTCAGCTTCAATTTGAGTGATTTGTCCATGAATCTAAAACCAAAAGAAATGATTTAATAAATTATATAACGGAACTGTATTAATATGCATATTACTTTTTTAACTCTGGTGGATGTGCTTTCGACATTTTAAATGATTTATTTATTTAAAACTTCGTAATAAACACAAAACAACGTTTGTTTAGGTTAGGTTAGGTTATGATGCTTGTTCAATTTGTCAATTTTGACATTTCAGCGTTTACCATAAAGCTATGCTTACGCGACTACGAGTAATTTTTTATACGGGCAATATTTAGGGCTGTGAACTAACCGATCTTGGAGCAAAAACTAGGAAATTTTTTAATTTGTGAAGCCGCTTTCATAGAAAAATTCTGCAGAAATTTTTCAGTAATATTTCTTCGGCAAAACATGACGGAATTAAATATTGTTTATCTTTTTTAGTAAATTCCGAAAGTGTATACCAACTTAAAATTGAATTTTATTATTTATTACTAAAAAATTACTAAAAATAGATAAACAATATTTAATTCCGTCATGTTTTGCCGAAGAAATATTACTGAAGAATTCTGCAGAATTTTTCTATGAAAGCGGCTTGATATAAACATATTTTTGTGAAACTTAAATTGATGGTGATACGATTAACTTCGATAATCTATTACTTTTCATAAGTTTTTTTATGCGACATCTATATAACGATAGCATAAGCAATTTAATAATTCATAGAATTTAATGAACTCGCGAGTGAAAAGAGCGTTCGTTTCGCTGAATACATAACTTTTAACGATGAAAACGTGAATCGTTTAAAGCGTTGCAACGTGGACATCTATTAACAGACGTTGGGTCCGTAATTAGATTTTTGACGCCGCATAAGTAAAACAAACTATAGACGATTTTTACTACAACAATTTTGGTTTTGTTTTGTTGTTTGTTTTTGATATGACATTGAGTTTTGTATTGTAAATTATGTAAAACCAAATGAAAGCCAAAATACACGGATATTGGTGTCAAAAGTAAAAACAGACGTTTTTTTTTCATCGGACATTTGCGTCGATAATTTTGGGTTAGTTCGGAAAATGTTTTAAAGATTGTACCATTTATTTAGCATTTTTCATCTTAGGATTTTGTATCTCTGAATTTTTTATCCTAGGATTTTTTCTTTCCGGTTTTTTTTGATATTAAATTTTTTTTAGGATTTGCATCCTGAATAAACATGGTTTTGCAAGTTTTTCGATTTTGGTAAATATGCAACAGTTTCAAAGATTAACAATCATGCATTTTCTGGATTTTATGAAATTTTCGAATTGTGGTATCGTAGTTCACGGGGAAGAATCAGCACAGCTGGGAATCTGGGATTCACATATATTGATTTTCTTAACAGCTTATTGACCGACAGTGCATGATACAACGGGAGTATCACTTTAGATTACTAGGATATCTGAAGTACTCGTATCATGTTGAAGGAGTATCTTATGGAATATTTTATGAATTAAGATTTGTACTCCAGATTTTTTCGGACTTTTAAACGTCCTCTATTTTTTAGCAAACCAAATTTTTAAGCTTCAATTAATTTTGCTGACACAGGCGGATTATTATGTCGATTTTATTTAACCACCAAATTGATAATCGATTATCGTTGCAAAAATTTAAGCTTCTGCGTTTTCAGAATAGATAAAAATAATCGCGATAATCGTGAAATTTGATTGATAATCATAAAGTATTTTATTGGCACTTAAGTATAACTTGTTGTTGGTTTATATGTTCGATAAGACAAACAATTCATATTTTCGTGCTTATATAAAGGTCCCGAAAAGTGTCGGCTTGGTAGTTAGTATAGATTGTGACTTCTAGTAAATATGTTCTTACATTTTATAATTTTCACTTTTGCTGTCACATTTGTCGGTGGTTCACCACAAAATTTTATTATAAATGGAACAATTGCTGAGGCCCGAGCTTTATCATTTGCATCCATAGTGCATTCTGAAATTTTGAGTGGCGGTCATATTATAACCAATCGCCATATACTTACAGCTGGCCATGTCGTTGATGAGTAGGTATACACATTCCGATATTACGTCGGTTGAAAAAAGGTTAATGTTTCATTTTTGTCTAATGCAGTTCAACATTTTGGATAGTGGGCGTGGGTAGTAATAAAGTTGCCGAATTAGATTGGATATTAGCATCTGGATCGATTCTGCATCCTAATTATAATTCAAATAGTCGAGCAAATGATATCGGCATATTAATTTTAATACGTTCGCTTGTGTACAGTGATGCCATTCAGCCGATTGAGTTGCCCGAAGTAGGACTACCACTACCGCACATAAACGAACAGGGACATATTTATGGTTTTGGTTGGACCTCATCATCATCACCCGAGTTTAATACTGAACTAAAAATTACATTTCAACGTGTTATTAGTCCGGTGGTATGTGCATCATATTATCCAATAAATTCGGACTCTCAATTTTGTGCTGGTGATTCGATCGACTTAACAAATATTTGTAAAGGTGATTTAGGTGGTGGTTTTCTTACATTTAAACGGAGTGTTCCAGTTTTAGTTGGTATTGCATCGATGACCGTCGAATTGTGTTCTACGTTGTATCCAGTGGCTTATACGCGAGTCTCACATTATCGTGCGTGGATCAAAGAAGTGGTGGACATTTGATGAATAAATTTTAGAAAGTGTTTTGATTCCAATATGCACATCTTATCAGAATTATTTTCGTTCGTATCATTTAAAAGTATTTCGTTCAACATTTTGTCAACAAAACGCAAGTATATCATTTCAAGTTCAATTGATAAAATATTCGGGTGTGATCAATCCAATTGAAGTGAGTTATGCGGTTGGCGGTTTCCGTATCACTACTAAAATATTTGGCCATCATACAATTTATTGCGTTTACTATAGACCAATGTAAATTGAGAATCGTATCAGTTCATCCGGTAGTTCCAGTATAGAGTTCCAGTATTATTTCCAGAGGAAATAATTGAGCAGTCCAATAGTTATAAAAAAAGATAGTTCGAATGAGATTTGACATGAAAACTTCCCAACTAAACAGTGTAACTAACAGATAGTTAATTTTTTATTGCCAGACATTATTGACTCTTTAAATACTTTACCAGGAACTAAAATATTCAACACGTTAGATCTTAAAAGTGTAAATTGTAAGGTTCTAGTTCTATAGATCAAAAAGGTAACGACATGTTACGTTTGAGCGATTAACGGAGGTCTGTATACTCCTAACTAGAAATGTCGAAATTCAAATGGGCCGCAAGGGCCTTTTAATCTTGATTACGCACTAAAGTATTTTGGAGCTATTCTATTAAAAAAAGCAGAGAGGTACAGACAAAATATTGACATACTTGAGGTGAACACTGTCGAAACCTTAGAAGAAATATACCGAAATAGAACTTAACCGACCATGTAGTAGTCAAAGTAAGAACTGAGTGAAATAGGGAGAAAAGGATTATTCTGTGCTGATTAAACGAATCAAAATTACTTAAACAGTTAATAAGGAATCATAGTTGGTGACAAGAGGTTTATAGTGTGAAAACTGGAACACACTTAGACAACAACAAAATTGTGTACAAATTGAGAAACAGGTTCCACTTGGTTATCTGAGTGAATTACTTATTTGCTAATTGATATCATGCTTATGCAGCAATAAAGAACGAGTTGTTGAAATAGTTAAAGTTCAATTTGCATTTGTTCGATGCCATATTACTTGGATAGTGCAGCAGTTTCACCAGAGCAGTTTTACCTTGGTTTTTGTCACCATGTTATTACGTTTAACTGGTCTGGAAGCTCCAGTAGGTAACGAAAATTTACGTGTGTTTCGATCTATGACATGATAAACCACCTGAATTGTTGTCTTTTTGCTGAGCGCCTCTGCGGCGTAATGTTTCTTGTACTTTGCCACGATAATCTCACCGTGCCAATTCTTTACTACCTCTTCTTTTTCTTTACTCTCTATCTTGTACTCAATTTTCGTTCATGACCATCGCATTAATCGAATCATTGACCATCAGCTCGAGCTGCCATAAAATTATATAAGTGTTTCAATCTTCTTCGGTGACTTGAGACCGGTAGCTATTTTAAATATTGGTGTGATTTGCAACACCAAATAATTGCGACGGGGATGGATTTGTTGATGATGAGTTTTTAGTGAAAAATGGTAAAGTAATTATCAATAGAAATGGCGGTAAACGAGATCCAACTAACCCGCAGGATCTTTTAGACCAATTATACTGCTACCATGATATTCGTAACAAACGTTCATGGGGCTGACGTATGAAAATTCGTAGTTTAGTGGAGAGTAAATCAAATGGCAATCTTTTTCGGATCAATTTGAATCCTCCATTCACTAAAAAGAAAACTTTTCAAACATGCACAAGTTTCAATATTTGAAAGGCTCATTGAAAAATAGCTTGAGACTGAAGAAACGATACGGTAAAAACAAATACTCAGTCAGTGAAAGTATCGAAACCTTCTTGGTTCAACCATCCGTAAATGCTTGAGAGATTGCATAAGTTAGCTATCCTTCAGTGCACGATCCGTTCGAAGATGAATGTAAAATTCACTACCAATGGAAGATATATCGTCAAACTGTCAATAAACTGTCTTTATTGTTGGAGAAAAAATTCCGTTCAACCGAAAGAATCAAGCAAGAATTAATCGAATTTGTGAAGGAGTACATCGCACTAAGCCAAATGGAGATACTTGAGGCAGAAAAGAACAATTTCAATAGGTTTAACGTGGGTATTCATTTGCCTCATCACTTTGTTATCAAAGACACTTCCAGTTCTACCAAGCTTAGAGTCTGATGGGTATTTATCGAACGATATTTTGACAGTCTGACCTTCAATAAAAGATGAGCTTACAATGATGCTCATACGTTTTCGGTGGCACAAAACTGCTATTGCTCCCGATATAGAAAAAATGTATCGTCAGTTTCTAATTTATCCAGATGATCAAGTTGTTTAATGTATTATTTGGCGTAACTCACCAGATGAAGATCGCCAACAGTATCGTCTCAAGACCATACCTATAGGAAAGTACATTATCTAAATTTCATGTATGTGGTGTGACAACAACGAAAAAACTGTATTAGAACAATTGTCAATACTCATCTTCGGTTACCACCAGTTAACATATCATGTCTTCCTAAAATACTCATCTATTTGGCTGCTCATCTTTTCTATTATTTTCTTTTATTTTAGAACCAATGAATAAAAGGCTTATTGGGCGTACATCGTTCTTGTCATTGAAAAGTGCAAACTGAATTCGATAGACATAAATTTATCATATGTGCAATGACAGGGAGTACTACTAGGGCGCAATTTTCGAATTCCACATCCATTTTCCCCATGTGGATATTTGACAAAATGAATAAAATGAATGAAATGAATAATAAACAACGAACATAATTCCTGTTTTTTACCTCGAATAACAACAAATTAAAAACTATAGAAACAGATCATAGCCTACTATCATTTCCATTCAAACAATCTTGTGACAATTATTGGTACTACATACATTGATCATGCTGCCTCTTTCTGATAATATGGTATACTAAATAATATGATCGTGGCGCCTCTTTCGGAAAACATGATCTATTGTATATCTAGTTAACAGGCAAAACATAAACAAAAATGAACTTAACTCAGTTCACCACTTTATTGAGTGCAATGAAGTTATGAAAAATATATGAGCGGTGAATTAAAAATTAACGAACGTTTTAAGAATAGTTTATTTACATGTCAATTCTGTGATCGAACAATAGTGAACTCATTCAGGGTATGAAAATTAAAGTCTCTCCCTATATGCGAGTTTAAAGAACTTTCTGATTTTGATTACTCCATCGCGTTATCGCTGTAGTAAAGAAAGTTTTATTTTTCTCAGCCCTAAACGAAATTCAGTTAAATTTTCAGCGGATCTATAAATTATTTACCATTTTATGTTATTTCTAACATGCCACATCGCCTGCACGCGGTAATTGAACGTTACTTCTAATTGAATATCCAGGGATCTCCACGGGTTTGGAAGATACCAATGGTTTGAGGAATGTCTCTGTCACCACGATACAAATTAACTTAAGCCCACCAATTCTCTGAATCTACAGTCCATATGTTCTAGAATTAAAATATGCCAATTTTAAATGATCTATCGATCATTCAGCTTCAATAGACCATTTTAAGGCGCAGTTTGCATTCCTTGTACTAATACTAAGTGGAAAGGAACTCGATTCAAATATCATCTGCATATGCTAGAGCATGGTTTTTATCCTGACGGGATAAAATGTTGTCCTAGGGTGTTTCTCTTTTAAGAAAGAGTATCGGTACCATAAACGCAGAATTTCTTTTAGGTAATCCGAGGTTGTTGTCGGTGATGATGGCTCCTCGTTAAATTAAATAGAATTAATCGATGTATCGAATTCAAAAGCGTAGTTTATTGCTGCTCGATAATGTGCATAAAGTTAGTTGGTATAACGTCAGGTTATAAGTTGATGTTTGTTCATATGTGTGACTAAAATGGATTTCTATTCCCCAAAGTCATTAATCCGAAGTAATGAAACATGTAAAGAATAAAAACCCAGAAGTAGCAAAGGATTAATCACTATCAAGTTCATTACGCTAATCGTTATCATGTCGATTATGTAGCTCAATTTTATCAAAAAAAAAAAAAAAATTCCTTTGGTGTTTATAAATATTTCAAAAAGATTTTTATTTGCAGATATCACACGAAACTCTTCTTATCTCATAAATCGTTTAATCTCTTTGATTATGGTAATAAATAAAAATTTAGTTAATTTTGGTAATTAGGTCTAATTTACATGAATCTTGCGATCAAAGATCGATTCCGATGAATCAAGATCGTAAGTGGCTTGGAATACGGCATTAATCCAACTAGCATATCGAGCGAGGCGAATGTATGCCGATGGTTGAGCTGCAGGAAGTCCACAATCCGCAACGCGATAGAATGATTGAATACCAACAACTAATGTTGTTGTTGTTTCATATGCTACACCACCTTGATCACCAGCGCACATATTAGCCGATTGTATATCGTTGCGGGCACAGAAATAATTCTGAGTTTGGTGAGAATGATGCAAATGTGGATAGTTAAATTCACAATTTGCTTGACTTGTTACCGTTACATTCATTCTTTGTAAAAATTCGGGTTGTTCGTCGGTCGCACCAAATCCAAATCCAATAGCTTCTAATACTGCACCCTCCGTTGGGAATGACGCAGTCTCAGGTAGTAAATTACCAGGTTGTATTGTAGCACCAAGTGGTACCAATTGTACAAGTTGAATGATTGCAATATTATGAGCTAACACTGATGCGTTATAGCCTGGATGAACTTGTGCCGATATGGCGTCAAACCATTGCATGTCTGAAATACGATTAGCCCCCAAACCAGCACGCCATCTAGAAAACCTATAAAACGAATTGTATACTTAGTTAAGCAGTGAGTTTAAACAAAAAAGAAACAAAAACCAACTGTGCAACGTTTTGTGCAGACGTCAAAACAAGAGATTGGCTTAAAAGACATCCACCGCCAAAATACATTGAGCCTGTTCCATCAGCATTACGAAAAATTTCGAGGTACACATTGAAAGGTACATGCGGTGAATTTTCTCCATTTATTATAAACGTACTTCTTGCCTGCAAGTAAAAACCAAAACTACTTAAGTACATTCGCACTTAACACCTTTAAAATTTTTAAATTACATTGGCCGTTGCCGCAACAATACACAAAATTATGGCTAATGGTAATAATTTCATTTTGTTAACTAAATATTCACTTCACTGATCACTTAAATTGCACGTTACTACAAACACCTTTAATTTGGAACTGATTGATCTACATCAACAAATTAACGTTTTTATATATAAAAAAAAAAAAAAAAAAAAAACTGATGGTCGACCAAAATTAATGTCTTAATGCGAATTTTGGTTTTATCTAAAAATTTAAATTAAAAACAAAAAAAAATCGAAAATCCGATAACGAAGCTATTAGTATTAGCATTGAATGCCAAAAAAATAAAAATTACCCGTTTTCATTTGAGCCTAATTCCTATACAAAAAAAAATTTCACCTGAATTTCGAAAATACAAAATAAGTAAAAAAAAAACAGTTGCAAGGTAATATTTCCTTATAACTTCGCGTGAATATCGCAAATCACGACTTTACACCTTTAATTCGATGATGAATTGCGCATTCGCATTGACTCACCTAAATTATTCGCATCTTCGCACTTAAATAAGTAGAAATGCATTTGGCAATACTAAAACGAGTAACTCAATACTCTAGGTTTTGTAAAATTTTTTAACAATCCATTGTTTGCTTTTCATGCTGGAGGAGTCAGCTCTACCAAAAGAATTTTTTCTTCCATTTTACTTCATTTATGCTTATACGTGCTGTGCTTTTGCTTCATGAACGACATTAGAAACTTTCATAAAATGCATCAAACGCTCACATCCATATATATATATATAACAAATGGCCTGATCAACACATTGTACAACTTCACCGTGTCTGCAGGTATTTCGAAATACAAATTCGAACAGGAGATTGAAGAGTATCGAGGACAGAGTAACGCCTTGCCAAACAACAGATTTATTTGTAAAGCTCTCGATAGGTTGAGCTCTATACTTTAACACAACATTGTGACTGCATTACTGTCATTTTATACACAAGCGAACACATTTTTCAGATATTCATAGACATCGCAGAGCAGACCAGATGGCTAAAACTTAAAATCAGTCATCTATAAAATTCTGAAGTCATAGGCTTGCTAGAAATTCAAGACCACATGATAGATGAAATGATTTGGACGTAATCCTGCATGATTTGGACGTAATCCTTCCTTCGCTAAGGAAGTGAGTCCCTTCAGTATTATGTTAGCCAGTACATAATTTGTATGCTGTACAAAGGAGAGCTGTTCCATTTATCCAATTTCCATTCTTCAGACATATATAGCTCCGCTTTGCCATACTAACCGAATAAGGTCCAATATATAGTTCCGCAAAATAAATCTACTCCGAATACCAAGTGCTCGAAATTCATGCAAGCAACTCCAGGTGAACTATTTCTTTATAGTCTCTACACCACCAGCTCAATATCTGCTAATGCTAATTCTACCTCATAAATGTCTCTACAGAAAACTTAACACTACCTTCCACGTAATTTTATTTGTCCTGGAAAAGTTCCAACGCACTTCCTTGGTAGAGCGCCAATCGCTCAAGGTGCACCCCAGTTTTTTCAAACCCATTTTATTAATTCCTAGATGACCACTACTAGTACCTCCTGGTACTCATTTAAAATCTCCGCAATCTATGAACCTTAGGTGCCAAAATTAACGGTTGGGTCGATAAGCCATCTGAACTCTGTTAAATCTGCTTTAGAGATCTATCCTCGATCCGTGAACTGTCCCATGCGACCCAAAATGATTTTGCTACTGGACTTTTCTTTGCGATTCCAGTCCATGTTGGTTGGCTTTTACTGCTGAAATATTTTCCTCATTCATGTGTAATCCGCATGTGTTGTTACTTTATGCCCTAAATATTTGATCTTTCCACGAATCAAAGTACACTTTTTCGGACATTTAGCTCGGTTAATAGAATTCTCTCGGATAACCAAATTTACTCCACATTTCTCAGATACACGTTCCATTAAACGTTTGAAAGTCGCAGGCGCGTTACATAAGCCAAAGGACATTAAACCTTCAATAACCCATTGCCTACACTGAACGGTGTTTTTTCTTTATCCTAAAATGCGACTTCTACTTGCCCATATCCGTTCGTCAAATAAAGTGCCTGGAATATTCGTGGTCCTGCTAGCTTATCCGATGAGTCGTCAACCCTTGGTAAGGGATAACTATATTCACCTTTGTTCACCTTTCTGTAAGTGATGCAGAATCATAGATTGCCATCATTATTTTCCACCACAGTGGCGAGCTTCAAAGACTGCTCGATTGCCATTAATCTCTGGAGCGCTACAGAAAAGGGACATGTATTTTTCCAGAAACTCTTTCTCTGCCTGCTTCTGTTTTGCTGTTACGTACTCAAAGTAAAACCGTGCGCCTTCATGAAATCCATGCCCTAGATTATTTCATCTTTAACATCGGCTATCAACATATCATGATTAAACTTGCTATTTCTAATCCGTAACCAAAATCCTTTCTTACCTTTGATTACCGCACTTTCAACGGTAGCCATTTCTGTGTCGAATGTGATAAGACAGTTCCCATCAATGTCTCCTTTGGCGGTTAAGTTATCTTCACCTCTTGCCAATCTTGAGATAGGGATAGAGATTATCGAGAATTGGGTTGTGGAGTCAGTTTCTGCTTTTTGATATTGAATCCCTGAATCGTTCTTTCTTGGCCAATCTTTCAACTTCTACCCTCGGTCTGCAATGCATTGGCGATGGTGTTCTTGGTCGTTTTCATCGCCATTCTAAACAATCTATTAAAATGTGGTTAAAATGGTTTTGTTACAATCCCAGCATCTGATGTTTCGATTGACATCTTTGAATTACATTGACGACTGAAAGTTATCTTTTTTTATCGCTGGTTCGATAACGGTCATTTCCCTACGTTTTTCATCAAGTGTTTCATCAAGTCTACTCTGCAGCTGCTGCTCCATCATTTGTGTCATTCCAGCCATTAACTGCGACAAATCAAAATTCATTGGAGCGACTTCTATCAATGCGTTTTGATCACCAGCAACAACCTCCTCCATGTAAATCGTGTCCAATCCGATATCGTCGAATTCGTATTGATGCCAGATCTAAGCCTTAATTCATCATGGCTTCATGGATTCTAATTAGTAGTTCACATTTATTACCGCTGGTTGGCAAGTCACGAAGAACCAATTCCTCATTCGTTCATTTGTTAACTTGTCCATAATCATTTTTAAATATTCACAAACCCACTGCAGTCACCAATTGTAACGTTTTGCTTATTCTCGGCTCGTATCACTGAATTTTGAATAAATTCCACTGATATTTACTGTTCACAAATAAACACACAATACACAATAGTTTCCACTTTAAACCTGGTTTTTCAGATCGAGAGCCATCTGGTGCTCGGTCAGTAAGTCTAAACCCAGAATGCATTCATCGCCCAAATTTTGGTATTCCCCCAAATTTTCTTCAAATTTTTTTTGGAGCGTCTCCAGCAGCGGTTTTCAACATGTGGCAAATAACGTTCTCAACTTGGTTTTGAGGTACAACAGATTTTGAAGCTCCATTGTTTAGTGTAATTGTACAATGCCACTGACCCAATATGCCATTAACAACTAGGCTGTTACAATTTTTTCCAAGCTGGGCTAATAAAACAGTTTATCTTGGGACCTTTTGCCGATTAGACTAACGTGCACCCCGCGAAGCAGGTAGAAATAAGTTTTCATGAAAAGTGCAGGTTCTAGTCAAGCATTGACTAGACCTAGATCAAAAATAAAAGAAAAGAAGACCAAATCGAATACCATGCGCACACGCAAGTTGATGACAAGAAATCAGTTTAGGTAATGCGCGGAGGACATTTGTCTCTTGATCGAGAAGAAAAAGAGCGTAATCTACAAAAAATTCTCCAAATCGATGCCAAGGTCTCACAGATGTCGTTCAACAGGAAACCTGGGAAAGTAATTACCAACGTCCAAAGGTTTGGCCACGCATCATTAAATTGTAGCAAGAGTTTTCATTGCATAAGATGCAAGGATAAGGATGAAAGAAGAAATTCAAGAAAACCAGCTAGACAGGCGGCAACAATTTGAATAAATGATGTCCCGACAATAGCCTCAATTGGTACTTCTATTTAAAATCCCAGCTCTCATTCAAAGCACAAGAATCTCAAAAATACTTCCTAGCTTTAAAAACTCATTATACTGCGCCACCAAATGCGTAGGCTCTATTATAAATATCAGCTTACCGATATAACGTCATCAAAGAAAATCCTGCAATAGTAAAGAGCATACCAATTTCACTTCTAAACGGAAAAAGTTAGGTCATAGGCATTTTCAACAGGTGCCAGCCCCTATTAAAACCCTACATTCAAGAAGGCAATTTGGATTTCGTGCCGGACACTCTGCTACTCAAGCAGTGCTGAGGCTGAACAACTCTATTGAAAATTCCAAACAATTTGGTTGTTCAATATTCTCAGCCTTTCTGGCAGGTAGCCCCTTAGAATGCAAAAACCAAATAGAAATACCTAGAAGTAATTTAGCCAAATGTTCAAGTTGCAATTCTTACATACTTATACCATTACATCATTTTCAGTTATAAGAGATAACGTATAACACATCATAATTTATTATCATAACGGTGATTCAGAATTACGATGAAACCAAATAAATAGATAACTAAAGTGACCTTCACATTTTTTGGACTTAAACTAAAGCCTCACGGCCCGTATACACAGATTAACTATTCTACACAATAAAACTTCCGCCGCCTATTAGTGTTTGAAAAATATGAATATACTTGCAATTATTCAAGGTCACAGTCTAAACGAACTAATTTAGGTGCTCGTATACGGCGTACAGTATAAAGTTTAGTAAAATTCAAGGTCATTTAAACTTTTAAGCAATAATCAATAAAAATGTTAATATTTGAAAATAAAAATTAGGACTCTCGTTTTTTTATTTAAAAAGTATATTACAAAGTTTTTAAATAGTGATTTATCCAGGTTCCATAACGTGACACCATAATAAATGCAGCCGGTCCAGATTCTGGCGACGTGCAATCATCGATCCGATTAAACGATTGAATACCAAACTAAAACCATGAAAACAATTAAAAATGGAATGTTACACAAACCAAACAACAAACTTACCACTAATCTTAGTTGAGGACTATAAATTGGTCCACCTTGGTCACCACCACAAATATTTGTACCCGTTGTAAAATTACTGGCACAAAAATGATTTTCTAATTGTCCATTTCGGATTAAATGTGGATACGCAATACCACACTCCGTTTGGGTTAACACCGTCATCTGAGCATATTGTAGGTGGTCGGGTTGTTTCTCCGCTCGTCCAAAACCAAAACCAACTATGTTACCCACCTGTTCATTGCTTGGTATATGTGATCCACCAGGCGCTAGTAATGTTGGATTTACATTTTTTAAATACGTTGAAATTGGATTGGCCAAATTTAAAATGGCAATATTATTGGCCAAGTCGGACGCATTATAATTTTGATGGATCACATGCGTTTCAATCGGGAACCATGATAAATCTTTAATTTTTCGATTTCCCAGGCCGGCACGCCACGATTGAAAACCGAAAACATTTTGTGCCACCGTTAAAATAGTGTACTCGGTGATTAGTGTGCCACCGCCAAAATGTATATCGCCCACGTTATCGGGATATCTAAATATTTCGAGATATACATAAAATGGTACTGCATCATTCACATCGATACCATTCACCATGAATGTTTCGTGGGCTGCCTGTATTAAAAAAAAAAATTGTAAAAATTTTAAAAATCCGTTATAAAATACTGCAAAAAAATTACTTACATGGCCGCCCGTAACTAATGATAAAATCACAGCAAAGACTACACTGAGCTTCATGTTTCTTGGTTTGTGATGTATTTGCACGCTCAAAATGATTGCGTACTGAATTAAATGCTATATGTAAATTTTGTGTATATGATAAATTTATATCGAAAATATATCGAAGTGTGGTAAGTCGAGTAAATAGATAAGAATTTAATCAAAAAAAAACCTTGCATTATAGCTAAACTGCGATGGAGGAGGATTACTGTCCAAATTAAATTCCGCGTATTCATTTTTGGTTTGACTTGACAGGATAGCGGATTTTAAGTACGCGTGTTATCATCTGAAGTCATCTAACGACACAAAAATTGATCAATGTACTTGTTCGATATTGTTCGTTCCATAACTGGGAAGATCTCAAAATGTGTGCGTTTGTGGTGATATACTCCATTGACATTTTGTCATTTTGCGAAAAATGCAAGGCTTTTAGACAGTCTAAATTATGAGAATTTCGATAAAAATCACGAATCGTTTTTAGGCTATTCTGCATCTATCGGGGATCGTCTTCACAACACTACAGACCAATAAAATCCATCCCAGGTCCATTATTACCGGCTATACGTAGCGATTTGAAGTCGAATGAGAATGTAAAATTTTAACTCACATTTGGTGAAAAACGCAAGGTTTTAGACTGTAAATTATGAGATTTTCGATAAAAATCACGAATCGTTTTTAAGTTATTCCAGCTATCGGGGCTCATCTTCACAACATTACAGACCAACAAAATCTATACTTAGCCCATTATTACCGGCTACGTAACCATTTGAAGTCGAATGGAAATATAAGAACAATTCGAGGTTTCGGCAGTTAGAAGTATTATTTACGTACATAATTGAAACACTTTGATTAGTTTATTGGCACATTTAGGCGAGTACCTTGGCCGATAGTTAAAATACATTTTATTTATATTGTAAAACTAAAACTTTAATTCACGCAAAAGTTAATCAAAACCATTTTAAACTAACCAATAATACTGTTAATAAATTGATTATATTGATTTACACGGATCGATGCCGCTGGTTGGGATTCGGGATGACCACACTCGGCACGACGATTAAATGATATAATACCAACCTAAAATTTATGAAATACCAAATAAAAAAATTGTAAAACCGATCACTTCACTAAAATACGATGTAACACTTACCAATAAATTTAAAGCGATTACTGGACTACCTTGATCACCAGCGCAAATATTTGATGCGGCTGTCGTATTACTGGCACAGAAGTAGTTGTTCAATTGTCCACTGTTTATTAAATGAGGATATGCGTATCCACAGGCCGCCTGGCTTAGAACCGTCAATCGTGCCTCTTGTAAAATGTTTGGTTGATTATCGGTGGCACCAAATCCGAAACCAAAAATAGCCATCGCATCACCTTCGAGTGGAAATTGTGAAGTATCGGGTAATCGACTAATTGGAATTATTCTTTCAGAAATTATAATGGGTGTGACGAGTTGTAATACAGCAATGTTATTAGCTAATGTTGCCGAATCATACAGCGGATGAGGATGAGCAGAACTTACAAGGCTCCATTCTAAATCTTGAATACGAATACCACCTAGACCAACGCGGAATGATTGAAATCTAAAATCAAGGAATGAAACCTGGTTAATGTATCAAAACAAAAATATCAATCATACTCTTTAACATTTTGTGCACTCGTCAATGCAGCTCTGACGCTAATCAAAACGCTGCCACCGAAAAAGATTCCTCCTTGTAATCCAGGCAATTCATAAATTTCTAAATATCCATACGCTGGCATAATGCCTGTTACATCGGCGCCATTTATTATAAATTGTGATGGGTTATCCAATTTGCCTGCCTATAAAATAATAAAAAAAATTATTAGTACACGATCGCAATGCATTTATATATCAAAAAATATTTACATTAATATTAGCGGCTAAAATACACAACACTGCAACAGCTAGTACGAATTTCATGTTTATAGGTCACGTCTTGTTAGCACCAACTCTTTAAATTAAGTTAATTATGGTTATTGTTCCGTAGTCACTTTTATATATAAAACGGACCCGATGATCGATTTTTTTTTGAAACTTTTATTGTTTTGTTCTAATTCCGTTATCATAATTAAGAATTAAGACATTCGCAGTAAAAAAAGATAAATTAATTGTGCCATAAATTTAAAATAAAAGCGATCGGTTTTTTTTTTATTTATTTTTGCCGTTTTAAATCGAAAACGTAGAATGATGTTAGAAATACAGATAATAATATTTTCGGGTGATTACCTATCTAAAATGATAAAAATGAAATGCATTTTGAGTACAATAAAAGTCGTCCGGTATCGATTTTAAATCCAACCGATAAATTCATATAAATCATTTAAACGGTTTTTTGTTTGACCTTGAAACTAGTTGTCACATCAAGTTGCAAGGTCAAACTAAAAATTTGTCATAAGAAAGTACCCTTTTAAATTTTAGTACAAGTACTAAAATGTAAATAAAGAACTAAAAAATAAATAAATGGTTTGGCCTGCGGTTGTAATACGCTTTTAAACAACAAATGAAACATAATGCATATTTAGAAGCACTAATGAATCAAAATAAGGCTTTTTTCAGGCACAAACCGGTTTTAGATTTCGTTTATGTCAAAACTCGATATAAACAAAGATATAAGTTTGATATTACTATATTTCATATTCCAGGCAAAAACATAAGACATATTTTAAGATTTTAGTACAAGTACTAAACATACAATTTTTTTTATTCAACAATATAATTATTTAGTAAAATATTTATTTAGTACAATATTTATTTAGTAATTTAAGATAAATTATTATTAATAAATTCATCGTATTCCGATACACGTAAAAAGGCAGCAGGTTGAGCATCAGGCGAAGAACAGTCAGCCACACGGTTAAAAGTTTGAACACCCATCTAGAAAATTAAAACAGATTGAAAATTTAGTTTATTGTTAGTTTTGTTATAAATAACTATAATTACCAATAGACCTATTTGTTCATTATAAACTGGTCCACCTTGATCGCCGGCACATATATTTGAGCCTATTGACATATTGTGAGCACAAAAATGATTCACCAATTGATTATTCGCTACTAGATGTGGATAAGCAGTACCACACTCCTCATTGCTCAGAGTAGTTAGTAAAGCTTGTTGTAGAATGGCCGGCCGTTCAAGTGTTGCACCAAATCCAAATCCAACAACTGTACCAGTGTTTCCGGCCTGAGGAAATGTTGAACCAGCTGGCATTCTAGTTATTGCCAATGTATTAGAGGTAATTGGAACCACAGTAACTAGTCTTAATATAGCGAGATTGTGTGCCAAAGTTGCAGGATTAAACAGTGGATGCTCAACTACTTGTAAAACGGTAAACCATTGTAATTGTTGAACTTGAAGAGCACCAAGACCGCATCGCCATGATTGGAAACTTTCAAGAGATACATTTATTTTTAATTTGTTTTCATTTACTTATCTATACTACATACTTTCTAACATTTTGAGCAACTGTCAAAACCGCCTGTTGAGTAATTAAACTACCACCACCAAAGTACGATTCACCTTGTAGCCCTGGTAATCGATGAAGTTCTACAAGCGCATAGAACGGTATTACTGCATTAGCATTTTCGCCATTTATTATCCGGGTCGATTTAGCCTTAAAACAAAAGATAAACAACGACAATAAAATTAAAATTTAACACACCACGTGATTTATTCTAATATATTTTTTACATTAGCTCCGGTCAAAATACACAGTACGGTTATGACTAACAATTTCATTTTCTCACGGCGATAAAACGCGTTGCCGAAATCACAGAATACACGTAAATAAGGTGAATTGTAATCAAACATCATGGTTTTATAAAACTGGACAAAATTTGGACAGCCAAAAAACAAAAAAAAAATCGACTTGATTACATTCAAAACATCAATCATTTCGAATTGTTATCGTAGATACGACGTGAAGTTAAAAATTAAGCCTATGCGTAATGCGTCGATATATTATGCCAACGATAATTTTTACTTGAGCCGCAAAGATTAAAATTATTTTCAATTCATTAAATCACGAATGTATTTCGGTTACATAGAAATTTTTAAGCATATTGATTGATAAAGTCACCATACGGTGCCACTCGTACAAAAGCGGCTGGTTGAGCTTCAGACGATCCACAATCAGCGTCCCGATTAAACGATTGTACACCAAAAAGTAAATTAGTTTCACGACTATAGATTGGACCACCTTGATCACCCGCACATAAATTCGAATTGGCTGTAGCATTTCGGGCACAAAAATGATTTCCTAACTGACCTGTTTGAATTAAATGGGGATAGGCGGCACCACACTCCGTTTGACTTAAAACCGTTAGTCGAGTTTGTTGTAAAATATTTGGTTGAATATTAGTCGTACCAAATCCAAATCCAAGGGCATAACCTATAGCGCCTGTTTGTGGTAATTGTGAACCGAATGGTAGCACATTAATAGGAAAAATTGCTGCACTAAGTGGTGTATTAATTGCAAGTCGAAGTATTGCAATATTATTTGCCAAACTTGAAATATCAAAGCCCGGATGGGTATGAACAGTTGTGACACTAAACCATTCTAGATCTGTGATACGTATACCACCCAGACCGACGCGCCATGACTGGAAACTAATTAAAAAAAAATCAATTTATGTATTTTAGATCGATGTATGTGTATGCATACCCTGCAACATTATGTGCCACCGTTAAAACAGCCCGCTGGCTGATTAACGTGCCACCGCCAAAATAAGCGTTTCCCAATAATCCGGATAGTCGAAACATTTCAATGTAGGCAAAAAATGGTCGATGTGTAACAGCATTTTCACCATTTACTATAAACGATTTAGCCTGAACATGTGATGAGCCCAGACATAAGAAAGCCGTCACCACAACAATTGAAAGCTTCATTATGTAGCGTGGCCAAATCTTAAAACTGAATTTAATTTTTAGGAAATCGATCTCTTAAATACTCGATAGGTATAAGATTTCGTCGAATATTATCAATATTTTTAGTCGGTGTCTGCTCGGTGTCTTGATTGGATGGCATTAAATAGGTAGATACGATTATGATGTTTAAAGATAACAAAATAAATGGTAAGCTTACACTAAGCCTGTTTTAAAGTCGGTCAAATCGATATTATTGCGGCTCACCCTCCGAAATTTATTGTTGTATAATTAATGATGAAATCGGCTCTATATATTATTCTATATACAGCCAAAAAAAGTCAAGTGGATTAAAAATTCCATTTCGTGTAGGTTTCTTCGCCGATAGTTAGCCTATGATACTTTCTTGCTACATTAGCAGTGACACTCATAAGAGATTGAAATGATCTGCATCAAGTTTCATAATTGTGTCTATATCATTTAGTGTGCCTTGCATTTTTTGCAATACGAGCGGTACGTCGACAAGTTCTCTTTGCGTGATCTCGAGGTGTTTGATGGGAAGTCCTAAATGAAGAGAAAGGAGTAGCGTCGTAATGCTTGAATAATTTCTATGCGTGTTCGACGACTGAGGTTGGATTTTGCAAGAGCCTTTATACTCAGCGGTTTTCATGAGGAGTGTTTTCAGTTCAAGAAGTTCCTTATCTAGTGAAGCGGTTACTGCATCTTTAATTAAAAATAGCCACGAAGTCAACACCTTTAGTGATTTGGGATTCTCCGTTAGCGGGCTGTTTGGTCTAGATTTGAGGCAGGTCTCAATCTGGGTGAGTAGAGTTGTCATCTCCTCGAATGTTAGTGCGGTGCCGTCTATGCATTTTCTTAGGTCGGGTTTTAATGGGTTTACGCCTACTTCCCATAATCGATCACAGTGTGGAGCAAGCAGTGGGATGATATACCAATTTATTGGTTGTAATGCTTATTATTAGCCTCTACAAAATTAGTGCCGGAATCTAAATCAAATGAAAATACCAGATGTAGCCTTTATATGATTTGGCTTTACGACATTTATTCATCCGGATATCTTTGAGTCTCGCGGAGTCAATCTCCACGTTGATAATTGGTCTTGATGTAGTAGCTCGAATGTTCCAAGGGAATATTTTCCATCAGTTGTTCCAACCTTCTAACATTAAAGCGATATTAAACACATTATCGAGGCAATCATGCTGCTTTACTACTTTTACTCCTTTGATTATCCAAAAGTGTTTGCGGATGATTTTCGTGCTGACTCTTGTACAGCAGAATCATAGGATACTGCTCTTTGTACGATAACTGAAAATTATTTAGCCATCCTCCTACTCGGATAATAACTGACTTAAACTGGCTTTTATTTTGGACAACATTTAATTGTCTTGTACAGTGTGGTTTATTCTTCTTTGAATTCCAAATATTGTGCTGCTTGGACTAAGGCTGACAGTGTGTAGTGCAACTCTTAAGCTAGCATGACTACCCAATGCTTTGTTCGCATCTTAGCCGCTTGAGAGATGACTGGTTGTTGATTAAAGTTCGGATGGATGATGATTCGGCATCTTTACCATTTGGAGGTAACTTATGGCAATTGTTATCGTAACCAACGGGGCCCGTTTATATAAGTATTATATAAGTGCATGTCGGTGTTGGGTTTAATCTTAGCTACTCGGTATGTCACAAATGTTTTCCAGGTGATGGTTAAGTCGGAAAAGTCCAATGGCTTGCTGGATTAATCGGCTTAAGAATAAGGCGTGATATAATTTTAGCCTCGGGACTGTCAGCTTTGTCTTGGTGATGGTGAGTCAGCCCTTTTGTCGAACCCCTGTTTTGCTTTGAGTGATGGTTTTGATGATCTCCGGCTGGATTAATTTCCAGCGTTTTTACTGACTCTTCTCAAGATTTAGTAAAATTCGGAAATGATTTTTAACTTAGATGACCGTCAAATGTTCGCATCGGTTTTATCTCGTAGGACAATAAATATATAAAAAATTTTCTCGAATGTTGTCCTGTCATAATTCTAATATCATTTGGTCTTCGGTAATTATCGTTTGCACATTGACATGAGTTCCAAAACCATCCATTTTAAATTGTAGGTAATTTGTAGAGAGATACTTGTATCTCTAATACGCAACATTTTTGAAGAATCATCCTGATAGAGAAAAACTGGTCGGTTAAATGATCTTTGTGTTCACTTATAAAAGAGTTTAACATATAGCATTACTCCAACACTTTTAATTGAAGAAACTTGGGATTTAGTTACCTCTTATTGCAAAATACTTCTGACATCATTTTGTTGTGAATTTTGGGTTCTCTAATGCCTCATTTCCAGTTTCTATGATAACTGCAACAACTGCAATTATTGTTGTGATTGTACTGTCTGTATTTGACAAATTTCTAGTTTACACTATACAAGTTGTACAATATAGGACCCAGTAAGCTAAATCATGCTATGCCGGTTGATTTCTCTTTAATTTAGATTACTCTTCGTTTTATTTTACACGAAAATCTCGATCTGCGGTATACGATTTAAGCATTTGTCATATATAGTTGGTGACTGAAACTTCTTAAGTAGTAATGTGTCAAATAATTTCGAAATGACAGGAAGTTTTGAAATAGGCCAAATAGGTTTGTTTATACATAGTTTTCATTGACAAATTTCCATTGACTTTAAAAAAAATTTCAGTCGCATTGATTATTTGGGCCAATTCTCGGAGTTCTTTTTTGGGAGGGTTTTTTTCGGTTTGGCCGATAATTAAATAGTACAAATTTGATCTAGTTCTAAATAGGTTTTGTTTTGATGTCGAAATGAGTACATCATAAAATTCTGGGCTATTTTTACATAATTGACGATTTTTCAACATAGCTTCTAATTGAATCAGGAGTGTTTAGCTGTGACTCTTTGTAAGTGTGTTTTAATTGGTTGCACTTCCAAAATGTGATGCTTGCCAGGGAATAAAATGCCAAATTGTTTGGTGGTGGTCTTTCGTTTAGTGAAATCTCTTTTTATATCGCAAATCGATTCACCTCGTCAAATAACGGCTTAAGTCTATTAAAATTGGGTCCATTGTCGGAATCTATTCCTGTGCAAAGGCCACTAAACCAACACCAGAATGTAAAAATGGTTTCACTTATTCCCCTCTCTCCCTGGTTGACATTCCAACCTTTTGCCTGACTAGTTGTGGATTTTGTTTTAAACATTGGACACAATTACGAAGAACCACTCTAATTGTACTTCGAACCCCCAATATCCAGAACCTTTTCCGCATTAAGTGCAATAGATGGACCACAGTGGAAATGGTTAATGTGCGGTTATGTTATTTATTTTTTTTTACTATTGTACCATGTTTTGGTGGGATGAATAAATGACCTTGATTATAAGAAATTGGTGCGTTTCCAATTCGTCCCGAATTGCTTGAGTTTGGTTCATTTCTTCTATATATACGTGGACTATTCTATTCCTTTAGCACTTCTATTTTTAAGAATATCTATGAGTCGAAATAAGTATGTGTTATGAGACTGACATGAGGTCTCAGATGAGATGGAGGAAAAAACCATTTAATGTTTAGTTCTATTTTATTTATGTAACGTTTCCTAATAAACAACTTTTTTTTATATACCACGTTACTTGTCAACACATTATAACAAACTTCCATAAGTTACAATACTTCATTGAATAACAAAACGAAGACTACCGTTCTATACATGTCACATGGAAAAATTATAACAGCTTGAAGTTGGAGTTATAACAGTGTGATAGTATTATAATGATCTTCCCAAACCTATATTTTGACTATATTTTGTGCAGTTCATAGTTTAAAATCTTAATATCGATTTGTTGCTCAGATTACAAAGCAGTATCTAACGGATTTCTAATATTTTGTTTTGAATTATTAGTGCATTTATTAGTGCATGAACCATTTTAGTTCATAACACAGCTACTCAGAAATCAAGGAACAGCGATGAACCAGAAGAGCTATCTAGTTCAATTTCGTTTCATCTTATAGGTATGAAGTTGGCTGATGCTTCCTCAGTTGTCATATCAGTGCACCTTTTCAAATTTATGATCGGGTAGGTATATGCCAAAAGTATACAATATTATTAGTCTCAATCTAATTTATCACCGAAGACTGCGTACAAAGGCTTGGATTATCTCGCAGTCAAGCTAAAATTTTTAAAATTTGCTATATTGTCACATTGAAGTTAATAAGAGCAGGGAAAGCCACCGCGAACCTCTGATTCGAGCAATTTATCATGAAACCTGCGCTCGAAACAGTTCTGGTGTTAAATTTTGTGTAAAGAAACAGTGCCTGTTAATTAAATTAAAATTTAAAAATCAATCTATACAATTATTATACTTAAGAAATAAACACAATTTATGACGGAATAGTTCGCCTGAATGTCTTTCTAAATGAAGTTATTTTATCTCAAATGTGTTGCTGTATTATAATAATGTATACATTGAGGCGAATCACATAAAAATATGTGTCAATTTTAATGATATATAAAAAGTAGTACATGTTAATTGTAATAGATGTCACTTCACAATTTTATAGTAATTCGTTTTTTATATCGTCACTGACGCCATCAACTTCAGTTTCGTTTTCGGTTGCGTTTACATTCATCCCGGAACAACCAACCAAAACATATCCTTGCTTATGTATCAAGCTGCCCTTCCGTACAAAAATAACCGCCATATATCAGCATGGACTATGACATACTCCTTGTGCTCTGTGGCGAATTCAACATCGAAGTCATAGCTGAACTCGAATTCGTGCACTTCATTTAGGACATCTCCAAATTTAATTGCGTCTTCAACACACTAACCACGACGACTTTAGGAGGCACTTGCTTTTGATCTATTGGCTTTTTTTGTATTGAGGAAATAGCCTCGTGTGTTCGTTTTTAGTGGTCCTCACAAGAGGGAGCCCCTTTAACTGGATAGTTTTCGCAATTTTTTCTAGTTTTAGGATATTGTTACTTTTTTTTGCCTTTTCTGAGTTCGTATCTCTGGATTGTGAATTCATTTCACCAATATTTATGGTCCACAACACAATACCTTCACTATAAGAAAGAGGCAGGATGATCAAAGTATATAGTACCAATCATTGCCAGAAGATTTTTTTATTTTTTATGTTCTATATTGTACTAAATAAGAAAGAAAAAATAGTAATGGTATTATGACACTAGTTTTTCAAATTAAATAGTGCTATAAATCTAGTAAAACCAAACAGAGACATACAATCATTTCGGGTGTAACAACGCTATATGTATTTGTTAAATGTCAAAAAATTGTTTTCATTTGTTTTGAATTTCAAATTGCCTCATCTCATTATCTGTGAGAAATAAAAACGTCAAGCAACACAAAAAATATTTTCTTTTTCAATAAATATGCGTTTACTTGTAAGAAATATATGTAAGCTGCCACAATTAAATGTAGGATAATTTAAAAAAATTAAAATGTATTTATCCTTTTAAAGTAAAATAAAATTTCTGTCAAAATCATAAAATTTAAAAAAAAAAAAAATCTATCGTCTTAAAAATGATTACATTTTAATTATTTTTGCTCACTGAATTGTGCTCACTGAACTGCAAGAAAAAATGAGCTACACATTTTTTGACTATTTTTACTTTTTACTATGTTGTATGCGCTTACTCCAATAAGTATTTGGTATACCCATTTTTTCTCTCACTCCATTTGACTTTTTTATCCGCTTAAAAAGTTAGAAAACTAGTCAGTGTCATAAGACCAAAAAGTAAAATTTTAAATAAGCAACTTATTGTTTGAATGAAAATGATAGTCGGCCATGATTTTTTCCTTGTTTTTGATTTGTTGTTGTTCGAGATAATTTCCACAGGAATCATGTTCGTCGTTTAGTGTAGTTATGTATAGTAAATACAATGATTCATGTATGTATTTTATCTGACAGACAGAAATTATAATCGTTTTGATTGGTTGAAGGCCTGCCATATATTTTTATCGTAAGAAAAAAATTGAACATTGCTTATTTTATATAAGATACCGTTTAAAACTTGGCTATAGTTTTGTTCTAAAAAAATATTCTATTTTTATCGTATAAGATAAATATTTTTGACAGTTTGACAGACGTGTAAAACAAAACACTTTTTATGAGATGGCAGCATTTTCTTTTGTAGTATAATCTTGACAGTTCGACATGATCTTTATTACACAATAATTCAACTCGAAATAACACTTAAAAATAACTCGGTTTATTTCTTCACTTTCTTATTTACTGATTAATTCAACTGAGTTAGCCGCTGCCACTGGTTGAGGGCTATGACACTAATCCTTCTTTTCTCTTTCGCGTTTAAAATGCAACGCATGGTATGTTTTTTTTTGTTTATCTATTATAAATATAACGTAATTTCTCAATTTTTGCTTATGCTTGTATTACAGAGATGTCTCTATGGGTAAACCTCTGGCCATAATCTTAAATGCACGTAAACCATTCTTTACCATCTTATTATGCGTCTAAAATTATATATTTAACACCATAAATAATATTATGGAGATATCAGACTTAAGCCGATTTAAACTTTGTTTACGATTTATCAATGCGCATGGCTTAGTTTCAATTATATAATTGATAAAATAAAATTTGTTTGTGTTTGATTATTTAACGACCCCTAAGATCGATTACTTGGAAATTGATTTTTTTTTATCTTTATGTCGACCATATCCATTACACAAAATGATGGCCCGACCTTGGTATCTTATTAAAAATTTAATTATTGTGCGCTGTCAATCTTGGCGCAGCTATATTTGGGTTTTATCTTTTTTTCGGTTATGCGCACGATAACAAAAATATTTAATTATTTTGTTGTATAGTAATTTGAACGCCGGACAACAACAACAAACATTAAAACGATCAATTAAATTTATTAAGATTTTCAATTATTGCGTTAATTGATATTTAGGTTTTCAAGTACACTTAGTGTACATTTAACAATGAACGTATTTGGTGTAGGTTTTATACTAATTTTATTGGCACTCGATGCCCGATCGGCGGTGAGTTTTTTTATTTTGATGCGATTTTCAAAAAACAAAAAAAAAAAAAGAAATGGCCAACTCATTTTATGTAATTTTTAGGCGATACAACCCAGTGGTGGTGGATCATCGTTTATTGTGAATGGTGCCAATGAAACTGAAGTTATTACATTTTATGGATATTTGGAAATTTATCACAATAATGTTGTATATTTTGGTGGGTCAGCATTAATAAGTCGACGGGCTGTGATAACGGTGGCACAAAATGTTGCTGGATTTTCGGGGTGGCGTGTCGGTTTTGGTGGTATTCGTATAAGTGAACTAATATGGAATCATGTCGTACATGCAATTGTTCATCCCAAATATCAAGCACTTACGCTAATTAATAATATTGCTGTGTTAATTTTGGAACGACCGATTACACCGTCGGCCACCATTGCCCCATATCCTATACCACCGAAAGGAGTAAATTTCCCACTGACACAGACAACCGGTTCGGTTGTAGGTTTTGGTTTTGGCCGGGTCAACACTCAACCCGAAGTCTTACAAACCGCAACGTTTCGTGTAATATCACAAGACGAATGTGACCGCTCGTATCCACATTTATCATTAAATAATCAGTTAGGTAATTATTTTTGCGGTGTTGATCCGAATCACATTTCGAATATATGTGCCGGCGATCAAGGTGGCCCAATATTTAGCCCACAATTAAATATTATGGTAAGCTTCCATTTTCTATTATTTATACACTGTAAAGTATTCCTACCAAATCTTTAACTATATTTTTAGTATGGTATCGCATCATTCATTCGCACGGACGACTGTCATTTACCTGAATCGAGTCCCGCAGCATTTGTTCGACTATCGGAATATTTTGACTGGCTCGAAGAGTATCTTGATTAAGTGTAATGTTATAGTTTTAATAATCGTATAAATGAGTTTGTAAAAAATGATAAAAAAAACCGTTATCGCATTCATTAGTTTATAAGCACTGTCCCGAATATAACACTGTGGAACACAGATTTAAAAATTGCAACGGAAAGCTCACCAAAATTTTCGTCATATTTCATTCGATGTTTAAATAAATTTGGTTTCTTCTTGGTACAAAACAAATCCAGTTCTGGTGACATTGTTCTGGTGACATAGTAGCCGAAATGCATTTAGGTCCTGCAATTTTTATTAAACCATTCCGTTTAGAGACATTTTTAAAATTGGCTGTGTTTAAACTTCTAGCCATATTGCCGAAGAGTTTACCAAGAGTGGAAAATGTGAGTGCTGAAATGTTTGCGCAACTCGGTGGCGAAATCGATTGGTCGGACGCTTACTTACAAATCGAGGCTAATGAGAAATCAAAACGGCCTCTGACATTCAACACACATACAAGGGACTTTTGACATTTAATCGCCTGTCTTTCGGAGTGAAATCCGAAGTACGGAACCATCGCTTATTTCGACGATATTCTCGTTCACACCAAAGATGAGGAGACTCACAAAGGAATCCTCAAACGACCTTTTAAACGATTGGAAGAATTGTAAATATAGCTCACCATATACATCCATCGAAAATTGCTGCAATAACGTCAATGCCTCCGCCGGAAATTATTCTGATCATTTTTAGGAGCAATAAACTTCTATCGTAACTACCGAATCGCTTCTCACACCTTACAATCAAACACTTCTTGTCAAAATCTACGCTGATGCTATAGGAACACGGAAGACGGCCCGTCGATTGCACATGTCTATTTAGACGGAATAAGGAAGATAATTTTGCATATGTCGCGAACGATAAGAAAGGCTGAGAAAAACTACAGCCAAGTAGAAAAAGAAGGTCTTACCCTTGTTTTCGACATGTTGACAAATGATTTTGGAACAGCTGATCTATCACGACTCATCGTCTTAAACCAAGTTGATGAAGACTATGTGGTTGCTCGTTTCCATCTCAAAGAAGAAATAACCGAACAAATCGAAGAAATCAATAGCGGAAACTCCGGACGACAACGAACTGGCACAGTTTTACAATCGACGTGGATCACTGTCATTTTCTTCCCGCTGTCCTATGTTTAGCGACAGAATCGTCAATCCGCAACGATACCGAAAGCTGATATTAGGCAATGAAAATACTCGCTCGAGCCTATGTGTGTATTGCCCTAAAATTGGTTACAGCATCACAGAAATTGCACCAAGAATGCTAAATCACCCATCCACACTCTTCTGCAATCGTGGCCATATGCAGTTCAGCCTATGGATAGAGTCCATACCGACATCGTCGGATCAATTGACGGAGAATGGCTTCTAGTCACTGGCGATTTATATTCAATATTTCTTGAGGATCAAGTATGCAGAATCATCACGTCAACGACTTGCATCGAAAAGTAACTTCTTCAGTAACTTCTGTTATGCTCGAGGAATTAATCACATCTTAACGCTACCATATTACCCGTTTTCAACGTGCGAGCTGAAAGATTCGTCGACACTCTAAAGGTCTCTAAAGGTCATTGAATAAGGCAAAAGGGGAGTGGACAAATAAGGAACTACTTGCTATGCATTCCTCCACGCATCTCGACCAAAACTAAACCGAAACACTTAAAAAGCTAAGTCACCAGCGGAACTATTTTTGGGTCGTCCAATTCGAATGGAGCTCGATTTGTTGAAACCTACAGCTGAATTCAACAAGAACAACAATTATAACGTCACAATTTAAAATTACCTTACGTAGTCCACCTATCGGTGAGTACGAAAACTATTAAGTTATAATTTAAACAATGTGTTACCTTACCTTTTTATTTAGAGTTCAGTGGGTACTAAAAGTGAGGACACGCGAACACAATATTATTATTATTAGAAAAAGTATTAAAAAATGGAAGGTTAATAAAAAATGGAGGTATTGCGCTCGATGGAGAATTTTGCGTTTTGTACGCATAGATTTGATGGAAGAAGAGAAGAATACGCGGCGGCGTTTATTAGCGCGATTAAAGTTTATAAAAAATCCACTCGGATGACGGATGAGAACGTTCTTTTAGGATTTCCCCTGCTTTAAACTTTTGACGAAGCTACATCACTTCTGGATTTCACTTTTACAGTAAACAAACCGTCATATATTATTTACCAGGAGATTTTTCAATTAAGGCAGGGGAAACTACTGATTTATTCATTAATAAAATCCGTTTCCTGGTCTCAAAATTTCCTACTGGGGAATAATCCGAAAAAATACAATTGGATATGTGATATGGGCTTCTGTCTTTTAAAATTCGTGGGAAAATTAATCGCGACGGAATTCAATCATTTGATGAGATAGAAAGATTGGCTTGGGCCGACGAATATTTTTTCGGGAATTGAAAATCTCTCGATGGAGTGGGAAGGTCAGTTCTGTTGGAGTAAAGGATAGGAATTATAAGGGGAACGGAAATGGTAAAATGAAATTTTATTGTAAATATTGTAGATCAAAGGAGCATAACATTGGAGCTTGTCTTATGAGAAACAAATCGGATGGGTTACCGAAACCTAATTCTGAATCGGGTGTTAATGATGCTAGAAAGATCTCGGGTCATAAAACGGATGTAGAAGGGATTTTTACGATCGAATTGTCCAGACTGCAAGGATAAGAGGGTACTAAAGGTGTCATCAGGTCAAGCGTCTTCTTTGGACATTTGGAGTTCTAGAGATTCGACTAGTATTGATTTCGCTGCTTATGGTCTTGTGAAACGTGTGAACTTACCCCAAGATCCATGTTCCCGATTAAAATCGCGGGTGCGAATGGTATTGCGTTGGTAGATACTGTTGCCAAATTATCTATTGTCAGTTGTTCCTTGTACAGAATATTAAAGAAAAACGGAACAAAATTACGGAAAACCAATATGTCTATCAAATTAGCCGACGGTTCAATTAAAACGGACCGAGAGAGTGTTGGCGGAGCAGTTGTTGGGTCGATATGAAAGTATGTTTGTTCCACTTGGTGGAACATCACATCGAAAGGGGGACCATCGCCCAATTGCGGTCCCGCCTTACTATATTTCATCTCATAAGCGTGAGGTACTGAAATCCGAAATTCAAACAATAATCTAACAGGACATCATTGAAGAGTGTGAATCTCCATGGGGCTCTACCGTAGTATTGGTCCAGAAACCCGATTCTTCCTATCGATTTTGCGTGGACTATAGAAAATTAAATTCGATAACGGTCGCTGATTGATATCCTATGCCTCAGATATAGTCGTGTCAAGTATCGATTGCAAAGTGGTTACTGGCAAGTCCCAGTACATGTGAAAGACCGGGATAAAACCGCCTTTATATTTGTCCATTCGGGCTTTTTCGTTTTAAAAGAATGTCGTTCGGTGTCAAGGATGGACTCTCGATATTTCAACGACTTATGGATCAATACTATGTTCGCGTATCTCAATGACCTTATAATAATTTCTCCAGATTTTGCAAGACATCTCAGAGATTTCGAGACTGAGTTCGGACAACTACAGAGATATAATCTGCATGCAAATCGGGCAAAATAATCCTTTTTCCGAGGGAGTGTGCCTTTCCCCGGTCATGTCTTGACACCGGAAGGGATTCGGCGGAATCTTAAAAAGGTGAGTGCAATATCTCAAATGCTTGCACACCCCGAAAAGTGTGTCATCTCAAAACCTTCCTCCAAACTTGTTTAGTTGGGACAGAAAGCTTGTTCCAAATTTTGCCGCTCGATCTAAAGAATTAAGTGATCTCACAAAGTAACATGTCAAGTGGAGCTGGACCTAAGAGCATCAACGAGCATTCGATGATCTCAAGGAAGTACTAACTAACTATCCGAATTTACAACAATTCGATACGTTGAAACCATATGTACTTAGGACCGGTTGATCTTTCATCCGGTGTCCTTCTAATATTCGTCGGAATTAGTTGGATGATCCGGAGTTTGGTAAGATCATTGAATGTTTCGAAAATGTCGATCATCCCGATCTAAGGAATTGGATGGACCGAGGTTATCTCATGTCCATGGGAGTATTGTATCGATATCTACCTGACCTGAAGTCGGAGGACCCTCAGTTGGTGATCCCGATAGCCGGACGTTCAAGAAAATATCAGGTAAATATTTTTGGCCGGATATGCGAACATATATTGCTTTATATATAAAGGATTGCTCCGAATGCCAGCGATATAAACCGACGAATCTAAAGCCTGCAGGACTTTTGAGAACCCCGGTGATGAATCAGAGTAATTTCAATCGACTTATTAGGTCCATTGATGGAAAATGAAGAAGGTTATCGTTGGGTGTTCATTGAGGATATGTACTGAAAGCTGCTACAGCTGATGCCTGTAGTACGATATTAGTTAACGAATTTTTCTTTCGTTTTGGTATTCCACGTTGTAACTTGTTCGTAACTTGTACTTTTTGATTTGCGATTGTGGAACATTTCTCCAAACAATTCTTTGTAGGTTTTGTTGTTTTTCGGTTATAAGGATCTGTACATTTTTTCGATGTCTACAACAAACACATATTTGTTTTTCCGCCACCTTGTTATTAAAATAGGTCCTGTTGTAGTGTTGACCCCACTAGTTGGGTGTCATTGAGGCTTAGTCCATTTGATGTTTTCATCGAAGCATCAAATACCACGAAATATGGACCAGAGAGAAAAACAAAAAATATCTAAAAACAAAGATCCAGACATAAAATGAGTTCATCAGCCAATATGAAGCCAACCATGAGCAAATAGAGGCAGAGGCTACACTAAAGCCTTCACTTGGGTACTTCATTGAACGAAGAAAAATGTCAACAGCATACGGTGCGCCCCTTACTTCGGATGAAATATCAATGGAAATTAGAAGACTCTTAAAAGCTACCTCAAAACTTATGTAAAAGAAGGGTCAGCAAAACTTCTTAATCACATTCTATGAACAGGAATAAACTACACGGATGCGTGGAAAATACTGATGAATCGTACAACAACATGAGGTTACATGTAACCAACCATGTGAATACACTGCTGAACCTGTCAAATATCACCTCGGAGTCCGCAAGTGCAGTAAAAAATCTACATGACACGATGGTTGAAAATCTGTTTGTCTTGAAGAACTTAGGCATCGATAAAACAACAGGGAACGCCATATTAATTCCATTAGTATTAAAGAAATTGGACAACGAGACCCATCGTTTGTACCAAGTAAATCTTGAGAATCCTTGGGATGTTCAACCTCTAAGTGGATTTTTTAAGTTTCTAGAAGGTCGCTCCCAATCACTAGAAGCAATCAATAGCCCAGCAAGGAAATTTCCACGAAAGAGCTAAACTTTTGATTTGATGAATCGCAATAAATAGCAAATGTCTCAGCAAAGAAACCTGAGTGGTTTGTGTGTAATCATAATATGTTACTACACACGAAAAAAGTTACAACTTCACTCCACACTGCCAAGAACGCTTCAAATTTCAAGCAGGTGGTAGAAGCGTTAATTTTACCAAAGTTGACTGAACGTCTGCCAGCTGAACCAATAAAAGGTATCAACGACAACACGTGCAAAGGAGCTAATATTGGCAGATCCGGCTCGAAAGATGAAATGTTAGTTTGTGTGATGAGTTTGAGTTACCACGGGTGAGGCTCAAAGTAATTTGTAAACTAACTCAGTTATAATTGTTGATTAAATGACCTTTAATCACTACACTACATTAAATTACATACAATATGCTGATGCATTAATATTGCATTAATATTAATGTCGGTCACTGACCATCATATATAAATTTACTAATACAAAATATTTACATATTTACTTTATTGCATCAACAGTGGTATAACACTAAGATTCAAAAAAATTATTTAACACAAAAATTAAATGAAATAACCGTTAAACTGACAAAATACGTCTTGTATTGAAATACTATTGAAATATGAATTGTATTTGTTATTTTGTGGTTGGAATACCACTCTTTGTCATTTCATACTTCCGTATGTCAACTCATTTAGTAAAGGCATTAATATTTTGTGCCTGTTTTGTTTTTGTTTGGTCGAAAGTGCGGTTCTGTTTTGTTATACCTTATGTAATCCGTTACATTTTGAAAATAAAAAAATTTCAGAGAAATAATTTTTTGTTTTTGTTCATTTATTGATAAGACGGTCAACCGAAAAAAAAACTGTATAAAAATCGTTTGATAAAAATAATTAATTTCAATTAATTCCAAAGCTGAAACGACGATGAAGTCTATTTTATTATTAATAGGCGCATTAGCCATCTTTAGTGGAATTCAGGTATGTAAAGTACAGTTTACAGACAATTAAAAAAATTTTAACGTTTTTTTTTTTGCTTTTTTTCAAGGCATTCCCACAATCATTTATATTGAATGGAACCAATGCCAACATTAATCCTCATCATGCTCATATAATTTATTTGAATGCCCAAAATGCGGGATTCACTGGTGGTGGCGTTATTATTACACAAACCCATGTTTTAACGGCAGCTCATATGATTTTGAATTTTGTTTCATGGAATATTGGCGTGGGAAGCAATAATCTCAATCAATTGAATCGTTTTACGACTGCACAAGGTGTTTTCCATCCCAATTATGTTGCGCAATCCCGTGCATTCGATGTTGGTATTTTAACTTTAGCCGCACCATTAACAATTTCCGCCAATGTAAGACCAGCAGCATTACCACCACTGATATCCACACTGCCGAGTTCGAATGAAGAAGGACGTGCTTATGGTTTTGGATGGAGGACACCGCAAGGGCCCGAATCAAACGTATTACAAACAACATTTCAACGTGTAACAACACAAGCACGATGCGCACAATCTTTTATCGTTACCGAAGCAAGCCAATTCTGTGCTTTGGACTCAACACATTCCTCAAACTTATGCTTTGGCGATCTAGGCGGTGGACTATATGTACAATATTTTGGTGTCGATACATTAATGGGTATTGCATCGATGGTTAATGGTGCGTGCTCTAATGCGCATCCTACAGCTTATGCCCGTGTTTCAGCAGTCCGACCATGGATTCAACAAGTCGCTCAAGTTTAAATTTTTTTTTTAAATATATTCCGAAAAAATAAATAAAAAATTTATTCAACAGCAATCAAAATTTTTTTATCTCCGAATCGTATAATCCCCGTATAAATAATTTTCATAATGAATCAATCAAAATTTCGTTATCATTACGTCGTTATGGGTGACAATATTTTGAACACGTTTTTCTTCTTCTTTTTTATATATAAGTATAACCCTGTTACAATTAAGATAAAAATTATGAGATTTAAAACAGAATCGTAAGTATATGAAAATGGCCATTCGAGAATAACTGTCAAATTCTGGTACTATATTCTATGCGATGAATTTGACCAACCATGTCACGTTCTAAATTGGTAATGCACGTTGTAGGTAGTCAGCCCTAATTTTGATAATCAACGAAAATTGGGACGGATCCAAATGACACTTTGGCACTAAACAGCTGACATTTTGGTAATTTTTTATTTGTTTTATTTTTTTTTTAAAGTCCCGAACAAAAATTCTAATGCAATTCATAGAAAAATGTTTGGGTATATCAATAAATTTTGCACCACGGCAAAGCATTGATGACGATGGGCAACTGATTGGCGTTCGATAAAAATTTCAACATATATTTTTTTAATCCTGCGGTTAAGCCCACCGTATACTCGTTTATGGGTACCCATAAATAAATTAATCAAATATCCGACTTTTCGATGAAGTCGTTATCACGATTATGGGATTATTATGCCCATATTCGAATACAACTGTATTTTATCAGTTTGTTTAGGTCTTATAGATAAATAAATTTAAAAAAAAAAAAAAAAACACAAAACCTCTTAAGCCTAGCTGCTCGAACGAACAAGTGTATAAAATGTGGTGAAACTTGACGACCCAAAATTAATCAATTTCATAAAAATGAAGCAGCAAATAGTGTTTTTGTGCCTAATTTTGGTCCTTGGTACAAAGGTGCGATTGTGAAGTAAATTTTAATTATTTATTCAACATTAATTTTGTTTTTAAAATCTTAATCATATAGGCAGCACCAGAACCTAAAATTGATACATTCATTGTAAATGGTACACTATCAACAGGATCGCCATCATATGCCTTGGTCACATATACGAACGCACAGGGTTTGGGTTTTTTCGGCGGCGGTTGCGTTATTTCGACAACACATGTTTTGACTGCAGCTCATGTCATCTTTGGGTAATAATTCATTGATTAATTTTAATTACAAGTTTTAATTAAATTTTGAATTTTCACACCCGCAGATTTGCAACGTGGAACATTGGAGTTGGCGCCAGTAATCTAAATACATTATTACGAGTGACAACAATAAATGCAGTTGCCCATCCAAGTTTTAATGCAAATAATCGTGCAAATGACATTGGTATTATTACGTTACAATCACCGTTACCACTTTCGCCTACGATCCAACCAATCGCTTTGCCACAACTCAATCAAGTTGCACCATTCGATTATGAACAAGGTAGAATTTTTGGTTTTGGTTTTCTAAGCGAAGGAAGTCCTACTCAATCACAAAACTTACAAGTGACCTTTCAACGTGTAACAAATCATACACAATGCTTGGCCGCCCATCCATCCATTTTGGTGGGACAACAATTTTGTGCCAACGATTTAACACGCTTATCCAATATATGTCTAGGTGATTATGGTGGTGGTTTAATTGTACCATATCGTGGAGTTGATCTGCTCGTTGGCATCGGTTCATTGACATTACAACAATGTAATACAATATCGCCTGCTTTATATACCCGTGTGTCAAATTATCGTGCATGGATTCGACAAATAACGGCTATTTAAATAATTAAAATTCCAATAAACTATAGACCATTTGGAATGGTTGAAAAGTTATGTAAATTTATTTTATTTTAAGAGATTCGAGTGATATGTGATTGGCATTTTACATATACAATGTCTTGTGAAATATCTGGTGGGTGAAGCGAAATTGTTTTGAATTAAAATATTGAGTCCGAGATTATCTACCATCGGAGTGTCAAGTGAATACATCGACTTTTTTTTTTCTAGCAAGAGAGTCTGCTTCTAACCGACTTAACACTAACATAAAATTTTGTTTGCCATTTGGCTTTATGGAACTTAATAATAAGTATATTACTTCACGAAGCTATGTCTCATCTCAAGCTGCCATTATTTTTAATTGTTTTTGTTCCTGCCTAATCCTCTCTAAGTTTCGTAGTATACAGTAAATAACATTTGCTGGTTCTAGGTTGACTCCCACATACCTTAATATCTTTCAGTTACACTGACTCAGCTATGACACAAAAAATGCCACATCATCCGTAAAGCCGACTATTTTTTACTAACACTGACCTTTGTGGTACTCCTCCGATTATATGATAATGTTTTGTGCTTGCATTGCTCTCGTACTTTAAAACTCTATTTCTACAGTATAATTAGCCACCAGCCTTGTTCAATACTTGGGTACCTCTTTACTTAGTAGCACAATCAATATTGATTTACTGACTCCTCTGTTCTTAATCGCCTCCTGTAGTATTTTGCATATGGTCCCTTCTAATATGTTACCAGCCGTACTCAGCAAGCAGATTGGCAGAAAGATTTCAGGAAAATGTCTTCAGTTCTCAACGCTACTTTGGGAATTGTATCAGGAACGGAATTTGCAGCAGAACCAATTCGTAATGAATCTAAACCTAGGAGTTTCTCTTCATTGAAAATTAAATTTCATGCATTATTATTGTCTTAAATTGTGCCGAAAACAACATACTTTTTCGGGACGTAAATTCTTACTCTGGTTGAGTTTAGCCTTAGAGTTAGAGGAAACGCATTATCACCCACAAAAACAATAGGCAAAATATGGGCATCTAGAAACGGATAGGAGAGATCTGGTAAATCGAGTTGCCCATTTTTTGCATTGTGGCCGTCATTTACATTTACCACCAAAATTTGATAAAACAAAATATGTGTCACACCATAGTATAAATACACAAAATACTACCATTATAAGAAAAAAAAATAATTTACCCATTGATGTTCCAGATGTCGGGTCCATAGAATATGACATTTAGGCGCTTATACGTATAACCATATTTTAATTATTTTAAAACGATACCACTAGCTACATCTATCACGTCAATGGTCTAACATACTATGGTGGTACTATGTGTTTTTATATTATGGTCACACTGAACGAATTTTTAAATATATATAAAATTATTTTCAGATACATATTTGTTATTGATCAAAAAACAAATATATTTCGCATATTTTGTGTTTAATTTGTTAACAAATTTCGTGGGTCGAGAACACTAACAATCATACTCGTACATATTTATTATCCATGACACAAATTAAGTCGGCACGGTACATTATACTTGTCATTGACAGATGTCACTCTGATCTATGACAATAACCGTCGTTCACGAAAATCTTGACTAATATTTCATTTCCTTTGATTCTACTATAGATGGCAGCCAATTAATTATGCTTTTTGTCTATGGAATTCTTGTCACATCGATATTATTTTCTAGGCAGTGTTGCCATATAATTTTTTCCGAAAAACTGTAAATTGAGCAACAAAATCTTGTTTTTTGAACATAAAAACTGTTTAAATGAGGTTTACAAAAAAAAAAACTGCCAAAATTTTTACTATGATGTTTGGTGTCATCTGTTTGGACGAACAAACAAAAATTTGATTTTATTTGACAGATAAAATTATAAATAAATTATGGTTTTAAAGGCCGTATTAACCGACCCATAACTAACCGCCGCGTCTTCAAAATTGCCCAACAGACAAATAATTGTATTTCTGTATGGAATTCCTTTAATATTTTCGAAAACAAGACCTATTGGACAACACAAGTGAAACCAGCCCACCGATAAGAAGAACAAGGTTAAAGAGTGGAGGTAGCGCAAGCCATCTATTTATAGCTATGCTAGCGATTTGCTGGGTACTAGGTATCGCCAACGTTAACATCGAAGTAACCCGAAGTAACATCGAAGTAATTCAACCATTTAACAGGAATATACTTTGAGGAAATAGGAAAGCTAGAGATAGTAGCTATGAAATGTACAGTAGTAATGTATTATAATATGACGCTATTGGGTAGAAATCGTTCGAGGCGTTTGAGCAAGCGCAGCTGGAATTAAGAGCAGCATGTAATGATTTAACTAGTTTCTCAGTAATATTTGATGTAAGTTGCGATATAAGCTTACAACAAATAGAGTGGCAATTTAGCAACTTAGTTGCAGATAATGAACTCTTAAAATCAACCAATAAGGAAAGGCGTCTACATATACGAGGTCTGGGAGTAAACCATATGCTCGATTGTTTTGTCATTTAATGCTCGGTTGTTTCTGTTGTCCTATGTTTCTTTATATTGAGAATTATTGCTAGCCATAGTCAATTCTGTGCCTTGTTCTTTTATGGAGTAGTGCTAATTTTGTCACTGGACTTTTAAAAAGGGCCCTACTGGGGCCACAGAGTGTTGCAATAAGAACCATCCATTCTTGTTCCGAGTGAGTTATTATAATCCTTCCGCAGTAATTCATCTGGATGGTGGAATGTTGTTGCCTCGAATTAAAACCATCAATGAATTTATATTATTCTCTGAAACTCTGACTTTAGGTTGCGTTACGATATCATCTCCAATTAGAAATTGGCTTGGTATTAAGGCAGACCTATATTTGGCAAGTTAAATTTCCAAAAATTCAGAAAATGCATGATGATAAGCCCTTAAAAATTTTTATTTGAAGCCACAAATCCAGAAAATACATGAAGATAAGCCTATCAAAATTGGGATATGGGCCACAATTCGAAAATGTTCAAAATTCAGAAAATTAATCAAAAGCTACTAGATGGCAGTCCATTAGTTATGGTTTTTGTCTATGATTCTTATCTTTCGGCGATAAAATTTTTTTTTTACACCAATACCTTGATTTCGAATAAAAGTGGTTGAGCGTCGGCCCACTGACAATCGGCAATACGATTAAACGATACAATCCGGAACTGAAAATAAAAATAATATTTTCAGTTACGCACCGCAAAATGATATTCGATAACTATATCGAATGATACCAGTAAATTAAGCGTTGGATGGTACAAGATACCTTGATCACTGGCACAAATATTCTTTCGAAAACATTTTTTTTTTTGAATCCCTACAATCCTTTATGGGGCCGAAGCTCTCCCAAATCTTTCACGGTTATTTTAACCTGCGAATTTCATGCATTAAATCCAAATCCAACCACTTTGCTAAAACTTCCCTCGGGTGGAAAATTTAATCCACCATTTAAAATGAAAAACACTTGAATGCGGTTGCTCAAAAGAATCTGACTCAATAAGCGTAGCATGTCGCTAAATTATTAGCTAAATTTAGACGATTGTAGTCGGGATGAATTATAGCCTCGGTCGAATTAAACCAAATCATATCGGAAATTTGGTTTGATCCCAATACGCCACGATTTAAATTCAGCAACGTTTTGAGCAACTGTTAGTACATATAAAGAACTGATTAGTGCGCCACCACCAAAATACTTTGTTGGTCCAGCGAAGCTGATTTATCTAAAAATTTCGAAATTTGTATAGAATGGCATGGCGTTACAATCTTGTGGATTATGGATAAACGTTGCAGAATTTAAGTGCCTTGCACTTAAACTTATAAATTTCATGTTCGAAAATCACTTAGACTTAGACTTAGATTTATTGCTGATAAAATTGGCAAATAAATAACTGATTAGCCCATCGACGATAACAAATCGAAAATTTAGCGATAGCCTCAATATTTTATCCGTGGACTTCTAACGATACAGATTTACGATACAGAAATTTATATTCATCAAAACACTGACATATTTATGGCCCCATAACAGTAACGACCCGGTATGTTTGTCTGACTCTCTTGAGTTCAAGCACTGTTCTTCTATTTTGAGGCTTAGTACAGGCAACAGCGATTAAATTATCTAAATAATTTTGACATACAAAAAGTGTTGGTGATGATTAGGTAAGTCTCTGTGCAGCGATGATGGTATTAAGAAAATTTAGTATATAAATAGTTAAACGATAAGATTTTAAATAATTTAACTTTATTTTTAACTTCTGTTTGATGCCAATTTTAATAGAAACTTTCAATCCAACTTACATATGGTGGAATTCTAAGGAATGCGGCCGGTTGAGCTTCTGGTAGACCACAATTCGATACGCGATAAAACGATTGAATTCCAATTAAAATTGTGTAAGTAGAATCCCATACCGGGCCACCTTGATCACCTGCACATATATTACTAAAAATCGCTCCATTATGGGCGCAAAAATGATTGGACGTTTGTCCAGCAAAAACTAAATGAGGATAGTTTAATTCACATTGATTTTCCGGCATGACAACTAATGTAGCAGTTTGTAAAATCTCTGGTTGATTATTTGTAGCACCAAATCCAAATCCACATACGGTCATGTTATAACCCTCCCACGAACCTCCAGCACCCTCTGGCAGCAGTTCGATTGGTGCAATTAAACTATTTACAGGTGTTGCGGTTGTTAAACGAATAATTGCTAGATTATTAGCTAAATTTGAGGAATTGTAACCCTCATGGATATGACCCTCTTGCGATTTGAACCATTCCATATTTGCTATTTGATTGGCACCCAAACCGGCTCGCCATGACCTAAACCTATACAATTATTAATCATTTAATTGGTTTTGGTATTGAAATTAAAGATATAAACCGATCTACAAACCTTTTAACATTTTGAGCAACTGTTAAAATAAGAGTGGTAGTTATGAGGGTACCACCACCAAAATACACAGGACCACGAAACTCCAGTTCCTCAAATATTTCTAAATATGCGTAGAATTTGACATTTTCAGAATTTTCACCATTAACCATAAAAGTTTCCAAATTCCGCGATTGTACCTGTTTTAATTGAATGCAGGTGACAATCACTAAAAGAACTAACAATTTCTTATACGTCATAGTTTTAATTGAAGACACACAATTAGATATGTTTGCACTCACTTTATAAATTTATTTGAAGATCGTAAGTTGTTTATATACAAAAAAAATTGACCTATAAATAGTCCAGATTGCAATTTAGATTTATAACTGATAACCGAAGTATTTAAAAATTATTTATTCGTCACCAGCCAATTTCAAGAAAAAAAAAATGGATTTTGGCAAAGTTGATGGGATTTTAATATCAATCAAATTTTTTATCACATGACAACACTGACACAGTTTCATTTTGTGCTGAGCTTATATAGTTAAGTCCAGGTCATTGTACTTTCTATACAACTTTTTAAATTGGATTGAAATTGAGAGGAGCAAATGCACGTAATTGAGGTTATGAGAGTGAATTGTCGTGAAAAAATAAGGCGGCGGATCCAAAAATGGCTCCAGAGTACTACAACGGCGATACCGAAGATGTCATACCATAAACATCATTAGCGAAATATGCAGCAGTGACCGAAGTTACCACAAGTATTAATGGTAAAGGAGGATTGGTGCAATCCCACACTAAAGCAAGCGTATAACACCTTCCACCGAGTAAGCCGAAAAAACAAAATGAGAAGTCGAATCAAATGCCAAGTGGCGCTGAAAAATATGATAGCATGGCTGATATTATACTGGATGCATGCAAATGAAAAATCCTTCACGGGAAAGGTGCAAGAATTTAAAACTTCCATTGCAGATGATATTAACAACATGATGGAGGGAAATGTAAGAATTGGAAACTGTAGAGGAGAAAATTCATTGCAATTGGAACCAAATTACCTGCCAGAGGACATAAAAGAATCCTGCTACTCATGCCACAGAGTCACTGTTCTAATTTCTTAACTTGAGAAAGCTTGCCATAATTTGGTTGTTAGCGCCTCAAAAAAGTGGGAATCATGCACAATTTTACATTGGATCCCATAGCTTTTAAATCAGGCCTACGTCCTGATATAGTCCCCAATTGAAGACCGAATGTACAGGTGCCGTGACAAATGAATGACAAGAATGACAATAAACAATTGGTCTACGGGTCATTACTGAAGAAAGGAAAGAAAGACCAGCGATGGTTGGGGTAGTTATCTATGTCAAAATAAATGATGACCTGGGGATAACAAAATAGGAATAGTGGAAACCACCAACATTATACGGCTTAATATAAGTAAGCGTGATTCGAAAAGTCATTTAGATCTAAAATTGTGAGCTTTCTGGGTAAGTGCATTTACAAACGCTCTTAAAGAGTTTTCCGATGCCTTTAACTGTAACTATGACGATATGGGGCAACTGATATCGTTCAACATCGTATCAAAACAGAAAATGCTACTATAAGGATTTGTCTTAAACCGCCAAGATGATTACCACTAGCAAATCGATAAGAGGCTGCGGTTAAAATAAGGAGCTGCGGTTAAAAAAGAACGTAATAAAAAAATCGAGCAGTCTAACAGGTCTTGGAATTCACTAATAGTAGGGCAGTTACCCATGAATTGATGATACAATGGGTATGCTATCAGAAGCATCTTTTGAACATAGTACGTTTGATCACAAAAACTGGAATTGCCATTTAATTGAAAAACATTTAACTGCAAGCAGGTGATCTAATCATCTTGGACACTAAGGCACGTAATACGGGGATAGGAGTAGTCAAAACCAAAGAGGTATAGAACAAGTATTAGCATACTGCAGCTGGACACTGTCAAAGCCTAAAAACAACTATTGCGTAACCTGAAAAGAACTGCTTCAGGTTACGCAATAGTTGTTTTTAGGAGCTGGTGGATAACGTCAAACACTTCCAAAAGTACCTGTATGGCAAGAGTTTTGTTCTTCCTACAGACTATGTTGAAGATCAATGACATGATGAGTAAATCGCCCTAATACAAAAGAGGATGGAATAACGCAGAATACTACAGTGGCAAGAAAGTGCGACCGAAAGTACTTCCGTGAGGAGCTACGGTATAATTGTAAATCTGGATCGTATTTGGGCACTAATAAAACATTAGACGAAGTAAGAGGTCGGTTGTATTGGTCAACCGCCGAAGGTATGTCGAAGGGTGTTCTAGGAAGTGTGAGGTTTGTCCTACCTAGAACCATACACGATCAATAATCAAATAGCTCGAACAGTTGCTAAATTTGGATCACCTAGATCAAAACCAATTACTAAACAAGAATTCGTTAAGTGACAATATAGTAAAAACCAGCGGTCAAATATAGACAAGGAATGACTCGGGGTCAAATTGTAATGTATTTGTGAAGGGAGATTTAATTTTGATATACAATCAAAAAAGAAGAAAAATCAAATCTCTGCAGGACCATTCACAGTAATAGAGAAGGTAACAACACGCTACAACGCTGGAAGAGAGTCTGAATCTTTTAAGGACGAACGGAATTAAGATATGTGTAATGTGACGATAATGATCAACTTATAAAAACAAATAAAATATAAAAGTGGAGTTGGTCCGAGCGGTCGAGATGTGATATTTTTTAACAAAGTTGGGGTGTCGAGTTCTCGAGTCTCGATAAAACTATATTTACTTTCTTAACGTGTTTTTTCCGGCTAACACAGCAACTGCATCTGTTAATACAAAGCTTTTGTAATACTAAGAAGGATTCCCTTTTGTCCCTATTTTTTGTAATTCTTTTTGACTACATGTTAAAAGGATTGCAAAAACTAACGTGATTCTGAGTCGCCTTCATCAAAATCAATACTAAGTATTTTTCAGTTTTAGCCACATAAAATTTTATAAATCGTGAGAGAAACGTTAAAATAAATCCAGGTAATAAACAGGGTCCTAATCTCGGTATAGTCATCATCACTGAGGGCATAATATACATACACATAGTACTACCATGGCATGTTAGCCCATTGACGTTCTAGATGCTACTACTGGTATCGTTTTAAAATAATCAAAATGTTTTTATATGTATAATCGCCTAAATGTCATATATTTATACTAAATTGAATTGGAATTTCATAGAGAAATTGAATTGGCAAAGAGCAATTTATTTATTAATTAATTTTATTTTTAGGGAACATTTGTAGACTACACCTGAATGGTGGCACAATGGAGTTGCTGATTAAAGATGGCAGAATGCAGAGTAGTTTAGTAAAATTGTGACATACCTTTCCTTTCCATGCTCCATTTTGTGATCAGTGAAGTGAATATTTAGCCTACAAGATAATCCTGATGGCTCAGGTCATATGTTTTTTGGAGGTGGCAGTCTAATAAGCTCATCTCTAGTTTTAATGGTACAAAACGTTTACCAAGGTCAATTGGGGGAGTTTAAAGCCACACCGCGAACCTCTCATTCGAACAATTTAATATGATATCGAGAAAACGCATAACTGATCGAACCAATTCTGGTGGCCAATTTTGTGTAAAGAAACAGTGCCTGTTAATTAAATTAGAATTACAGTAATTAATCTCCACATACATTATAATTAAGTAAAAAACATAATTTATATAAAAACAATTCGCCTGAATGTTTTCTAATTGTCATAATCCAACTAAGTTGTATTTGTTTTCAAAAGATTTTTGGTACTATAATAATGCATACATTGAGGCGAATTTCATAAAAATATGTGCCAAATAAAAAAATGTAATAAAAGTAGCAAATTTTACAAATTTGATTAGATTTTCCCAAAGACCATCTTGTATGCCTTGTAGCTTGTAAAATAAACCGACTATTACGTGTTTTGTTGCACAATTTATGCATATTGATAATTTTGTGGGTTAACCCCGTGCTTTTTTTTAATCGAAAGAGGTGCTGTAATTGTTGGTTTATTGATTTACTGAACTAAGTCAAATCTGGATGCTATTTATAACGGGAAACTCTACGTGATGTTGAACAGTTTACTTCATTAACGCTCGCCAGCAAACTTCTACAATATCTTTTCGGTAGCCTTGATTTCTGATTCATCGATTCGGTTATAAAGAATGCTTGTGAAGTGGTGTCCAATAACGCACGTGTGTTGCATAAGACCATAATTTATTTTCATTGAAAACGAAAAATTACGTAAGGTGTACGTCAAATATTAAAACTTTTGAACTGGTAAAATTCTTACACTAATTGCACACAATAAATTTCCATCTAACAATCAACAGCACCGTTTATTTATAATAGTGGTCAATAGCCTAACTATAGCATACCACAATTATGGTTTATAACTTTACTAAATAATTTTCTAACCAGATCACAGCCAAGTATTATATACATTATATTCGTTCGTGCAAGACTTAAGTAAGTAAAGCTCGCTAAACAAGATGATTTTAATTTTTAAAATTAAACTTTTAAAAATACGAAATACATCCAGAAGTACCATAAAATCATCTTAAATAATTGCAGCAACTATACAGCGAATGTACCATCAATTCTGGAAGTGCTGGCAAAGGGATTATCCTACTCTGCTACATGTATGTAGTATGTGGGCATGGGTCTAACAAAATATATGAAATCGTTATCATTCAAAATGATAACCTTCCATCGTTTAGTTGGCGCATGGTACACGTTATCAAGGTCCATCCGGGTAGTGATGGCTTAGTACAAGTGGAAAATAATTTGGAATTCAATACATTGCCGAAGGAGTTTCAAAAATAATTATCTGCCGCACCTAAAATTGTATACGATGAAATCTGACCTCCTACATATATGTACACAGACATTTTAATACCTAGGCGATTAGACAGCGACACACTCTGTGTTATCGCGCGACCACCGTCTTAACTGTAATTAAAAGTGTGATTAATAAAATAAAAAAATATACAAACATAGAAAACATGTTAAGATTACAAAATGGAATTACTTGTTGTGTTTACTTTTGAATTTGCCTGTTTTGACTTAAACCTGGATTCTGGAATAGGTTAATGAAAGGCTTAACGTCAAATATTAATCTCGCTTAACGAAACCGATATAAGCATCAAACTGGTTGAAAGCAGATTTTAGATAACGTATCAATGATTCAATTTTAGATTTCCTGTTGTTAGTTTAGTCAAGACACGAACCAGTCTGATATAATTTTAATGTACTAAACATTTTCTAATCAACAAATCTTTTGTTTTTTATTTTTTTAAATTTAATTTCATGTGCACATTTAGCACATTTTTCAAATGAATAAATCAACTAAGTGTCGGTTACAGCATTACAGTTGTATTATATTTGTTACATGCTGATTAACAATGATGATAGTGCAATGTAATTATTGATGTGATTTAAGCATGGCAGTAGTCTTGAATTAGTAAATTGAGTGTAAGATGTGAGTTATTAGTGTGTAGATTGGATAAACGGTAGATAGTTAGTTGAAGATCGATGTATGGGGTGTTTGATGTAATCGTTCCATGTAATCTTCGAAAGCATGAAACTACACCGGTGTTCTGCCGTTGCAGTCGCACCACTTTCAAGAAAACTAAGATTTGGCCATCTCAACTTCTTCCTCTAGTGCGGCCAGAATTTAGTTTAACTGCGACACTGGAAAGTACACCACCTTTAACCGAATCCATTCCTTCTTTGTATCAGCGCCGAATCTGCTGTTTAGTCGACTTTATAGAGTGAAAGTCTTACTAGTTCCAACATTTCTATATTAAAGAACATTCTCAAGCGTTCCGATGATCTGGCCATCTATTTCTTGATGATATGCGTGCTGTGGTTGATGGCTAGATTAAGCATATCTTTTCACGCCAGTAACTCGTAGCCTGCCAACACTTTGTTTTTATCGCGGAACTGCTAATATTGAGCAAGATAGCTGTAGAAGTAGTTCTAGGATTTATCAGCTACTCTGAAGAATGGCACTCGAACAAAATCAGAATGGCTTCAAATTTTCAATTCATTGACATATCGACAAGAAGAATGCTTCAGTGTGAGATTTTGGCAATACCAATCGCTGAATCGAAGTGTATACCTTTGAGCCAAACAAGCATGTAATGTTGAGGTGAACCTTGATTCGAGAATTCGTTGCGTCACCAATGATTTACCAAATTTCCTCTGATAATCAAATCGTTCGATTTTACTAAAATCGTCATTGCGTTTCATATCCGAATGAATACTCGTCAACGAATTTCGGTGCATCGTATGTTTCCACAGTGTTTAAATCCTTGTTGGCTATAAGTAACCATATGCAAATTTCTCCGCTTTGGGCTTGCATCAATCGACCGCGATGTTGTTGGTCACTTCTCTTTAGATTTGAAGCAAGTCATATTAATTATTTCTTGGATATTTGGATATTTACCAAAGAGTGATGTTCTGAGCAGATAGAACGAGACCACGCGAGATAGTTTTAGCATTACACCGGTAAAGTATAACGTCACTCATTGTCTGGAAACCCGCGGCTCCCAGTTAGTTGTAAAGCGTGATATTTCGCCTCAGATATAATAAGATAGCTTTAAATCCATTTCGACAATATGATGTGGGGTATTTGTAGGGCTAGCAGTAGTTCATGGTCGAATCCTTTTCACTCAATAAAACAACAATCGGAGAATAAATGCCGTGCAACGAGTAAAGTGTTCTCGAGCAACAGAAATTCCCATCGAGCCAAATGACATTCCCAAGACCCCATTTGGAAGCCAATTTCGACAATTTTGGTGTATGCATTCGGACATTGCAGTCGGTGTAGTAGTGCAACAATTGGTTCACATATGGGATCTTCTAGGTTTTTTTCTGTACGACTAATCACAGCGCTGACCAAATACAAGCGAGTATGCTCCTGGCAGCTTTTTTTGGGTATAAAACGCTTTGATATCTTCTCGGGGGTCGAAAAGTTACGTTATATATAGACTAAAAACCTTTAGTGCACCGTTTTAGACTGAATATAGTGAGGAAGTATCCCAAAGACAGCGTAGACATCTTGACTTTGTGGGACAATTCACAACTGATTTACAGCACGAGTCTGGAATGGAGAACGTAGTGGTGAACACTCTTTCACGCATCCAGCAATTAGCTGTTCCTGAGCCTGTAGATTACTCCGCCAGTGCAGAGGCACACACTTATGATGAGAATATGTCAAAACTACTTGAGGACAATACAACATTAACCCTGAAGTTGGAATGATTTCCCGTACAGATAAACTCGGATAAGACGATGTATTGCGGTACATCAACGGAAAAGTCTCGACTATATATCCTCTTCGCGTTCCGAAAACAAGTGTTTAAAGCGGTGTACAATTAAGCTCACCCAGCGGTTAGAATACGTTTTGGTGTCTCAACATTCACTCTTACAGATCAGGAGACGCAGTTCTCGAGATGTGCGAATATTCAGTTACGCTGTCAGATTTAGTTCAGTGTAATATGATAAGACACACCACAGTCAAGGTTTTTATCAGTCGTGACCTTATATCAGGTAATATCAGGTAATGAACCGATTTAAGAAATATTTCGAGGCTAAGGTAGACAAAAGTCTAGACAGAGTACATTGGACAAACTAAAGCTTTATTTCCTAAAAATACTGTATGATGTCAGGATAGAGTTACATTTTCTACATAAAGGGATGTTCCCTTGGTTAAAAAGCGAAACCACGGTCATGTCGTCGACCATGTCCTCCCTGTGATTTTAATAATCAGCACTTATGTTTATATCGAGAGCTTTCGATTAAAGTATCAGTCATCAAAATCGGACTACTATTACGTGTTTTATTGCACAATTTATGCATATTGATAAATATGTGGGCTAACCCTTTGCCTGATTGTAATGATCGAAAATGATTTATAAAAATGTATGATTATGTGGTAACTCCTAATGCCGCTAAAGAAACTCTCATGAAAATATTTGGAGAAAAAAGGATTAAAATAAGTTTTGGATTTCGCCGATGTGTCGATGGCAGAAGTCTGTTCACCTAATCGGTTCTGATTTTTTGGCATATTACGATCGATATAAAACGAAATATGTTGATCGACAATAGAACTCACCTGGAATCTTGCGGAAGTTCAGCATCATCAGATATTAGTATAATTAAGACATGTAAAAGCATACATTTGCAGATTTGTTGGCGGAATTCAAAGATATCACACAACTAAATGTCAATAAATTCCAAAAATTGGACATTGAGACATTTCGCCCACCAGTTGTGGCAAGAGCTAGATGCCTGTCACCGGAAAAATTAGAAGCAGCTCATTTGGAATTCGAATACCTAATGAACTTAGGAGTTTGCAGACCATCTAAAAGTAATTGGTCCAACCCGGTACACATGGTTTAAAAAACCAGATGATTTATGGTAGCCTTGTGGAGATTACAGGGCGTAAAACTCGAAAACTAAACCTGATCGGTATCCCTTGCATTTCTTGAAAGATTTTACATATTTATTACAAGACAAACAGCTGATATCCCTAAGACGGCCATAATAACACCATTCGGACTGTTTGAATTTAAGTACTGCGAGGTTACGATTTTATATTTACTTACACAGACGACCTACTAATTGCCTCAAAAGACATTAATCAGCATGAGACACACCTACGGTTAATATTTGAACGGTAGCATGAATTAGGTTTATATATCAATCCAGCAAAATGCGAGTTTGCAAAATCAGAACTTCAATGTTTTTTCATTAAACCACTACCAGAGAGTCAGCGCTATCAATAATTTTAAACTGCGAGAAATAGCTAAGGAACTCAAGAAATTTCTGGAAACGGTAAACTTTTACCAAAGAATCATACGAATGCAGTGAATAGCCAAATGCATTTGCAACAAATTATTAAAGGCAACTAAAATATGACAACACAAAAATAGAGTAGGACGACTGGAAAATTAAATATTGCGTTTTGCAATGAGGGCAGTTCTACATCAAACTGTCAATGGAGAAACCATCCCACTCGGATTTTATTCGAAATAAATCACCGACGCACAACGAAGGTACAGCAAATATGATAGAGAAATGACAGCGTTGCACCAGGCTGTTAAATATTTCCAACATATGATTGAAGGCAGGCAATTTTATATTCTCACCGAACATAAACCATTGATCTATGCGTTTAGACAAAAATTCGATAAATCAGCACCACGTCAAATTCGCAAACTAAATTTTGTCAGTCAATGCACAACGGATATTCGATATATTGCTGGTAAAAAAATGTTACAGCGAATTTATTATCACGAACTAACTCTATCGACAATTTTTCTATAAACTTGAACAAATTGCTTTGCATCAACAGAACGACGAAGAGTTAAAACAGATGTTGCAAGACAACGGTACACATTCATTACAAAAGCTGATTGTTCCTATGGTACTCCATCAACAATTTATTGTGACCATCGTCAACGAATCTATCATGTCAACGTTGAAATGTTCATAGACACAATTATTCAAAAATTCTAACGACAGTCCAACCAAATCAGCGATTCGAACATATAGATATAGTTGGTCCTCTGCCACCATTAAACGGATGCAGTAACTGTTTAATTGATAGATTCACAAGATGGCCGGAAGCCATACCAATTGTAGATGAAACTGAAGATACCGTTGCCAAAAATTTAATTTCTGGGTGGATTGCACGATTCGGTACGCCGCTCCAAATAACTTCTGATTTAGGGACACAATTTGAGTCTACATTATTTTAAGAAATGTCTTGCCTAATCGGTATCGCTCATTAAAAAACTACCAGCTTGCACCCACAAGCCAACGGAATGATTGAAAGATAGCATCGGACCCTTAAATCGTCAATAAAGTCTCACGAAACTCTAAAATGGTCCGAAATATTACCGAATATTTTAATGGGTCTCCGATTAACATACAAAGAGGATTTTAAATCAATACCAGTAGAATTAGTGCATAATATAAATACACACAATATTACCAACATAACAATACTTATGATAGTACACAATACCATCATAAGAAAAAAATAGTTTACACAATGATGTTCCAGATGTCGGGTCGATAGAATGTCGTCAATATTTAGAATAAATATATGACATTTAGGCGATTATACATATAAAAATAGTTTGATTATTTTAAAATGATACCAGTAGCGACATCTATTACTTCAATGGACTAACATACCATAGTAATACTATATATGTGTATTTATATTATGATTACTGTAATTGTCAATGGGTTTCGTCAAACAATGCAAAAATTACAACCAATTCCAGCATCAAATCACAATACGAAGGCAAACATATTTATCCATAAGGATATGTTGACCAGTTCGCTTGTTTTTCTGCGTGTTTATGCAATGCGACCAACTGAGCACTCTCTCAACTGTGTGAAGGACCATTTAAAGTCCTTAAAAGAAACAATAAATATTTCTAGTAACAATATAATAAATTGATAAGGGCCAGCCATGGCCTTTCAAAAACCGTTGATACTACTATGTTAAATCGTAACTACTTGTTTGAGTCAATCTCATTGTTTACTACGAGTAATTTGTTAAAAACAAATAAAAATCGACCATGTGATACCACAATCAAATCGTCACAGTATATTTACCAATAATTATCGATCTAATAATATGCCAATAATAATTACACCCTATCGAACAATAAGTCAATTATCAACAACAACAAAAGACTGTTTTAAACCGCGAAGGAAGCGACAAAATAACGAAAAAGTGTTAATTTGTTATATTACGCGATGTCTAATCGTTTACAGTGTGCGGCTGTGATAAAAAACAAAAACAATCAACGGCCATATAGTGAGTGGTAAAAGCGAGAGATACGCTAAATTAGGCTAAACACAATCGAATTGTTGCCGTATATTTGTTTAATTTTATTTCTAATTATTATTTTTTATTAAACCCAACAACAACAACAACGACAAATGATAAAATTAATTGTCTTAAGTAGAATACATATTTTTAAGTCAGTTTTCTTTAAAACGTTGAACAAACCGGGTTGAATTTTTGAAGAAGAAAAGCAAAAAAAAAAATTTTGTTTCGTTAAAGTTGGTTAAAGTGATAAAATCCGTACTCTGTGTGGATCTCTAATAAATTTATGTGCATAGTTGAATCAAACGTAAATTGTATGTGATAAATGATTGAAAATTGATTAGATGGGTTCTTGGTCAATCGACGATAAAACCAAAAATAAATAAAAAAAATTTGAAATTCTCGTGACTTTATTACTTAATGGTTAATGCCATAATCAATTTTTTTTATTTTTTGTGGAATTTGATAACAATTTTTTTTGATTGTAATTTTGTGGATCTATAATAATTTTGTGTAATTTGCATCATAATTGCATGCATTTTAGCTCGAGTTCGCGTTTATATTGTACCTATACTGCGGTTATGGTTTTGTGGTTTGTGGTTTGTGGTAATGTGTACGAGTTAATAGATATTTTGCTGGATTAAGACTGGATTTTTTTGCAAAGTACATAAAATATTGTGGTATGATTCGCTTTTGACTCGTGTAGCCAAAAAGTCAAAATGTTCAGTTAAATTTTAATTTAATTTATAAATAAATGAAAATTAAGCGTAATTTCTTAAAGAACATGTGACGGTTGTATGATAAGTACTAAGCCTCAGCGATTTAGCGATTTTTCATGCTAGATCTAAAATACTGTATTAGTAGACAATGTCGTCGCTTAATCTTGCATATAAAATCTAAGTTTAGTTATAAATTTCAACTGAATGAAATAATAATTACAACGATATGAGTTGATTCGAAAATTAATTGAATTTAGCCCATGTACTTCAATCTTAAGTTAGGTCATACAACTGAACTAAATACGTTTGAAACTATGTGGCTTAAGCCTAAATACTTGAGCTAACATTTAAGATTTAAATTTTTAAAGCTAAATCTATAGATGCACCTTTAAAACAAAATATGGGTTAAGCCACAGATGTCACCTTCATGGTGGTGACATCTGTGGCTTAAGCCATATTTTATGATAATTTTTCGTTCAAAAATGAGTTGAAAACGTAAAAAAAAATTAAGTTCGATGTCGATCATACCGTGTGAATTTAAACAAAAATAATTTCCGCCCTGAAAACTAAAGCTAAGTCATAATCTTAAATTAAAAGTTGACGATCTAACTTAAAAATGTTAAACTGTAAATATATCATTGACGTAGAATATAACTTAAATTACAGATAAGTTAATTGAGTATTATCGTTCGTTTATTTGAAAATAATAGGATTAAGCATAAGTTAAAATCCGACTTTGAATTCTAAGGCTTTAAATTTTAAATTTATAATGAAAACAAAATATGACTTAAGCAAGTCACATATTCTCATTAATATAATATCTAAAAAATACTGAAAGGAACATTAATTTGGAAAGTAAGTGATTTAAGTCTAAATTCTAATATTTAAGTTATAAAAATAAGTGGAAAACTTAAGAAATTATCACAAAGATACATTTATTTTCTAGCTAAGTGACTTAAGTTCATATATATATATATATGTAACTGAAAGTTAAGTCATAAAACTAAACAGTACAATTATTTATGTTTCTAATGCTATAGATGTATATCATTAACTCAAAATATATAGCTTAAGCGACTTTGCCAACTGTTTTAGTGGCTTAAGTCTATAAATAAAATTGAAGATGAGTTGTAAATCTGAACTAAAAACTGATAATTATTGAATCTTAAACTATATATATATATATATATATATATATATATATATATATATATATATATATATATATATATATATATATATATATATATATATATATATATATATATCATTAAAACACAAGCAGAATTTAAGTCATAATCTAACGTTGTAATTCTAATGCTTTATGTTTAAATGTATAATTAAAACAAAATATGGCTTAAGCCTCACATGTTATCCATATTTATTTCGATACGAGCTCCAGATAATTTAGTCAAATATTTTCTTTAACTTAATATTTAAACTGAGATGAATTCATTTGTAAACTAAGTGACTTAAGATTACATTTTAATATATTAAGTTAAGTTATAAAACTAAGTGAAACTAAATTAGCTTAGTTTATGAGCCCAACCAATCAGTACCAAACTTAATGAAAACTAAATGACTTAAGCCTATATACTTTCTCATACTTAAGCTAAGTCATAAAACTGTACATTTTTAAAACTATGTAAATTAAGTGTATATATAAAACTTAGTCCTAAACTTTAGCCAACATTTAAGATTTAAATTTACTAAAATTAAATCAAAATATGAGTTAAGCCAGAAAAACCATTATGATCTGTAAGTCGTTATTTTTTTACCATTTTACCAAAATTGTTAAAAAGGTTCAATCATTTTATGTTCGATGTCTTTATAACTTAAGCCAAATCATAATCTTCAACTTAAAGTTGAGGACTTACTTAAAAAACTGTATAGATGTAAGGTCCTTAGACTTACGCCTTAATCAGTTTAAGGAATCGTCATCGAAATGATTTCATTTGAAAATCAACTGACCTATGTCTATATGTAAAGCTGAAGTTAAGTCGTAACGAGTTGTAATTTAAATGCTTCAAATTTAAATAAAATACTATCAATAAAACAAAATATAACTTAAGCCTCATATGTTACTAACAGTCAGCTTGATAATTCCAGCCCCATATAATTAAGTCACATCTTTCATTAATGTATATCAAAAAAGTACTAAAATGAATTAATTTATAAACTAAACCTACAAACCTACATTTGCTTATTTTCAACCTAACTTAAGAATAGTTAGGTTGAAAATAAGCTGAAAGCTTAAGTTAAATGTTTAAAATATAAACTTGAATTCAAAGCTAAAGATTTTTTCTCAAGTTTAAACAGTAAATGCATTATTTAAACGAAAAATATGACTTAAGTCACCATATATATTTTCTATATAGAATATCCAAATCGCAGATTGGAACTAGTTGAAACTAATTGTTTAACTAATAAGAACAACTTATACAATTACATGCCTAAAGCTCTACAACTTTAGATAAGCTATAAACTTTAACTTAAAATTGATGGACTTTACTTAAAATCTTAAACTGTAAATGTATGAACTAAAATAAAACTTAAACCAGACATAATTCAGTTAGCTGTCTCGTTAATATATCTAGATAAATTTACGTTTAAGTTAAGCTAATAAGCTTAAATTTTTGTGGATAAATTATTTAATTTGAAATATAAATGACTTAAGCCTTCACTTTAATCTTATGTTAAGTTATAATAATACTTAAACTATAAGATATTATTACTACGATGAGTATTTCTAAGGTATATAGACTTAGTGACTTAAGTCTACACTTTAAACTTAAGTTAAGTTATAAACATATGCTCAAAGGTTAACTATAAGTATCACCAAGATGAGTTTACTTTTAAGCTAAAAGATTTAACCAAAAATTAAGGGTTTGTGTTTCAAGTAATCAAGTAATTAAATCTTAAAAAATTGTTTTTGGTTTAGCTTAGTTATATACTTAAACTGAAAATAAATCTAGCTTAGCTTCAAGTTTTGTTAATAAGCTTAAGTTATGTAACCAAGATAACTTTTGTGATCAATTTTATAGTTTAGTGACTTAAGCCCTTAAGCTTGTTTAAACATCACTTAAATAAATTAATTTTTAAATTAAGTGTCCTATATATAAAACTTAAGTTGATTCATAAAGCTATTATGACTTAATTCATGCTTTTAAACATTTAAACTTTAATTTCACTCAAAAAATTGAGATAAAATAAAAATCACTCAACTTTTATATTTAAGTCTTAGTTTCTGAGCGTAAATCTTCAAATATTCCTATTAATTTTACCGCTCATATTACGGTTAACAAGTTTGAGTGAAAATCAAAAAATTCTTAAACTTTTTTAGTGAACTATGCATAAAACAACTTATTGTCACTCAAACTTTTTTGAGTTAAATAAAAGAGATCTCACATGTTATTTAAAAAATTCACTAAAAATTCTGTTAAAACGTCACAGATCGTGATCCAAATTGATCGTAAAAAAGAACTTTTGTAAATTATATATTCCGATCATGAAATGCTTTTTACAAACAGATCAAGATCATTTTAATTAAATTTGTTAATTATAATTTAAGTCAAAATAAAAATCACTCAAATTTTTTATACAGAATGTAAATTGAAAAAATATTAAATATCTTGAGTGTGTTTGATTAGATTCCATTGGTGGTATTAAATAATTTAACTCAAATAATTAGTTAAATAATTTCACTCAAATCTTTAAAATATTTTTCATTCCGTATTTGAATTATGTTTAATGTTCTAAGATCAATGAAATAAAAACAGAGTATTTTTTCTATTTTCACTCAATAAATGTTGAGTGAAATAAAGAAATTTCATATTTTCTAAATTTGACTGTAAAACAATTAAAAAAATTATTTGTAGCTTAACGTTCAGCTTTGGATCAACAATATTAATTAAAACGATCGTCATTTGTTTTTAAAAATATGACCATGATCGGAATATATAATGTGTATTATTTTTGCATACCAAATCAAATTTTGATCACGAATCTACTGTTTGTTAATTTTTTTTAAATGTTCATTCTACATCATGGTATTTAGTGTATGCAAGTTCAAGACAAACTTCAGCACGACACCATAAAATGTAAAAAAATCCGGAGATTTAAAGCAATGCAGTGAGATTTACATCAATTATGATTTTAAACAAATTCTGCTCTCATTGTACAAATGATTTATTAAGTAAGAGATCTGATTAAACGGTGAAAACTTTGAGATTTAAAAGTATCAGCACCTGAACTGCGACTTAGCTTTTCGTTATTGTGTCCGACCTATTCAACAACTCAGTAAATTGAGTTATTTAATATATAAAACTGAGCAACTTTTGGAATTTAATTTATTTTGGAATTTACTTATTTAATGATATTTAGTTAATTAGTTTAAATAACATTTAAAATTTATTACAATTAAAAATTTTTGGTTTAGAAATTGAGCAACTATCATTGTTCAAACAAGCTACCTCCTTAAACAACTTTAAGGAAACTTTAACTTTAAAAATGAAAAATATCGCAATTGTTAATGGGAAATAAACAACGATATTCGTACATTTTTAACAATTCTATTTTCCTAGAAGTTGCTCTAAATGGTATACAGATTAAATGTTATTACCGGTGCTTATTTATAATTAAGCTAGACAAATACTTAACTTATTAATATTTAATGAGATTTCTCAAATGTCAACTCAACAGTTAGTAAATAATTAAGTCTTAGTGAAAAAGTAATTTATTGGACAAAAAGGTCAAAATGAGCCACAATAAAAAGAACTAAGTAATATAAAAAAATTTAACATACAAATATAAATCAAAACACAAATAAAATGATTTGGTCAGAATAAGACAGTTTGTACAATTAATATAGAGTAAATTTTAAATTTGGGGCCAATATAAGCACGTTTTGAGCAATTTAAGCAATAACAGTTTTTGAGCAATTAAAATGTTTACTTAGTCAAACTTTAAAGCTTTCAATCGTTTGTAGAGTATTAAATAGCTAAGAACATTGACATGACTTAGAGTGTGATCAATGTAGAACATGATTTCACTACAAATAAGAGTAATATACAAATTTTGAATCTAGTTTAGATGATATTGAGCAATCAAAGTTGACATATTTTTGATTTGACTGTTCGTTGAGCAATTACATTATGTACATTAAAACATTATGTTTGAAAATTTGAAGCAACATTGATAATGTTTACAGAAAATAATTTTTGATCTTTTAGATAAGGTATTAGTATTATTTTTGCACTTATGGATTTAGTCCAAAATTTTACAAAATTTGATTAAAAAAATATAATTTAATTTAAATCCTTAAATCATTTTGAGAAAATGTATTGGACTACTTCTGAAAATTTAGTGTCCGAAAATGATTTGTGAAGTATACTAACAGCTATTCATACAGTTTGCTCAGTTTTAAGCAAAATACCTTATACTATAAATTTAGAAATTTGTAAAGTTGAATTACAAAGTTGTTATACATAAGCGGTTAACCATTAACGGGGTTTTTATTTACTTAATATTACCTTAGGTCGTTACTAAGTCTAGGCTATTTAGTTGTTTTGCTTAAAAATTTATATATTTTTGCTCATTGTTTTTTTTTCCATTTTTTGCTAATGGCCAACATAAAGGTTAAAAAAATGACATACTTAATGAACTTTAAAGATCAGATTCTCGATTTAAAATACAGTTTTAACTTTCAAATACTTTTCAAATAAAATAAACAATTTGAGCAACATTTAAAAACGAAGCAACTTTAACATCACACTTGTATTTAATCTCAATATGCTCTTAGTAGAAACCATATTATTAAGCAACATTCTAAACTTATTCAAAAAATTGTAACATTTAAAGTTCATGGCGACACTTTTGAGCAACTATAATTTTTCTATACATTTTGAGAAAGTGAATAAATTAAATTAACTTTATACTTGTTTTTAAAAAATAAAGTAGGTTTAATTTTTAATTCTCTCTTTAGTAATATAATGATATTATAAAGCAACTATCAGCTGTTCATAAAATTTTTCCAATTTTGAGCAACTGACTTAAAAAATTTAAGTCAGTTACGTCAAGTTTCCTGTAATTTAAACAATCGGACTTGTTGATACAACATTAATCTATTATGTAGTAGCTAAAGTAGTTTTGATCAACAATTTTACAAAAGTAAGATCAGAAAGCATTTTTTTGATGACCTCTTGAACGATTGCTTTTTAAAATTAGAAGTTCAATTTCAGATATACCTACAAAACTCATGACCATAGTTTCACAAAATTCATTATCAAGTGCAACGGTAATCGAAACAAATAATTGTGATTGCAAACAACGTAACAAGTTCTAAACAATATTTCAAGATAAATGTGTCTGCAATATACTTTACGATATTTCCTATTTTCAATTGCCGGTAAAATTTTACATACAAATGTTTAGTATATGCCATTATAAGTACGCCTCCGTTAATTGCGCGTGCGCACGCGTTTTCTCGTATATTTACATAAATAATTTCACAACAACAATTTTTTGTCATGATTATAATTAATAAAACCTATTCAATTTATAAAGTAAATGTCAACATCGTATATAACAACTATATAATAATAACAAACAAAGAATTATTCATTCCATTACTTAAGACGTTAACTAAGTGGTTAATTTACAATTAGTTGGTAGCCCTAATTTAGTTTTTCCCTAAATATAAATCGAGCTAATTGCGCACGATTTATATTTTATAATTTTTCTAATATACAGGGTGATTAAGCAGCGGTATTCAAATCGGGATGTCACGGGATTCTATTCAAACGGGAAGATTTCTGTTAATAGATTTTTTAAGATAGTTGATCCCAAACATTTGGGATCCTTAGTTCTCTCAGTTTCAAATTCAAGTTTCAAATGAAAAAAAGCACCGATTTTGGCATAATTTGGACACTTTTATTGTCCAAAAGAAGTTTTCACACTACCTACGATGATTTTGATTTTCAAATCTTAAATCTCAAATCTCAAATTTCAAATCTCAAATCTCAAATCTCAAATCTCAAATCTCAAATCTCAAATCTCAAATCTCAAATCTCAAATCTCAAATCTCAAATCTCAAATCTCAAATCTCAAATCTCAAATCTCAAATCTCAAATCTCAAATCTCAAATCTCAAATCTCAAATCTCAAATCTCAAATCTCAAATCTCAAATCTCAAATCTCAAATCTCAAATCTCAAATCTCAAATCTCAAATCTCAAATCTCAAATCTCAAATCTCAAATCTCAAATCTCAAATCTCAAATCTCAAATCTCAAATAACAATGAATATTTGGCTTGGCGGTCGATGTCAAAGCATGGTCGTTAAAGTGATGCCCATATGATTTCTTTTGAGATCAGCCTATACAAACTGTCAAATTTGGGGCACAAATCGTAAAATTTCAAAATCCAGAAACAGTCGATTCCAGAAACAGTCAATGGTTTCCATTTAAACTGTGAAATTTCAAACCAAATTGAAAATTTTCAAAATTCACATAATTCAAACTGTCAAACTTTGTGCACAAATCGAAAATTTCAAAAATTTCTTTATCATACAATAGTTAGTATAAACTATACTAACTTGAATAACAAACTGTCAAATTTAGGGCAGAAACAGACGTCGGTTACTTCATTTAAACTGTCAAATTTTAACACAAATCGAACATTTTCAAACTCTATGAAAAATTTGAAAATTAGCTCATTCAAACCGTAAAATTTTGGGTCCAAATCGAAAATTATCACAAGCCAGAAACAGTCGATGGTTAGCCCATTTAAACTGTCAAAAATCAACACAAATTGAAAATTTTCTAAATTCACGAAAAACTTAAAGGTAAGCTCATTCAAACTCTCAAATTTAGGATACAAATTACAAATTATCAAATCCCAGTAAAACTTGATGGTTAGCCCAATCAAACTGACGAATATCGAGGACAAAACGAAAATTTCAAAAACAGACGATGCTTAGTCCATTCAAAGTGTCAAATTTGGGGCAGAAACAGTCGACGGTTACCTCATTTAAACTGTAAAATTTCAAACCAAATTGAAAATTTTCAAAATTCACATGAAACTTGAGTAGCTCATTTAAACTGTCAAATTTTGAGCAAAAATTAAAAATTCCAAAGCCAAGAAACAGTCGATGGTTAGCCCATTCAAACTACCAAATTTTGGGCACAAATCAAAAATTTTCAAAATCCACGAAAAACTTGGTTGTCCCAGAAATGGTTTCATTCGGTTTGAGTAACTCGTATTTTACGAGACTAAGCTGATCCCTCTAAAAATAAAACTTGAGTATTTGTCCATGAATATTAGTTTGGCTGTCGGTGTCGAAGCATGGCCGTTAAGGCTCATTTGCATAATATTTCCAACTAAAGACTGCTTGTATTATTTAAATCAGCTTATGAAAGCCTTTCTCCGGAATTGGAAAAACCTTTCTCGGTTTCTGAAAGTAGCTTTTTTGCCTTGCTACATTAATTTGGATTTAGCCTCACTTATGAGTTTTAGATAGTTGACCTTTTGTTATGCTATTTGAAGGGAGCATTCTATTTTCAGTCCTTGCATTTTTCTGAATCTACACATCTTCGATAGTTTGTAGAAAGTGCCTTTTGCATTGTACATATTTGCAGGCTTACTTTATATTTCTAAACATTGCATGCCACAATATTTTTACTAATATTTCATTTTACAGATGTTATTTTTGTTACTAAGGCCTTGAAATATTTGGTACTTTCCTGTTTCCTATCCTAATGTCATTAGAGACCAAATAATTGCTAGCAGTTCTTTTTCGTTGACTGCGTAATTTTCCTCTGTCTTGTCTAAGGACCTAGACAGGAAAGTGATTGGTCTCCCATTTTGATAAAATACTGCACCTAGGGCAAAGTAAAACGTACCCGGGGTCAATTGGATTGAAGGTGAAACTTTATTCGTTAGGGAGATTCCCTTGCTCCATAGAAGGAGAATAATCTAAGTTCCTTCACTGTTTTAGGTGTAGGAAATTCGGCCTTTACCTTTTTTTGCCTTGATTCCGTCTTTCGTGCTGATGACTTCCTCTTTGAGGAATTCGCATTTATCTAGTTAGATTTTAAGGTTGGCTTTTTCTAAAATTTTGAAAATGATCTTCATGTTTTCGATGTGCTCTTGTTGACTTGGGTCAGTGCTTTGGATTCTAAATTCCCCCTTTATACCATCGTTGGAAATGTTAGGTTAAGTTTGGATTTTCGTTAATTAGTTTGTCCAGCATTCTTTTTTGTATAGGGTTGAGATGTTTCAGTGGCATCCTAATATTAGGATTAATGGCCATGGGTTAGTGGCACTTAATTTTTTAAAACTATTGCTGAAAATAATTCTCCTAAGCTGGGCTGAATGAAAAATTTTAGTTTTCTATACTTGGGCCCAATAAATTTATCATGGCATGAAGGGTATTGAGGTTATGTATGTAATTTTTATTGGAGTTTTTTTCCCCGGAGTATTTTTATTGCCATCTATCGACGTTGGCGTTAGTTTTGTTGAAGGATTAGGTGAATATTCTATTGGGTAGCTTGGACGTCTGAATTTGTCTAAAAGTTTGTTGAAGTGACTTTGGGAATGGTGTGGTTTTATACCAAAATGGTCGCCGATCGGGTTGCAATATGTTTGCTTGAAGGCGGTTTGTGGATTATGTAAGAGGAAAATGTATTTGGTACACTATAGATATCGGAATATTGAGCTACATTGGCCGTTTTGAGCACTGGTTGTTCGCATATTGAGCCAACAACAAAATTATCTAGCAGTGTAAGATTCGCTCTGTACTGGCCATCTATCGTTTAATCATTCATAAAATTGTTAAATTTTTGGTTTTTGCTAAAATCGTATGGTTTGGAATTGTTACGACATGCTGAGCCCCCGTTTGGCTTATGGTCTATACAGACATTTTATAAACATGACAGGAACATTTACTGTTGACTTAAATTTGTTGTGTAATAATCACCCTGTATACAAATACTATAAATAGCAAATTAACGATTAACTGCCAAATTATTTGGTCATCAGAATTAATTTATGCATAAAATATGTCGTGGTATTTATTGATTTACTGCTTTATCGATCATGCATAGCGCATACATTTTTGTTTAACGTTCGCGCACGCCACAATTATTGAATATCATTAATTGATTTTGTATTCGATTGCATCAGACCCAAAACGCATGACCGAATTATGTATACATGTATAAAAGTGACATATCTTCAGCAAAATACTAATTAGCATACCATAATATGTGAACAATGTGTCGTCATTTAAAAAAATTGTCACGAACTTCGTACGTATGTAGGAAACTTATCATTGCGTCGTATTATGCAGGTACTAATTCAATTAGTAACTTTTAATGGTGCCTTGGGACGTTAAGGTTATTGGTCAAATGATGAAAATTTATCTAAATATTTGAGCCATGGAAATGAATTTTTATGGAGATGTTCATTTGTCTCAAGTGTGGTGCTGTAATTACGATCATTCTTACAATCCAACCGTTATAATAAATTGTTTGGGTCACCAAAACATAATTATGGTCACCAAAGTAATTTTTATTCGTCATACATAGCTATCTAGTTTTTATTCACCCATCAGGTTATCGAAGTTTGTCAAAGTATGAGAAACTACGAGCTACACCCAATCGATCACAATTAATCAGGTTATCGCAAATTGGCCAATTTCCGTTCAAATAAAAAAAAAAATGATAAATCCAGTTATTTATCGCCTCTATATACTAATACGATTTTTACCTTCTATAGATGAAATAAAATTGTTCGGCAACCAAACCCACTCGAGATGACGTCACGAGAAGATAATCAAAAGAATTTAAATTCAAATCTTAAAGATTTAATCAGTGACCATAGTTTCATCACCATTCCATTCGCGGACGATGATCCCGAATCAGGTGACGAAAATTATCGACTACTAAATGGTGGCGACCATACATCAAACGGATCGATTGACGACGATCATGGCATTATGTTTGGTGGTAAAAAAGGTTCATTGAGCGAACGTAAAAATATTCAAAATTTAAAATTATCGATACCTGTCAAAGATCATGATTCAAGTCAACCGCACGAGGTTAGTGTTGAAATGTAAGTATCGATAAAATATTTTGATCGCGATACATTATAGCATTCTGTATATTTTTGTAGTATGAGTTCACCAGAAATTCAAGAAAATAATGAACATCCTGGACCACTAGTCGATATGCCACAGGGACAACGACCGTTACGACGAAATTCTATATCGCTACCAGCTGGTTTGGACGCGATGGAAGTTTTGGCACTGCAGAAAGTACAACAGATGGCGGCAAATGCACAAAATAACGATACGGCATCAATTTATGTAAGTTTTGTTGTTGTTGTTGTTGTTATTTTATTTTTTAAGCTTAAGTGATAAGATTATCAATGTCAACGTATTTTGATATAATTTTATTGAATTCGGTGGAAGATAAGCGTTCGATAATTAGAGAAAAATTATAAACAACGTGAGTGACACCACTAACTTGTAATGAGTAACTTATGAGATAGGTTTCGGCTAATCGGAATCTTATTTTCAAATTAAGAAATTCAAGAATACTTCCACAAATGTTTATGTAAATTGTTAACACGCGCAAACGTAAATTTGGTCGTTGCGATAATAAATTTAAGTGATTTATGACTATTATTTCATTTCTTATCGTTCGACACATTAACTTAAAATTTATATGGTGTCCCGACTCACGATTATGTTGGATTGAATGATCATTTGAAGTAAAAATTGTACTTCAAATATAGACTGTAAAATTTAGGTCACAATTAGTTCATTCTATAAACTGCCAAATTTTGGGCAAAAATAGATCATTTCTAAAACTCCGAAGGTATAAGCCTATTCAAACATTCAAATTTTGGACAGAAATTAAAAATTCCAAAATTCAGAAAAATGTGAAGGTTAGCCAATTCAAACTGTAAAATTTTGGAAACAAAATGAAAACTTCCAAAGATCCCCCTAGTGGACGATTTTCTTTCGTCGAGTTAGCTAGCTCAATCTACACCACAATAGCTTCTGATTTCATTCGAAGGTCCATTCTGATAGATCAATTTTTTATTGATCGTTGCTTTCAAGTATCGCAGCACACGTTTCACTGCTACCCAATATGCCTTCCCCGAATTTCTGCTATATCGTCTGAACAAATTTACTACATGGCAAATACCCGGTCGAGTATTTTTTATTCTCAATCAAACGGCGTGGAGATTGGTTAGTTGGCATTCAAATTCTTCAGACCTAATTAGTTGCCATCGGATGTGTTATTCGACCGGTATTGCAATGTTTTCAACATTTCAATCCATTACTTCGATTCCGTTGATATTCTCAATTACATTGGCTTCGCCAGACGGGTCAATTTTGTAATCAAACCTAGGATTATCAAATATGCTGCCGTTGATAAAACTTCGACCCACAATTTGGGCCACCACACATCTTTTTCAAATTTTCGTCACGAATGTGTCCTAACCTCTGATGACACAAATTACTGTCTATTTTGCCACTCATTGCCGTTTCATTCATTGAAGTTTCCAAAATCCTGAAAAATATAATGGTTAGCCTATTCAACTGTCAAATTTTGGACAAAAATTGTAAAGTTCCAAAATCCAGAAACAAACGATGGTTAGCCCATTTCTACACAAATCGAAAATTTTCAAAATCCAAGATAAAATTGCTATTCAAACTACTGAATTTGGGGCACAAATCGAAAATTTCAAAAGTTCAGAAACAGGCGACGGTTAGCCCATTTAAATTGTCAAATTTTGAACACAAATCGAAAATTTCCAATATTCTGAAAAATATGAAATAAGTCCATTCAAATTGTCAAATTTCAACAGAAATTAAAAATTTCCAAAATCCAGAAACATACTGTCATTGAAACTGTCAAATTTTGAGCACAAGTGGTACAATTACATAATCGAGAAACAGACTGTCAAATTTTTGGAAAAATTGGAAATTCCAGAAACAAACCCATTTCAAACTTTAAAATTTCAACAAAATCAAAAATTTTCAAAATCGTCGAAAAACTTAATGGTTAACCTTTTCAAACTGTCAAAATTTGGGCAAAATCGAAAATTTAAAAAATTCAGAAACTGACGTTGGTTATAGCTCATTCAAACTGTCAAAGTTTGGGCACAAATCGAACAATTGGAATTTCCAGAAACAGACGAGTTAGCCCTTTCAAACTGTCAAATTTTGAGCAAATTTAAAAATTCCAAAATCCAGGAACAGACGATGCCCATTCAAATTTTGAAATTTCATCACAAATCGAAAAGTCCTTAGATCCTGAAACAGTTGATGGTGGGCTTAATAAAACTGTCAAATTTAGGACACAAGTCGTAAAACTCCATAATCCAGAATCAGAATATGGTTAGCCCATTCAAAATTCAACACAGTCAAAATTCAACACAAATCAAAAAATTTCAATATCCACGAAGAACTTGAAGGTTAAAACATTCAAACTATTGAATTTTGGACAAAAATCGAAAATTTCTTAACTCATTCAAACTGTCACAATTTAGGCAAAATTGAAAATTTAAAAAATGCAGAAACTGACGTTGATTATAGCTTATTTAAAGTACCAAAATTTGGACGCAAATAGAAAATTTTCAAAATCCACGAAAAACTTGATGGTTAGCCTATCCAAACTGCCGAATTTTAGGCAAAAATTAAAAATGTTCTAAATCCACGCAAAGCTTGATATTCAACCCATTCAAACTGTCAAATTTTGGACAACAATTTAAAAATTCAAAATCCTAGAATCTGGCAATGGTTAGCCCATTTAATCAGTCACAAATTTCAACACAAATCAAAAAATTTCAATATCTACGAAGTACTTGAATGTTAGCCCATTAAAACTACTGAATTTTGGGCACAAATCAAAAATTTCTTAACCCATTTAAACAGTCAAAATTTGCGCATAATCGAAAATTTTAAAAATTCAGAAACTGACGATGGTTATTTCAACCGTTTTTTTCGTTGGTTCGAAACACAAATCGAAAATTTCCAATATCCCAAAAAATATTAAATAAGCCCATTCAAATTGTCAAATTTCAACAGAAATTAAAAACTTCCAAAATTCAGAAACAGAAGATGGTTTATTCAAACTGTCACTTTTGCCAAAAATTTGACAGTTTGAATGAGCCATTATTCAAACTGTCAAAATTTGGGCAAAATCGAAAATTTAAAAAATTCAGAAACTGACGTTGGTTATAGCTCATTCTACCTGTCAAATTTTGGGCACAAATCGAATATTTTCAAAATCCACGAAAAGCTTGATATGCAGCCCGTCAAATTTTGAAAATTCTAAAATCCAGAAACAGACGATAAAAATGTCAAATTTTGGGCACAAGTTTTAAAATTCCATAATCCAGAAACTGAGTGTCAAATTTTGGGCACAAATCGAACAATTGGAATTTCCAGAAACAGACGAGTTAGCCCTTTCAAACTGTCAAATTTTGAGCAAATTTAAAAATTCCAAAATCCAGGAACAGACGATGCCCATTCAAACTTTGAAATTTCAATCCAAATCGAAAAATCCTTAAATCCTTAAACAGTTGATGGTGGGCTTAATAAAACTGTCAAATTTAGGGCACAAGTCGTAAAACTCCATAATCCAGAATCAGAATATGGTTAGCTCATTTAAACAGTCAAATTTCAACACAAATCAAAAAATTTCAATATCCACGAAGTACTTAAAACTACTAATTCAAACTACTAAATTTTGTGCAAAACAAAAATTTCTTAACCCACAAATCACAAATCAAATACAAATCAAAAATTTCTTAACCCATTTAAACTGTCAAAATTTGGGCAAAATCTAAAATTTAAAAAATTCAGAAACTGACGTTGGTTATTGGCCCATTCAAACTACTGAAATTTGGACCACAAAACGAAAATTTTAAAAAAGTTAGAAAAAAGATGATGCCTGGCCAAATTATTAGATCGAGGTTACACGCCGATTATGATCGAAAACAAAACTCGATCGAATACATCAGCTTTGGCTCAAAAAAAAAACTGCGGTCACAATCGAAAGTCAACCAAACATAATTTAATAAATTCGCGATCTTCTTTCTATACGACAAAAATATATGGATTTATTGATATTTTGATTGCTTTTTTATTTGTTAGATCGAGTATATATAAATTATAAACGATCACGATCGCAAATAAACTCGGCCAAAGGATCAAATACACGATCATGTCATAAAAATCTTAATAATTCGTTACCGCAACAAAACAATATTTTTCCAATGATGCGAGAATAATTTACCTTGTTGCACATATAAACCGATCGTTAATTAGTTTAAGCGTCGATCGATTTGCGTAATACATAATATACTTAAGTCGTACATACATTCTATAATATTGTGTAAATAATATTATAAAAGAATATAATTTAATTACAACAACAATTTTTTACGATCGCGAGATAACTAAATTTGGTAATATGTAGTGCGATCATATATTACAATATATAATGAACGTTAGACTTAAGTAGTTTGCCTTACCATATAAATGGGCAAACCAATAAGTAAAAGTGAATCAAGTTTTTACAGTGTAAACAATTCGAATATTCTTATCTAATTCGTGTAAACAATGTATCGCGGTACAAATTATCGCACAGACGGTATTTGTTTTGGTTTTCTTCGATGATCTCTTCGAATTGTATTTATCGTAGATCTAAGAATGCAAATATTTACTGTAAATATCTTTATCACGCTAATTAGAATTTTAATTGAAAATAATTAGCACATCGCGATATACATAGAAATATCAAAATTTTGTCTTCATATATGATCGCCGACTATAACTGGGTGTTTCACATCTTAAACCATGCGGAACGCAATGAGATTTTAAAAATAACACGCAAACTATTGTTTACACACTGACATACAGTAAAATAGCTAGTACATTTATAGTAAGACAATATACGACACACATATCATGCACAAGTAGATAAACGTATAATGTCAATCGTAATCAGCTTACAACAATAATTGCATGCAATATCCGAGTGTTCCAATTATGCGAATTATTTTACTGAAACGCACATACTGATTACCCGGTGACTGTACTAACACGTTATTAATTAATTTTATTGTGTGTCGGCCAAGCAGATAACGATATATTAATTTTGTCAGTGAAGTTTTGTCAGTGTTCTCTTAATTATATGTGCATTAAGTAATGCATAACGAAGGGTATATAGGGTGACTCGATCGTAAACTATCATTCAATTACTATAGAAATTGAATCTAGTGATCGTGGACTGTTTGTAAAATGATCGCAATTAAGTTAATGATCCTAATCGATAATCAGACTTAATCGACCATATCGAGTTATAATTTTTTTAATCATTGATCGTTTATTAGTTTCAAGAAAGATTTGATCTTAGAGTGTTGTAAACTCATGTGTGACGAATACAATAACCCAACAAGCCTTTTACTACAGTATATCACAGTTACTCCGCGTGGATTCGGCAATCTTTGGCTATCTGTTGCGGTACAATGATCGGTTGCATTGGTCGCAACTCTAACGTGTCCATTACGATGTTATCGTCACGCGATGTTACAACGTTAATTTAGACAGTATATATAGCCTTGCATTATTCACAAAATTTGAGCAAAAATTTTAGACTTCAAAAAGCTATCTAGTTGGTTAATAATGGTCTTGGGGTGGAATTTATTGGTCTGTAGTGCGGTAAAGAAGATCCTTGATAGCTGGAATAACCTAAGAACAATTCGTGATTTTGGTCGAAAATTTGAGCTAAAATTTAATTTTTTCATTAGACTTCAAATGGCTATCTAGTTGCTAATAATGGGCTTGTGATGGATTTTATTGGCCTGTAGTGTAGTGAAGTCGATCCTTGATAGCTGGAATAACCTAAAACACTTCGTAATTTTTGTCGAAAATCTCATAACTTTGACAGTCTATAGCCTTAAATTTTTGATAAAATTTGAACTAAAATTTTATATTTTGACGGTTGACACAATTGACAGGCAGTGACTAGTAAATGTCAACTGTAAATCAGTCACAGTTCTCTGCTCGACCTATGCAATGACTGAACCGCTGCAGGCTGTTTGGCGTGTATTTTGAAATAACGCTGTTCACTTCAAAGTTGGACTACTTTAAGGTCGACACCATATGGCTAAAGCCTCTCATTAAATCTGAAGAACCGTAATAATCTTCTTGGCTGATTTATAGTGCGTGAGTACAACTGATGCGAGTACGTCTTTTAGCCAGTTTAATGTAGTAGCTCAATCTGCAGTTTATTTGTACTTGACGCCTACTTATAGTAGACCGTTGATTTTAGGTAATGTTTGCTGGCGGTGGCAGCTGTTAAGAAACCGTTTTCTTGCATTTTACTCAGTCCTTTGAACAACAACTCCCTGCAGTTTTTGCCTTTGGTGATAATATCGTTAACCCAAGGAAACGCATTTTCTATTATTCGGGTATTTAAATGGATCAAGTGCGTGATTGAGTACTGTGGAGAAGTCGGCTGTAATATGTATGCGGCCATCCTACTTTTTAGCTGATTGGCGTGATCACGCCTTGATAATATGAGCAGTTGAGTTTATCTTCGATTGGCTTCGAAACTGTATGTGGTATCTGGCTTTACTGTCAGCGATGCCTTTATCTGGTTGAAATAGCAATTCCTTTGTGATGAGTCAAGCTGGGGTCACTGTACACAGTAGCTTAACTCAGTTCCATCAACAGTTGCAGTGACACGTTGTTTTGTTGAGTTTTGTGAGATGGGCCATTTCGCCGGTTTTGTCAAAATTTTCTCCAAATGCTGGAAAAACCCGCCTCGTTTTTGTGACTGACTCCATCATATAGCATGCATGCCTTACCACAAAAAGGGTAGTCTCTGTACAAATGGCTGCCCACAGTGAGCGCTTGATGCTTACCAGTTTAATAAGGTTCATCGTAGGCGCTATTGCTATTGATCATTAGAAGTCGCCCGTTGCGTATATTGTACGTCTAGCATGTCGAGTAACTTCTTCAGCACTGAAATAAAAAGAGATCTTATTCACTTCATTTTGTGATCTACAATTTCACGCATTCTTGCATAACTCGAGCCACATAGCTATGTTATCTTCATCCCATTTTGTCCTTAATTTGAAAATATTGTAGCACAGTTCAAAACATGATTCCTTCTGACTCAAAAAATTCGTTTAAGCTCATTGGTGCCTTGAACGTTTAATCCATCAGCAACTTTGACAGGATGTAGTTGTTGTGAACTTCTGGTAGTCATTTAGCCAATTAAAAATGTGACATTTATGTTCCAAATCGGAAATTTCCGAAATACAGAAAAAACGTGGAGTTAAGCCCAAGAAAACTGTGACATTTCTTCCATAAATTGAAAATTCTCAAAATCCAGAAAATATATGAGGGTTAATCCATCAAAACTGTAAATTTCTGCCAAAACTTGAAAATTCCCAAAATCCAGAAATCATATAAGGGTTAGCCCATCAAAACTCGAAATTTCTGCCGCAAATAGAAAATTCTCAAAATCGAGAAAATATGTGAGGGTTAGTTAGCCCATTAAAACAGTAAAATTCCTGCCAAGAATTTGAAAATTCCCAAAATCCATAAAATATACGAGGGTTACCCCATCAAAACTGTAAATTTCTGCCAAAAATTGAAATTCCCGAAATCCAGAATATATATGAGAGTTAGCCCATTTAAACTGCAAATTTCGGCCACAATTCTAAATTAGAAATTTTACGTTTCACCCTATACCAAGGTGGCATGCATTCGTATTGCGATCATAAGCTACATTATTTGCCTTTTCTACTAATAACATCCGAGTCCCGAAAGTTTTGGTCTTCGATATCTCCAACCATGAATTTTGAAAAAATTCGAACCACCCTATACCTTAATTAAACACTATAATCGCACTGCTATCTTTTAATATCAAGACAAACAATCGTCGCGGGAACAATTCACGCATAACCAAAAAAAAAAATAGTTAGTCAGTTATTTTTATCTGTTGTAGTATTATTTACAGATATTCAGTTTCTCTTTTTTTTGCATAATTAATTAATTAATTAACCATTAATCAAATATAAGTTAATAATTAAGTGTTTAGATAATTTTTTTTCTGTTTTTTTTAAATTAATTATGACGTCGACTAATTACCATAAAATCTTAAATACGAGTAGTGAAAATATTGACCAAAGTAATAATCGCGATCATCACCACCACCGCGTTATCAATACCAATGGATTAAAAGCGAAAACAAACGGTCACGATCGTTGTAATAGTTTTAGTGACGATGATCGTATTGATTTTGTACGGTCGAGCGACGAGAGCTTAAATAATTATTTAGATTTGAGACGGCAGTCAATTAAGAAAAGCGAAGATGAGATAATTCATGTGGTTAAAGTTAATTAATTTACATTAAACTAGATTAAAGCGTATAATACTGATTGTTTTGTTGTTGTGTTTTTTTTGTATTGTAGACACAACACGAGGACGGTGAATCAATGATTTGTAGTATTGGTGATCGAGAAAGTTTACATCCTGATATGGAGGAGGAACGACATCACAGGCCTACTTTAAAGTGAGTATCGTAATATTATGTGCCTATATATAATTGGTGATCACATTTTAGTGAATTTTGATTGTGTGTACGTTTGTGAAGTGATGTTGTAGTTTTTCGGTGTGATTGAGATGACGTACGGAGAAATTTTTGTTTTTGCGAGATTTACTACTTGATTGCATTATTGAATAGTACTCGTTATATGTGTATTAAATAAAAGTAGGATCGTTGGGGTGGCAACCCAGATTGTTAAAAAACTCGTGGTTATGGACTTGCGGTTAAGAATTGGCATGGGACACGTGCAGCCGCTTAGATTCCAGGCGAGTTTGATGGCACTCGGCGTTCGGAAAATTTTGCATGGATCGGCTATATTACTCCCAGCCTAGATGAATTTCGGGATCCGCATCTGTCGATCGATCAATATAGCAATCATAAATATTTTGATATTCCCTCGATCTCTTCGAAAGGTCCTTGTTATGGAAGCGTCGCTGTATGCAAATCACCATGTATTTAATTATTTTAAGACAAGAGTTCCCGAGGGGACACGCCAAACCGGAAATGAATTTTTTGCTTCAAACCAAGTCGTTCAAATCAGGTTCGCAAGTGTTTGTGATAATCTTCGGGCGTCATTGAGGCGATGCACAAATCGTCATTATACGAATACGCGGGCTTGTCCAACAACTGCTTGACGGCCGACATATTCCAGCTTCTGTCAAACGTTCGAATTCCTTTTGACTGCCTTAATTTTTTCAGTATCCCATCGTCCAGCTCGAGTGTAGATTGACTGAACTGTTGTGACAGTTTGATGTAGTTAAGTGGTACAAATTTCGCTTCCTGGCCAATTTTTTATTTTGCTTGAACTCTTCAAAAAGGCTCATTAACAATTATGCGCATACAATTAGGACGTTAGGCCAGTAAGTGGTATACGATCATCATCAAATCAATTATTAGTCCGAAATTTGTAATAAAATGGGTCGAAGATTGGCGTTGTTACATTGGCGATTAAAAGCATCCTTACGAAATCACGTCGTAGTCCGAGGTTTGCATTTGAGGTTAAGTCAAACTTTCAATGGCACCACCAATTTGAAAACTATTTACGAGATTTTGAAGGCTGTTGAGATCTGTTAACGTTGAATGATTTATTCCTGCCATGCCTGGTGTTGAATCTTGGTTTGAGTTCTGCAAATAATATTGCCTTTAGCTTCTTGAGAAGTTTTTTTTGGCTTTGGGTTGCGAATTTATTTGATGAATTCCATCCATTGAAACTGAACTGTTCTGGGGTCGATTTCGTTAATTGCAGAACTTACAGAATTCCTGGTGGTTGCTGTTCAGTCGCTTCGAAAGCCAATTGTTAGTGTAAAGTAATGCGAGGAAGTTACCATGTTGTGTCAAAGTTCATAATAAGCTTTCGACAATCCAACCAGGCCCTGGTATAAGCAGATGTTATATGGGTAATTGGACTGAATACTAGATCCACTTGTACCTTTCTCGACATACGTTGGTTTTAAAATCAATAGGTCTAAAATAAAATACATAATCATAGGTTTTAGAGACAAAGACCCAATGGAATTTAGTAGAGGTGGGCATGCTCTAAAGAAATGACGAGTTTTCGATATTTTGGATCCATTGTCTCTTATAAAATTGTGTAGGAGGTAATATAAAATTGCATCTAGTCGCTGGCAATCGTACTTTGTAAGCTCTCTGTTCCTAAAGAAGTCCTCAAATCATATAAATACGAATTAAGAAGTGCCAAAAGCAAAGCTTGGAGACTATTCTGTGATATTATACAGGAGTCCTCTGAGGCAGCTAGGATACGTAAGATTCTATCTTCTTGTCCTTCCATTCCAAGTTATCTACAATGTCCGGTATCTGGGCTTCAACAAGAGCGGAATCTCTGGTGCTCTTACTGGAATCTCATTTCCAAGGATCTTCCGAATCTCCGACTGTTCTGTCTAAAACAAATAGGGCTACGGGTCTCACTGGAAAAATTATCAACAAGAGGAACATCTTGTTGTCAGTAAACAGTTTTAAACCTTGTAAGTCAGCAGGTCCAGATGGCATTATTCCTGCCGACATCTAACGTCGTACTTCTTGAAAATTGTAGAGAGACAGATAGAAACTAATATTAGAGGCTCAATCGAGCCGGTAAAGCTAGAAGCATCTCAGCATGCATACTGCAAGGGGAAATCAGTGGAAACTGCCCTGCATTCTCTCTTAGGCCCTATTGAGAAATCGCTCGAATATAATGAATTAACTTTGGTGACCTTCTGTGATATAGACTGAGCCTTTAACCATGTCAAACCAGAGGCGAACAAGCAGGCACTTTCAGATTTGGGGCTGGATGTATCACTTGGGGGCTGGATTGATCAAATGTTCCGGCAATTTGTGAATAGAGGTACACCGCAGGATGTTGTATTATCTCCCCTTCTTTAAAATTTGGCTATAAATGACCTGTTACTACACTTAGAGGGATCTGGCTTTAAAGTGGTCGCTTAAGCAGATTATGTTACCACTGGCGCCTTTGGAAAATATCCAAGTATTTTTAGAGATCTTATGCAAAATGACCAGTAGGTGCGGTCTAATTGTTAATCCACTTAAAACTGAATTGGTCCTTTTTTTTCAGAAAGTACAAACTGCCTTTTATCTCAGATAAAGTGAAATTCTTGGGTCTTATTGTGGACAGCAAACTAAGCTGGAAACCTAATATATTGGAAAGGGTAATAAAGCTACAATAGCGCTATACTCCTGTAAGAATGCCATAAGGAAATATGGGGTCTAAACCCTCGCATCGTCCATTGGCTGTGCACCTCTGTAGTTAGATCTGTTCTACTGTACAGAGTTATAGTTTGGTGGCCAGCTCTAAATATAGTGGCAACCCAAAAAACTGCTGATGAAGGTTCAAAGAACTGCCTGCCTGTATGGCCAAAGCCATTGACTATACCACCCCGACATCATACCTCGTAAAATTTCTGACTGTTACTCTCTCCAGAGAGGACGGGCGGATGATTCAATTTTGAATCCCGGAAAGATTAATTTCTTTACAGACGGATCGAGAATTGAGAGCAGGGTTGGATGTGGGGTGTTCTGCAAGGAAATAAATTTAAACCTCTCTTTTCGCCTCCCTGATCACTGTAGTGTTTTTCAGGCGGAGCTAATCGCAATCAAAGAGGCCATTAAAGTTCTACAGTCAGGCTTTATCACGTCGAAAGTAGCCCGGAACTGTCTCTCATCTCTTAACGAGATGGCAGAAAAGTTCAACATTCAGCTTATATGGGTGTCAGGTCATTTCAATATAACGGGGAATTCAAAAGTTGATGTAGTCGCTCGACAGGCATCTTAGCATGCCACGCTGATACAGAAGTACCGCTTGCCATGTGTAAACTGCTCCTAAAGGGAGAAGCTGATAAAATCACACACAGCAGATGGGCAAATTGTGGCTCATGTGTAATTACTCGGCAAATTTGGCTACACTGGACTTAATCAGGTCTGACCTACTAATATCCACGCAACGGTGCAATATTAGTATAATTGTGGGTGTCATTACTGGACACATTCTCATTGCTAAGCATAGGAGTAGACTGGGTGTTCTCTCGCATGATTACTGTAGAAGTTGTATGGATGAGAAGGATGAGTGAACTATAACTACATCTGCTCTGCACCTGTCCTAGGCTGGCTCGGTACAGGCTAAAGTTTTGGGAGCTTGCCTCCTATGTGACCTGTCAGACCTCAGTAGGGTGAGTATCAGGGATCTCACCTGCTTCGTTAATACCAATTATGTGTATGCCACGTCCTTTAGGACGGCCACCTTGACCTAACCTAAGCCCTATACGTCCAGTGCTAAAGTCTAGATACTTTAAAATATCCAACAAGCTAAAGGTGTACAAGATGGTAGAGAAAGAATAAATTGGCGAACAATTTATTTCTGATTGTTCGATTTACGTCATGTGACATGGTTTAAACCTTAACTGAGCAAACGCGTTTACAATAACTCAAAATAGAAAACAAAAGGTTTTAGACCTTCAATCACCTTCGCCGTATCACAAGGTTACCATATTCTTAATCATTGAACATTAACGAAATCATTGAAGTAATTTAAACGTCTAAGATCGTTTTGTTTGTTGATGACCTACAAATTTTCAAAACTATGTGGCGAACATCAACGATAGCTTCAAGGTGCAACATGATATTGAAAACCAAGCGATTTGGAGTGATTTTAATTTCAATAAGTGTTGGATCATAATTTAGCGACATAGGGAATAGTTTTGTTGGTAATATTTTGTAAGTTGGAAAGACAGTTAGGCCCTTAAAATATAGGCTAAAGCAACGTTTGGCTAAATCCTGATTTTAGTCGAATACAAATTGGTGAAATTATTACCATGATAGTCATATATCCATTGGAGATTATACTACATTCAAGGCAGATGAACCTACCAATTACAGGTTGAGTTGAAGCCAGTTATGATATCATGCAAACAATTAAAATTTTCCTCTAGGAGCAGTTGTTCACGAAAATATCGCCATTCGGGAGCAGGATGGAAATCTCCATGTTAACATCTATGCAGTGCTCGCCACTTGAGAGGATTGCATTTCTTTGATTTAGTTAATGTTCAAGAAGTGTCAAAATCTGTATATGAAAGTTGTCAAATACAGACTGCGGAGATGTGCATAGAGAACTCATCATACGAGGAATTCACCCTGGCCATGGCGGAACTAAATGGTACCATTCCCCTGGGGTTGATACGATCTTTTCGACCTTATTCGATTAGTATGGCTAAGCGAAGTTATGTCTGATGAATGGAAAGTGGCCGCGTTATGCCCTAACCTAAAAAAAGGAGATCGTTAAAAATGCGAAAACTATCGCGGCGTAGCTCTCCTTTGCACAGCATACAAATTACTGTCTTGCGTAATATTAAAGAGAATCACTCCTAGGAGGATTTCGCTGAATCAGTCAGTCACTGATGAAGTTTTTTCGTTGAAGATAATCCTTTCTAAATTATGAGACATCTCGTGACGTACTTCAGGTGTTCTTGGATTTACAGCAAGCCTATGACAGTAATGCAGTCACAATGTTGTGTCAAAGTTGAGAACAAGTTGTCAGTAACTTTTCCATTTAGCTCTGGTGTACAGCAAGGAAATGCTCTGAATCATCCGCGATACTGAATGGCAGCGGTGTCAAAAGACCATTGAATCCACTTGTGCGATTTCCAGCGTATGTTGGTCTCAAATCAATAAGTCCAAAACAAAATATATGATCACTGGTTTTAGAGATGAAAACGCTTGATTTTAGTAGTGATGACCACACATTTGAATGAGTGGCTGCAGTTTCCGATTCGTTGGGTTCTCTACCACTCATGATAACTATATTAAAGGGGATATTAAAATGCGTTTTATAGCTGTTAACTATGTGCTTTGTGTGCCTTACGTCCTCTGCTAAAGTCTAAATATCTTGGAAACGCCGACAGGCTGAAGTTGTACAAGGAGTTGATGAAATCTGTTGCCATGTATCCCTAAGAGGAGAGCCACCATTTGATAGGCACAGAGGTCACTGTTGGCTACAATGGCTCCTCGGGGTAAATAACGACTTGTCGGAATGTTGATTCGATACCAGCCAGCAATGTCCTGTAAAAACCAACAGTTTATTTCTTCGGTTAAGTACATAGACGAACAAATTGTAAAGTGTGAAGAGTATCCAACGATCCTGACAAAATATGTTTGGGCTTATAAAGCTCGCAGTTAGCAAACATCAACTCATTTTCATTTATGTGTTTACATCAAATGAATTCAATGCAACAAATAACCTTGACACTTAACAGTTTTTCAATATGGTCACACAATAAGTCAAAATATTGCCAAAAACGTAGAATCAATCGAACTTCTTTATAGTGAGATTGACGTCTGTGACGATAATTTGTTAATTTATTTTTAAACTGTCACTTTGATAAGACAAATTTTTAAATAGCTCTGATAAAAGTATTAATTACAAATTTTAGATGAAATGAACCCAAACTGGTTTTATCAGCTTTCATATTTAGTGAAATGCATACTAGTCGTACTTATTGATAACCAATCTGGTAACGTAAGCGATCTAAAGGGACGTATTGAAAAAGTTAGTGGTCTGCGCAAAAAGTGCTACCAACAACTATCAGATATATCTCTAAAGAGAATGCAAGGCATTATAATCTTTGCAGCCAAGTTCGTCACTTTGAACCAGGACAAAAAGTTTATGGGAAGAACTTTGTATAGAGTGATGGAGTTAAAAACGTTAACTAAAAATTGGCTCCTAAAACTATTCCGGCTATCCTTTCAAAATATATAGGCCAAGTTAGAAACATATTAGGGGTTAATGATCTTAAAGATATTAACTACTGCTAGCTAAAATATGCTTTATTTTTTAACCTAACTGTAGGTCTGTAATTCCAGTGATGTAATCACACAATTGAGTGATTACAAATAAGTACATATTAGATGCACTTCTAAATAAAGAGATCCCCAAGTATTCATCAAGGCTGATGGGCAATTCCTTGAGAAATAGAGTTTTAAATTTCAAGAGTAATGGAGGCACTAAAGACTATCATATAACAGGCAGGGTACCAGAAAGGTCGGTGATAGCTTCTACGTTGTGAAATCTATGGTGTGAAAAAACTGGGAGATTCAATGGAGCTTAACCATGAACAATTCCAAACGTTGAAAGTGCTCATCAGATTCACATATTATTACTCAGTAACGTGGTTATAATTACTCTGATGTATGGTGCACCGATTTAGGTGGGTGCTATGGAAAACTGCCCATATAAATAGCAAGTGGCTTATGCTTATAGGTTACGTGCCTTAAAAGTGGTTTGTGCATTTAGAACGATCTCGGATGATGACAGTAGATTTATTAGCTAAAACTTTAGAATAAAAAATCCTAGGATAAAAATCCTGCATAATATAAATACACATAGTACTACCGTCATAAGAAAAAAAAAGTTTACTCATTGATGTTCCAGATGTCGGTGTCGATAGAATATCGTCAACATTTAATATAAATATATGATATTTAGGCGATTATGCATATACAAATATTTTGATTATTTTAAAACGATACTAGTAGTGACATCTAGCACGCCAATGAGCTATCATACCATGATAATACTATGTATATTTGTATTATGAATCCTGGGATAAAAAATCTTAGGATAAAAAATTCTGGAATATAAAATCCAGGATGTGGTGATGTTAACAACAACAACGTGACATTAGAAATTCGTTAGAAAAAAACCAGCAAGGGAATACGAAAGTTCGATAAGCAATAACTTAGAAAAGAACGATGCTAGCAGGTCGGGAAATACAGGTTAAATTCATTATTCTAGCATGAGATGCATCGCCAACGGCAAACGCAATAACTGGTCGCATGCCTTGCCCTATATACAATAATGTCCCCACTAGCCGCTGATATTGCTATAAATTCATCATCTTGTGCATTAGAAAACTTGAATTGCTAAGTCTTTGACTTTCTTCAATATATTGTTGTTATATTGAGTCCTATCGAGTTATAATCCCATCGTAGGCTCGTTTTGTGTTATAAACCCATTTTGTTTTGTTAGCCTTTTTTGTGGCCTTTAAACTTCGGTACCATTGTTCTATGGCCCCGTTTGCAGTGGAATCCTAAGGTTTTTGAAAGCTTGTCGAGCAGAGTTGACTAGAATTGTTTCTATTACAGCCAGCAAGTGTAGCGGTCGATTATTGTTAGGCAGTATGAATGTTGAAATAAATTCCGGCAAAACGTTTGCTGGCCGGTGGATAAATTCCTATTTCGCTCTTCACGGGACTCGAAATTTTAAATTGTTAACATCTTAATGCAATGATTGACCCTAAAACGTATTTCTTGATTCATCACTGGCTGGATGACCTTTTTCCTGATTAGTTTAGCTGTGCCGCGTATGCCTGGGTGTGAACCATTGTGGAAAGATTCGTAGACTTGTCGACGGAATGGTTTGGGAATGATCGGGCGTTGTATGTTTGATAGCCGGAAAGGTGGCAAATAGTATGTCACGGGTGGATGCCACGTGTGGTGATGGTACCAACAATATAAATGTTTCGTGACTTGTTCCTTGAACAGATAGAAGTAAGTTAGAGAAATTAGGGATTAGCCGACCGAACAGCTCTTCTATTCGTTGTAAAAGTATGCTGTCAGAGCTACCACATTGTTTGATTGTGTTCCTGCCATGTCGGTTGTCCAGTCCTTCATGGTGTATATACCGGCTGGCTTCTGCCATTTGATTATTTTTTAATGCAAGTTAAGCTTTCCTGTGCGTGTGATAGGAGTCGCTGGTTCAACTACGCTTCCATCACCTTTGAGGATTGAGAAGGTTTTTTATCGCCCAGTTGCAGTCCGGAATTTCGAACTGCGCTATCATCTGTGTAAATCAGATTTTTGATATCCAGTAAATTTAGTTAGTTCCAACCGTCATAGGCTCTTTTCTTATCTCGTTCTCACCATCACTCAAAATTTGTAGTCGATGAATCAGAAGGTTGCGGGAGCACATTGGTGCCATCAATGTGGGTATTATGGTATTTAAATGGGTAATTTGTTGAAACAGACCCCTTCACCACTTCTTTATAATGAAATGGAGGTGATTTATAACTGCGCAATGTCGGATTGTTAATTTCAAAATGGTGTGGTTTATTGTGATGGTATGGGGTCGCCACACATCTACTTTTCAACCCAGCAAGTAAAAAGTTCCAATAATTTTGAAAATAAAATCCTCTATTCCATCAGATTTTTCAGCTTAGTTCCATCAGTTAAGCTTAATTTGTGACAAGTGTCCTCTTGGCGCTATTTGACGCAACTTTAGAACGTTTCATCTCTACAATATTGCGCCCAGTACAGTTGCTTATAGCAGTGGTCCATTTAAAATTTTTAACTTTCGCTTCTTTTGTTTCACCATTGAAACAAAAACAAAACTTTTAGACCACAGTGTATCCACATAAAGAAATTTATCATGTGTCACAACCAAAATTCACGCTGCCATCTATTATCGACTATACATACTTACTTCATAATTTTGTGTATTGAATGTGTACAACAGTCTATATAGCTTATGTAGTTACTTAGTATACTAGTATTAGAATAGTAAATGTACTTCTAGCACACTCATACATGCTCCGCACGGTAATTCTATGTATCGATATACATAGTACACCACAAAAAATTACTGTGTACTTAAGTAATTATCAGTAATGTTAGTTGATCAATGTTGCGAGAGTGAGAGTTCACAATGTACACATGTTAGTACGTTTATCGATATATACGATCGACTAGTACATAAATGAAGCAAACAATTCAACCGTACTTGTTACTAACAATTTATATCTGAATAAATCATCTTAAACAAAATATGTACAATAATAAGATCATTTGAAGAGCGTACAGTACATCGTACTCTCACTGAACCGTAATTTTAAGTAGTTTAGTTTTAGGCAATCACTCAATTCAATATAACGTCGAATAGTAGATAACGTACAAAAAATTTAAACTTTTTTTTTTCATAAATTTTTTTTTTTTGCAGAGTACCAAAATCATTCCGAAGTAAGAGACGATTATCGGTTGCACCGCTACCTGCACTTCGATTGAACGACAAAGAAATGATCGCAAATGAGTTTGACAGTCAAAGTGTTATTAGTAATCAAAATTCGATTACGAGTGTTAGTTCGTTGGCGAGTCTGCTGAAGGAGAAAATGCAGGTAAGAATTTATTTTGCGATGCGATTTGAGCCGCGTCCATCTTTTTTTTTTTTTTTTGATTAACGCTAATTGAATTTAATTTACATTAATAATAATAATAATGATGGATATGGATTATCAACTTTTGCTTTTGTTTATATAACACGATCGTAATAAATCTCTGAGATGTACAAAAAGTGTGTGTGTGTTACATATATCTGAGTAAATGGATGTAGTGTTTAGTTACATGTGTACCTGTTTGTTATGATTTGCCAATAATTAATTGTGTTATCAGTTAAAGATATCAAGTTAGACATATAGCCGATTTTGATTTATGTGACCTTGACGTGATATACTCGTATTATGTTTATCAATATGTTTGTGAATCGAAGATTAGTGTTGGTATAGTGGTATTTCGTATGCGTGCTTAAAATACTTAAAAGATCGTTATACGACAATTGCTGGTCAACACATGTGGATGTCGGTTGCAATTTATTTGTTGAAATGAGTCATTGCCATTATTTCTAAATTAGTGGCTTTACACGTTGTTTGTTATAAATTGTTTCGGTATATACAAAATTTGCAAAATTCACGGTGATAAGAACACATGTAAACAAATTTGTGATTGGTAAAGAGTTGACAACTGGAAAAGCTACGAACAAAACAAAAGTCTCTGCAAGTCCGTTTGTGATTGATAGTCTTATCTCTTATTTTGAATTTAAAATTTAAAAGATCAAGTTTTAGGTCTAGCTCAATATTCGGCTATCTATTTTTATGATGGTTTAACATTTTGGCCAAAAAGACGAAGAATCTTGCAATCAGTTTTGCAAGAAAATGTTTTATAAAAAAGTACCAATTTATTGTTGCACTATTTATGCTGATATCGAGAGCTTTTGATTAAAGTAACAGTCATCAAAATCGGACCACTGTAGCGTATTTTATTGCACATTTTATGAATATTTCATAATTTTGTGGGCTAACCCCTGTCCTGATTTTTATGCAAGAAAATAATTTATGAAAATGTACCAATTTTTTGTAGCAGTATTTATGCTGATATCGAGAGCTTTTGATTAAAGTAACAGTTATCAAAATCGGACCACAGTAGCGTATTTTATTGCACATTTTATGAATATTTCAAAATTTTGTGGGCTAACCCCTGTCCTGATTTTTATACAAAAAAATTATTTATGAAAATCGACCAATTTTTTGTAGCAATATTTATGCTTATATCGAGAGATTTTGATTAATGTATCATTCATCAAAATCGGACTACTGTAGCGTATTTTATTGCACATTTTATGAATATTTCATAATTTTGTGGGCTAACCCCTGTCCTGATTTTTATGCAAGAAAATAATTTATGAAAATGTACCAATTTTTTGTAGCAGTATTTATGCTGATATCGAGAGCTTTTGATTAAAGTAACAGTCATCAAAATCAGACCACAGTAGCGTATTTTATTTCACATTTTATGAATATTTCATAATTTTGTCGGCTAACCCCTGTCCTGATTTTTATGCAAGAAAATAATTTATGAAAATGTACCAATTTTTTGTAGCAGTATTTATGCTGATATCGAGAGCTTTTGATTAAAGTAACAGTTATCAAAATCGGACCACAGTAGCGTATTTTATTGCACATTTTTTGAATATTTCAAAATTTTGTGGGCTAACCCCTGTCCTGATTTTTATACAAAAAAATTATTTATGAAAATGTACCAATTTTTTGTAGCACTATTTATGCTGATATCGAGAGCTTTTGATTAAAGTATCATTCATAAAAATCGGACCACTGTAGCGTATTTTATTGCACATTTTATGAATATTTCATAATTTTGTGGGCTAACCCCTGTCCTGATTTTTATACAAGAAAATAATTTATGAAAATGTACCAATTTTTTGTAGCAGTATTTATGCTGATATCGAGAGCTTTTGATTAAAGTAACAGTCATCAAAATCAGACCACAGTTGCGTATTTTATTGCACATTTTATGAATATTTCAAAATTTTGTGGCTTTTGATTAAAGTATCATTCATAAAAATCGGACCACTGTAGCGTATTTTATTGCACATTTTATGAATATTTCATAATTTTGTGGGCTAACCCCTGTCCTGATTTTTATGCAAGAAAATAATTTATGAAAATGTACCAATTTTTTGTAGCAGTATTTATGCTGATATCGAGAGCTTTTGATTAAAGTAACAGTCACCAAAATCGGACCACAGTAGCGTATTTTATTGCACATTTTATGAATATTTCAAAATTTTGTGGGCTAACCCCTGTCCTGATTTTTATACAAAAAAATTATTTATGAAAATGTACCAATTTTTTGTAGCACTATTTATGCTGATATCGAGAGCTTTTGATTAAAGTATCATTCATAAAAATCGGACCACTGTAGCGTATTTTATTGCACATTTTATGAATATTTCATAATTTTGTGGGCTAACCCCTGTCCTGATTTTTATGCAAGAAAATAATTTATGAAAATGTACCAATTTTTTGTAGCAGTATTTATGCTTATATCGAGAGCTTTTGATTTAAAGCATCATTCATCAAAATTGGACCACTTTTGCGTATTTTATTGCACAATTTATGTATGCTGTAAAAAATTTCACTGTATTTTGGGGCCATGTGTTATATATAAAAGAAAGTTATGGGTAGTCACGTGATAAAGTTGTTAAATTAAACAGGTAATGTTTTACCTGAAAAACAGTTGTTTATGGTGAATATAATTAGCAGGATTACTAACAACACAGCAGCAAAAAACTTTGACCGCACCAACCAATTGCAATTGCTGATATCACTTTTTTGTATTTTTAATTTCAGTTTTTCCCCTCGATGATGAAGAAGAAGAAGAAAACCTCAACCGATTTTAAAATCAAAGCTTTCGTGGCCATACTGTTCTTAATCATAGTATTCCTAGTCGGCTACGCATACATTGCCTACCACCAACAAATATTGGCCCGTTCGTACTTCGATCGGGTCAAATTCAACAAAGACGAACGTAACATCCGAATATTCGATGAAAATGGGCAAATTATGATAAAGGGCACGTTGGGTACAACAATTTCAAGCGGTACACCATTCAGTTGTTTAAGTGATGTTGCCAAACAGGATGGCAGTGTGTGCCTGGAGTGGACGGAAAAGGCACGAGTTTATCTGCATTTTGAAGATTTTTCGCCCGACATCCGATGCTATAAAGTGAAATGGGAATCGTTGAATGAAAATATGTTGCCAACGGACTGTTTTGATGTGTCCGAAGATATGGGCTATTGGTATGGCGGTGGCATGACCAAGAATGCGGATTGGCCCCTAGAAAAAGCGTCATTCGATTTTGTACCATTCATCACGGGCGACACGAACATCCATCAATGGGGTAACGTACTGAAACGGTATTTTATCAATTCGCGGGGTGTTGCACTTACGATCGACGATAAAGTTCCTTTATACATTAGCATGAACTACAATAATTCGGGGAAATTTTGTTTGCGTGCGAAAAACGACGAATTTGCGTTTGTGAATCGGCTGACGGTGCGACCCCAACTCGACTATAAAATTTGTATCGGGAACGATATGCGGGATTTACATCAAAAAATGACGCAACAAAGTTTGTGGGACGGTATCAAGGAGCAAGACGTTAATATCGTACGATCACTGCTCGATGAACCGATTTGGCAAATTCCAGCGTCGAGTAACGATAAACTTAGTGAAGCGGCCATTTATAATTACACCGAGAAAGTGATCGAGTTGAGCTTCTTAAAATTGGGCCACGTACTGGTGAACGAATTTTGGCAGGAACATATCGGCGATTTTAGTATGGATACGGAACGATTCCAAACACTTCAGTCGACTGTTAACATGCTGCATCGACGCGGTTTTCGAATTTCTCTATCGATACAGCCGTTTATTAGTACAGAAAGTAAAAATTTTGGTGATGCGGTAGCCAACAAGTTACTGATTTACGAGCGACTGTCGGAGCGCAGTATTCCAGCGCTAACCCGGTACAAAAGTACAAAGAGTGCCGGTGTACTGGACGTAACAAATAATGCATCGATTCCGTGGTTGATTAAACAGGTCGAACAGGTCGCTAAAGAGTATGAAATTGATTCGTTTTTTTTGGACATCGGTACGGCGCATAACATTCCACACTACTATCAATGCAGCAAGAGCTTGGATAATCCGGATCAGTACAAAAAAATATTTTTCGCCCAAGTCGAAGAGAGTTTGAATATGATCGGTGTGTCAAGCGGTGTAACAGTTCCGAAGCCACCGGCTTTCATTAGTCTTCCACCAGTTAATTCGTCGTGGGAGGGGCTACAAAGTATCATCACCACCGTTCTATCGTACGGTGTGATTGGATATCCATTTATACTACCGGGACCAGTGGGTGGTGATTATCTGTTAGCCGGCAACAAAACTAAAATGGCAACATTCTATGCATTAGAAACGCCACCACTTCCAGACCAAGAACTATATATTCGGTGGTTCCAGTTGTCAACATTTTTACCGGTGCTACGATTCACACATCTACCATCCGAATACGATTCCGAATTGGTGAACGAAGTGTCCAAAGAATTGGCGATGATACGACAGAAAACGGTGTCACCGGTACTAAAAAATTATCTTTCCGACGCCATGAACGAAGCATTGCCCTTGATTCGTCCACTTTGGATGCTTGATCCAACCGATCAGGCGTGTCTCACGATCAGCGATGAATTTTCTGTTGGCGAAGAAATTATTGTGGCGCCCATTTTGCGCAAAGGTCAAATACAACGGGAAGTGTATTTACCACAAGGTGTTTGGAAAGATGGTATCGATGGTTCGTTGCGTAAAGGAAGTCGGTGGATACATAATTATCGAGTGGCCGAAAATAAAGTCGCCTATTTTATGAAGATGCCGGACGATACACGGTTCTAGAGGTTGTGATTTTGTATCTTTTTTAACTAATTTATCAATAAGTATATGTTATTGTACCAAATAGTCGAGTGAATAAATTTATATTTTTAAAATATCGAGTTCGAATTTTAATTTTTGTAATGACAAAATGGCGCCGACGAATTTTCTCATTTATATGCGACAAATACAAAAGACAAAAGTTTGTGGTAAAATTTTAAAATTTGTTCATTCAATATATAGTTATTTTGTTTTTGGTTTATTTCAATGATTTGACAGTCAAAAATTTTATAAAATTAAATTAAATTAATTTATTCGTTTAAATTATAGTTCATGCACTCGTGTATGGTAGTACATAAAAATAAATTCTTCAACAATTATGACGCTGCGAACAGTTGAGTTGATTGGTTTGTTTCCTAGATATGTGTACGTGTATAAATATGTGTGCGTTTTTGTGTTCTTGTGTATGTTAATATAACATTTAAATTTGTGTTTTACGATTAAATATAGTACTAATATAGATTAATAGAAAATAATTAATTAAAATAAATTATAAATAATTAAAATTGTATGTATATATATAAGATTTGTGTGCTCGATAGTAGATGTCACGGTATAGATGCGAAAAGATTTTATTTGTTTGTGTATATAATGGTTTGTGTATATGGTTTAGTGAGGACATGTAAATATGTTAAAGTGACATCGTTTATCGACCACACGCACTACAACACTATAGTGTATTATTATCACTTATTTCTTCCATTGAATCACAAAACGGTAATATTGTGCCACACGGTTCCGTGTCGTGCGGTTTCTTTGCCGGATTACAATGTGAATCGGGTAAAGCTAATTCATTGTGATCGACACACATTATAGAACGTCGTTTCACTGGGTTAGGGTTCGATTTGATTTTGCAAGTGATTGGACATAATTGCCATGGTCCAATCCACCAGTGGGCCGGACATGGATCCTCGTTACAAGTACGTTTTATTTCTTCGGGCCGCTTTTCTTCGCTATTCGTCCAACAGTGCTCTTCATCGACGGTACCATGACTTACTTCGTTGCACAGTGGCGGCCGATTTTGTACACCACCACCGCACGTTTTCGAACATGCTGTCCAATCGCCCAATTTCCAATGGTATTCGAGCGTTGCTTTTGCATTCGACGACTGCGTATATTCGTATTTTACCAAATATGGTTTTTGTTTGTTCCGCACCAAAATATGCAGTGTGATATCCTCGAGAATAGGACCAGGAATTTTTAAAATTTCCAGTTCATTCTCTCGCGAATAAAGGGCGAGTGCCCCGGCAATTAGATATTCGCCCGACATGAATATTTTACGATCGCCGTTAAGTACAAATTTATCCGTCTTTCCGATCGATATGGCTAAGAAATTTTTCGAATTGTTCATCTCCTGGATCGAAATGTGACGCGAACTATTCGGAAAATTAGTCACCATAAAGTACCCGTCAGTAGCGAACGCCTTATTACTGTACTCTCCTTTTTTGGTGACACATGTTAATCCAAGGCCACCACACACGCCACACTGATCTTCGGTTTTATTCGAGTCGACATACCAGTCACACCCGACTTTACGACAAATTCCACTGATGCACATATCGTTCGTTCCTATGTTGCATGGAGTGCCATCGATCACATGATTTCCCCATGGTACGATAACGGTATCATCTGTATCGGTACAGTACAGCTCACAGGGTTCATCTAAATAAAAAAAATGCATAAGTAATTTTCAAATATGCCAATTGTTGCAGGCACTTACGAGAGTCGAAGAACGGCAACCATGTATATTTTCGATCTCGAAACGTTTCGTTATTAAATTTCGAACACTGCACCGATCGAAAACTCGGTTCATTTTCGGGACACGGATCAGCATTACAAATTTTGTAGCGTGATCGTTCGCCGACACAAAATGAACCACCATGTGCTGGTGGCGGATTATCACACTGTCTCACCTGGACCGAAACACCCGCTCCACACGACCGAGAACATACACTGTAATCACTCCAATTTCCCCATCCACCATCGACCGGTGTCGGCAAATCTTCGATCGGTACACATTCCTTATTTTGACACCATTTATGTTTGCCACAATGTGTGCCCGGGGCTGCTGGTCGTAATAACGTTACACATTTATTGTCGACTGAGCACCATAGCTGCGAACATATCTCGTTCATATGCGAACACACCTCAATTGTTTCGTCGGTCGAATTGAACTGTAAACGACATTGTAGATCGGCATTGTATATGGCACCCGGTGGCAATTCAGGATACGTAAATTCGTGTTGAATCGGTGGATCATCTAGACACTTGCCAAGACCTTGATCTAGAAATTGGGTTATATCGCGTCGACTACATTTCGACCAGATCACTTGTAATGTGTCCGCTTCGAAACTGGGTGTCATCACGTGCAAAACTTTTCCGGAACGACCTTCACACCCAATTTTGTCCGTATCGTGGTACATACCGAAACTAGAACGAGAATAAAATGTAATAAGCCGCAATTGGTTCGAGTATTTAGGGTAACTTACTTATGCCCCAGCTCATGTGCGATCGTATGCGCTAATGTGATTCCATTGTCTTCATTTACACTGCACGATTGATCGGGTCGGCACATTCCTCCAACATTGGCCACGCCAAGAGTTTGACATCCACTTTTCGAACAAATATCGTTTCGGGTGATTAAAATGGCCACGTCATGATGGTGCGGATCATTTTCGTCACGTGGATTTAATTTTCGTTGCCAACTGAAAACAAAAGATTTCGGTAAAATTCGAACAGAGTAAACGACGAACCTGGACTCACCGACAAAAATTCGATAAATTGGATTCGGCCAAATGCGTTACATTCAAATTCGTTTCCGACTCGTCGTCCTCGAGTAAAATCATTTTGACCACGACAATATGTATTAAATTCCCGATCGTTGGATCTTTGTACAGTGACGAAACCATATTCATGATCGCAAGTAAATATGTTTCGACATCGCCATCCTGATGGAACGTCGTCATCGAACTATCCGCTACCAGGAGAGTTTCGACGTGTCGTGGCCGGCTTATCGATCGTTTACGTATCGAATGTTTTCCTTTATCTTTATGGTTTCGTGCCCGTCGACCACCTTGAACGATCACTTTACCCTGTGGTTGCCATTCGATACGCGTTTCACTCGCTCGTTTCGGTTCTTTGGTGCCGCAATTACTGGTCGCCCGCTTTTTTCGGCGTCGCTTTTTATTTTTATTATTCGGATTACTGCTGCTGTTGCTGTTATTATGCTGTTTTGTCGGCATATCGTCCTTTTGTTGTTTCTGTTTTTGAACGTCGGATTTTTTGAATATTACATGAGGATGGGGTTGGCCGTGGCCGTGGCCATGACCACCACCACCACCACCACGATGATGATGATGGTGCTGATGTTTTTTCAATTCGTTTGAATGTATGTGATTGTGTTTTGACGGTTCAACCCAATAATCACCTTTATTTGTGCGAATATAACCGGCCTAGAAATAAAACAAACAAACAAAACGTTAAAGTTCGTTGCACTATGAACAGCGCACCATACTTCAACATTTGATAGCTATAACGGTTCATTTATATTTATATCGTGTGGAGATACTCAAATATACTTGATCGTATCGTGATCGTAACATTATATTCTGCTTTACCAAAAACATTTCCCACGTCTAATCATGATCATGTTAAGACGTCGAACTGAAGGTTGAAACGCTCCACTTTATTAGAGATCATATAGAATTATATATGGTGCGCGATCTTCAGTTGATAATACGAAGCGTGATCACGAGCATAAATACAAATTCGATCTTAATAATCAGATCACTCAATCAAATCTGCAACGCGCGCGCCAATCGTGGCAAGTAGACAAATTTATAAAGTGAGTTATAGTTTTCTAATATCTATCGATCTATTATATGCTAATCATTAAGTCAAGTCTATAACGTTATATCGTAATCTAAATCTAAACATGACTGTTTATAGATCGACGATCGCGAAAATTATTATTTTGTAATTCCAAGAACGCATCTTAAATTAAAACGATCAAATAAAATAAAAAACTTAAGTCACGATTTAATGTCTTGCAATCTATAAATTACAATAATTTACACTACAGTAAATTGCAATTTATATAAGTCGCGTCTGAACATGGCGACGTTTGTATAAAGCACCACACTATATTGCGCGAGACTGGCACACAATAAATATAAACAAATCAAATTCAAACTGTCAAACTCGATATGTACACAATTTATACGGTACGTACGATTCCATTGCAGGCGGACAAAGCAACTTTTGAATTATCGTGGCCTCGCACCCTCCCCTGATAATGACAATTTTGTTGTACTGGTTTTTTTCGTGTATGAATATCACGACGCCGCCTCTCCACCACCATCATTGGGGCCATAAATGATTTTGCTGGTCTAAAAAACACAAAAAATAAAAATTAACACAACGCCACTGTCATCAATTGGTCATCAATATATTTACCTTAATTCAATATGAATTGTTTCGTTATCAATTGGAATATGATAATGTAATTGCTTTTCATTTTTATTATTATGAAAATGTGTTAAATTGTGTGATATATGATCGCCATTGGCGTCAACCTTCCGCGGTATTATTAAATTACTATTTAAGATTTCATCTGTATAAATACCTGTAAATAAATAAAAGTGTAATTAAACAAATATAAATTTGATCGTAACATTTGGAAAATATAAAAAAATGAGATCGTGATAGGGTGAGTGTGCTAATCAACAAATGGATTTGCAATAGTTTGTGGTTTTAACGTAATTTTGAAAACTCAATAAACCATTTAGAGTTCTATTCGCAACTTACAGGGGACTTCTCGGTGGTTTCGACTAAAATATTACGCATTTAAATCGGAAAACTATCGAACGCCATTAAACTGCAAAATTTATGCCATAAATGGAAAATTTTCTAAAGCCAGGTAACACTGTCATGATGGTAAGCTAATTTAAACTGTGAAATTTATGGCACAACTCAAAAATTTTCAAAATCCAGAAAATACATGACGGAAAACCCATCAAAACTGTGAAGTTTACAATAAATCGCAAATTTCCAAAATCCAGCAAATATATGATGGGTTAGCTCAAAACTGTCAAGATTGCAGCATAAATCGAAAATTTCCAAAATTCAGAAAATACATGATGGTTAGCTCATCAGAACTGTGAAGTTTACGCCATAAATCTGAAGTTTCCAAAATCAAGAAAATACGTGATGGTTAGCCCATCAAAACTGTGAGATTTCCGCCAAAAATCGAAAATTTCCAAAATCCAGAAAATACATGATGGTAAGCCCATCAAAAATGTGAATATTACGCCATAAATCGGAAATTTCCAAAATCCAAAAAATACTTGATGGTTAGCCCATTAAAACTGTGAGATATCTGCCATAAATCGAAAATTTCCAAAATCCAGATAATACATGATGGTTAGCCCATCAAAAACTGTAAAGTTTACGCCATAAATCGAAAATTTCCAAAATCCAGTAAATACCATCAGAACTGTGTAAGCCCATCAGAACTGTGAAGTTTACGCCATAAATCGAAAATTTTCAAAATCCAGAAAATACATCTTGATCCAGAAAATGATGGGTTAGCCCATCAAAACTGAAATTTATAACTCAAATTAAAAATTTCCGAAATTCAGAGAATGCATCATGGATAGCTACATATTAGTTCCTTACACATAGGCCAAACCATTGTTCACGCCACAAAAGACAGCAGTTTGACATATTCTTTAAATCTACCGAAGAATTACTTCAAAAACCACTCATCCAAATTTGCGATTCGTTTGTCACCCGAAAATATTTTGAATCACTGACTCTGTACTGTAAAAAATTCTGATTGACACTTCATTTAAAGAAAAACAAGAGAATTTCGTTAAATTTTTTTTTCACAAATTGCTGAGATTTAAATTTTTTTTTTGTTTTTTGTTTTTGTATTTCATATGCGGCAAATCGTGTATTTTTGTTGTCATCGTTTTGCTTATTTTAAATGCGTTTGTGATTTATTACTACCGGACAAATAACAAGAAGAAGACGACGACGACGACGACGACAACGACGTCGACGTGAAAGAAGAGACAACAAAAATAATGACAATTAATACGATTAATTATGGTTTTGTGTGAAATGAATAATAATCGCGGTGTATAGTTTTTGGACACTGCAGAAAAATCAGTAAAATCTGAAATTTTTCGGTTTGTACTAATTTTGGTTAACGACATTTTTTTAAGATGCCGAATTGTTTTTATATAAGATGAAGGTTTAAATAATTATTATAGGCTAGTAAACCGGAAACAGATTTACTAAAAGTAAAAGTGTAGTAGTGTGGCCATTTGGTACCTGGATGGAAACCTCCGTCTTAACATCGATGCATCGCTCGACACTTGAAAGGACCATTTCTCTGATTTACTCAATGTGCAACAAGTGTCAAATTTTGTATATTTAAAAGTTGTCAAATACAGACTTGATCACTATTATATAGTCTAGAAAAGAACCTAAAAGTGACGCAAAAAAGGGGTCAGATAGCGTATATGTCTATTATTGGAATCAAACTTATCGCAGTGAATAGTTAAAGAGTCAAAGTGAACCTATTTCTATTTTTAAGTTAGAAAATATGAAAATAAAGAATGCCGACATTGTTCAATAGATCACAAAGGTCTATGAATCCGTAAAACAGATGTTACATGTAGTCTTCTAAGAACCTAACAAGTGGCGGGATTCCGAACCATCCTCTCTGCCACTGATTTTTGACTGCGTCTAGCTCAAGAAACGTGGACAAGATCAGTGATCAATGAAATCAATAATAATAAATGCGACATTTGATGTCACAGTGACATTTGCTGTCAATTGATCACAGCCACTTTTTAAAAAATGCTTGTAGTTGATTAAAAAGCTCTTATTACCGATTTTTGCTGCTTTCAATTGTCAAAACCTGCACCCATAGCTCCAAAAAGCGAGCATTTAAAACTACTGGTATATAGATTCATTAATTTTAATGATCGGTTAATTTTTTAGCAGTATTTATGGTAATATCAACAGCTTTTGATTAAAGTATCATTCATCAAAATCGGACCACTGATGCGTGTTTTATAGCTTAATTTTTGATTATTCATTATTTTATGGGCTAACCCCTGTCCTGATTTTTATGCACGAAACGTTATGTTGATAAAACTTTCAAATGGCAATTTGTATTCCCATAAAATTTCGCCGATTTTTGTTTAAATTTATTTTTCATCTAGTTTTCGTGGTTTTATTTTCGTGGCCGCATTTGTTTTATTGAATTCCTCATGTAATTTAGAGTTTTGTTGACGTTAAAAGTGATTTGCTTAATATTGTGAAAGTTTTTCTATCAATAGATTTAAAAGGCGGGATTAAAAGCGGTCAAATAATTGGAAAAAAAAGAAACAGGTGAGATTTTAAAGCGCACATTAGACCGGTTGATCTTTGATAAGCAATTAGTTGAAAAAAAGGATTAATTGTTTAAAGCAAACAGTTTTCGTCAAAAACAATAAGTTACTGGTTGAAGCAAAAGTGAATGCTGAAATTGTTAGAGTGGCACAGTCGAGTGAAGCTGGTTTAATGGTTGTAGGTGCAGATTTAATAGTTCAATAGTTTCATCAAATTATGGAATGCTTTTGTAGATGGAATATAATTTGTCTGTGGTCAACAAGACAGTTGTGAAGTTGTGAAGTTTGTAGAAACAAACTCGTCTAAGTACAGCAAATTTCGGGCTTCAAGAGCATTGAAACCGGTGTCAGCGTCTTATCTTGTGAATTGATTATTTTGGCTATCAACAAAACGCCTGAGTGATTGGTTCTGATAAAAAGCCTGATTTGTCTAACTTGAAAGTGCTCGGATGTAATGGTTCATTTTACGAAACAAAACCGCATGAAATTTGACTCGAAATCCAAGGAGAATATCAACAAGAATTTTAAAGGCTATTAAATTGTTGATTTGGAGAATTTACGAGTGGATGTCAGTTTTCCTAGAGAATAGACTCTGTGAAAATAAGATTAGTGACTATAACCAATTTTATAATCATTTATAATCATTCGAAGATGATAACGATGATAATGATGTTTCGACACAACATCTGAAATCACTGAATCACGATCAAGTTTCAGTAAAGAAAGCTATGAGTACTTCGAATGCGTTTCACTGGAAACTCGCTAAGAAATAGTAGCAATGCTCAATAATTGAAAAAAGAACTTGTTCACATACAGATTTGCCACCTGTTCTGATCGTAAAGAAATTCACTGCAAATGGGTTTTCAAGACTATGCGCAACGAAAAAGAAACTTTCTTCATAAATGTTAAGCGATTCATTAGATTCCTGCAAGGTGGAGCAATTTCATGGGCATCAAAGAAGTCACCGTCAATAACTTAGCCTACAATAGAGTCTGAATATATGGATATAAATCAACTATTGCCAACAGTTGGAGGACCCTAATGCGCTCATTCGGTATATATGTGTTAAAAGCAGTATTGAACAGGGCCAAAGACGTACATTTTTCCATAGGTATGTAATATTAATTATAGTGATCACAATGTATGGTAACGCCTCTAGACCACAGACAGACGCTAACACAATTTAAGATTTAGGTTATAAATTGTTTTCACACCGTATACCATCGTTATAAATTAACAAATTTTTTTTTATTCCAACCGCAAAAATATCCCATTAAATTGTTTTTATCTACCTTTAAAATTTCCATTTTTAATTGATTGAAATTTATATTGGCGCTTGCATAAAAGATCTTAAATTTTTGTTTTTTTGTTAACCATATGGTATCTTACAATTTTTTTTTTTTTTTTTAGATAAGGATCTCGTTTAAAAGTGAGAGGTTGACATATAAATTAAACTGTTATTTCTTGGAATTGTATATAATTGTTTCGCGTACCGTATATAAATCGAGCCCCAAACCACTTAATTTATTTTACATATACAAATAATTAACCGCGAGCATACACACACATCCAGACTTACACGTATATATGTTTTATTACTTTGATTAGATAATTTAACCAACCAATCGATAAATAATTTTTTCCCGATAGGCATATAAAAAAAAAACAAATTAAAATTAATTGGTATTCAATCAAAGCTATTACAACAACAACAACAATGAAATTTATATTTGATCGCGTATACGTGATCAAAATGATCAAAAAGTGTTCGAATATACAAAAAATTATGATCAAAACTCTATATACTGTCACATAAATCATTTTCGCAGACTTGTGATCAAATTATACTATACGTATATACATACATTTATAGATTGGGAGGGATTTGATCAATATGTGTGCGATCACCGATCACCGACCACCTATCCATAATTTTAAAACAACAACAAAAAATTAATTAACATGTAATAACCAGTATAAATTACATCACAAATAAACTGTAACCAATTATGGGATGGATAATAATTTTGATTGTTAGCGCAGCGATCAACCGATCGTTTCTTGTTTTATGAATAGTTATATACATAAATATATACAAGACGATTGATCGTTTAAAAAAGATTACACGCCGCAGAAGAAAACTATAAGAAATGTATACACAACACAACGATGATCATAAAAGGGAATTTATTTTTCTTATATATGTGCGATCGCGATCTGCCGCATTTCTTTTGATCATTTTTTTTCCTATACATACAATATGTGATTTTATTTTTTATTATATACGTATATTAACATTGATGATCATGTTGTCGGGTTTTTCATTTGTTTTGATTTGGATAAAAGAAAAGAAAGTGAAATTGTTGACATATTTACTTCGATTTAGGTCGATCGATAACATTTGCGTCACATTTTATAAATCAATTAGGATGAGATCGTGTATAGTATGTCTATTTGATCGCGCATGCATTGTGTACTGCGGATTGGAATTTACGTAATTACTTGTCATTAATATCATATAGATGGTTCTAGCAAAACGCACAATATGTTACCTTTGTAACGTGTGCGCATTGCTTTATTTAAATTACTGAAATTATTCCATAGTTTTATACAGTGAACTTTGCAATTTATTGAAAGAATTTAAAGTTTGACGAATATTGAAGTACACGACAACAAACATCAAGCGGCACAGAAAGCACAGTAGTGACTTGGAAAAGAACTTTAACAGTAGAAGCAAAAATACTTAGTAAATCAGGGTGGAAATAAAAGCAGTGGCCCCAATAGAGTAAGACAAAAATAATTTTGAAGCATAAAAATTTGGAAAGGGGTAAGCCTTTACAAATTTACAAAAATGAATGAATGGCCACTAGCACACGTAATAGTAGTTCAATTTTGATGCCTCATGTCCTAATCAAACACTTTCGTTATCAGTACGAATACTGCCATAAAATTTTCACACATTTTCACAAATTATTTTGAAGCTAAAATTTGGAAAGCAGTAAGCCTTTCCAAATTTACGAAAATCAATGAATATTCAATAGCAATATTGGATTAGAATTGCACTATTTTCCAATTGAATTATGGTTTTTGCTCGGCAATTATCCGAACATGCCAGTTACTGCATGTTAGTATTTGTAGGATGAAAAAGGGAAATAATACATTTGAGTGAAACTATACTACTTTTTTGATTAAACTATATATAGCTCATAAAATAGCTACCCTTAAAACGGTTTTAGTGAAATTTTTTGATGATACACAATATGTATAACTTTAAATTTTGAGTTATAATTTTGTTATAGGGATAATGGCCCCATAAAACTGAAATGTGTATTTACCAGATATATTCATTACTTTGAGTGAAATTTATAAGCTAATTATAATAAATTTAACGATATACTCGAAACTAAACCATCGCTTTCACGTTTTAGTATTTTAACTATGTATGAGTGAGAATATTATTTATTAAAGTAAAATCTACTTTAAAGCTTTGAGTGAAAGTTGATATATTTCAAAATAATCATTGCAATTTGAGTTTGTTCGGGAGATATTTAAATATGAGGTCAAAACAACTTAATATTAAATTTAAAAATTTGAGTGTAATTTTTTACTAGTGTAATTTATTGCACTCTATACCATTATTTGTAGCCTGATTTTGACTTGGTACGTGTTTTAAATATAGCATTAGATCACTGTCTTTTAAAAGATAAGATCACTTAAATTATACAGCATAACGTTAAATTTTAAAATGGATGACTGAAATTTCATCTTTTGAGTAAAACTTTTAAATGCCTGATATTTGCACTATCACTAATTCTTTATACTATTTTGAGTAATGATTTCAACTTTTATGATAGACAAATTTGAAAAAAATACAGTAACAAATTTAATGTAGAATGAGCAACATAAATTGAAAAAGGTTTGAACAGAAATTGAGTATTAAAAATTAATTTATAAAATTATCGTTTAATCCCCTTTTAAATTTTGAGTGAAAGTTAATAATCATTTTTCCTTCTATTTTTATTTATTATAGTCGCTAATTACCATATGTTTTGAGTAATAATTTACATCAGCTATGACTGTCCTAACCAAATTTAATATAAATTTTGAGTGAAAATGGATAAATTGTATTTGGCTTATATTACATAAAACCGTTTTGATCCGTTAATTGATCCAGAAACTAATACAGCTTTAAAATCAACATTTTGAGTGGAATTTTCTTTCTTTATATTTTGAGTGATAATTATCCATGAGTTTAAACTGAATCTATGTTAAAGTTGAATTTATAATTTTGAGTGAAATTTTCTATTTTTATAATGCTCTTAACTTTTTGCTCATTAATTTTGTTCAAACATTATTTAGTTATTTTTGTTCAACATTACGTTGAATTTAAAAACATACAAGTACTAGGACAACATACCACATTTAGTTTAACATATTGAGTGAAAATTATCTGTTTATAATTTTTATCAAATCGTTGAATTTTTCATATTTTTTTGGGTGGCAATTTAAATTATCTATGAGTTTGAAGATTGAAAATTAATTTATTAAAATTAAATCCACTTTGAGTGGAAGTTAATTTTATTTTAAATATGAATATTTTTTTAACATAACCCGTATCAAATTTAAAGTCAAATTAATCGTTTTGAGTGAAATTTTTTACTTACGAAAAAACTTATAATTAACTAAAACATTTTGAGTGAATATTATACAATATAGTATTATTTTTTACAACAAGGGAAATATGAGCTATTACAATTTAGACAATTACATGGTCGTTAAAAATATTTATATAGTTGTTAGCTATGCATTTGTGATAAACCGATGAAAATTTTTAATTATCCATAATTTTTTTTTAAAAATTGTATATCATAATTAAATAACTCTGCTGGATGTATAAAAGCCACACTATTTTAATCATTCAGCATCAGTTGCAATTTGTACAGTATTCATCATCAAATTTAATATAACAAAAAAATTAAAAAAAATCAAAATGAAATTTTTACCAATTTTGAGTATTTTTGCTTTTGGTTTATTTGTGGTGAGTATTAAAAAATAAATATTAAATTGTCAAAAATAATAAATATATATTTTAGGCCACCCTAGCTACACCAACCACCGAACATGAATCAGAGGATCGTGACAAGCGTTCACCACAATTCAGTGAGATCGGAAAAAAGATGAAGGAAGGTATAGAAGCAATGTCTGGTATGGCAAGCCAGGCGGTAGAAAAAATAGGGAAAATGGCTCAGGATGGTATGACCGCTGCAACTGGTATGATGGGTGGAATGGGTGGAGGACGTAAAACACGTTCGGTCGATAATACCGAAATGGATTAATGTGAATTGATACGAAATGTTTATAATAATATTTACTTGAATATAAATATACAGACAAATTCAATTGCACTTGACTAAATCAAAAAGTTTGAGTTTTTTTTAAAGCCGTTTCACTTACCATAATTTAGATTAACATTATCATTATTACTATAATAACAATTAATTGGTTTAATAAAATAATAAATTAATACAATTTTTAAAATTAACATATTTGTATTATGATGCATTTTTAACTAATTGATTTGCCTTAACACTTAACACTTCACTTAAGTACTGCACTCTCTCGAATGTATGCGATCGAGATATATGAACAAAAAAAAATTTATTTTTTGTTGCTATAGAACACTTTTAATTAAATAGTTTTTTAATTTTTTTAAATTTTTTATAATTATCACACGATTTGATTTGCTTAAGTTTTTTCTTTTATTGATTTATCCATTATCAATGATTTTCTTCATTTTATTAGTGTCATACCATAACAATGCTAAATGGATTGCTTTTTGTCGGTGGACTAGATTTGCGTCTCCAATGTTGTAACGAACTATTTCTTTGTTATTCCTTGAAATATCTGGAAATAAATTTAAAAAAATTAAAATTAGTAAACTATTAAAGAGTTACTAGTTGAAACTAAGTAATTTTACTAAGTGTTAATTTACTATTAAAAATTGCAAATCATTTTAAATATATTAAATGTGCATCTCTTTCTAACCGATATGATTTTTTAGAAACAAAAGTTTTTTTTTTTTTTATTAATTTATGTATTTTGTTTTTTTTTCCGATTGGACTTATTTTTTGAACAAATCTTTATATTTTTGTCTATTTCCCCTTATTTCTCCTTTCTCACCTACTATTATTTATTTTGACAGATTGAAGTCTAACCCATTGGTTAACACATCTTACTTCAATTTTATAATCACAAATGCTTATTGGGTCCTGTATCGATTATTCTAACTGGTAAAGTGACGGAAGTATGCTAGAGAACGAATTAGATTGTCTAAATGGGTTATGGAACAATGGTATGGTCAGGGCTAATAATTTGTTCTGGAGTCTTTTTCGGAGTATTATTTCTGCTGAATCCTAAATTTGGTAGATTTTGCCTTCTGTCGTTTAAATTTTGTTGGATTATCTTTCGTGTAGATTGATGATGTTTTCGTTCGAACTGGATCGCAAACTGGCAATTTCAAAGTTACTCTTGGTTGTTGTTTCAGAGTTGCACTTTCCGTAGTTTTCATTTCATGTATGTGCCTTTTCAATTGGTGTCCTGTATCAAGGTTTAACGCATTATGTAAAGCCAACCAAATGTACCCATTTTTGGGATAACTATCATGATTTTTATGGATTTTGGCCAATGTCGATTTGTGCAGAAATTTCACAGTTTTGATGGGCCAACAATCATGATTTTTCGGGATCTTGGCCAATTCCGATTTGTGCAGAAATTTAACAGTTTCGACGGGCTAACCAGCATCATTTTTATGGATTTTGGCGAATTTCGATTTGTGAAGAAATTTAGCAGTTTTGATGGGCTAACCATCATGATTTTTCTGGATGTTGGCCAATGTCGATTTGTATAGAAATTTAACAGTTTTAATGAAAAAATGGAAGCCTGTTTTTGAACTTTATAGTTGCGAAATATTACTTTATCTGCCATGCTAAATGTACGCTGCAAAATGCAACTAGCGACTGGATGTTATCGAAGGTAATTTCCCCTCTGGCTTGGATATATGTGTCAACGGTGTGTTATCCGTTACAAGGTTGAAGTTAGGCCCATATAGGTACATGTACAATCTTTTGACAGTTTAATAGAGCCTTCCGATCTAATTGGCTATAAATTTGCGGGGGAATAGACAGTGAACGAGGAATGAACGCAACAGGTTTCTTTTCTCCTTGGATGATTTGTGACAATATGCCTGTTATTTTGACTGAGTTGGCATCAAATGAAACGGTTTTAGGTGATGCTGGATTGGACGAAAGTACAATATAATCACTTAATTAGTTCCAGGAATTGTTGATCTTAATTAGCGTTTTTCAGATGTGGTGCCTCTAATAACGCCTTAAATTTTAAAATTTAGCTCATAAACAACACCAATATTGTACGCTGACTGAAAAGAATCAAACCCTTTGAGCTGGTCTAATTATTAGGACAAATAGTGGCGAGCTCTTGAGCTCTTGAGCGGCTGGCCTCTGCGGTGGAGTGGCCAAAGCATCTTAACATAACCTAACCAACTGTGGAAGAAGGGATTTTAAAGACCTAAAATCCAAGTGCCTCTCCTTAAAAAGGATGATGGGCTAGGGTAAGAAACCTCAAAGAGAAAGCTGGTCCATTTGCCATGAACTGTTAACCATAATATAATATCAATTCACAAGCTAGATGAGCAGTAAAACTCTCTGCAAATTATAGAAGAAATGAAAGGTAACCTGAATGTTAAAAAAAACCCAGCGTATGACTTAATTACTTTCAAAATTATTAAAGCTTTTTCAGATAAGGAATCGAGCGCAATAAAAGTCACACTGAGTATAATGAAGCCTTAAAAACTGATCCACCTTTACGTCTAAGAAGCAAATTAACTAAATAAGATTTATAGAAACTTCGTCGAACAGAACTGCTAGCTGGACATACCACTCCTAATACCAGAAGATATTGAAATGGCAACAGAAAATTTAACGCAAATAATGGAAATAGCTGCAAAAAAGGCTATACACAACGGGCTACAGCAGCAATATTCTCAGTTGTTCTTGAGCGAGGCACACTGTTTCGATTCTTCACATTGCACTAACTTGTCCCAACAGCTCAAATTTTTCCACCAGTTTCACTATTGCCAGCCGAGGAGGTGCTTCACGACGACCAAAAAGTGCTTTAGTTTTGCGAACTGTGACTGCAAATAAAGATTCAAGAATAAAACCAATGGTAATAGTTTCAAAAATAATTATCTTCCTGGATACCACTCAAGCATTCGTTAAACTTTGGCAAAGGGGTTAGCCAAAAGATATCTTCGAGTGAAATATGAAATGATGAATACTCCGAACTAAAGAAAATTTCTGGCTATGTTTAGCCGCGGAGTCGTTTGGGACCAATTCTGGCAAACTCCAGAGAAATTGTGCCAAGGACAGGCTGATGATTGGAACCTAGGTTGAGAAAAAACGAAGAAAAAATTCGTTATAACGAATATTTATAATTTCGATATTACAAATTGAATCGAAATATATTGCGATATTCGCGCGACCAACAAACTCTGCTATAAATATAAACTCTATATAAAATCATATGAAATGAGCGCGCCACATTGACCCCAGTCATCGTAAAGTTTTATTTTATCTCCAACTCATCTAAACGATAAAGCACTTGTCCAAACACATCATATATATAGCCGCACATGTAAGCTATAGCAATAAATTTCATTTAAATAGATATATCCGCGTTTATTAACATCGCGCCGCCAACATCGAAACCAACAAATCACAGACAGGTGCCTTAATTTACTTCACACAGTATACGATCGCGCGGTAAATCATATACATAAATAAACGATTTTTTCAGTTTTTTTCCCCCCGATTTTCATTTGTTTTTCATCTGTGAATATATACGCGCCAATCGATGAGTTTATTTTTATTTTCACGTTGCTTGTCTATATAACCGCAGATTAACTTTTTAAATTAATGAACCGAATTCGAATGAAAATAAATAATAATTTTCCAATTCACAAACACGCGGTTTGTTGAATGAAATATCGATGAGTGTATCTATATAGCGGAAAATCGGTAAAAAACAACATATTCCGTCATACTGTTTTATTGCTTATTGTGCACGGTACCTGTATGCGATATTTATTTACGCAAAAGTTATTTCCGGGCACTTATCCGTATTTTATCTATAGATTTCCAGTTAACCATAAAATCGGCATATAACAAAATAAACATAAAAAATTTCCAAAAATTCTGAATCAGTCCACTACCGGTAACATATTTGAGTTGGGTTTTTTTTCTGATGTGTTATCGAGTGCGCGCTGATTTATGTTTACATATACAGCGAATTGATATCCTCTCTCAATATACAAACGAAACTTGACTGAAGTGTACACACACATTGGTGTGCGGTTTTCATTTCTACGAATAAATTTCAAGTGACGAGTGAGTGTGATTCACTAATTAAAGTAATCGATATGTGTGTTTAGATTTAAGTCTTATAATGATATTCCTCTTAGCTACAAATGTTGATCTCTTCATCATTGATTTGACTAATTTGGACAAAGAACATTAGTTTTGTAATAAAAGTTGACGACACACCCATTTATGGTGCGATCATTTTTTAAATATGTATATAAAGTTGTCATCGATCGAATGATCGTTTAATTGGTTGACGTATACGTCTTGAATCAAAACTTAAATATTTATGATCACCCTATAATTCTGCTAGGATTATGCTTAGACATGTTTTAGTCTACTAGGCCTACAAAAGTACTCCTAAACGAGTCAGTTTGGGTAAATGGAAAGTAAAAATACTAAGTCTACATTGTAACCCTTCCAAAGATATGTTATTTTTCAAAGTCAATTCTGAACATCCATGGTCGAATTACAAAGTGCAAAATAATTTTTGAATCATCACGCGTTTTGGACCCAACGGGATACTTCTCTCAGTCATTTAGTTTGGATGTTAAATTGCCCAAATGCTTTGAAGATGAATATATACGAATTAGAAGTCAAATAAAGCATTTTGAACATTCATCGTTAAACAGAACAAGCCAAATATTAGAAAAATTTTCGAGGCAGTGTTCGGGGCATGTTAAATTTGTCAACAACCCTGCAGAGCGTGGGTCCAGATGTATATATATATATATATATATATATATATATATATATATATATATAACATTTTGTTGATAGAATAAATCCACTGCTCAAAGAAAAGAAGGTACTGTCATGCTTATTTAAAAAACATTAAACACTCGGACCCAAAAGAATTTATTCCAGAAAATTTTCCAGGTCCATCAGTTCGTATCGGTGATAATAATCATTCATTCTTTACTCATAACCCTTAAAATTTCAAAATTTGTCAAACTGTTAAGGAGGATATAATTTTGGACTACAAAAATGCAGACCGGGTAACTTTCAGTATTATATTCACAACGAATTATTGCCAATCGAGGGAAAATCAATAAACAACCCGATTGAAATTGAATATCGTATCGAACACCTTACTAAATAAATTGATGAAGCCACTAAACAAAACATTCAGATGGTGCTCCCTTCGATACTAACAGTTTCGCTAGAAATTTAACAGATGGGGTTAGTTCATAAATTAAAAATTTTCGGGTATAGATAAAATCAGATGAGATGACAATTAATTTTTTAACAAATTTGTAATAAATTCCTCAACCATGCATCCTCGTCATTATATTGATGACCCCGACGTGATTGAATCGAAATGGATGGCCGACAGATTTAATGCAACCCTTATAACCCAACTATGGGTCATTTATTCAGATAACCCCACAGATCCCACAACATGTTATGGAGGTAGACGCACTAGCCCATATAGCCGCTAAAAGTACAGTTATCAATATCTATGGAAGCAATTTACCGCAAGTGGATTTACGTGCAAATTTTCTTAAGAAATATGGCTAGTACAACCTTAAGGACAGGAAGCTAATTGATCTAGCCTGTAAAACATAATGTAACCTATAAACATAATAGGAACGCTATTTCAGAAACTATCAATATAAAATTAATTTTATAAAATATAAAATTTGCTTCCATTTTATTTGTATTTTGGGGCTCAGTACTTCAAACTATCAAGTGGAGAAAAATACCAATTCATGCGACGATAAACTTTTTATACGACTAATAGAATACCATTTCTGTCACTTTAAGTGACGATTGTCGTTACAATTGTCTAAAAGAATACCAAAATGTAAATGTCGCTTGTCTATTACTTTAGAGCCGAGTGCCAAACTCTTCAATGGTTTACAACTCTCATTTTAAAAGAAAATTTAAAAACTTAGTTGATTTTACGAGGACAATAGTTTCCCTGTTAAAAATTTAGTACAATCGATGATAATAACGATACGTCATGAAATTTATTCGCACACAGATTTTTCCTCATAGATTTCTCCTTTATATAGAAGAAGCTATAAACTGCGTTTTAGTACATGTGTCCAACTAGAATTTATTAGGAACCTTAAATGTAGTAGAAAATATAGTTTTAATTGTTTAAACCGTTATAAATTAAGTTTAATAATAGTCTAATATCATTAAACAAAATAAACGAATCTCCTTACAAATAATTTGAGCTAAGATTTAGAACATGATTTTAAAATAGTCCCTAGATTTTTATTTGTATAATATATAGTTTTATGGATCTTAAGGTTCATACCGATTAGTTGATTAAATTATTTAAACAAATTTGACCTAAACTAGGACTTGTGCAAAGTTTAGAATTTAATTTTATTCATAAACCACATTTTAAACATGTTTACACTTGTACTAAAACAAATTTAAAGATTCATAAAGCTATATATTAAAAATCAAGGTAGTTTTATATAGCTTTGTCGATCTTAAGCATCGTTTTAGAACTAGTATAATCGCATTTACAATGTGATTACCGAGTAAATGATTGTTCGCTAGTTCTCGAATCAAATTTAAATTAGTTCGGACACAAAAAACAAATAAAATAATATATATATTTAATAGTTTTTCTATAAATAATGGTTTAGTACATGCTATCCACAAATTATGTTTAAGCTTAAATTAAATTTAAGCTAAAATTTAGAACACGATTTTAATAAAATTATTTTGATTTCGAATATAGCTTTATGGATCTTAAACATTTGTTTAGTACAATATTTACAAGATTTTAAGTCCTAGTTTAGTTCAAAACTATGTTTGATGATTACCACTAACTTAAAACTAGTAAATGTTGTGTTTAGAACACGATTTAAAAATCGAACACAGATTACAAATGGATTTTAAAGATGGTTTTTGTACACATATAATCATGACTTATATGTGTTTGAACAATTAGTTGGGTTTTATTATTTTGCAGGTAAACAATTAGTACAAATCTTGTTCAGTCAAAGTAAATGTAGTAACTTTACGAATCTTTAAAGTTTAGATTTAGAACATGACTTTAACATTTTAAGTCACTTGATTTTATTTTGAAATATGGCTTTATGGACATAAACTTTGCTTTATCACAATTATAAACATGATTTCAACAGATGATTTGACGGGATTAAATTTACAACTTTTCACAAGGCCTAGATTAGTTTAGGTTTGAATAAATATTTTTAGTAAATATTACGAATAATGACTAAATCAAATAATCGGTAAAATATTTTTAGTATAGGTTTTTTACGGCTAAGAATACAAAATAAGCATCAAACAAATGCTTTGTTCTAAAAAAATTGGGGTTAGCTTAGATTTAGTACACGATTTAAACTGAAACAATTATTAACAGGAGTTTGTTACAGGACCTTAAGAATTTATCGTTTAATTTTAGTACATGTATTCAGCTAGAGTAAAATATGGAGCATGGTTACTAACTCTTAAAGAAATTTACGATTGGTTGAAACCACAGTTTTATAGCTCCAAATGAGAGTTAATTCTCTCAATTAATTTAAATACCTTAAGATCTGTGCTAAACTTAAAAGTTTTGAAGTTTAAACAATTATCTAAACTTGTACTAAAAAATTTAATTTTACAGGTTTCAGGAGAATATTTATAAAAATGAGCTTAATTTTAGTACAACATTTCAAGCACAAGCATTTAACGATGCTGAAGCATTTGAATTTTCATTCATAAAGTCATAAAATTAAACATGACCTCTATTTAGTTTAACTAAATTAAACAGTTTTAGTACAGTCTATATTCAATGTAAGTGTTGTAATAGTTAAATAAGTTTACGAATTTAAAATTGTCTAAGCTTTATTTTACAACTTAGTTTTTACTAGAAAAAATTGATATTATGGAGTAGTTTAGGTTTGATTTTAATCATTTTAGTAAAAGTTACAAATAGTTTCACTATCAAAGACATCCTGTAAAGTCAAGATTTAAGATTTACGCTTGATTTTTTAAGTACTAAACTAGGTATATTTTAGTTAATACTACTCATAGGTTGTGATCTGTTCAAAACTTTTAAATGACGCTTGTCTCGCTTAATCTAAAAATTATTTTAGAATTGATAGAGCATGTTCAGACAAAAAATGAGTTTAGAGATTTGGTTAAAATAATAGTTGAAACACTACATTAAGCCCAATCAGAATTCTGTTTATACAAATATTACTTCTAAAAGCCATATTGGTAGCCAGATTAGGATTTCTTTGAATCACGATTATAAGTAACTACTCATAAGTAGTCGCAACATAGAATTTGAAGTAACTGTTAATTATGATAATTATTCAACTGAATTATATAGAACGGGGTCACCAAGCGAGTGATTGAATAAATTAGCACTATGTAAAAATTATACTAGTTGCCAACCATTTAGTTAATAAATTAATGAAGCCACATGTTTTTGGGGTCACCAATACGTATTTTTTCGAAAGTTTAGAATGCCGAAACTTTCATTCAGAAAATTTAAAAATGACAGATTGGTGACCTCAAACATGTAGCACATGTAAAGATGTTGGTAAAATAGTGGAAAATTTTGAATCGGCTCACTAATACATTTTTTGCAGATAACGTTTTTCGAAAAATGTATTGGTGACCCCAACTAAATAAGGTCAATGTCGTATTTGAGCTGGCTTGTATCTATGTTGATTACTAAATTATTGGAATCGCTTTTTTATGAATGGGATCACCAATGTTAAATGTGCACAATATTAAGTAAAAAGTAAACCACTTATTGAAGTTTTGGCTGTGTATTAACGAAATTCTAAAAGTGTGACGATTACTGTAGACCACGCGAAAATATATACTAAATTCACGCTGATGCAGCATAATACCGTCTAGTATATACGTAATTTCCAATTAAAACGATGACATGATCAGATGATGTAAAATAGTAAAGCTTTTTCTTCATCTCTGTTTACATATTTGCCATTGATATATAAAAGGATTTTCCAACAGTCAAGTATATCAATTAAAAACTCAAATCATAATGTGTATTCAATAAAATAACAACAATATTCAATATAATTAATTTGCATATTTAATTGAAATTAATTAGCTTGATAATTCTAATACTTGTAATTGATTTTAATTATAGTAATCTGGTAATGATATAATCAGTGCGCGCAAACCTATATACATATATATGACAGTGTTAAAGGTCATGTGCAAGTAAGTTGTTAGGTATATTATATTTTATATATACTTGTATATAGTATTGTAAATACAAGTCACGTATCCATGACAAATCGCACTTGAGTTTGTTACCGCAGTTTCTTATTTGGTGAGACAACGGATGGAAGTATAATCAAATAAATTTAAAAGTGCAAATATTTTGCAATTAATTAGGTAATGGTTGGTTAATGTTATATATATATATATATATATATATATATATATATATATATATATATATATATATATATATATATATATATATATATATTAACATTTCAAGATCGTATATAACATAAGTAATAGCAAAGCAATAAATTTTGTATTTCCCCTATCGAATACAGGTAACCCTCGTATGACGCTTTTAACGGTGTCATGATCAACTTTTAAAGAATCACCGTTTGTTTTGTAAATAAAGCATATTCTGGTTAAAAAAGAATACAGTAAGGTTTAATTTCAAAATGGCACATCTCGAAATTAAACTTGCTTTAATGGGCTAATAAGTAATAATCATGACTTTTCCGCATTATTAAAATTTTCAATTTGTGGCCTTCATTTTTCTGCTTAAATATGTAGCCCTTATATTTCGATACATCCTTGTGTAAAGGTAAATCCGTGTTATACGGAGGTCACCCTTGCCTATATACAACAACTTGTCCACAAAAAGTCCAATGACCAAAATCGATATATCATCGAGATGTCATAATAAATCTAAAAAAAAAAAAAAATTTCGTATCCACGATATGATTTGATCTTATAAATGTATACAACTTTTACTATAAGTCGTTAGATAAATTTGAATATGTTTATTTACCTGTGTACCGCATATGTATGTACGTTATATGCGCACGTAATAAAATTGTCATGTAAAAATGTGCGCGCATTGAAGTGGAAAAGGCCATATACACAAAATAGCCAATTTATCATGCTTTGCTACACTTTATAAAACAATTAAATTTATTACCACACATAACGGTAATAATTTAGTGCAATAATAACAACGATTAGTAGTTTCTTATATAAATCGTATATGCTGTGGCCAAATGCACTCAGCATATTTCAATTCAACACACAGTGGAGTGAGAGAGGGAGATGGAGCGCACCGTGCACACCCAACAATCATAACAGTGTACATATCTACATACTATATAATTAAGATATACAATTACAATAAACAATTATATTGTGGCAAATCAACGATGTTGACGTCTTGGTGGTGGTGATTAATGAGTTTCTTGTTTTAATGTTCGTATGTACACAAAACTATTATATAGAGATATTTTGATATATAATAGTTTTTTGTTGTTGTTGCTGGTTGTTTTTCTTAAGACAGCATAACAAAGTGGTGACACAAAATTTGTTGCAATTAAATCGAATTAGATGAAGTCATTAACTTTACGATTAATGTTAGGTTCAAGGTTGTAATTGTAATTTGTAATATATTGTATTATTTGTTGGCCACTAATCTTCTATATTTAAGGAAACCATTATTCATGGCCACTATATACATGATCCAATTAAGAGGGTCACCAATTCACTTTATTATAGGACACGAATATGACAAATCGGATGACAATATATTAAGAGTCAATAACCCAATGTGTTATAGTGCACAAATTGAAATGAAAAGTGAAACCATGAAGGGTCACCAATCCAATATACCATATGATGATTAAACTATAAAAAGTGTGGAAATTAGACACCAATTTATGGACACTAGTATAAAAAACCCAGATGAACATAAAGAAGGCAATGCAACTAAAAATAGTTGCTACTCTAATATAAAAAACTCAATAATACTATAAAGGGTCACCAATCCAATAGAACACCGTTTAAACAATGTCAAACCATTGATCTTATTTATTATAGTGAACTTATTAAAAAAAGCTAATAAATGAAACAAAAAAGGGTCACTAATACATAATTTATATTAAACTACTACACATGACCCAATCTAACGGATCATTATATTATAAAGTATAAATAAAAGTACTAAATTGATTAGAGAAGGTTAATAATTCAATATATTAAAGAACATCAGTATAAAAGACTCAATGAAACTTTAGAGGGTCACCAGTTCAATATATTATAGGGCAACACTGTTAATTTTTAATAATTTCCTATAGAAAAGCTTCAATATAACTATAAAGTGTAAACATCCTATTAAAATATAGAGCACCACTATACATGACCCAATCACTCTATAGAGGGTCGCCAATCCATTTAAATTTATTAAATTTATTAAATTTTAAAGGGTCACCAATCCAATATACCATCGAGTGATTTAACTATAAAGAGGTTCTAATCCAATGTTTTATAAAAAATCAACGTGGATAATTCAATGAAGCTATAGAGGGTCACCAATCCAATATAAAATAGAGTACCACTATATACGATCAATTTCAACTAAAACTAAAAAAAGGGTCACCAATACATATTTTAGCCATAACTACTCTGTAAAGAGTATGAATAGTCAATAATACAATATATTAAAGAAAATCAGAATTATGGACTTAATGAAACTAGGAAGAGCTACCAATTAAATATATTTATGACATTGTGAAGGATTTTAATGGGTTCCAATAGAAAGAATAAAACTATAATGTGTAACCATTCCATTACAATATAGAGAACCACGATACATCGCCCACTGAAACTATAAAGGGTCACCAATCCTATTTATTATATAACATCAATATGATAGAATACCTAATGTGTAATTATATAGGGCACTAATATAAAGGAAAAGCGAAACTATAAAGGGCCACGAATCAAGACAACTAAAGTCCCAACGAAATAGTAACTATATAAAGGGTCACCAATATATTTTTATACTTTTATCTACTTGACTTTACATGACCAGCAAAAGTACTTCATGGAACCATTACAGGTTTAACATAATCCAATATATTAGAGAACATCAAAAAAAGGAGAAATTCAATACTCGTACATAAAGAAAAATTGCGGTCCAATATATTATAGCGCACCAAAAAAAGGGATCAATAAAACAAAAACGTCACCGATCCAATACATTAACTAGTAAAAATCGATAAAAATGAAAAGGGTCACCAATCCAATATATTAGGAGACAGCAAAAAACAGGACCTGCTCAAACTATAAACAGTTATGATTTATTGAATAAATAAGTTCTAATACAAAGGACCCTATATCGCTATATTAGGTAGTCTTGCTCCTGATTCTTTTTTAAAATTTTATTATTAGTTTGTTTCCATGCACTTTTAGGACATTGAAATAATAGGACTGCCTTGAGCCAATCAACCAAAACTATAGAAGTCCTTGAAAAGGTCAAAAGGTCATAGTTCTTGATCGTACAGGTTTTTGTTAAAATGGAGAAACGACTTTTCATGCTAATTTGAAATAAAAAAGCATTTGTAGGATATTATAACCTTCACTGATTGAAACCTAAATTTCAGCATATCGTTTAGAGAAAATAGTTTAAGGGAAGCTACTGATTGATTTTTTATTTTAGCTTGCTCACTTTTTACTCTAGTACCTCTGAAGCTGTGATTAACAGATGTCTTATCGAAGCCATCATAGTTATAAAACCATTACTTATAACGTATCCTAATTAACTTTTTTATATTATATATGTAAATATAGCGTTCTGTGAGCTTCCACGATTTTCGAGAATATTACTTTTATCGCCTCCTATTAAGTTTTGAAACCTTAAAAATTTTATAAAAACCTTACAACAGCTAAGAATTTTTTTTGTTTTATTATTCGCCATTTCGTGCGTTGCATGGAACAAAATTTCGCCTAAATGTCGATTGTTGGAATAATACTGTAACTGACTTTTTTGATCTTGTGGCAAAAAAGCATTTCGAACTGTTGATACCTGCCTCGAATAAAGTTCACGGAACATGATGTTGTGTAATACAAATGATGTTTGATTTTCTGGAGAAGCAGTGTACACCGGGCTATGAGTGCGAAAGATGCAAAAGATATCTTCTTCGTGAAATTTTTGATAAGTGGCTTAACTCAAGGCCACTTGATTGGTTAAGTGTTTGAAATTTAGATGAAAGTTAATGGCAAAATATCAAAAATGTAGCACAATTTATCCAATATCGAGATTAAAATGATTCTTAAGTTTGTAAAATAACGACTGGTCGACATCGTCGCAAATCGGATGTCGCCGCATATATATATTGCTCGAACGTATGAGTTTGACATATTTCTGTGTACAATATTATAAACAAACATATATGTACACACACACAGTACAAAATAAAACATTTAAAATACGATCGTAGATTATTTAATTTTCTAAACAACAATAAATTAAGAATATATCAAAACATTTTTTTTAAGAAATACAAAAAAAAAATAACAAGAATGTTGTATAAACTATATACGAATCCATTAAATAAATTATACTACACACAGAAAAATTATTATTGCATTTTAAATGCAGGTCATCTGGCGCCTAAACGAAACGAAAAACTAAAAAAAAAAAAGCGACGAAAAACACTTAGATTATACTGATGTGCCATGTACGTGCATCATATATATATAGCTACGCGAGTATATACCTTTAAGAATATCACAAGACATACAAAAACCAATCTGACTATTTATATACACATGTATATACGTACATAACCCGTGACCTACCGTCGTCCGTCGCTTAGTCGTCTGTACGACGTTTGGCTGTGTTTTAAAAGAAGAAAACAAATTTGTTTTTGTTTGTTACAGAGAAAAACATTGAAAAAATTATTTATAAATTCTTCGATATCTTAAGATCCATCTTTATGAGGTATGGAATGGCGCCAAAGACAATTCTTTCATATATACATTCATTCGTTCGATCGTTCGTTCGTTCATTTTTCCCAATCTCATTATATTACGTTATAGCTCATACATATTTTCTTATATATTTTATATGTACCTTCTTTAAACCGTAATTGTTGTTGTATAAAAAATTTTAATCATTTTTATTTCTTAATCTCATCTTTAAATACAACAACAACAAAATAATAATAGTAATTGATCATGCATATAAAATATTAATATAATGATCATGATGATGATTGTATTGTTCGAGATGATAATATAAAAAATCATTGGCGCCTTCGTCGCCATTCGTCTTTTACTACAACAAACTTGGAGATGAAATGAAATTATCAAAACAAATTGAAAGTTTTCAGAGCACCGCAGTTCTCGATATTTCTTTAATGGACTGTCATACCTACAAACCTACCTAGAGCTATTTCTATTCATAAAATGAATCGACTTGGAATGTTTTGATAATTGAAGGATAGCCAGGTCATTGCTTACGGCAGACTTGGCTAACAGCACCGTCACAACTTGACAAAAAGAAATACTAATATTTTTTATCCAAGCATGCCTTCCCCTATTCCTAAATCTAGGTGTTTTGCAAAGAAAACCTTTATTTCCCTATGGACACATCCGGCATGAATCATTTCATGGATTTAGCATATTTTTCAAGTATTGTGATGTTTTTTGTCTCAAAACATGTCAAAAATATTATGGAGCTCATTACAGTTTACTCCATGACACTCAAAAGGAAGTAACTAAGAAATTACAGCTTCTAACAATGACTAGCCTGCAGACGAATTCAAAAGCCAAAACAAGGTAGAGACTTAATGGCAACCACCATAGTCACAGTAACAACCAACTTTGGAGCAGATTTAGTTGGCATCCTTATTGATCCAGGCTCGCAGGCTACATTCATTACCGAAGAAGTAGAAAACAAAGTGAAACTGATCAAAGACCTCGATTTTGATCAAACTTCAAACTATAAAGATTAAAGCTTTGGACTTTAAAAATATAACCAGGAACATGCTTGAAGAAATGGTTGAGTCGAACAGTTGGAACCGCACACAATTTTGATATGGGCAGATCCAACCTTCCATGAACCCGATTCAATTGACATACCGGTGCCGATTATTATGCAACATCAGATAATAATGGCAAATCTTTGGAAAAAAATTTACCTAACAAACAAAGCCTAACAAACAAAATTAGAATGGATCATCACCGGTATAAATGAAATATTGGGCCATATGAAAGAAATCGAGGGGGACGTAGAGAAGCTGAACACTTTTATTTACCACAATATGCTGTAATCAAAGAAGCAAGCTCCACAACCAATGTCAAGTTGTCTTTATTGTATGGGTCAAAACGTCTACAGGAACCAAAACGTCCACATCAGTAAATGATGGTATGCTGAATGGGCCTACACCTCAGCAAGACTCGCTAAAAATCAGAATTTCAACGTCTACTTTTGTCTAGCCCCTATCTTAGGTAAGCGGAAAGTAGTCACATTCAAAACGGTGTACTGTTAAGCAGCATAGTTTTTAATCACTGCACCAGCGGAGAAACATTGAGTGTCGCCTTTAGGTGGATCCATTTTAAACTCCTCCTGCAGCCTTTCCTGCAGGTAGATGATGACGGCCTCGTAGTCTAACTGCAATCCATCAAATAACTGGGTTTTGAAGTAATAATCTTCAATTTCTGCTTCAGTGGCATTTGCTAAAACCCCCTCGTGATTGTTACTAAAAGGACCCCTGCTTCTATTTGCTGCTATATTTTTATTTCACAGTATGTTTTATTGAGACAATTTTTTGCATCTTTTTTTAAGATGCTGCTAAAATTATTTTTCAAAAGTTTCGCATTGGCAATTTGTAGTTTGTAGCGGTGTTCCTAAATTAAAAGTTGACTGGTTAAAAGTGGCAGGAGAATGTCCTTCATTGTTTATTTCACCTTCTGTTTTGCCTCTCTCGAATTTTTTTCTCCATGCTCCTAGCCTTTGTATTGCTATATGTAATGTATTGCTCAGTACCTGTGATTATCGTTTGTATCTTTACAATAAATCTTCCATTTGCATTACGTTTTCTTTAAAAATGCCGTTCGTATACTTCCTTTTTTATTGATAGACTACTTCGCCCATCCACAATCGATCCTATTTCCCAGAATCGCTTTACAGTACGATAGACATCTATCTCTTGTTCTGAATAGTTTGTAGCTACTATATTGATCTCAATACTTTTGGTGGCTATTTCATTAATAAATTTAAGGCTCCGGAGCATCAATGTGTAAGAACTTAAAGAGATTGGGATTTGTTTTAGATTTTGCCTTCCATTGACTTTTATCGTCTAATTTGCTTACAAACCAAAAACTAAGCCAACGGTCACGAGATTTCGCTGTTGGACCAGGAGCCTTTAAACTACCAACAACTTCATCTGCATACATTCGAGTAATTTTTTCTTCTACGCAGTGTTTGCAGTATTGAGATGAGGGTTTTTATTTAGTGCCTCTAAGTATTAGTAACAGTTATGAAGTAAGGCGGCACCTTCATCTTTTAATGAATCTTTCAAGCACTGACACTTTTGGCCTGGACTCAGTATCGTCGATCCATATATTGTAGCACCTGAACCGATCTAGGGTATTTTTACAAATTAAATTTTTGGCAGCAATTGACTGAAATAAAAATGGATTTTTAAAGCCAATTGTAGAAGACAAAGCGGATTTGGCAGCAATACCTCTGATACCACTTATATTTCGATATGACATAACCGATTCAATACCTATACAGTCGACCAAAGCGGCAGCTAAAAATACAAATTGTAAGTTTACTTGTAGACGAGATATGCTGGGAGAACTAGGGGAAAGTTGGACCACGAACATGACATGATAGGATTCTATTTACGTCGAATGACCAACTCTCTTACATAGCTCGCAATGATATAGCTTTTGGTTGCTGTAAAGACTGCATAGCAACTCGCTCAACTCGATATGGTTGGATTTGCTTATGTGGTCGTTGCAATTTCATTGAAGTTGAAGGTAATATGCGAAAATTGAATTTCCAGGCATCAATTTTGTTGCTACAAATTTGCTTGAAGGGACAAATATCCTTATTTTCGTTGAAACTCAACATAATATAAATTTGGTTTTAGGCCTAAGATATAATCCATTTAAGTGGAATTAAAAGCTTAAGTAATAAAGTTCATCGTTCGGTCATGGATTAAATTCTAAAGTAGCTTCTAATTCACAGGCGGTTCTGTTATTTTAATTGTGTTATCAAAACCTCTCCACAACATTTCTTCTTTGACTCAAATTTTAGTATTTAATAAACATTTAGGCGTTTCTCTATTCTAAAATATACCACATTTCATTCCACTAAGACTTTTTAAGTTTTTAGGTATGCCGTTCAACCTAAGTACTACGACAGCACTAAGTTCCGAGTCTTTACAAAAATTAACGTTTGCAGAACTAAAAAATTGTTATATACGAAACCAGTACGATATACATTTTTAAACCTAAACCCTGAATATTTCATATCAAACCTTAAGCAGAAGTGCTCATCATTTGCCTCAGAAATTATATTGATTGTTTTCTTGCCGAAAGCAAATTGGGAAAACAAGAGGGATTTCTCTATTCGATAGACAAACATAAGTATCCTCTAGTTGCATATCATATCGACCAGTTAGGGCCAATGATTTTCACTTCCAAACAATACAAATATATTTTTCAATTATAGATGCATTTAACAATTTTGTTGTATACCTGGTCAAAACTATTACAGCTGACGAGCAATAGCAAAGTCAGAATCAGATCATTTGCTCCGATGCTTTTTTGATTCATAACAATAATAGTATTTGGTATACAAATAGTTTCCGCTATTCATCAAAAGATGGTGCATTTAGTAACTGTCAATAACATAATCTTAAATTATTAGTTATTTAGGAAAATGTCGAGTTTTGAATAAGCGTGGTTTGCTGGTATTTTCCATTTACTTCCTTAAAATTCTACAGATGAGCGATTGCTTAAGAGAAAGAAGTAGTTGAGAGTGGTTTCAGAAGTTTAAAACCGTGTACGAAGGCGCAGAATTGGAAGCATTATGGAATCAAATTTCGACACCATTAAGAATTTCCATTATAGGATTGACTTAAAAAGCGATTTTACGTCGTCCAAAATCTTTAGGAATGATTCAAGAACGAGTTTTTTGAATCGTATATTTTCAATGCATTAATAAAAAAAATGGATCTACTACAATAAGCCACAGAAGAAGAAATAATGGGACCTATACCAGGCCATTTTTCACATCAACAGCTAAGCTGAATATTCATGGAAAAAAATCAGATTAAATATTTGGTGAGCAGTTACTCCTCGCTTGATTGCACCCAAGGCACTATAAGAACAATGATTTCGATTCTACAACTTAAATGTGATATTTGCTCTTCTATAGAGTTTTGTTGATGTACTGTCTCCTGTCTCGATCATTTATTATGATATAGTAATTCTGATTGAATTCTGTGAAGGTATTAAGTAAGGGAAACTGAAAGTAACTTGAGGAAAAAGCTTTTTATTCAATGACTTTGGATTCTGACTTGGTTAATGACAGCATCGCAAATTTACAATTAGAAATACTATTAATAAAGCAAACATCTGATTTAATTGGCCAATGATCCAACCAGAACTCCTGAATCCACAAACCACTAACTTTTAAATTGTCAAAATTTGAACATGTATAAACCATGCAACACCACACATGTTGCATGCAGCACATTATACATACTTCAAATCACAACCAATTTAATAAAGTTGTCACAACTGTGTAGACACGTTCTTCGCTCTATAGCATATTTTTATCTAACAACTTTTAATTTTCTATTTATTTTCTAATTAATTAATTAAATCGAAATTATTATTGCACAAATATATCATTCAATAAAAATAATTTTACAATTAAAAAATAAAATCGCACATTCGAACAATATTTGCGCGTATTTAACGTTAGGTGCTGCTGGTTGATTTATGAGATGAAAAAAAAAAAAACTTTTCTTCGTATGTTTGTGGAAATTAACATATTACATATTAATTCAAAAGCAGCATATACACTGACATAAAATAAAAAAAAAATAAAAATCTCATTCATAAAATTAAAAACTATATAGATAACAACTATATTAACTATCTCTGGCATTTATATACCAATTGAAGGCTTGTGTGGTCGGAGGGGTGCTTTCATGTTTTCAAAATTATAATGCTGGGAATGGCACCTACATTCGTGCGGCGCGCAATGTCTCTCCCGACCGACTTAAGGCCGTAGTTAAGGCATAAAGAGGCCATAAAATTGATTTGTAAATTTGGGAAAAGCCCGAGGATTATGGAAGGCTTCTATAATGAGTGTAAGTCGATTATCTTCTATTAGAACCAAATTGGTTCCAACTTTCAAACCTAGTACCTAAATCCCTAGTACCAAACGTCGCACCGACATTTTTGATTTTTGGCATCAAAATCCGAGTTTTGATGGTCTAACCGTCATATATTTTCGGAATTATGGAAATTTACGAATTGTGGTTAAAAAATTTCAACTTTGATAGGCAAACCATCATGTATTTTCTGGTTTTTGATATTCGATTTGTGGCATACATTTCACATTTTGAATTAGCGACCATGATGTATTTTCTAAATTTTGTAAATTTTCGGTATTTGCCATCAAAACCCCAATTTTGATAGGCTAAACATCATGTATTTCCTGAATTTTAAAAATTTTTGATATTTGGCATCGAAATCCCAGTTTTACACGTCATGTGTTTTTTGGATTTTGGGAATTTTCGATTTTTGACACTTGAATTCCAATTTTAATAGGCTAACTATCTGTATTTTCTGGTATTTAAAAATTTCTGAATTGTGGCATTAAAATTCCAATTTTGTTAGGCTTTTTATAATTTATTTTCTGAATATTGATAATTTCCGATTTTCTGCATAAAATCCCTAATTTGATAACACTCATGCCTTTTCTGAATTATCTGGATTTATCTGCATTTTCTGGATTTTGGAAATTTCTGAATTATGACAATCCAAATTTTGTTAGGCATTACGTGTTTTTTTAAATTTTGGAAATTTCCGATTTTTGGCATTAAGATTCCAATTTTGTTAGACCAATTTTGATATGTGTTTTCTGGAATTTGGAAATTTCCGAATTGTGGCATAAAAATCCCAATTTTGAAAGGCTTTCCCTCGTTTATTTTCTGAATTTTGAAAATCATCATGTATTTCCTGAATTATGAAAATTTTTGATTTTTGTTATCGAAATCCCAGTTTTATACGTCATGTGTTTTTTGGATTTTGAGAATTTTCGATTTTTGTCATATAAATTCAAATTTTGATAGGCTAACTAACCATCATGTATTATCTGGATTTTGGAGATTTCTGAATTATGACATAAAAATCCAAATTTTGTTAGGCTAACCATCTTTGATTTTTAGAAATTTTCGATTTTTGGTATTTAAATTCCAATTTTGATAGGCTAACTATCATGTGTTTTCTGGAATTTGGCAATTTCCGAATTGTGGTACAAAAATCCCAGTTATGTTAAACCATAATTTATTTACTGAATTTTGGAAATTTTTGATTTTTTGGAATTCGGGAGTTTTCGGTTTTTGACATTTAAATTCCGATTTTGATAGGCTAACCATCTGTATTTTCTGGGATTTGGAAATTTCTGAATTGTGGCATTAAAATCCCAGTTTTGACAAGCTAATCGTCATGTATTTTCTAAATTTTGAAAATGTTTATTTAGCGCTTAGTTACTATAAACGTTCTCAATGTTTGGAGGTCTGGTAAAAATAGGTTAGCAAAAAACGAAGTAATGTGTTTAACCACATCGTTAAAAATGGGCAAAGTTGGTCTAGAAGTGGACTAATGTTTCCCCCCAAATCGTGATGGTTGGTCCATCAAATTAACTTGAGTTCTTCATATAGTTGCCTATAGTAAGAACTTCGTTTGAAATCGAAACCAATTTAACTTGATTGTTGATTCAGTAAAGACCAGTCAATGCCTTAAATAATGTTCTAATACGACACCAATCAAGATTGTAATGATAAGGAAATGAGAACACAACACGCATGCCTCGTCCATCGTACTCGTGTAAATTTAGCACGCTGATCGTATACAAATAATAAGTCGCGTGAATAAAATTAAAATACAATTTTATTTTAAACAAATTAATCGCGATCTTTATATATCGATCGTAACGTACCATGCATATTAACTATATATACGAGTCTACACATCAATATAATTTACCAGACCGACAGACAGTAACGTGTTAAATACAAAATTTCCTGATTATATCAAAGCGAACGCGCATGCGGTGATAAAACCATTTACAAATATTTTTGTCTATAAAATTTACCAGACCATAAAATGACAGTCGTAAGACGAGATTTTGTCAAAATTAAAAAAAAAATGTAAACAACAACTTAGGAAATAAAAAAAAAATTAAAAAATTCTGTGTCTTTCTTAATCCATAAAACTAATAAGAAAAGTATGTCGTCTGATAGCAGACAGACGCCATATAACAACACAGCACACACAACATATTATACAAAACACAACACGACGAAAGACTGAACATTTTTTTGAATTTTTTTTTTTATTTTTTTATTTTTTCCAATATGTTGATTGTGTGAATGAATGCAGCAGCATTCATATTGTTGATCGCGCGGTTTATTGTGCTTTTCTATACTTTACATTTCGAGAGCCAAGATTATATACAAGAAAAAGAAAACCGCGAAACATGATCACGTATACAAGGGGTAAATATCTTAATTAATAATTTTCTAATACATATTATATGGATATAAATTATCGTGTATCGGTTGGATTTATATACATTGTTGGTATGGCGACGCGATAAGTAAGCAATCAATCAGCGCACCTGCACAGCGGCCTTTTTACACAAAGTGGTATGAATGGGTAAATTCCTCGTGTATTCTAACAAATCCTAAAAATGAATTAAGTTTAACAATCAACGTATTCCAAAACTAGCGATAAATCAAATATGAATATACTTACTCGAAAGTATAGAGACATCTCTGGTTGAACATGTAGACTAACAAAGATATAAACTAAAAAGTGGTCAACTCTTTCTTGCAAATTAACGTTTGTCTTGTTGTGAAGTATAACTTGGCCCACTATATTTGCGTTTTAATAGACAATAGCAGGTGTCAAATTTGCGGACAAATCTAACGATTTTAGACCAAAACGTTTGAATTCCTTGGTTTATATCTTTTTATGTGTACAACTCAAAATGAAATTCTTTTGATGACTTATGAAAAACAAAAACACAGAATGAGTAAGAAATAAAAATGCCTACTATTTTGTGCGATTAATGATTGTTCGCATTGAAGTTGGTAAACTTGCATGTGTTTTTATATAATAGCAGTGAACCCAAGGTGTAAATGATCCAGATTTAGACTACTAAAATTAACTGATGTTTAGATTGGTAAAATGGTAAGATATATGTTCACTACTTATATACTCTTCTTGGCCGCAGCAAAAGTGGATCCGAGGCATTTCTTTCAAAATGCTCAAAAAACCACCCCTATCTTTAAATGACTATATCATTCGGAACCCTTTCAGTTATCAAAGAACCTGATTGCTTAGTTTAGGAACAAGGATCAAGGAATACTGGACTTTCGGCTTTTTGATGGCAAAGTAATCGCAACATTCAGAAAAATATGACAAATGCTAGATTTTCCATAAATGCCACACAGTCTGAAGATAGCTCCAAAAAACCGAAGTTTTGGAACGAAGTATAATAACATTCACAAAACAAATAAAGAGAGTGGTCATGGCACCCTAAATTACAGCTACTGGCATTTTTGAAGTTCTTTAAAAAATCCAGGTGAATGATTTAAATTCGTTAGTTTACATGTGATTTTAATTTAAAATTGAACTAAAGGATCGTATAGTAAGTAACTGGTCTCGACCAAAGATGGCGCCACTAATTTAAAACGATATTATTTTCAAAAAATCTACTATATGGTAATATATGGTATTTGAGATTTGTGGGACTTTAATAATTCTCTTCAAAAGGGTGTAGGATAAAACATCATTTAAAACCGATCCTTTGGACATGAGAAAAGGTTAAGCAAGGTCGCCACCACAATAACTCTGTTTGCAGTCGCAAATCCTGTTTGCAGTCGTCCCGAATATTTTCTAGCCTGTGTATTGATTTAAGCAATTTAATGAATCATTTCTTACCCCTAATGTAGACATTCTTGCCTAAATGTCACAGTTTTTGCAACATGAAAATTTATGAAGCGATTGGTCACACCTTTTCATTTAGAGGTGATTTTTTAGGCGTACCAGTTTAAAGCTCAATGTTAGACCAGAATCTATAAAAGAGCCAATGTTTGGGGTTGCTTAGCATTTTGGACCGGATCTTGAAGTCATATATCTTCAACGAAGTATTTTCAAGTGTTTTAACCATTTCTAGCTCAACTTTAGATCAAACTTATTTGAAGAGCCAATGTTTGGGGTTGCTTTAGGCGGTCTAGTTTAAAAATTAATTTTAAACTAGAATCTAAAAAAGAGCCACCGCTCGGGGTTATTGGGTATTGTTAGTCGAGTCCTGATATCATATTTTCGCATATCGCGATACATATCACTATCTGATGGCCTATTAAACCAAGCGGTTTGGAGATTGAGCTGTAATCATATGATCCTTCGAGCCGAATACTCGAGATGGAATTTGGTGCAAAACTGTGCAAAAATGGTGACAAAATAGTGGAAACTAGGGCGTTCAAACGCATATTGAAGGCTTTTAAAAGTTCTAAAGCTCAAGTACAATCATTTAATCCAGAAACACGGATATGTGAGACTAAGGCCTTCCTAAATTTGGTAGCTGAAGAATGAAAGGGATTCCAAAAAGTTAAAAGATCGCAAAAGGGTAAACTTAATGACGTAAATTTAGAGTCAGTAGAAAAAGTTACTAGAAGATATCCATTTCGATTTAAATCAGAAATTGGTGATATTGAATTAATTTGCTTGATGAACATAACGCCCACAATGGCAACACTACTATGAATGATCTTTTTTTAAATCAGAGTCAATTTTTACAGCAATTTTTTACGGTAAGCAAACAAGAAGGTGTGGTCCACTTACTTCGGGCATTCCTGAATTCAGTGGTAAATGTTCATAGTTCTTGACATTTTGTTATCTGTTTGAAGTATCACAAGCTTAAATACTAAAGGGTCTTTTCAAGAAGGAAGCCTATGCCCTTTGTTGGATATAACAAAAACTAGATACGATAAGCGGAAACACGTGGAACATTCGTTAGCTGACGTTTTTGATGAGGTAATAGAGGAAGCTACTAGCTGATCCTCAAAATAACAAAGTTGGTTCTATTCACATTTTGATTAGATCGCTTGTTCCACATTCATCGAAATAGATGACTCACTAATTCTGACGGTTATAGCTGCTCAGCGTACAAAAATTGAGTGGATTGTAGCTATGGCGTTATCAAGAGTGCCGTTAAGAGAAATGTAGCACAGTCCAGCAATGAAACACCAAACACATCAGGATATCAACATTTATACCACATTGAAATGTTTTTTTGAGCGGGAAGAAATCACCTAATCCGAGGTTCTTAGTCCGGAGAAGATCGAGTGCGACAGGCATTATAAAAAATATATACTTCTGGGATTGTGCTCAATAAAACATTGAGTTTGCAACAAAACTGTAACATAGAGAAAATGTACAACCAAGTTCTAGTTCGATCAGAGGATTCACAGTTTCAAAGAATCTTATGCAGGAGCCAAATATTAAATAAGATCAAACATTTCAAGCTGAATACAGTAACTTTCAAGTTGGTCAGTTCATCATTTTTGGCGATTGGTTGCATCAAATAGCATAAGACAAGAATATCTGAACAAAGCCTCATAAATCCTGAACGATTTCGATACGTTGATGAATTTATCTCAGGAGCAGATATACAGTTATAAAAATGCAAAGCCTAGAAATAAACATAAGTCAACTATTACTATCTGAGGCGGTTTCAAACTGAAAAAGTATAAGTCTGTATTTTCAAACTATCTATGGAGTGAAGCTTAGTACCAACAAAGCGGCAATTCATCTCAGAATATTCAAGGGTTTTTGATCCGCTTGGATCTTCTCCGATTATATTAATGAAAATAATTTTTAAAAACCTATATATGGTTAATGAAACTATGCTGGAAAGAAGAATTACCGGAAGATTCGGAGCGAATTAACGCTGTTTTCATCTAGAACTAAGGTGGTGCCAATTAAGCAAGTGTCACTTGCTAACCAAGCTACTGAAGCAAACAATAAAGCATCCAGCTAAATGTTATACCTGAACCGATTTTACTATTGTATTAATGTGGTTATCAAGATATCCTGTGAGATGGAAGACGTTTGTGGTAAATAGCACTTCAGAAATTTTAAACTATATGCCGCGTAAATATTGGAATCATGTGTGCTCTGAACATAACCCAACAAACAGCATTCCTTCAAAATTTGTGAATTTAAGGCAATGACGGTATGGTCCTGAGTGGTTTCTAGAAAACCTAGAAAACCAGGGATTTTGAGAAGTGGTGGTAGGCTGCGGCAGTCAGATTGCCAGATCTGGACAGCAGTAGAACAGCAGTTCTGGATAGTCGGAGGTAGGAGGAGCATTCGAAAAATCGTAAATCTTTCATGTTTGAAAACCAATTCAAAAAATTCGAAGCAAGCGATGGGAGATTTGATTATTAAAGGTTGTAAAACTTTTCACTTCATGCGGCATTGACTAGCAGAGCCAATTCAACTAGCATCAAAAAGAGGACGAGGTGCCAAAAGGGTAAATCGCATTATCCATCTGTATGGTAACAAGGCCGTCCACATAGAAGTTGTCAACAACCTATCAACTGAAGCCTCCATAGCTACTTTTAAAATATTTGTTTCGAGACAAGGAGCACCAGCCCAGATATACCGGGTATTTTTTTTTAAGCTGAAACTTTCAAATATCTCGGAAAATAAGCACTCTACGAAAAAAATGTTTATGATCAACATTTAATCATTCCGAAGAGGACATACATTTATGCTAAAATTAGTGCCCCCCTCCTTTCCTTGTAGGTGGGGCGGGGGTAACTTTGTAATTAAAATAGGAACACCTATTTTTTATTGCAGATTTGAATTCTCCGACTAAAAATAAGTACGTAAGGAAGTTAACTTTGGCAAAAAACGGCTAACTGGAAGTGGCAGAATTTTTTTTTATTTTTTTGTTTATTTTTTTAATGCAACATTTTTGCACCCAACAGTTTTCTCATGAGTGATGTACCTTTTGAAATACTTTTACAAAACTCGAAAAACTCCCTATGGAAGCAGCCACTTAGCCGATTTTAGCCAAAATTAACTAAACTCCTTACTTATTTTTAGCCGGAGAATCCGAATCTGCAATAAAAAAGGGTTCCTATTTTCATTTCAAAGTTACACCCTGTCCCACCTACAAGGAGGAGAAGGGGGGTCGATGGAAATGCCGATTAATTTTAAAAAAAATTCATAGAGTGCTTATTTTCCGAGATATTTGAAAGTTTCAGCTGAAAAAAACACTCGGCAAACAGTAAAAAGTTGAGTCTAGAGTACCCTCATAATCTTCAACAAAGAGTAGCGTACACCTCCTTTTACTATTGCTATATTGCTACTGCTGGCTTTTACTTTTGGGCGTGGAAATACCGAATCGATTATAAATTTGACCCTCCCTCAAATCTTCCCCTTATACACAAAACAGGCCGCTTATTTCAATGTTAAGTTGTGGAGAGTGAAATGTAAAGCCAATACAATCATAATTCGCATCACAAGACAAGAATCGGCCAAATAACTATATTACACACTTATTAAATTGTCAACCTCTAGTCTCTACTACATACGGTCTACACACACTTCAAACCGCGCGTATTAAAATCGTATCGCGTTTCAAGACTTTTTTTTTAAGTATGTATACATAACAAGTAATTAAACTCGTGCTATAGTCGTAATAATTAGTTGTTAGATTTTTTTTTATTTTTTTTTACTATATTATGACTCCAATTTTGTGTAATTATTGTGTATTTTATTAGGACATTAGACAGTCGTCTGTATACGATTAGATTTTGGTTGTAGTATATACGAGCGCAGTATATGATCACATGTCGCGCACTCAATAAAAAAAATATTTTGTAAGACGGCGGCGACTATGTCTATATACAAGTTCAAAATCAGGAAATAAATAATCCGTTGCGTAATGGGAATTTTGTCAACTTTCCCAAAATTGATAAGACATTTCTTCGTCATATTTGAACACAGAATTTTTATAATTTCTAGTACAAAAAAAAAAAAAATGAAAGTGCTCAACATGATCACAATTCAGCTAAGCGATTATGTGCGCGCGCACAATTTTTTTTTGTTTGTTTGTTTGTTTTCTTAATAATTGACTGCGAACAAAAGTTGTTATTGAATTAAGTTAAAAATGTAAAAAGAAAATTAATTAAAATTTATTGCAATAAATTATAATTTGTAATCGTAAATTGTTGTTGTCATATACATATGATTTGAATTTAATTTATTATTCCGTGTAATTTAAATTAGTTTTACAAATAATAATTAATGTTGTGGAAAAAATGCGCTTATTAAAATCTCAACATTTTTTTTAAAATAATTAATTAAAACAATAGATTACTTTATGTGACAGATTTATTTGGTTTAATAGATAGCTGGGGGTCGACAAACGAAGTAACAGGTGTTTCTAGATAAAAAGTGCCTTCAGTGGTTTGCGCCACCCGAAAGTGATAAACTAAACTTGTGGCTTTTAAATTTAAGTTTTAATTGTTGAAATTTTCTAAGTTAACTTAGGCTGCGGTCGAATATTCAGATAAATCGTTTAGTTGGCTAAATTACAATTTTGGGAAATATTATTACTTTCAGTAGTGTCTCCGAATTCTTTGATAATTTAATTAGTCAAAATTTGCGTTTAAGTACGGTTTTTCAATTAACCCTGTTGCTTAAACACGCAGTTCAAAACAAATGAGTATTGGCTCCCACCGTCCAATCCGTGAATTCAACACTTTCGATTGTATATTTTTAAGTATGAGATAACACTAATAGGTGGCGAGATGTTCGAGTTATATACTTAATTCTGTATCAACCAGGTCCACTAATCACCGAATCATGTGTTACGGCATTTGGAGTTTCCCGTTCAAGTTCAAGAATTTTAATTTAAACAATAAACGAAGCTAAGGCTGGTGATTCTAGGAGGGTTACACCGATTGAGTTAAGATCAAGAATTAACAAGTCATATACATAGTAAACGTGACTCCAAACTTTGGTCAGGTTGCTGGGTATGCAGGAGGATAAACCCAAGACTAGCTTCTTGTGCCGTATCTGCATACAACTTCAGCAAGTCCTCACATTACCTCTTCCTGGTGGCCACTATCAACTACACCGTTAAAAGAGTAGGTTAAAATGTGAGTGCTGTAGTCCTTCTACATAGGGTAGGCGTTGGGCTAACAGCCCAACCTGTAAAATATCATTGTTTCGAAACCTCAACAAAAGACTCATAGACTCATCATGAGTTGCATGGACTTCACTTTAATATAACATTTTTGGATGTACATGTTTTCACAGTGGAGAAACCAGATCAAATCAAGGATACTCTCTATATGACGAACTCGAAACTGCCTTGAGCAAAATACCGCAATATGACGTTAAAGTTGTGTTATGAGACTTCAATACTCAAATTGGCAATGCTTGCAGCACATATCGTACCACCATTGCCTCAAATTCCTTGCAACCTACATCAAACAACAACGGGACATGCACCACTGAGATAATATTACTTCCCATATATTCATTCATATTCTTCCCATATAAGCATTCATAAGGGCAAATAAAAATCAAACGACGGGACAACGATCAATCAAATCGACTACATCCTCTTGTTCGCAAAAGGCATTTTTGTGGATTCAACGACATCAGAACCAAGCGTGGAGCCAATATCGAATTCAGACAACTTCGTAGTTGCTAAATTAAAATTTCGCTTGTTAACCACATACAATAAACATTTTCAGCGTATCACTCGTTGGAACTCATCAACATTAAGCAACCAACTCCATTCAAGAACAATGGAACATAATTAAAACAGTGGTAACCGATGCATGTCCACTATGATGCCAGCGCTATTTGCAATGAAACAGAAAAGTTACAAATGGACTCCAAAACCGTCCTAGAAGTGTGGATACATTATTTCTCTTCGCTTCTAAATGGACAGACACCACTTACTGAGCAACAACCTATATCTTGCTTCAATCTGATATTACCGTCGAGATGACCCCACCACCACCAACAACATACGATACAATGAAAAAATACAAGACACCAGATGAGGACGGTATCTACAATGACATGCTCAAATATGGCGGTGATCATATATTTCATATATTGGTCAGAAGAAAACATCGCAGAAGAGTTAAAGACGGCTCTTATCTCCACTATATAAAAAAAAGATCGGTTGAACTGCATAACAACTATCGCGGTATAGCTTTGTTGAACACAGGCTACATGGTTTTGACTAACGTAGTCGTGACAAAGTTATCAACATACAGCGATCGCAGCAGGCTACCGAGCATTTTACGCCAATATTCAAGTCTAATAAAGTCTCCCCATATATCGCGCAAAGTAAAACTGGACATTTATAAAGCGCTGATAAGACCAGTAATCACCTTTGGTTGTGAGTCTTGGACATTGTCAGCACAAAACGTACAAAAACTTGCTGTAACGGAACGTAAGATTTTTCGAATTATTCTCGGTCTCATCAAGGAGGAAGCCATGTATAGAATGCAAATGAATCATGAGATCAGAAATGAACTCGATAAAGTCGACATCATCGCATTCATAAAATCATCAAGGGTAAGATGGCTTATGGACAAGTTCTTCGTCTACAAAATCGGACCACAAAACAGGCATTGGAGTCGGTGCCAATTAAAGTTGTTCTCCTGGAAGACCGCCTTCTCATTAGATGGATGATGTCAAGAAAGAACTGAACGTACTCGGTCATTGAGCATCATTGAGGCGGCCAAATCCTTTCATGGGATGTAGCGCCAGCGGAAGAAGGAAGAAGAAGACCACCTCAAATCTTGCACCCAAAACATTAAAAGGACCACTAAATATTGACAAATCCCTACCTATGTCTGACCCGACGTCCATTTTGTGGATGTGACCATTTTTTCAATATCCTGGAATATGGAAGGATTGTCAATCAGGCAAATAATTCATAGCACAAATGATTTGCCAGAGTGGTGTGATACGAACAAAAGGATACTTTCTAAAGCAACGAGGCTCTTCGATCTAATGAGGCTCTTCCGAATAATAATTGAAAATGACATCGGTAGCAGCGAAATCAAAGGTAGCACATATACCAAAACCACAACAATCGCAAAACTAGAATTTTATGCTGCATCCTTACTGGTTAAAATATTACCACCGCAACAAAATTCTGCTGACTGCGCCTAAATGGGAATTTCACCCACTGATATAAAGAATTGCAACCTGTGGTGGCAAGGACCAACTTAGTTGCAACTTGGTTGCAATAGTCATTGTAGCATTGATGGATGAAGAAAATTTAAAGAAGGTCTCATAACTAAAAACATTCTTGAGAAGTTAACAGAACCTTTTCCAGTTGACAAGTTGACCTGATCAGAGCAGTTTATCTTGCGCAAGGTGCAAAACGAAGCTTTTTAAAAAGAGCTTCAGCTGTTGCGATTGATTAATGAAGGCTCATCAACAACACAGCTCCAAGGTTATTAAGAACTTTTTGGCCATATTTGGATGCATGACCTTCAAGGCGGTTGGTGCTCGTCATGACCCTAAGCACGGAAAATTCCATTACAGCCCTAAAAAGGTTTCAATCCGTGCGTGGCATTTGCAGTGATATATTTTTGGATAATGAGTCCTATTTCTAATAGATTTTTTTTTTAAACAGTGGTTTATTTCCAGCAACATGACCTCTAGTCAATATAATTGACATCCACCCTGGCAAAAACAACCTGATAAGAGTAGTTACGACATAAACGTTCATAAATCTCTTCTGGAGAAAATATGTTTACTACCAAAACTTGACCCCCCATTCCTTGACCCACAGGAAGGAATAAAACTTTAAGAGATTTAATACAAATGTATATTGTTTGGTCTCTTGCGAATCAACTCTTGAAGTGTTCACATCTAATAAAATAGTTGTAAGTTGAGCTGTCAAAAATTTGATTATATATATTTACATAACTATTCGACAGCAGCCTTATACATCTTTGTGAATCTGTTAAAAACAGATATTTTGACAGAAAACATTTTTTTTATTCACCTCACGAAATTTATAAATAATTTAACGACGTAGGGTCTTTGTTAATGTTTTAAAATTGATTAGTAAAAAAAAATTGGTGAAAATAAATAATCGAGGTGAAATATTTTTAACAATATATTTTTGTTGTGTGAACTAATAAAAATTTTGACAGCAGTAAATCGTACGAATTAATACAAAATGAATCACAGTAAATGATAATGAGGTTAGTATTAAAATGATTGAAATAAATGAGGTTATGATTTTTATAAATCACTTGTCAATATAACAAGACCACCATGTAATATTTTTTATTTAGTTTTTGTGGTGAATAAAAAAAATTTTTTAGCTGCCAAAATTTTCATTATTAACATGTTTTAAACGATTAATTGAAGGGTATCCGACCAATAAGTCTTACAATACCACCAAGAGCACTGATACAAAAGAAATGACGGTCATGTTAGCCGATATTTTCTAATATGTCTATAGGATAAAAGACATAACTCATTTTTGAGACGGATGTAGCCCGGTTGTGGATCGAATATCATACCACAAGATTCTAAGTTCATGAAAATTGCACCTTCAAAAAATCGACGAATTCTTGTGGATGCCACTTTTATGGGTAACGTCCTACTTGACTATATTGACTCACCATACATCATTTAAAATATTTCGACCTATGTTCCCGGACAGCACCGGTTTTAGGACAAGTAGAACATCGTTCAACTAACTACGGTAATAATAACCTTCAGAAAAGATTGGTCAAATCATTTAACATTTAAATCACTTCTTTAAAGACTTTGCCAAAAAATAAACTGCTGCTATAAATGATGCTAGATTATGCGTATTAAGCTATAGCATAAACAATTTGCTAATGATACCATCTTGGTGACTAACAAAACAATTATCAGTTCTACAAAAAAATTTCAAATTTGAAATTCTTGAAATGAAAATTAAATTTTAGGGCATTCAGGGATTCTTGACTTATTTTTAAAATTTAAAATATCTTGAGAATTACTGTAAAAATAAACAAATAAAATTAAAAATTTACAGAATTCAAAGAATTGTAATCTTTAATCTAATTAAAATTAACATGAGCTAATAATATATTTTCAGATTTTAAACATCTTTCCAGGACCATTAAATTGTTTAACTTCTGTTTAATGGTCAACTGAAAATTTCAGTATTGAAATTTCACCCAAAATTTCCATAACTGGGAAAAATGTTGCTTCGATGGTCAACCTCCATGGCATGAGGGATCAAGTTATTGGTCAGAAAAATGTGGTAATAAAAAAATGTCTTAGGATTCAGTGAACGAAGCTACAGGATGCGTAAATAAACTTAATGCGGTTCTTCAATATAATCTATATACTTTTGAAGTTAGCTTTAAACCGTCGGAACTACATCGAAATGGAATTTTTTTCTTTTCAAAACCCAAATGCTGTTTTGTTAAAGAACAATTCACCCAATCAAGAGTTAAAAATATCGTGCACAAAATAATTACGTAAGAGATCATATGAGGTATGGCAAGAACACTACTAATTTAGACCTTCGGTCGAAAGAACAATTTTGAGGGACTGCAATTATTCATATATTTTACAATTAGTTAACTCTGCCGACGGAATAAAGTACTAGACTTAAGTGTCTCTCGCAGGCTTCATTTAGTAACTTAACCAAATTTTCCAATTATTCTACTAATTTTAAGACTGGTTGGATAAAAATAGCATTCTTTTTTATCAGGATTTTTATCGTAGTCAAGGAGTAAGATTAGTCTTTGAAAAATATTGAAGACAACAAATGATGAGGAACAAAAATATTGTAACACAACCCTCCTGCAACGATATGTGACGATAATTTACAACAGACATAAAATATTTGTGATCCATATATACGAGTAATCAGGAAGAGACGGCTGTGCTAGACAATTGATCGGTTATGGTTTAAGAATGACTTAAAATCTGTCATTTTTTAACATGGTGGCAATATTAACTATATATCACCGAAGCTTCACGTTTCTTATATCACGATGTGCAATATATTCTTTCTAGACAATGCGCTAGAAACCATACCGTCACAGGATGAAGTATGCGATATTGTGACTATCGAAGATAGCCTTATCCCTCAACAACAAATGTTATTTTAAATGAAGATAATTGTCACCGTCGGCAAATTAGTTAATATTGTACAAAACGAGAATAAAGCCGTAACTTCAGTTTAGCTCACTTTTCCTGACGTTACATTGAAGGAAAATCAGGACAAATTAATCGACACAAGTCTTACATGTCATTAAATAATAACAAACCAATGGTAGCAAAACGAAATCACTTTCTTCTCATATTTTATGGCTCTTTAATTATAATGTGCAACTGATTAACTGGCCTTTTGCAACTGCATACAAACACGATTAGAGGAATCACAGGAATAATGGCTTTTGATTAATTATCAGGAAATTTACCATCCAGACAACTTCTATATATAGACTTCTAAGTATAATTTCGAAAACTATGGGAGCTAGAAGATCTTTCACAACATAAACATCAGACACTCGAGGAACAAAAATATGAGCGACACTGCGTTCTATTATAGAAAAGCGATCTCTATTAAACATACTCTGTTCTTGTTTATCAGAAGCAAGCGCAGGTAACAGGTGATCTTATTGCCTATTCAACTCACTATTAGGTAAAATATATTGAAAAATATGATAAGTCAATTGATATTATTCTTAAATGTCTGATCACTAAGATTCGGCCACTAAACTTAAAGATTTATTTATGGCGATCGATCAAGGTAATATTAAATTATCGTTTTTGCTCTGAAGAACAATAACGCCAGGTTATTGTCATATTACACGTCTACACACAATCAACGATTAGAATATCGTGCACATAACATTAACAACAAGAGATCATACGATACAATATAGTAACAAAACAAATTTAGTGCAAAAACTAAACATATACTAGGATCGTGCTTTTTATATAATGTAAATAGTCTGCGAGGGAGCGCGCGCGCGAAAAAATCACTATAAACTAATTAAAATTCAAGAAAAAAACAAATGTCGGTTAGACAACAGTTATATCATCCGATATCGTATTTAAGAACAAAACAAAAACAAACGAAAATATTTAAGAAGATCTTCCCAATAAGATCACGAACATCTTATAGGTTTTTATTTTACTTTTTGTCTTATTGTATTATGTACAATATTTCAGAATTTTTTTTTTAAATCGCGATCGCAACTGATCTGTTTTTTATAAACCATGAAATACGTTTATATAAAAGCGGCGGTTCTAATTTGCATTTTTGTCAAAAAAAAAAAACACTCGTATGTATACAAAACAAAAGAAGTATATAATACAAGACAAAAATTACGTCAACTTACAACAAAAACTTTAAAAGATACGCGATCTTATATATATATATATATATATATATATATATATATATATATATATATATATATATATAAATTTTTTAAGATCAAAATCACTTAAATGTAAAAAAAATTTAATAATTTATATCGATAATTACATTTTGTTGCTGTTGTTAAAAACACAAGATCTCCTAAAGATGACGATGATCTTGATTTGATTTTTTACTGCTGTTTTTTTAGATGATCAATATGTGGCTCTGCTCTTTCGTTTATATATATATATATATATATATATATATAATATTTATTATTTAATTAGAAATGATCACATTTATTTTTTTTTTTAAATTTTCATTTTAAAAATTTAAAACATTTTTTTTTTGTTATTAATTTCACTAAAATAAAAATAAAAATAAATAAACAATCACAAAATTTTTTTTTCTATTTTCAAAAATAATTAATTTTTATTTTCTTATTTATTTATTTTCACACTGATATTCCACTATAAAACTAGATCAAACTTTTGTTTTTTTTTTAACGGAAATTTGCAAATATTTTATTTAAATACAAAATTTAAAAAATAAAATTATATTAAAGTCTTTTGATCTTTTGCGATGATCAGTTTGGTTACATTTATATTTATTATATCCAAAACAAAAAAAAATAAAAATTTTATGTATGATTGATCGATCGATATAAATAGTAGACCGCGAATTTTTGTATTAATCTAAATATCAATTTTAAAAATATATATAATTTTTTAATTTTAAATTAAATTTTTATTTTTTTTTTATCTAATGTCTAACCACTTTCGAGAATAAACACTGACTGAAGATTGAAGAATTAAAAAAAAGAATATTTATTATACATTTTATTTTTTATTTTATTTTTGTTTTTGTATTTTTATTTTTTATTTTTTTATTTTTTATTTTGTGAATGAGAAAAAAAATTGTGTTATTTTCTTTGATTGGGAGTACGTTCCAAACAGATTTATTTGCAAGATGGTGTGTAAAAAATTTGATTTTTGTGTGTAAAAGATAGGATTGGTCTGTATATTGACTGGCGAAAAATTTTGAAGGTTTACAAATTTGCAAATATTTCAAATTGTTTAGCGAGGTGAGAAGGGGTAGTTTGAAAATAATATTATTTGTCAATAATATCTTTAAATTATGACTTTTTAATTATTATGTCTAACTTCTCTTAAAGTTTCACTGCTTATTCCTAGAATTTCAAAAGTTTGTGGTTTATTTACGTACATTTTTCTTTCCGATTGCAACAGAGAAAACACCTGGAGTCGTAAGATCTGGATTATTATTTTGTGATTTAATCTCATACTTTAATATCACTAGTAGAGAATATTTTGGTGATAAAATATATATAAAAAATGCACCTTTGCGAAATGATTTTTGAGAAGAAATTTGTCCAATCAAAGTAGACTTTGTCATTTCAACATAAAAACAAAATGTTATAGTTATATGGAGTACTTTATATGTATGGTTATATAGAGTTCAGAGATACGTGGTGATAAAATTAGTGATAAATTTAATTAAAAGCAAATATGGTAAGCAAATTTTACATAAATTCGAAATGGTATGAGTCAGAGGATGACAAAAAATATTTATTTGACTAACTTGAAGGCCAGCCCACGATAAGGGTGGTTTCTGTTAGTTCAGTTTTAATTTTTTATATTGGCAGATATCTTGTTTTCAAAAAATTGGTGCCAAACTGCGACAGCATTTATTTTTTTCGCGAATCCACCATGTTCATATTATTCAGCACATTGCTGAATCAATTTTGACATAATTAAAATAATTTGAATTTAGTTCTGTGTAGCGGTTGCCCATTATAAATAAATATTTTCATATATAAAAAATGGATTTCAAATGAGGAAAAAAAAGAATTTTGGCGAGGCCAACATTTTGAACTTCCTTAAAATTTTAAAACCACGAAGAAATTTAATAAGCGGTAAAGTTACTATTTAATTTATAATTATATTTTGTTACATAAGTTGTAGGAGCTTAAATTTGGTTTGTGTAAATTGTATAGATGTCTTTGGTAAAGCATTTGTGGATTACTATAGTAATCCAGTAGCGCGAATTTTTAATTATTTAATTATTCACGAAACCACTTAGATAAAATTAGGCCTCGTCATTATTGCACAAATTGTTAATATACATCTGAAACACATTTCCATCATCTAGGAACATCGGATAGCCAGGATAATACTATTTCTAAATCTTTTCATATGATCCACCTTAGTTTTAGAAATAAGAAATTACAATTCTTGTATTTGGTTACTCACTGTAGTGCTGCTGTATGTGGAAAGTGGATCGTTCCAGTTGTTTCCCTGAGCCATCATTTTTGGAGACTTATTTTAAAGGCGATTATAGGTGAAATCCAGCCCAACGTATCAAATATTTGTGATATTTAAGATAATGTTTGATCTGCTTCTATCTTTATACCATATGTAAATGTGTCTCTTGTGGGATTCCATTGCAGTCTCAATTTGTTTATCGTTTCGGTGTTGTCATTATTGTTCAAACATTTGTCGTTTCGGTTGAATTAAACTTCCATTTGAGCAATTTTAACCCACCTTTAATCAGATTAGTGATGAACAGGATTTTTTTACAAATTAATGCTCCATAAGTTTAATAGTTTGATTGCCTGCGACTTCGAGTGCCCTAATTCTCCGGAATCCATGTTAAATGGTAGTTTTCAACGTATCTGCCATTAGATTTCCATTTATTATTGCGAATAAAATGGCTCTCATAAATTGCCTCTGATTCAATTGTACTTAAATCTAATTGAAATTGCTTCCAAAGCTCAGAATTTCTCCATAGAGACCCGGATATATCATTTGTTTATATAAAAGCTGAGAATAAATTTATGTGCAATACATTTACATGACAATAGTCTGATAAACACCTTAGACAAATTCAGCTTGTCGGCATTTTCAAGGTATTTTGACTTTAGAAGTAAACGTAAGGCATATAAAGAACGGTTTCCAGCGGCAAAACTCGCTTTTCTCCTCGCACCCAATTAGCATGAGAGACAAGGGACCCGAGATATCGGAAACTTGTGACTCCTTCTAATGTGTGGTCATTATTTCTAAAGTCCATTGCGTTTTGGTCTCTAAGACCAGTGATAAATATTCAATACTGTTAAATTCGTGTTGCTCAAATTAATCGAAAAGTAGTAATATAGCGCAATAATTAAAAGCGTTAGTAAACGTTTGAAACTAGACGGCATTTTCACCGCATACCTATAAATCTTTTCGCATTACTTGATTTAATGAACTTCATCATTTATTATTAATTAATCTTATTCAGCACTTTTAGAGTTGCTCAATATTATCGAAAAATATCTAATCTAGGTATGGTTTGGAAATCATTATAATCCATAATAAGTAGGTAGAACTTTATTTTATTTATTTAGCTACATCATATTAAACCCTAGTGTTATTCAGTAATTTCGCTGTGTTGCTCAATATTTATGAAATTAGTTCCTCTGATTGGTTTATCGAAGACACCAATGTTGCTCAATTTAATTAAATAAACTCACGAATATGCAACATATCCAAAGTCACTCGAATACTTTTTTATTAGGATGATCTGTTAAAACAAAGTTGAATCACATGTAGTGGAATTTTCATTATACAATTGCTCGAATAACTTGATCAATACGGTTGGCATTCATCTATTTACCAAAGTAGATCCTTTGATATGATTGCACATTAAGCTAAATATTTTTTTTATTTTTTTAAAGTATTTTTTAGCAATAGTCGTTTCTTTTAACTTGTTGTTGCTCAAATTGATCAAAAAATGGCAGTTCATCAAAAAAGACACCTACTTGTGGTAAAAAATACGACTTTTTCGTGATAAAACACGCTGTTTCGAAAACAAAGAGGCAACTTTTTGCGGTTAAACATGTTTTATCGTCAACAAAAGAAAACACTCTGTTGTGTTGGCAATCAGTATTTAAAACTTTAATCTCCCTTTGAAACTTATCAACCTTTTTCACAATTCTTTCCGAATTAATTGATATAATTAAGAACTATGCTTGTTCAGCACTTTTGGAAAGTTGCTCAATTTTCTTTTGTGTTTTCTTTCATAAAAATCATAAAAATGCTTATATCATTATTGTTATTGTATCGGATTGATTTATCAAGAAAAATAGTGTTGCTCAATTTAGACAAACACTTACGAATATTGTGTTTGACTATATTTCGTTGGAAAAACGTTTAAAATGTTATTTCTGTTTTGAAACAATTTTAGTCCATGACATATAGGACGTCTGAAACTTTATTTAGTTTATTGAGCTACAACAAATTAATAAGGAATATTATTAAACACTGGCGTAGTGTTGCGCAATGTAACAAAATACATTTAAGCTATTTTCTTTTGTTTTTTCTTTAGACCTACACGTGACTCAATGGAGTGCAGTTCCAATTCAACACCCCGTCCATTATCATAGGTAAACCCCGTTCATTATCTGTTAGCTCAATCTAGGAAATTAAATTTGATACAACTGATTTAGAGATAGGAACAATAAATGATAATTACCAAACTAATGGCAAATAGATATTTTGTGTTGGTCGAACAAGTGGATCCAAAAATATATATATTCATTAATCCGTACATATATATTCGTTAATCCGAATAATATTTTATTTGTATAGTAAATTTTAGATCATCCGTAACGAATCAAAAACATTTGATTCCAGCAACGAAATTTAATAAAATATTCGTTATAACGTAGTTTTTTCTTATATCGTTATCTATTCAACTATTAAAACCACCAATCTTTGGTGTCACTATTATTTGAGAATAAATAAAGAAACCGTAGTGTTTTCTTCTTATTTATTAACTTAACTCTTTAAGTTTTTTTTTTAATCAATGTGTTTATATAAGCTAAAGAAATAAAAAAAAACTTACTCCATAAATACAAAATTGGTGGGATTTTCAATTAAACGAGTCGCGTAAGAAAAAACCAAATCAAAACAAAAAACGATCTATACGTAAGTATGTATAGTGGAAGTGTTAAGCAAAGTGTTTACAAATCGTGCAAAGTATAAAAAAAACAGAACGACAATCTAATGGTTATATACTTGTCGTACATAGTGCATGAATATATGTATATATATATACAAGAAGATAAGACATAAAACTTAAGATTAAGAGGCTCTTCTTTCAATTTCGTACCGTTTTACACGTTTCCTACGTTTTATATTTTACACTCCTCCTCCGCACCACAAAAAGTTGTCCTCATCGTCAATCGTTTTGTATATGTGTATTGTTCATTGTATGTACCATATATACATAGATCCAATACTTCGATATTTGCAGCTAATCACCTGTTGTTGAATGAAATTATACGAAAAAACTTTTTATCGCGTTTCTTTTTCCTCAATGGATTAGTCATATGTGTAGAGGTATAAAGTGGTCGCGTATTCGCTCTTTTGTTACTCTTTAACAATTCGGTTCGGTGTAATGTAGAGAGTAACCACAAGTTGAATGAGGTATATCGCACTTTAAAACACACTGAACAAAATCAATAGTAACGTATAAGAGAATAAATGGTGTGGGTGGTTGAAGATTTCACGAGGGTGCGTAGGCTGTTGTGTGTTTAATCTGTATATATATATATATATATATATATATATATATATATATATATATATATATATATATATATATATATATATATATATATATATATATATATATATATATATATATATATATATATATATATATATATATATATATATATATATATATATATATATATATATGTATATATATATATATATATATATATATATATATATATATATATATATATATATATATATATTTCAACACCACCAAAAGTTAGTATTCAAATTGCCGATAACATCGAAGCCAATACAAGCAATATTATTATTGGATCGTGCGTTGAACATTCCCTAAAATCAGTTCCCGTACGAAAATATATTCATACATCAAGGTTTCAGAATTCTACGACTACCGATGCTGTAAAAAAAATATTTACATAATAAACTTCAGTTACCTGAAGAAGAAATTGACTGTCGCTTACTTGTTGCTGCGAATCAAGATGTCAGCAAATTCAACTTCATCTCGTTTAAAATCGGAATAAATCTTGCGTCCTTTGATAAGCTGATGCATCCAGATGTGAGGCCTGTGGGGGTACTGATCCGTGAATTTGTGGACAGACCATAAAACGTGAATGCAGCGGTGTTGATTTAATAAATTCTACACCTAAAAATGATGTTGTAAATAATATGACTATTCCAAGGGTAACTTTGAAGAATTTATTGAGTTGTTCGACTTTTGCGATCTAGATAGTGCCGTAAAACGATTCTATGAGATTTTTTTTATTGGTTTTAACAAGTTTATACCGGTTAGATTTAGCCGCAAGTTTAATAAACATCGGTGGTTTGATAAAGAGTTGCGTTCAGTCAAGAATAAAATGGATCGGTTACGGAAAAAGTTTAAGAATCATGTTAACTCGCTTGGTTATCTATCATTCCTAACAGTGCGACGTGAATTTAGAAAAATACATCGTAGTAAATTTCGTCGGTATATAACTGGAGTTAAGGGTAATATCAAGACTAATCCAGAATGTTTCTGGTCCTTCATTGATTCCAAAAGAGGAACTGTTGGATATCCACGGATATTAAAATTTGGTGCCAAGGAGTCTGAATGTGCTGTGGATATTTGCGCTATGTTTCAGCTAATCCCTTCATTGACGAGCAGACCAATTGCTCAACTGTTGGAAATTTGGGTTCGATTACTTTAGATGCTGAATTTATTTTTAAATATATCTCCAAGTTAAAACCAAATCATAATGCTGGCCCTGATTTAGTGCCTGCGGTTATATTACGTGAATGTGCTCATTCATTAACTTTACCTCTGGCATTGATATACAATAGATTACTGTCTATTGGGTATTTTTCCAGACAGTTGGAAAACTTGCTATATCATTCCGATTTTTAAAACTGGGAATCGAACTTAAATTGAGAATTATAGGCCTATTTCAATATTATCCTCTATTCCAAAGGTTTTTGAATGTATGGTTCGTGATTTATTGTAGAAATGAAGAAAGTTGCAACAGTCAACATAGTGTCATCCAACAGTCCCAATATACAAACCGAAATCAAATTCTACCATGATTTCAGGAAGTTGAGAAAAACTGTTGCCTTCTTGCTGCGATTCAAGGTGCAACTTAATTCAAAATTTATCGGACCATTTAAACTCGAAGAGTTGGAGCTAGCTTTGCATACCATCTCCGAATAGTCCAGAAAGAATGCTTTCCGTTCGAATAACTTGGGCTGGAAAGGGCGAATTTCCGTATCAAACAACCGATACTTCGATCATTATCACTATTTATGGATACTAATCACATTACTACAGTACTACTCTGCCATACACTTCGAAACATCCTATCTTGCTTCCTAGTTCCCATCAATTTACCTTAACATTAATTTCGTTCTATGGCAGGAAACCATTACATGCCGGTTCACGAGCGTTATTAGCAGCTGTTCGCCAAGAGTATTGGCCAATATATAATGCGACAGTGTGTAAAAAGGTATGCCGGACATGTAAAGAATGCTCTCGTGCCAGACCAATTCCCATGACACAGCAAATGGGAAATCTACCATCGGAAAGAGTGACAGCATCACCACCTTTTTATACGCTCGGTATTGACTTTGCTGGTCTATGTATGGTACATTATCGCATCCGCGGAAAGCCACCAACAAAAACTTACCTGTGCCTTTTCATATGTTTCGTTACAAGGCCATACACTTAGAATTGGCGTTTGATCTAAGCACCCAAGCCTTTTTAGGCTGTTTTAAACGATTTGTGGCAACTCAAAGCCTTTGTAAACAAGTGTTTTTTGACAATGGCACTAACTTCATCGGCGCCAATTCAGAATTGCGGGAATTATATGCAATGCTGTCATCTCAGCAACACAATGATGACATACATTCACTACGCAAAGAAGAACAAATCGAATGGAAGTTCACACCCCTTGCCACTCCCCACTTTGGTGGTCTCCATGAAGCGGGTGTGAAGCTCACCAAATTTTACCTCCGACGCGCGATGGGTCTCGCCAAATATGCACAGATTGTGCACATGATCAAAAATTTCAACTTTAAAAGATATTCAACTTTAAACCTATTTTCTTGACTTAGTACAAAGTGTGTTAAAGCAAAGGAAAAAGTAAATGGAATATCTAATTATAGCGCAATGTTCTTAGCACGAGAAACCAAACTTTGAAAGCCTTAATCATTTCTTAAATTATTGAAAAATAATTAAGTCGAATGTAGAATGTTAACAGATACCGTCATGCAAATTGAAGGATTTTTGTAAATATTTGACGGAGCCTTGCAAATAAACTCATAATTCAGTATTTTATAGCTTCCTACGTATATAACACATCTATAACTTTAACTGAAAATTATCAATTTAATCCATACTTAATTCAACAATTATTAGCGTTTTAGAAATTCTTTTCTGTTTTTTCTTTTGTTTTATACAAGTTTTCAACAAGTTTCAATTAAGTTAACTTAATGAAACTTTTCCAGTTTAACGACTCAACAAAATATTTTTCTATTTTAACTATATAATGTTTTTCAAAAAAGTAATTAACAAATTAATCTTGTATAGCGAAATAAAATTTTACGAAATTGTAACAGAAGTTGACGAACGATATCAGTGTGATATTAATATCCTAAACCTTTTTCTGTTTGGACCAAAAAACCAAGAACTTTTCAAAAACGAACTTAACGAAAATTAGCAATTTAAACCATAATATAATCAAAAGTTATTTATATCATTAGTAGTTTATTTAAACCATTCAATTTGGATTCGTTAAGTTGACGAAATTTTTTAAGTTTAACGAACCCACGAAATTTTTTTTTTTTTTAATATTATTAAATGTTTATAATATTGTTCAAAAACTAACCATTTAAATTAATTAAATTGTACTCAAATACCTTAACGAATTTTTAACGAAACCTATTATATAACAAATCCAAATCACTTTTTCTTGTCAAGTGTGTTTAGTATATAAAGGTGTGGAAAATCACCGTTTAGGAGCCAAATGTAAAATTGATTGATTGATTGATTTTGAATGTACTGCCAAGCATTAAGCAGGATATCCCGGAAAGCGCCGGGCCCACAGTACACCCGTTTTTACATATACTTGGAAGGATGTGGAAGGATACTAGTTAAATTATTGAGATCGACCCGGTTACAGACACCTTGGCGGCCAATAGTTAGTAAATTTTTGTGGATTAGGGAAAGGAAAAGTATGTTAGTTATGACATAATTGGTCCGATTTCTCGGTAGCCAATATTCAAACTACTGTTAGTGTAAGACAATCACATTTTTGTTGTACTGCTCTGCATTCTGCCATCTCTTATCAGCAACTCCAGTGTGCCACCATACATCTGTAATCTGCAGAGGTTTCCTGAAAACAAAATCTATTAATGAACTAATTGCTCTTAGCCATAGGCTGTAAGAAATAGAATTAATTTTTAATCTGAAATTACAAATTAATTAATTATTAATATAATAACATAAATAATATAATTACTACAAGCCATATGCTGTAATAAATTGGATTAGTTTTTACCTGAAATTTACCATTAATTAATTTTTTTACATTTATAAAAATAAGAAATTATAAAAGTTATAAAATAATATAAATTAGATTTGTTAAAATTTGATTAAACATCAAAAATCAATTGAATTAACCGCTTTACGACAAATACGTCATAAAATCACCGAAAATCTAATTTATATACCTTATAAATATAAATATACCTTATAATATAATAAAATAATATAACAATATAGTTGTAATAATACAGATACAAACTGCCACATAAATTTGGTGATGTACCACATTTGAAAATCAAAAATCCTAAATTGCCTAAAGGAAGGGAGCGTACCAAGAAATCCAATAAACTATCCTCACACATACCGATTATCTCGAACACAAACAAGACCACCAAAACCTCACCTCACGCAAGGCCACAGCTCTTAAGATCACCCTCAATGGATGCGGAACCATTAATTGGGCCATCATGTTTCCATTTAGAAGCCCTCACACATGCATAAATGTTCGGATTCACCCATTCACACAACCGCCTTACCTCAACCTGCGGGGAACACTCCTCTGAACAAAATCCAAAACACCAATCCAACCTGGAATCACCAACGAAATCTCCTAACCAACACCGCCTACAACCGTCCGAAAGAAAACACACACACACAAAATACATCATACCTATCTGATCAAAACTACAATCAGTCCATTCAAACTCCAATGCAAGTCGACCAAAAATCGGCCACCAATCATTGAAAGCCCGACAGCCAAGCCGCAATTACACTGAGAAACACAAATCGCACTAATGAGACACCACCAAATGAACACACAAGTACGTACGATACATAACGGGTGGGCCATTTAAAAGTTTAAACCTAAAAATGCAACAAAACAAAAACGGTTCGAAACCTTGCCAAATCCATCCCCCTGCCGCGAAGTACAAACGCTCCGACCAGAAACGGAACATTATTTCACTCATTCGGCTGCCGTGGCCGGCCCCACAGCACGCCACTCGATCTCGATCGGACCAACCCTCGAGCACTCTTTGAAGCTCATTGTCATATTGGTGGGTCCGTTAATAAGCAAAATTGCCGAATTTTGGGACTCAGAAAACCCACACGTGATTTTACAGAAGCCAATGCACTCATTACAAGTGACTGTTTGGTGAGGCTTGTGGAGCGGAGGCATCATTAGCCCATATTTCCTTGAAAATAAGAACGGCGCAACCATTACCGATAACCGATTTTTTGCGCCCGCTCTTCGTGGTATTGATGTGAACGATGTTTGGTTTCAACCGGGTGGTGCAACTTGCCACATATCTCGATTTATTGCGTCAAACGTTTGATGGCCGTTTAATTAGCAGAAATGGTGATGTCAATTGGCCGGCAAGAAGCTGCGATTTAACACCATTGAACTATTTTCTGTGGGGCGCCGTTAAAGACAAGTGTTATGCCGGCAAACCAGAGACAATTGAGCATTTGAAGGCCAACATTCGTGATGTCATCGGCGAGATACGACTCCATATACTCGAAAAAGTGCTCGAAAATTGGTCCGATCGGACCACGGCGCACCGTGATGCCAGCCGCAGCACCCTATACTATTGATACAGCCTCGAGAGCCAAAACCCCCACTATTACACCTCTACAATCCAATCAAGAAACCAACCGATTCATTGAAGTCAAATATAATAAGAAATCCAATAAATGTAAATTAATAATAAACCAACAACATAACACCTCAAAACTAAATCCTCCCGAATGTAGATAGCCCAACAACACAACAAAAACCAATTTTTACAACTCCAATAAGAAAACGATCATATCACACTCCAAATTAATAATCAATACAAAAACCAAACA